>OX465278.1:108946894-110146894 GCA_949987645.1 Tachina grossa
ATATTATATTATATTATATTATATTATATTATATTATATTATATTATATTATATTATATTATATTATATTATATTATATTATATATTATATTATATTATATTATATTATATTATATTATATTATATTATATTATATTATATTATATTATATTGTATTATATTATATTATATTATATTATATTATATTATATTATATTATATTATATTATATTATTATATATAATATTAAAAGTTTTTTATAATCATACTGAAGAACAAAACAGTGGCAACATTTTCTTTGCAAATGTCATAATGTTATCAACCACAGTACGATTTTTTGTTTGTAGAAAAAAAAAGAAACATCCTCATCTCAATATATGTAGTACATATGAAAGTAAAATTAGTAATGTCAGAGTAAATGAAAAATTAAAAAAAATCAGACAAATTTTTTTACAGTATATAAAAATAAATTTAACTGAAAATAACAAATTTAAATATAAAAAAATAAATCTAAAAATTTTTTTTACAAATTTTACTTTATATAGATAATTTTCATTCTATACAGTTTTTTTTTTACATAAAGTAAAATTGGAACAAATAATTTACTGGAACAGTAAAAAATATTTACTGAAACTAAATATATTTCAAAACACTCGTTTGTTTGAAAATTTTTTGGAATAATTTTTTCTGTTGTAGCATAACTATGTATACACACACGCGCTAGAATAAATACCGTACAACATTAAAAAAAAATTAAATGTGTTTAGTGAAGAAAAAATTAAACATTTTCCGTGAGTATTTTTTTTATTTGTTATAAAGTGTGTGTATACGAAAGTTGACTGCATTATTATTATATGTGATTGTTACTATGCGAAATGTACAGTATGGTAAAATTATGCACAAGAATAAGCATTTGTACAAAACTAATCTGGCGACTTCTACGCTTAACGGTACTTCATACAAAGCTTAAAGGTGCAATCAAACGTGAGATAACCATAGCCATAGAAAACAGCCGTTCGAACCAAACTAATGGGCAGCACTGTATTCGATTATAGGTGACTTACCATAGAAACCAACTGAATTTTGGTTTGGTTATGGATATGGCATTATGGCCATGTCACGTCTAATTGCACCTTAAATTAATGCTTCGATATTACGTTAAATCGCATCTAAAAGATTTTATTTCATTTTTGTGGTAAATTTACTTTTCAATGCTTAGGTTAGAAATAATTTCGAAAACCAAAGAAATTGAAACAGACGAAAGAAAAATTATCCCTTAATTAAGAGAGGAAAATCTTGCCCTGAAATATCTAAATGGTGCTGTGTTAAATAAAGAAAATTTTGTTCCAACAATTAAACATTATGGAGGTGGCTTGAGGATGTGGGGCTGCGTGCTTATCAGTGGAGCATAAAAGCTTGTGTTGAGTTTAAAATGAGCCAGATTAGATATGTAAACATTTCAAAATAAAATTTATTTCAGCTAGGTCAATGATCTTTAGCATGCGGAATATAATGTCAAGCTTTGTTTGCTTCATAACACCAAACACCAACTATAATCATGGTTAGAAGCTTTTTCTCTCTTTTTTATGCCTATAGCCTACATAGCTATTTGACTATTTATTTTGAAGCATGTTAGTTTATCGACGTCATTCGCTATCCTCTTTTCAGCCAAATAGTCTGCTATTTTTCCATAATGAGGACTGAGCATCATTTTAAAAACTAAGATGTGAATTGTTATTAGCTAGTGTCCATAAGCCATAAGCAGCAACTATTTATTTTTTAGTGAGAAAGAACAAAATGTATATATGTACTTCTATTTCAACACTCTCCCACATATTCAAGAATTGCTGCAACAAAAATTGCACGTCTGGACCGGGATTAAGTGAAGTCATTTTGTCTTTCAGATATGCCCATTGTTTAGTTTCAGAGTATTTTATCTCGTCTTGTACTTTTTAGACTTTGATTAAGAGAGCTTGAAGATGACTCTGGCCATCTTCAAATAAATCTAAAATGTGCAGTGAATTTATTAAAAAAATATCTTGGACAAATAAAGGTTGTTATGGTAAAAAATATTTAGTTTTCTAAAAGTGAAAGTTTGTTAAAGAGTGTATTCAGCGGGAGGGCTTTAGAGGTACATTTTATTGGTTTTTTTGGGAAATAAAATTACTCAAAATGATGTCCTGCCCCCATATGCTCTATCAGATTCTATTCTCTTGACCGGGGAGGAGTTCCCATTACTTTTGGTATAAAGTGCCAATTTCGTGCGTTTCAAGACTTACTGTTGACGCGACTGTCCTGTTAGAATACCTTTATACCAAAATTTTCGGTCCTTTCCACCATGTTTTCCTTCAGAATGAAAACATAGTACATCAAATCCATAATTCCAGTCACAAAATGTATTTTATCAACTCCAGACGATGACATACACACCCATGGCATAAAGGGGCCACTACCGTGCTTTTAACAGGCTTGTGTTGAGCTTCAGAACGAGGTATGCGCCAATAGAATATTTTCCCATCTTTTCACAACAATATCGATCAGCTGTTTCCTACCGTTGCAGTTACATTCCATTACTGTCGGCTAACTGAATGTAGAATTAGTAAAATCGTATCGTGATGTTGCGTGTCAGCCGACAAAAACCATACGATATACAATGCATGTTACTAGTTATAAAATATGTGGTGGTAGCACTGCTGACGTAGGAATCTGCAGAAAACAGATTTTTCTGTAGCGAATGTCAAAAACGCCGTATTTAATGCCAGACAAAAAAAATGTGCTATGCAAACTGTTACATTTTCTATAACTTGTGCACAAAGTTGAACGATACGGCAAGCTGTAAAGTAGAATGATACGATTTTACTAATTCTACCTTGAGCCTTAAGTCTGTAAGTTAGTAAAAATGTGATGCTGCCAGCGAATGTGTCAGCTGTTATTGTGTAATATCCCAGGATTAAGAAAAATCGATTGATGTAAGCAAGGCCTATTTATCAGGTCAACGCAATCGTCCTGATGATATTCTGTGTTTTCGTGTTTTAACTGTCAAAAGCTGTTTGCACCATACACTTTAGTTTATGTTTGTGTGTGTTTCTGACAACTGAAACACAAAGTTGTTTTTTGTGTTGCTGTATTTCTGTAGAGTTGCTTAGACCTAACAAATAGGCCTTGGATGTAAGAATCATTAAAATCGGTCCACGCGTTCGGTGCAAATGGACACACATACATACATACATAGACTAACCCAGCAAAAAATTACACATTACCATTAGAACTACTTGCCATATAATGACTTACTTTTCTGATTACCAAATTTCATTACTCGCTTACAAATCACATTACATAAAACTTAAAAAAATGCTGTACAAGTTGATAAATGAGGAAAATGATTATTTTAGATTTAATAGATTACATGAATATGTTGACATATAAAAAAGTAATTACTTCTCAAGAATCGATTATTTTAGTCTCACGCCTTGTTAAAATCATTAAGTTGGTAATCCAGTAGGGAAGTGTTTCCACCAAAAATGCTTAATTCCAAAACCGATTACCTTTTTTTTTGAAATTTTGTGTTTATGCCGCAATTCTGTTTGATCTTTAAGTTTTAATTTACAGATGAAAAAACATTACGAAGACCGTCTGAAGACGGACTTGCCGGTTTACATGTAATGAAAAATCAAAAAAATAAAAAAGTTTTATTAAGATTAAAGATGAAAGTAATTTAAAACACATACAGCCGTAATCATAAAAAAAGTTGATTGAGGCTTAAAATGCATATTAGTTTAAAAAAAACATTTTAAGGCTATAAAAGGTTTTTTTAAATATTGTGTTTCATAATCAGTATTTTAATTAAAAATCAATTAACTTGATTTTTTTTATAAATATCGTGGCAACACTGTATTCTTTATTTGTCACTTGCATCTTAGTTCTGCAAAACAACGATTGTTAATTCACAAAGTACACGTGTCTATATTTGTTTGTTTGTCCCTGTTCAGAGAAATATTGTTTCTATAAAATAAAAAATGTGTTCAAACTTGTATTTAATAAAAAAATAAAAAGAGTTCACAGCGAATCTATATTAAAAGTTCTTTTTATACATACATATGTTTTTTTTCTTGCAGATTAAGAAGCAGTAGAATAACGAGATTTATTTTGTTTGATTTGAGTGTTTATACATTACTAGTTAATTTTCTACAATTATTATTATTTTTGTTAACAATGACTGGAAATGGAAACTGGATCGCTCCTTTTCTTTTAAATATTTGTTTGGAGTCTATTTGATATTTCGGCAATAGTTTCTATAAAAAAAATTAAAGGGTTTTCTTCTAAATAACACTGACATATACATACATACATCCATACATAAGTACATACATACAGGCAAAGTTAAAAATGTAAACAACAACGTCATCTTAAAATTGATTTAAACATGGGTGTAGTCAATTTTAAGATTTGCTAATTTACACAAGGTTTAAAAAACGTTTTTTAAACTAAAATTCTATTATGAATACAATTTTTGCGAATTTTGCTTATGGTGTTTTCTTTTCTAAAAGAAAAATGTAACATATATGCTACATGTGATTTGGCAACATTTTTAAATGCTTACCTGATTTTTAAGAAGTGTTGCATATTTTACGTTTACAAAAGAACAATTTTCCAATTTCGGCATAAAATAATCGCGAAATAGAAAATGATTTTTTTTTTCACAGACAATAAAAACAGCTGTTAATATAATGCTGCACTCATGCCCCTTTAATGAAAATGAGTGTTGAACATGTAGCATTTTTCTTCTTTTTAAGGGTAACATCATGGGAAAAGAACGCGTTCAATTTTTAAAATAATACATACTTTTCATAAAAGAACACAAAGAAATGTAAAAGGCAACATAAATGCAGCATATTGCTCAGAAAAGAAAACGCCATTAAACATTTAAAATTTTTATGAATACAGCTGATATTATTTTTAATTGTGATACTCCCAGAAACAATACTCACCTAAAATCAAGGATTTGGGTGTCAGAGAACAGCTCTTTTTTCAATACCTGATATGCTAGGCTGTGCTTCGACCAATTTTTGAGAAGATGATTCCTACGGATCGTTTATTTCTGAAAGTAAGAAGTCCAGGGGGGTTATTACGTAATTCGATTCGAAACGGAAACTGTTCGAATTTGTATGTTATTAACATTACAATTCGAACACATTTCCGTTCCATTCGGATTACATAATAACCCCTCTGCACGGAAGTCTCGAAGCTGTAAAAGTGGTTATTCATCGTATATACGAGTGTTGTTACAAGCATTGACCTTTTCGGCATGCCGTTTTCTCAACAATGGAAGTAACTAGTATCCTCGAAACGCTGCCATACTAGTTTGGAGATCGCTTTCAAAGTTTTAGATAGTGCATTGACAGCTGTTTAGTAAGCATAGAAAACCAAATAGAGTCATACATCCACCAAAAACACGAAGGATTAGGTTGAAATGATGCTCCGAAAGCTTCAGATGCTGGCAATAGAGATCGGGCTCTTTTGTGTTTAAAGGATGCTCTCGTTGTGGTTGTAAATGACGTCGGCGCCTCTTGTACCGGACCGGTTTCAACTACCGCTGCACCTACTATGAAAGTTGAATAAGCCGATGGTATGTCGATTGTGCTAAAGTTCAGAAATTTGCTGCCTCTTTAAATGTATCCGTGGTCTCAGCTATAGCCATACTTTGAACGCATTTCGCTTTGGTCTATTTTGCATTATATGGCAGTATTTTGGTCTCGATACTATAGAAAACATAAGTGGGATCCTCAATACTATCGTCGCCTTCAAAACTTTCATCTATGCATGTGTTTCTACATTAACGATTAATTTGAGGAACTGTTCATTAGACATTTGATTCAAATTTATAGTTTTCTTATAAGCAAGTTTATTAAGATTCATATTTCATACAATTGCAAAAGAGAGGTATGAAAATAAACCAACAATAGTGTTTATATATACGTATCGAAGGTGAAAATATTGAAAAAGGGGGATATTTTTGTACACACAAAAGTGAAGAACGTCTGGAGAAGGTCTTCACTATTTCGTTTCAAAAGCGTAGTTTTTAATATTTTTTACTTCAAAAACATGACAAAACTCAAATATAATATATTTTGAAGTCGATCGCTTTGTTCTAAATGTGTATTTTTAAAAGTTGCGAAAAATTAAATCTTGGCAATAGTTTTTGGTGCAAGTTTGTTGACTTTTTCCAATTGATTTGTCAGAATATGGTGAGGGAGTAAAACAAATGTGAAAAAGTGTATTCTAAGGACAGTTTTCTTTATTTTGAAGCGAAAACATTTTTAATATACCACTGGAGCTCAAAAATCGAAAACCGTCTTGCCTGTTAGAAGGTTAAGCAAGTGCTTCAGTTATGTTTTTTACAAAATGCTTGAACATAAGAGATTGTTAAGTAGTATGAAATATAATGTTGGCATTACTGGAATTTTGATTAAGGGTACACATTACAACGATGCATAAAACAACTTGTATGCGGAAATTGAAAAATATATATAAAATTTTATTTTTGATATCGCAACTTCAGATGCTTAGGAAAAAATTAAATAAAAGAAGACGAAGATTTTTTAGTGATCCAAAGCAGTGATGGGTTATTGGAAATCTTGATTTCGTACCAAATCTGCTTTTAAATAGTGCCAAAATCACATGAATAGTGCCAAACAGTTGTATATCCACATTAATACATTTCGAGCCCTATTCTCGATATAATTGTGAGCGACATGTAGTAAAAAATTAACTTTTTTAATATCAAAATTGCAAAATTGTTGCTAACATTTAAAATACAGGCTGTAAAATTTATCGTGAGCGACAATTTACGTATGTACTCGTCCAGTTGTCGACATCGACGTCACAGTATTAAAAAATTAGCATTTATTTACTCGCTCTCGAGAACAATTTTGTGCTACTGACAGCTTATTCCGTTACCGAATGTCTAGAAAAAAGCATAATCCTTCCAACAGGAGTCAGTTGTTTTCGACAACGGGTACACAAGCCTCAATTTGTTGGTATTGTGTTAAAGTGACGTCGATGTCGCCAACTGGAATAAGGCTTAAAGGCTATAATAAGCCTAAACTAATTTAAATGATAAAATAACTGTGATGTATTGAAAGGTGTTTTTCAAGTAAAGAACTTTTATTGAATTAATGAAAATACAAAAAATGAAAAGTACTTAAATTGTAAACTAATTCAAAACCTACCACGTTTATGTAATTAATATAAAGTACAATATCCATCATGCCCTTACTTAAGATTGATAATAAATCTTAAATAAGAATTTAGAATTGTATTAAATTTGAAAGATAGGTTAAAATGTAGAAATAACAATACATAAAAAATTAATATAAAACAGAAGTAATTCAAATAGTGTTTAAGTAAAGTTTGCACTTAAGTTTTAACAGCTTTACCATTTCTTCGTGGTCGTAACAAACGTTCAGAATTTAGTTCTTCGGAAGATTTATGGAAAATGCGTCTTTTCTTTGCCTTCTCTTCCTCACTTAGATCCTTGGAATCAATGTCAATAGGCAACTCCCTTTTACGCATTTGATTACAGTGACGTTTGATTTCTCTGTTATTATGAGTGTGTATGCAAATATGAGATCTAGGACCTAATTGCTTTTTAAGTTTAGCCTCAGACAATTTAGATTTGTTAGGGTCCCTATAATCACGTATAAAAACTGGGTCACCAGTGTTAAAATCTACTAATCTTTTACCCTTATGGTTTTCAATGTTCTTCTCCTGACTCTTTATTATCTGATCCCTAACTAAGGGTGGTTTTAACAAACCTAAACGATACTTAAGTAATCTACCTAAAAATAGTTTTGAAGGACTTTCCCCTGTTGTGCAATGTTTTGAGGTTCTATAATCAAAAACAAACTGATTCAAAATAGTGTCAAAATTATGATTAACATTGCTATTCAGTGATGCAATTAGGCCGCCAGATATGTATATGACCTGGCTAAACCTTTAGTTTTAACAATGCTCATATGAGAGCGATGCAGTTGATTAAGTACAGATTTTTGAAGTTTAGGAGGAACTACAGTTCTATAACCCCAAAGAACACAGAAAAAAATGATTTGTAAATACAATTAATTTTTTTTGTTATATCAATTAAATAATTAATTGATTTTGAACCTACAACGATTTTTGTAAATACAATTAACGAAATTGTAAGTTGAAGGAAAATCTTAAAAATATTTTTAATTAAATATATCAACAAATAAATTTCTTGAAATTTATTTATTTTTTCAACATTTATTTTTGTTAGGTTTCAAAGTTATTTCAATTAAAGTTATTGTTATATTAACAATGTGAATTGTTGAATTTCCGTATATAATTGTTATATTAACAGGATTTTTATACACAATCACAACTCTCGAAACGATTTTTGCTTGTCCGCGAAAAACACTAATTGTCTTTGGACGGAGTTGAACCGGCAACATCATGACTAATAAACTAACTCACTTACCTCTCAGCTAAAGAGCAACACTTTATTAAATACGCAAATGATGAATACACACAAAATACGATTTCTTGTTTCTTCTACATGTGCGCATTCCGTTATGATATAATTTAACAAATAATTTTGTTGAGTAATTTAATTGATTACAAAAATTTAAATTTGTTATATTAACAATGATGATTGTTAATTTTTAAATTAAATATTAACAATTTGTTTTGTTGATTGCATTTCGATGATATTTTTTTCTGTGAATACAATCGTATTCAACTGACAGTTCAACAGACCTTCTTTTAAAATGTTCAAATTCATTGCCTTCTAACCTTTCTACTAATCCAGAATATATAGCATCTACTACCTTAGAAAGTACTGGATCACGTCTTGTCTCTCTAGCAATATCTCTGAATGTTAAGTTCAAGTAATTTTCTGATTCAACCAAATTTATAAAGTTGCTTTCTTCCTCATCAGGTACCGTTTCAGATTGTGGAATTCTTGAAAGCTCATCAGCATCGTTTTGCTTACCTTTTATATATTCAATTGAATAATTAAAACCTGACAATATAAATGCCCATCTTTGGACTCTAGCCGAAGCCATTTGTGGTAATCCCTTAAGGCCGGGGCACAATGAATCCGTCATACGTTAAACTTTGCCTTTTTCAACTGACAGCTAAGTTGAAATACATGATTTCTTATGAGGGCTGTTACATTCAGTACGTGTCCGTCAACGCAAAGTACAAAAACTGGCCAACTTTTAACTTTTTGCATACGTTGAGTAGTTTGACAGATATTGGTTCGTTTTTTTTTTTGTATGTTCTGAATTAGGATTTTTTGTTTTGTGGCAGCAAAAATAAAATTAAAGAAAAAAAATAAATGAAATAAATAAAAAATTCCAATTTAATAAATAAAATGGAGAATCGACCTATTGAAGCTGTTCAAATGCTTCCGTCAACAAAGTACTCATTGTGCCAACCTTCTCCGTCGTTGCGATAATGTCAGTTGAAAAAGGCGAAGTATAACGTATGACGGATTCATTGTGCCCCGGCCTTTACTTTCACCAAACAAAAATTTTAACGGCTTGTGATCCGTTCTCAAAATAAAATGTCCTAGTAAATACTGTCTGAGCTTAATTACACAATATTTAATTGCTAGTGCTTCTTTTTCTAACGTACTATAATTACGTTCGGTTTTTGATAAAGCACGAGATACAAAAGCTATAGGCTTAACTGTGTTATCCGGAAATTTGTGAGATAATACACCTGCCACAGCTATGTTACTTGCATCTGTAGTTAAAATTATTGGTAATGAACTATTAAAATGCACTATAACTTTATCAGAAGACACTTCAGATTTAATTTCTTCAAAAGCCCTTTGACACCGTTCCGACCATTCAAATTTTACATTTTTCCTTAATAATTCATACATGGTTTTACTTTCATAGTGAAATTTTCAATAAACTTGGAATAATCGTGTCTGTCACGACTGTCGAACGTTTTCAATTAGAATAAAAATTTCCGAATCGCAAAAAAAAAAGATTTGGTGTCTGCATACTTCCGAATATTTTTGCAAAATTGGTTGCTAATGTGTGCATGTTTTTCATTTCCACTTTTCTATGTATTAAAACCAAATACATATATATTGGTTTAAATTTCCGAATTAGGTAGATGAGATATCAAGCCTTATTTTAAAAAAGATTTCGTTTAAATTAAATTAATTTTAATGTGGAAAAAAGGCGATTCTATTTACTTTCACATTGCTTGGTGCAGTCGAAAGTAAAACGAAAAAATTATTCGGAAGTGAATGTCAGGACACCAAAATATGCGGAAAAGATTCACTTTCACACGGATGTGAAAGTAATGACAGACACGAATGATTCGACATTCTAATTTGGAAAATATTTCACCACCACTTAAAGCTGCAAAAATTTCATCAATGCGTGGTAAAGGGTATTTATAATAAAGTAACTATTTATTCATTGTGACCTTGTAATCACCACATATACGGAGATTACCATTACTTTTCAGAATTGGTACCAATGGTGTACCCCATTCAGAATGATCAACTGGTACTAATATATCCCTCTTAATAAGATCTTTTAACTCATCCTCAACTTTTGTTTTCCAAGCCAAAGGAATAGCACGAGGTTTGAAAAATATAGATTTCGCATTCTCATCTATTGGTAGTGAGACCTCGGTCAAATTGAATTTACCTAGTTCATTGTTAAACAATTCTTTAAATTAATTTTTTAATTGGTCTATAATGTTCCTATTATCAACTATATTCACGTTTTCTACCTGAGTAATTTGTAAATTGAATTCTCTTAGAAAATCCCTGCCTAGCAAAGGTTTAGTGTTTATGTCTGACACAACTATTTTCAAAGATTTTGTGATTCCCTTATATTTTACATTTGCATAGAACTCACCAATTAATCTTATCACCTGTATATCTCACAAACTGATTACTGCACTGTTGAAGCTTTTTTAGTTATGCTGCTTTGACAATGCTTCTCGGGAACAATGTACAAGGAGATCCAGTATCACACATTATGTCCATAGAAATTCCATCAATAGTTACTGACAAAATATATGAATTAAAACTATTATTTGCTGATATAGTATAAATAGAAGTATTAAAATTATTACTAATATTTTCATTAGAATTATCAACATAATTAATATTTTTATTATTGTTTCGACATACAGTTGATAAGTGTCCAACCTTGCCACAAATATGACATTATCTTCCTTTATAGTAATATGATTGTGACTCGTGATTGCGCCGCGCCATCCACAATGCTGACATAAACTTTTATTATTTTCCTGTTTTTTTATTTTTGTTGGTTATATCTGCTTTATTTATGTTACATCGTCTATTATTGTTGCTAAAATTTCCATTACGGGCGTTACTTTTGAAATTCCTTTTTTTTGCTGCTTTACTGCATTTATGTCTGTTGATCCACCTGCTTTCATTACTAGCTTCGTTTCCATTATAATTGCCTTACGTAATGCGTTTTCCAATGTTAAATTTTCGTCCTCTTCACACAATTTATCAAAATTTTTTTCGGACAGTCCATTAACAAAGCGATCCAATACAAAAGCATCTAAGTTTGCACCAAACTTACAATTAATTGCAAGTTTCTTGACTTTAGCAAACCATTGTGGCACACTTTTTGCATCAGCTTTAACTGCGGCATAAAATTTTTTTCTTTCATGGATTATAATAACAGGAGGAGTATTATGGCTATCCAATAAATCACACAAATTTTGGTATCTTTTGTAAACAGGAGACCCAGGACTGCACAAGCTATGTAACAGTTTATATGGTTCTGATCCAATAGATTTCAATAACGTAGCCTTTTTTAAATTTTCGTTATCACATTTTATTTCACACAGATGTATTTCTAATTTCTCCTTCCAAATTTGCCACGATTCAGATTCACACATAAATTCTGGTAATTGCGAAGTCTGCAACAATGTGTCGTCATTGTTCCACTCGTATTGGATGGAGTTACAGGCATTTTTATTTTATTTTTATAACAATTATATTTACAATTGTTAAAATTTATTTGATTTTAAATTCTTTCGTTTTCTGAATTTAAAAAAAAAAATTCCATCGTCGCCAATTATGTGATGTATTGAAAGGTGTTTTTCAAGTAAAGAACTTTTATTGAATGAATGAAAATACAAAAAATGAAAAATACTTAACTTTAATTATTATTCGAACTCCATTTGTTTCTATATTTGTGATTTGAACGGGCTAAGGTTCGTATTGCTTTTTAAGCCAAATTACATGAAACGAAACGGCTGGCTGTTCCGTTCAACTATGTGTTGTTAGTCAGAATATTTACAACAGACTTTGGTGTTATTTGTTCATTAATAATTATCACATGTAATTTGGTTTAAAAAGCAATACGAACCTTAGCCCGTTCAAATCACAAATATAGAAACAAATGGAGTTCGAATAATAATTAAAATTAACTAAAATTAATAGCCATGGGCCTGTGGCAAAAATTAAAAAATAAAATATATATATATATATATATATATATATATATATATATATATATATATATATATATATATATATATATATAAAAGTTTGTCTTAAGTAGAACAAAAATAAGCAAATTAACTAACATGTGCATAATTAGTAAAGAACAAACGACAATGGTAAGACTGTTGTAAATATAGAGATGGTAAAATTTAGCTTTCATTACCAAAAAGCTTTCAGCAAATTGAAATAAGATGAATCAAAACAATTCACACATTCCATTTGCAATAATGCTAAGTATATAAAGCAGAAATCTACATCTACTAACACCACACACAGTGGACCAAACACAAAAGAACGCTGATGATGAAGGTTTAGTGGCCTTCGAAAACGGCTGGCTGTTCCGTTCAACTATGTGTTGTTAGTCAGAATATTTACAACAGACTTTGGTGTTATTTGTTCATTAATAATTATCACATGTAATTTGGCTTAAAAAGCAATACGAACCTTGGCCCGTTCAAATCACAAATATAGAAAAATACTTAAATTGTAAACTAATTCAAAACCTACCACGTTTATGTAATTAATATAAAGTACAATATCCATCAATAACTTTCTAATTAGATGTATGTATATACATACTAAGTGACAATTATAGTTTGTGCTTTTTTATAGTTAATATTTATTTTGTCGAGTTGTAAATATTCGTGCACATTAATAATAATTGTTAGCTGTTTATTTTAATCAAACAAAGATTCGGTCAGTGTAGTAGAATTTGTATTGCTTTTTTTGTTCATCATTTTATATGTAATACGATCATGACAAGATACATATATTTTTATGCTTAAAAAATCTTTACCATGTATTAGAGATGCTAAAGCTTATAATTGCTTATAATTTCGAACTAAAAATATACTTTCCACGCTTGATGAAGAGTAGAGAATAAAAATCATACCTTTAACGATTCGATAAATATTACATAAAAATTGTTCATTGAAACTATTGTTTACGGTCTCCATGTCTAATAAAAACCCACTCACATTTAAGTTCTTGAATTGTTTAAATATACATAAGTCTAATATGGATCTGTATTCACTTTTAATTTTTTCACGTATTTTATTTCGTTTATAAGCATTTTTTTTTTATCAAAAGGAACAGTATTATTTGTGTCGAAACTTAGAACATATTCTGTCACATGTCAACATGAAGATCATTAATATATTTTTTGTTAAAAAAATTGCGATATAAATGGCGAAATAAAAAAGCCTCTTTAAAATTAAATGTAGTCTCACATTTTTAGATTTTAGATAAAAATATAAATACATTTTGCTTATATTATCCGTTAAACTATTTAATATGAATAAAGTTTTATCATTGCATTAAGGGGTTTAGACACGGTCAAAATGCTTGCTGAGATTGGTTATAGTATGAGTGAAAATTTGTTAGTATGTGTGACACCAATGATGCTTGATGGAAAATCAAAAATTTTGATTTTTGGCATGCTTGCTGTCAATTGTTATATAAGTGTATCTGTTAACCCGTCAAGCACGAACAAATTTTCATTATAATTATATTTTCATTGTGAACGGTTGCCCAAAACTTCGGAATTAAAAGAAGAAAAACATAAATTTGACTGGTGAAGAAAAAAGAAGATTTATTTTTCTTTTCTATTTTTTTTTGTAAACAGTGCTGCCATTATTGCTATTGGATTTCTTTATTTAAAAATTTTTATATATTTTTTTCAACCAAACGAACAGCACAGTTTGGTGGGTCATCAAACATGGTAACATCAAGCCGACAAGCACACGTACACGAACTTGACAGCAAGCGTTTTGATCGTGTCCAAAGCTCTTTATGACTGAAAATTTTAAAATGTGAAGAAAAGTTTCCATATTTAATGGGCAAAAAGTGCCAGAAAAGGACCCAGAGTGACACAGTGCCAGGCAACATCCAATAGTGCCACATTTCCCATCACTGATCCAAAGAAAAAAGGTCTCCCAGGAATAATGCATGGTGTGCGCTTGGAAGAAGAAAAGAATCCTGTTGCAAAGCATAAGGCTCAAGCTATTTATTTTACTATTTATTAGATTTATACTGTTTTTTCAAAAAAAATTCGCTGGCAAATAATTTTAGCTGAATTAAGGTAGAATTGGTAAAACCGTATGGTCAAGCTGCGTGTCAGCTGACAAAAACTGTACCACATGCCCAATGTACATATGTTACTAATTATAAAATATGTGATGGTAGCACTGCGCACGTAGAAATCTATAGAACACGTATTTTTCTGTTGCGAATTAAAAAAGCCGCATTAAAAATAGAAAAGTAATGTGCTATGCAAGTTGTTACATTTTCTATAACTTGTGCACAAAGGTTAACGATACGGCAAGCTGTAAAGTAGAACGATACAATTTTACTAATTCTACCTTTAAGTACGATATTGCAGATGACACAGAAGACGAAGATGTTGAACTAAGTCATAGAATGGGCTCCCAAAATGTCTCGGATAATGTTGCCGCCATTTTAAGTAAAGTAAAGAACATTTCCTCCGATTCTACAGCAATAAATATGGAAAATCTGGTATTAAATCGAACCACGATTCATTCAATGTGAAGATGTTATCGCAGAAGTCAAGCTAAGTGGATTATCGCTGAATTATTTATTAAAATATTAAATTTTAAAATTAGTTTAATGCATTTTATTTATTACAATACAAATTCCTCAATCTGCACTGGGATGACAAACTCCTTCCAAACATAAAGGGAATATAAAAACAAGATCGACTGTCTCTATTTATTACCAGTGAAAACATGGAACAATCTCTAGGTATACCAAAAATAGAACATTCTTCCGGGGAAAATATAGCTGATGCCACCTCAATTTTTTGCGAGACTGGGCACTTGATGTAATGGTAGCAATTGTATATTTTGATACCACGGCCACTAATATTGGGATTAATTACGGTGCTGCATATTTACTCGAAAAAAAATTGTTACGAAAACTACTTTTTCTTCCATGTCGCCACCATATTAGCTAATTATTAGTAAGGTAGGTCAGTGTTTGAACTGAATTTTGGAAAAACATCCGGATCAGAAGTTCTTCTCTTCAACCGATTTGCTAAGTATTGGAAAAACATTGCAGCTAGCAAATTCAAAATTTCACAACTTCCAATGTGGACGAAGAAGTTCTACGGAATTTAAAATCATGGCTCGTGTAATACTTAAAGAATTTTTGTTGGAATGCGTTAAAATGTCATTACGTACGTGCGGACTATAAAAGGTTGCTTCAGTTAACTCTTCATTTTATTGGAGAACATGTACCAGATTTTAATCAATTTCGTTTACGTGGTGCAACATCATATGTACGATTTATGTCAAAAGTGTATTTATTGCTTGAAAATTTTTTGTTTCGCGATCAGCTTAAAATTTATTATTTTTATTTTTTAGAGCCATTATTACAACTTAAAGAGTAGGATTTTATCTTACAACTTAAAAAGTAGGATTTTATCGGACGTATAAAAACTTTATCATTTGCAAAATTTTACTTTAACCTAAAGTGAGCGGTAAACTACAGGCAAGTTTATCCTACCTGATAAGTTAAATCCAATTTGCAATAATGGAAAGCTTTTTATACGTCCGATAAAATCCTACTTGTAACTATCTTTAAGTTGTAATAATGGCCCTTAGTGCGATATTTCGTTAACCGTCGGTTAACTTCTTCAGAATATTTCTTATTTTTTGTTTTTTTGATATTAAATTTTTTCTTTTGTCTCTTTTTTTTAATCACAAAAAATATTTTGTATAATTCTAAATAACAATCTGTCATAAGAAATTTACAATTAAAAAAAATTGCAAGACGATTTGTCATAAAAATAACCATCTTAGATGTATATTCCCTATTTATTGGACACCACTCTTCCACGATGAAAATTGTTACCTTTTTTTACTTTATATCGTATTGTAGAATTTTATTCTCCAGTAAGTCCCAGATATGCTACATTGGGATCAGAGTCAGTTCTTAAGGTGGTGATTATAGTTGGTTTTTGATATTATAAAGCAACCAAAGCATTATATTATATGTCGTGTGCTAGGGATCATTGTTCCGTTGGAATCAAACGACGTCTCATAGTCCTAGTTGCTCTACACTTTGAAATAAATTTTATTTTGGAATGTTTACGTATGTAATGTGGTTCATTTTAGAACGTAAGTATTAAATGCAAATGAAGATTTAATTTATGAACTACATAATTTATTTTGTTTTTTTTTACTAAAATGAGATTCTTATTTAATTTATTAGAAGTAGATCAGTATAAAAAGTTGGCATATTTAATGGCGACGAAAAACAATATTGTATGCGCATTTAATTAAATTAAAAGAAATAAACTTTATTTTTTGGTTACAATTATGTATAAATAAGTTCATTGAAGTGCGACTTTGACCCGCGCACGAAGGGTTCCGTACGGACTGGGGTTTGAGAAACGGGAACTCCCGGGCGGGGAATCCCGGGAAATGTGTACCTGATATTCCCGGGAAATTTTTAAAGAGTACACTTTATTTCATAAATATATAGACTTTTGTGACAGAATATTTATAAAATGGTCTAAAGCTGGATTCACCCATTGTTTCCGAACAAAATTCTTGTCCGGACAAAATTTTTTTTATATGTAGTTTGACTTCTCTCTTCTTGAGAGAGAGAAAATATTTTTTACGAACAACTCTCAGCTTGAATTGGTTTAATCAAGGTGTATCTAACTAGGTGGCAGCGCTACTTCAGCTGATAATTTTTTGCTCTGTGTGCTTTGTAGCTGAAGAATGTCAAAATTTGTTTTGGTTTTAGTACAATTATTTTTGTGCTTATGACATTCTTCGGTTCTGTACACAGCCATGGTTGCCGTATTTTTGTGTAACAAATCCTTACGCAGTCATCTGTATAATTACACCATGGGTTTAAAGGCTTCATTAGTCTTTACTTTCTGTTGCTGTTCTGTGCCGTTCCTTTCTGTATAAAATATTTTGTAATTACTTTGTCTATGAAAAAAATCAGCTGGCAACCTATATAATTGATTGCACTTGTACACAAAATATCACAACACACTAATCCATGCACACTTTTGGCTGTCACTTAATGTTGAATTCTATTTTCTACAGATTTGTCCGCAACAGAACAGAACGAAAAAGTAAAAACTAACCACGCATACAGATTTTCAACTCAACAGAAACAAAACAGCTGATTCAAAACAGAACAGCACGTACAAAGTAATTCTGCCTTAATTTTATATTTTGTCCGGACAAAATTGAACTGAGCTGCCAAGTATTTTATTTTTTCAGCCAAAGTTGAGCTGCCACATCATGTTACAGTCAGTCAAATCCCGATAATTCGTAATCGCAAGGGACCTCCATGTCTTACGAATTATAGGGGTTTTAGATTTAGCGGGGTTTCGATTTAACGGGGTTAAAATAAAATAAATACGAATTAACGGGGTTTTTCAATTTATTTACTAAAACGATAAAAAAGCATACAAAAATTGTTAAAAATAAAATACAAAATAAAAATTTGTTGTTTTTGTAACACCGACAGTGTCTTATGCGTGATCACACACAAACAAGCAGAAGCAAAAACCCACGAAAAAAATAGCGATAAACAAAAAATCATTCTTTCCATGTTTTTGTTTTTATTACGAATTATAAGTGGTAGTTAGCAAACAATTACGATTTATAAGAGGTAAAGAAGATTTTATTTGAAGAAAATATTACGAATTAGCGAGGGGACCAAAATGTATGGAAATTTTACGAATTAACGAGATTTTTTCAAGGGACCGACAGTTTATTACGAATTATCGGGAATTACGATTTATCGGGGTACGAATTATCGGGATTTGACGTATATGAATAATAAAAACACAGAGTATAGTTGTATTAATTACAATAGAAATAAAAGAAAATTGGAAAATAAAACATATACATACATGTGGAGCTGAATGGAAGAATTGCATGAAACATTTAAAAATATACAGCGAGTTTTAGTCATTTGCCGCTGTGGTGCCACTTGTAAAATTAATACACATCGTTTAAACACGTATGTCATATGGTAGCTTTGATTTTCCAGACAAAATGTTCGAAATGAATGAACCGTGCTGCAGAAAAAAAAATTTTGTCTGGACAAAAATTTTGTTCGGAAACAATGGGTGGCAGTCAAATTTATTTTTATTCATATAAAAAAATTTGTTTTATAATCCTGTTTTAATTTAATATCAAAAGTTTCATTGTTTTTTTATATTACAAAAGTTCGATGAAATTGTTTAAGTTATATTTTAAAGTTGGTACTGATATTTAGGGTCGTATTCAAAAAAACTTAACAAAGCTTTGAAAAGCAATGTTAAGTAAAGTTGTATTCAAAAAAAATTATTATATCAAAATTCTAAAGTAGGCACCTACGTTTGTTAAGGCTACTTTAAGTTGATATTTCCAAAATGTCTATTTTGTACCTCAAATATTTTTGTTAATATAGCACATATTGATTCATGTCACATCTGAAAATGAAGCTAGAAGTGCTAGCTCTCATTTTAAATTTATTATTTTTGTCATGTGATGGAAAACATCACTAAATTATCCAACTGATTCGAAATACATAAAAAAATCTATAAAAAAATATTAAAATAAATACAATTATGCAAAAATGTTTTAGAGATGTATGTACATTCAAACAAAACAAATAGAAAAAAGCTGCATATTCAAATACTCATTTCGTTCGAATAAAATAATTGAGATAATTTTTCTATGTTCATCACATTTTTTGTACTTTTACTTCATAAAAATGTTAACTGTTTTGCTTCCAGGTCAGAAGCTTATATTTTATAAATTAGGTTGCTTAACTTCAAGTTAATAAAAATGTATTTAATAAAATAAAAAATTATTTGAATACTCGAATGAAATTGTATTCGATGTTGTACATCATAAGCTGTGAAATGGTTGTTGAACATGGTGGTGTTACCAGAATTTATTATTAAATCACAAAATAATTAAAGTTGTCTTTTGAATACAATTTCTTAACAAAGCGATGTTAGCCTTAAAGTGTTTGGTAGCTACTATGAACTTTAAAGCTCAAGTAAAATATTTTTTTGAATAAGGCTGTTAAACACTAATACCCTGTTTATCGATGTCGAAGAAAATTTTTCATTGGAACAATTTCATTTAAAACAAATTCTAAAATTTTATTTTTGGTTCAAATGCAACTGTGAGAAAGAAGAAATTTTTTTTCGATACCGGTAAACAATCAGTAAAATGTCCATTAAATATTTTTTAAATATAAATTAAAAATGTGAGCTGTTAAAATTTATAGGGAAATTTCATAAAATTGAAGTCATACCATTTCTCCTAATTCGTCTAACTACGAGAAAAATTATTGTTCTATTCGAAAACTACGAGTACATGCAAGATGCCGTGGATAATCACTATATCATAAGAAAGTGGAATACTTTGTATGAGTATCAATGATTGCAATGATCAAATCATTTCCTTAAGTAAATAATTCGATGTCAAACAAACTTTAAGTGATTTTTCGGGGATTAGTGAACAAATGGAGAGTGTACTGAAAATTCTAAGCTCATAGAAGTTGTAAGAACTTTGAGTTGACAATACTTAAATTCATTACAATATCTTAGGAGAAATAAAATTGTTAAAATTAAAAATATTTAGACAGACTGTGGCTCAGGGTGCAGCTTTAATAACTAGTATATTCTATTTGCTTGAATTCACTTAAAAATTCTTATTTACAAATCTCTTGGACCTCGTTTTGTAGCAGCTGGCGACTAAAATGCAAAACATACGTTTTGGGGTTCGCGTCTTATTACACCCAGAGGTCGAGCATTGTTCAACACAATTTCAAAAATGGGCTTGGATGTCATTTCGAGTGGGGAGCCCACTTATTGGCCTTCTGACATACAAAAAATTCAGGATGTTATAGATTTTGGCGTCATAAAAAATATCTCTACAGATTTAATTCAGGTTCAAGCTTCTCTTGATCTCTCATCCGATCATTCGCCAACGATGATTACAATTTGTAGCCCATTAAGAAGTAACTTACCTGACCCATATGTGAAGATGATCAATCGTGTTAATTGGCTGGGGTTAAAAAAAATATCTCAGTAGTCATTGCACGGAAAATATTACGCTAAGAACACCCAATGATATTGAATCTAGCATTGCCAATCTTAACAAAAATATTAAACAGGCTGCTGAACATGCTACTACCTCCCATCCGCAGACTGGTTTTAATAGAATTTATTCTTCAGACATTGAATGTCTCGTACGTGAAAAAAGAAGAGCTAGAATCGAATGGCAACAGCACAGATCACCCCAAAATAAAATCAGATTTAAAGAGTGCACTAAACGACTCCAAGAGTTGCTTGCGTCTGAAAAACTGCATCTCTGTCACACCAGCGTCTAATTACTCTTTGTGGCGCGCTGCTAGAAAGCTTAAAACACCCGTTGAGTATAAGTACGGTGACCATAATTTTTAAATCAAAATACAGAACAAGGAAATATTTAACAAACAGCAACTAAATTACAAACAACCTTACCGACATATTAAACATATTGAATTTCATGGATTTTACAAATTTTTATTTTTTTGACAAACACTAAATTAAATGCAAAATTAACAAAAAAAATATGTACATATATCAGGCGGTCAACTCTGTAATTCGAAATGAAAGAAAATGCTTTCGAATTTACACCTTATAAGCATACAAATTCAAAAAATTTTCTTTCGTTTCGAATTACACAGTAGGCCCCCCCCAATACAAAATATTAATAGTTACATACATAGTTTTAGATTAGGTTGTTAAAATACAAAACAGCTAATTATGGTTTCATTTATGTTTAACTCATTCATTTTATCCATAATGAAAACAAAACTGGATTTAACATCTTTCCACGTAGGAATTTTAACTTCTTGGTAAACAGTATGATTTAAGTATTCAATACAATTTGCTTAAAATCGGCTTGCATTAGCTAGACTAATCCATATCAATAACATTTTTCTGGCTTAGCTCAATTACGATTTTTTTTAACAGCAATAAGCAAAAATATTTCCTCTCTACGTTGTGAATTTTAAACTTAAGTTCATTAATAATGAGATAGACTTCTCATACATATTTTTTGGAACTCAATCTGTGTTATATAAACATGAAATAAAGAAGCTTGACAATGAACGAAGAAAAGCCAGGCTCCTTAAGCTGGATCGTCAAAAATAAGATTTAAAACATAAGATGGCACTAACACAGAAAATTTCATATTCTCCTGTTATTCATTTTTAGTGCCATTTTACGACTGGAGTATTATCCACACAGCTGGAAGCTTGCCAAGGTTAAAATGATTCCAAAGCCGGGCAAAGATCTAACCAAGGCTGAGTCATATAGGCCAATAAGTCTACTATCAACAATGTCAAAGCTATTCGAAAAACTGCTCAAAACAAAATTGTCCCCAATTCTAATTAGTAGTGGGTGCATACCAGACCATCAATTTGGTTTTAGAAGTCAGCATAGCACCATTGAACAAACTCACAGATTGGTTCAATTTATAAGAAGAACTTTTGAGGAAAAAAAGTATTGTTCTGCGCTCTTTATTGACGTTTCCCAGGCATTTGATAAAGTGTGGCATGAAGGCCTAATTTTAAAATTGAAGACTTACTTACCAATAAACATTTTAAATCTTTTGGAAAGTTACATTATTTCCCGTAAGTTCACTGTTGTGGAAGGAGACTTTACGAGTAGGCCTCAAACTATTTCATCCGGTGTGCCACAGGGGAGTATACTGGGACCAGTTTTATATTTGATTTATACTTGTGATATGCCTGTGAGCAGTAGTATCCATACTTCCACATTTGCCGACGATACAGCCTGCCTTAGTATGCACGAAAACCCTGATGAGGCATCCCGCAAACTCCAGGAACACATTAGCGAGATGGAGCTATGGTTAAACTTATGGAGAATTAAGGTAAATGAACAAAAGTGTGTTCAAGTAACATTTACCTTACGAAGAGCTACTTGTTCCCCCATTCGGATTAACAATCAAGTTGTTCCTCAACATTCACATGTGAAATATCTTGGTATATACCTCGATCGACGACTTACATGGAAACACCACATTGATTCTAAGCTATCACAAATGAAACTTAAATTAACTCAGGTACATTGGCTGATTGGTAGAAATTCAACTCTCAGCCTAGACTGCAAACTTTTAATATACAAGTCGCTTTTAAAGCCAATATGGTGCTACGGAATTCAGCTATGGGGCACTGCTTCAGCTTCAAATGTTGAGAAAATCCAACGAAGGCAAAACAAAATTTTACGCTTGATAACGTCGTCTCCATGGTACATCAAAAATTCAAATATACATCGTGATTTAAATATGCCACTAGTGACTGAAGAAATTGCAAAATACGCAGGCAAATACCTAACAAAACTCGAGTCACATCCTAATCCGCTTGCTCGTAATATATTGAACTTTACTGGACACATCCGCTTAAAAAAGAGAGATACAAGGGCTCTAATAAACAACAATCCAGATTCAGCTGCTTAAAATATTTTTTTTGTGCTATCACTATTTATGATTATTAATAACTATCACTTAGTTTATGTCCGACATTGGTTGGGCCTAATAATTATACTTTAGATTAAGATTTGAATACTTATTGTTAGTTCGTAATTGAAGATACAATAAATAAAAACGTCTTAAAAAAACAAATTCTTATAAATTTATCTTAGAAGTGCTTTTGTATTAACTTTTATTTAAAAGAATAAAACAATCGAAATTTCGCCAACTGTCATTTAATAAATGTACTTAATTTAGAAAATTAGCTTTTCCCAGGAACGCGATTTTTTCATTCCCGTTTCCCGGGAAGTGCAAAAGTCCGGGAAATCCCAAACCCTAGTAGGGACACTAGATATGTAATTCAATTCGAACTTTAGTCTATATAAAATATAGTTTTGGCATTTTATTTTTCGTTTTTTGATTTTTTCGGTTTTGATCATTTTTTAGCTTTAGCGTTTTTTCGGTTTTGGCGATTTTTCTCGGTTCTTGGCGTTTTTTTTTCTAATTTTTGCGATTTTTTAGTTTTGGCGCTTTTTCGCGTTTTGGCGATTTTTTTCGGTTTTTGGCGTTTTTTTTAATTTTGGCGATTTTTGTTTTCATATAGGCGATTTTTTAGCTATCGCTTTATGGCGATTTTTTTGGTTTTTGACGATTTTTTTCATTTTGGCGATTTATTTTAGTGTTAGAATTTTTTTAATTTTGGCGATTCTTTTCGTTTTGGCGATTTTTTTCGGATAATTTTGGAATTTTTTTTGTTTTACCGTTTTTGGACATTTCCATAGTTTTCCTCTTACGGTTTCCAAGATACAGCAAGTTGTCAAAATTACATAGTCAAAATTGCATTAACTGATAGAACACCCTTTAATTTAAATTTTTTAAATTGAAGTGTTAATTGTTGTAGTCTGTATAAAAATACACTAATTTTACAAATTGCAAGTGTCAATATACATATTTACATACAATTGTATGTATATTACACGGTATATTAACATTTTTCGTTACTTCTTTTGAAACACCCTTTAATTTTTAACTCTCATGTTTGTTGTTGTAGCGGCAAAGGTTCTACACACTCTGTCCAAATTTCAGGTCCGTAGCTCTTGCGGGTCCTGAGAAAAGATCCTGTGACAGACAGACGGACAGCGTAGCGAAAACAATAGACTTCCTTTTCATCTTTGGTGTACGGAACCCTAAAAATGTAAATATCACATCTGGCTCGACCGGATTTTTCACACTGGATAAGTTTGGCCTCAAATACTTATTGCTTATCTCTTATCTCGGTTTTTTTAATATCGCTGTACTTAAAATTGCAAGAATTTTTTCAATAAAAATTTTCACAACATATATGTAATTATTATTTGTTTTAACTGTTAAATCACTGTTTTTAGCACTAAATTGAACTTTTGCTTTTTTTTTGCAAAATTGCTTTTCTCTGTTCCTACGAGTATATTACACGTTTCGTACCAAAGCAGCTGGTTTAAACATACTCTTCTTCCTTCGATTCAGTTTTTTTTTGCAGAATACCAATTTTCGATCCGCGCATCGATACGCAGAATAAGGTGAATTGGCAAAATTAAAATTACCAACCCCAACCAATTTGAAAAGCTTGTGGAAGAGTTGAAAAAAAGTCCTTCATAAGTTAGAGTATTTTGCAGGGGCAGTGTTCCTAATAATTTTCAGGTACAGTGGGAAAGTGTTGCGACTGCACTAAATTCCCTCGGTCCACCAATTAGAACTAGTGGTGGATGGCAAAAAGTAAGGTAAATAGTGTGTTGGAACAGTATACTGTATTATTGATCTGGTGGGACTTGAGGTTTAAATTAAAAACAAAATGTTGCAAACAAATCTAAGTGTGAAGCAACTGGGGGCTGCGTATATAAACAATTAGTACTGATTCCCTTGTAGGTAGAGCTGTGCCAAATCGTTCATTCAAGTGACCGCTCATTTTCGTTCATTTTCTAAAAAAGAACGAGTTCGTTCATTTCGTTCATCCGCTCTTTTCAAGAAATAGAACGAAATTAAAACAAACAAACAAAAGCTGATTCGTCAAATAAAAAGGGCATTTGTCCAGTGAGTTTGTTATGAATTGTTTAGCAAACTAAGCAAACAAACAATAGAAAATATAAAGAAACAAAAAAAAAAAACAAAAATCAGCATGTAAAATGTTTAAAATATTGAAGGAATAAGAAATCAAAAGATTCATATTGGCAAAAGAGCCACATATAAAGAATCAAAATAGACTGTTTATAATATTATTATCTACATACTTTCTGGTGTCAGATTTCTCCGCATTTTATTGATTTTTCATCGCAAAATTTATAAAGTGAGATTTGCAGTTTTTCACTGCCAAATTGCAAATTTTCTGAAATGCTTGTGTAAGATCAATATTTCGTGTTTTCTTTACTCCGTAAAAGAAATAACCATGATGTTACTGTGAGAAACATAGGCATAAGAAACAATAACAACTACATATGTAAGTAGTTTTTGACGTTTAATTTTGCAGTAACCATGCCAGCAATGTAAAAATTTTAAAAAGAAACTAACAAATCTGTGCAAGGTTATACATCGCACACTAAATCATAAACAGTCGTGGACCGCAAAAATTTTGCAGTTAAAGTCTTCTTGAACAGTTTTTTTCCACTCCTGAACATCTGGGATTTTTGGAGTTGTGACTCTTTTTGATGATTTAGTGTGCGCTATTCATACTGACTCATGAAATTTTAAATATAAGTGGGTAGACATCGTTTAAACTCAACTACTCTGATCTACGCACACTCACGATAAGATTGATTTATAAGTATAGGTTGCAATAAATATGAATGCGACGTGGACATCATACTCATATCACACTCACACTCATAAATCACCTCAGTTTGATTTATAATTTCAGAGAAATAATTATACTACTTACATTGATTCGGCTCATTCAACTCAAGGCGCATTTATTAGGTGGCAGCACTAATCCAGGTGACTAATGTCATTATACCAATCCAAATGTCAAATTTGGATTGTGTAGGTATAAGCCTAAAAACACGCTTTTATTTGGGTTATCCTCAAACACTTAACGAATATTGAGTTTTTTATGGTGTTTGACATTTCCTATAAGAAATATACACTCTGACGGTGCTACCCTGTTTTGAAAAGTAAGATGGTAATTTACAACAAAAGAGTACATGTGGTTATTGCTGTTGTAATATTTGTTGTAGAAATGTATGGTACCTGATTGATGTGCCTTGATTCAACTCATCCATATAGTACAACTACAATTACAACAGTATAAAGTGTATAAAAAACACATTGGTAACCTCATAATTAGCAAATACATAACTTCATAATGAGTATTTTAATGTTCGTATACGAAGTTGGCTTTGTCCCTACAATACTTATTTTGCATCGTCTATAAAGGTGTGTCAGCTGAAAAAACCCGTACCATATGCAATGCATGTTACTAGTTATAAAATATGTGGTGGTAGCACTGCTGACGTAGAAATCTACAGAAAACAGATTTTTCTGTAGCGGATGTCAAAAAAGCCGCATTCAAAGCCAGAAAAAAAAATGTGCTGTGCAAACTGTTGCATTTTCTATATCTTGTGCACATAGTTGAACGATACGGCAAGCTGTAAGGTAGAACGATACGATTTTACTAATTCTAACTTAAACATTGAGTTCAGGAGAGTCGAAATCAACAACGTCACAAATCTTGCTAAAGGCCGTGATTCACTATCCTACACAATCGCGCGATCTGCCAAATATGACATGTGTGCTAAAAAAAAATGTGCTAGTGTGGATTAAAAATGCAACTGCGTGACAGATTTTTTTGGCGTCGTGAGATTTTAGAAATATTTCATAAAATGATAGATTCCATGCGATCAGAGTTTTTTTTATTGTCAGACAGCTGAGAATCCACGAAACCACGAAAGCAAAAAATTTTTTTATAATAAATGATTGAATGTGTTAAACACAAGAAAACAAACAGATGTTTTTGCATAATTTTTGTATGATAGTGTGGTACCTAAAACACCATTTTGAAGCGATTTTTTAAAGAATGAATCGTGCGATCGTGTAGGATACTGAATCAGATCCTTAAGTATGAGTGCGACGAGAACTTCACACTTGTGAGTGAATATGATTCATAGACAACATTGCAATAAGTATGAGTGCGCATAAGTACAAGAAATTATAAATCATTATTCAACTCTACTCACTTTTTCACTACTCATTTCTGTTCTCTGACATGTACATATCGTTAACTTAATAAGAAAAGGCCCTAACTCATGTTTTTCATAGTTTACAGGAGGAGGAAAAAACTAAATAAAAAAAGGTGCAATATTGATACAAAATTTTTTTAAACGCAATTTTTTATTAAAAACACTTTACATAAGCACATAATATTGCGTTTAAAAAAATTTTGTATCAATATTGCATCTTTTTTTATTTAGTTTTTTCCTTATCCTGTAAACTATGAAAAACATGAGTTAGGGCCTTTTCGTATTAAGTTAACGATATGTAAATTTTTTCCACAGATTACATATGTATGCCCCTTTTAGACAGGGAAAGTTTACTTTGCAAAGTCTTAATTCAACTGGGAGAAAGACAGAACGAGATAATATTCCTTCCTCTGTCTTTCACACAGCTGAATTAAAATTTTGCAAAGTAAAATTTCCGTGTTCAAAGGGGGTAATAGCATTTTTTAAGTTTTATGTCGAAAACTGCTGCATACATATAAATTTCCCAGCATTTTGTTAATGTTTATTTTTATTAAACAATTTTTAATATCAGCATATCTTTTTGTAAAGCAAGAAGATAATTTATGTTAATTCGAAAACAAAATGAAAAATAATTCAAAAGGAAGTTGTTTTTATTGTTGCACATTTTTTTAAATTACTTTTCAGATTTTTAATAAATTTTTGCAGATTTTTGGTAAAATTGTCTGGCAACAGTGTACACAACGAAGGAGGGCGCTCTGATGTTACATTATACCCCTTTTAGACACACAAAGTTTACTTTACAAAGTCTTAATTCAGCTGTGTGCAAGACATAGGAGGAAATAATGTCTCTATCTGTCTGTCACCCAGCTGAATTAAGACTTTGCAAAGTAACATCCCTTTAGTTTGCTTTGCAAAGCCTTAATTCAGCTGTGTGAGAGACAGAGGGAGGAATATTGTCTCTTTTTGTCTTTCTAACAGCTGAATTAAGACTGCAAAGCAAACTTTCCGTGTCTAAAAGGGGTATATACTTTGCGTGTCTAAATGGTGTTTAGTGACCAGTGCTTATGCCTGCATCACTACAATTTTTCACAACAACTGATACTAATACCCCTTTTAGACGGGGAAAGTTTACTTTGCACAGTCTTAATTCAGCCGGGAGAAAGACAGAAAGAGATAGTGTTCCTCTCTCTATATTTCACACAGCTGAATTAAGACTGCAAAGTAAACTTTACGTGTTTAAAAGGGGTATAAGGACACTAATGCACATCAGAAAAAGGCGTGCTGCTTTTTTTTAATGTCTGCCGGTCACCAGGCTCGAACCCAGGACCTTCAGTTTTGTACTCAACGTGCTAACTAGTTCGCCAACGCCACCCTCATAGAATGAGGATGCATCTTTTACAAAAAAATACATCACGAAAAATTATGAATTTTTTCTTCACTAAACACATGCACATACATCCTTATGTATGTACATATATTTTTTTTGGTTCTACAGATATACATGCATACACATGTATGTATATTTCTAGCAACTGTATACTTACCTTAAATTGCATCTAACCTCAAACATGATGACTTGCACAAAAAGCACATGTTTGCTTTCGAATTTGACCAAGAATCAACTGTTGTTTAGTGTTTATCACTGAACACACACTCCCACAAACTAAGTAGGAAGTATGGCAATACAAACAAAATACCGCCACTTTTTTCATAAACTGTGATGCATTCGTATATTTTCACCAAAGTAAATAGAAGACATGTGTTTAATGCACCAAACTCCCGCTCGAAAGGAAAAACAATGTTTCAAACTCCACCTCAGTTCCCTCTCAACACCTCAACAGATTTTTGTTTTGACATTCATTTTGGTGGAACGTATTAACTAAGAACACAAGTATAACAAATGTCAGACAAGCAAAAGTTTTGCGATCATACTGCAGTAAAATTTTTCAATTTTTTTATTTCATTTTAAACGTGAAATATAAAGTTTTAAATGCAGAAAATTGTGGAAAAACGCAACTAAAGTGTGCTAGAATAGTTTATTAAAAAAAGAAAACCAAAAATGTTGCTGTAAATGTGATTTATTAGTTAAAATTAAAAGCATTGCTTTGTGAGATAATTTTGTTTGCGGCAGAGCCCTCACACACACGCACAGCAAATATACACGCCATTTGCAAAGTGGGTGTTTGTTGTTCTTGTTGCTTTCAGTTCATATGTACATATGTACATATATTATTCTCAATTTAAAATACACAATGTGTGGTGTATTTATTATTTATATTTAAATTATTTTTCTCAAAGAAAAGTGAATTAAATCAGTTTGATGTTAAAGTGAATATTATTATATACATACATATGTTGTTTGGTAAGAATTGTTTGTTGTAGACTTGTTTTCTAATATTTGGACTTGAAATTGATATTAGTTTCTTACGAGATTTCTATTCCAAAAGAATCGATGGTATCGATATAGTGGTGTGTATGTATCCATAGGAAAAACTTGAAGTTTTGTGAAAATAACGGAAATGAAAATAATTAAATTGAAACATTGGGAACTTACAAATTTAATTACGTGTTAAATTAAATAACAATATATAATTATATATATATGTATATGTACATATATATATATAATTATATATATATGTATATGTACATATATATATATAATTATATATATATATATATATATATATATGTATGTATACATAGATACATACATATGTATGTACATACATATCGTCGCTGTTTTAAATAATCGACCATAACATAGTTCACTACTGGACTTTTTAATAATAATACACCTTGTCTACAATTTTTTTTTTAAAGAAGCATTACTAGGAACAAATCAAGTTTAGTGGCACCTCTTAAAAATTAACAAAAAGTATCCTATCTTATAGAAAATTAAAGAATAAGAAAAAAATTAAATAAAAAAATTACCGGGAGGCTTAGCTTCCGAGTTATGGCCCTCTGAAATTGTAGTACAAAATTGTGATTATATGGTGTATTTTTTAACGACTGCGACTTTTTTTCGCCTATATGGGATTTACACGATGACTTTTTCCTCTGCATTTTTCTTCAATTCTCTTTTGTCATAGTGTAAATCCCGTACTAATGACAAGACAAAACAATTTTCTAACAGAATTAGGCCATACGAATTTTCTACACCATGGTATTTCCGAAAACGGTGCACTGCCGGACTTCAGCAGGGTTTAAGGATTTTTTCCACGATGGTGTTTCCCGACATGGCGCAGCCTAATAAAGATTTTCTGCCCTGCAAAGTTTTCTTGCCTAATAAAGTTTTCCTGCAATGCCGGCCTTCGGCTGGGCTTAAGGATTTTCTCCACCATGGTGTTTCCCGAGACAGCGCAGCCTAGTAAAGATTTTCTGCCTTGCAAAGTTTTCCTGCTTAATAGCGTTTTCCTGCATGGCCGACATAGAAAATATTTTTACAATTTCATTAAAAGTATTCGCAAAAGCTTTAAGATGATAGGTACCAATATTGATCATATTCGTTGGAAAACACCTTATAATCACAATATTGTACTAGAATTTCACAGGCCCATAACTCGGAAACTAAGTCTTGCCGCCAATATTTTTTATTTAATTTTTTTCTTATTCAATTTTCTATAGGATAGGAAATTTTTTTTAAATTTCTGGGAGGTGGCCCTAAACTTGATCTAACCCTATTACTATTGCGCCTGTAAAAAAAACATTTATAATGTATCCATAAAAATGCAATCATTAAAGTTGCTCTCTGTAAAATTAAAAAAATGCTAGCTCAGTTACTTTTCAAACAGCGACGATATGTACATGCTCAGATATTTTATTTCAATATGTGTGTACATCATAGCTGCCCAGAGAAGCGCCAGAGTGCTGAACATCAATCGGCTTTTTATACAAATGAATACACATATGCTTATACCCCTTTTACACACGGAAAGTTTACTTTGCAAAGTCTTAATTCAGCTGGGAGAAAGACAGAGAGAGATAGTATTCCTCCCTCTGTGTTTAACACAGCTGAATTAAGACTGCGAAGTAAACTTCGCGTGTCTAAATGGGTTATTATACATTTCTCTCGGTTTTCTCTCCGTGGGCAGCTCTGATGTACATACTAGTGATGCACGAAGATTCGTATTCGAATTGCCCAATATTCGGCCATTTTTAAATATTCGCATTCGTCAAATTCAGGCGAATACGAATATTTTTCCAAAAAAATTAAATATGTAAATAAATGCATAAATCCTAAACGAAATTTAAATAAATGGATAAAAATATTAGTTTGTACGAATCCATTAAATTTTTTATAGAAATTTGTGATTTGTATAATTCTGGCCTGTTCAGCAAATCACGGCATGTCAAATCACGGTGATTTCAACAAATTAATCAAATCTAAATCATTGCTTTTGTAAATTTCACAATTTATAGCGATGTAAGATGGATTAAAATATTATATTATACATGACAAAAACTTAAAATTTAACGAAACCCCATTAACAAGTCAGCTATAAATAGTTTGTTTTTGAAATCACAGTGATTTAAATCACCGTGATTTTCAGAACAGGCCTAATTTTCAAATATTTACTGACGATCTTTAAAATTTTGGACAGTTTTTATTGACCTTAATGAACGCCAACCGGAACATGAAGTTCTTTTTCATAACAATTTTTAATATTCCATATTGCAGGCGTAAATAGAACCATAAATTAAATTAAATTTTGCCCAAAGATTGAATTTTTTATCTGTGTAAATTCCAGTAACATATTTGTAGTTACATGAATACTTATAATAATAATTTTACCTGGATGAATAGAGAAGAGAATCTTAATCCATAAAAAAACGAATGAGTAAGGTGATGGGTGAAGAGTAGAAATGGAAATTGTCGTGAATCTTTAACATACCTGGTCCCGGTGCTCAACTCGTAATTCAGCTGTAAGAAAAAAAGAGATATTTGTTCCGTCTCCGTCTTTCTTACACCTGAATTAAGAGTTGAGCAACAAAAGTTGAAACGTGAAACGTGAATTCAGAAGGAATATTAATTTTTACCTGATTTACATTAAGCGTTTTTTCATGAAATTTCATGAATTTTGTTGCACGCAACTTTTTCTATTTGCTAATTGCAGCGCTATAAAAGAGAATGTTATATAAAAAAGGGCGTAGAATGAATCTCTGATGAAATTTTGACAACTTTTGTAATATAAGTTGCTCCTCCAGCACTCCTATTGACAAATAAAAAATCTTCATGTAACTAATTTCACGAAAAAAATGCTTAATGTAAATTAGGTATTTGTTATTATTTTTTCTTTGGATTACCGAATGTGTTGAATTGCATTCCATTTAGGTGTGTCTAACTATAAAATATTTTTACTCTATATACATAAATATATGTTTTTTCAATGCATAAAGCACAAAAAAAAATTAACTGCTTATAACATCAACAAAAAAAAAATTACATTACTTTCATCTTTTGTATTTGTTATTCACTCTTTATCGAAATGCGTAAGTTACATATTTGTTTTAGGAATTTTTTCGTTCGCTAAATGCTTTTAGGGCTTTTAGAATTTTGTGAATAACAACGATATTTTAAATTTTAGGAGTGCAATATTTTGCAGGTGCATAATAATTTGAATTTTTTGTAACTTAGAGCTTTTTCGAACTCATATGACGATATGTACTTTATATTAGAAAAATATTACCAATTTCGAATACTTTTTAACCGACTTCAAAAAGGAGGAGGTTATATGTTCGTCATTTATGTATTTTTTTATATGTTCACCGATTTCTCCGCTATTTGTGAAGCAATTTTAGAAATTCTTTTTTTATATGAAATGGCCCCATTTTCACCAATATGCGATAGGAGTAGGGGAATTACAACCTCGCGTGCAAATTAGTTATTAATTACGGCATATATAGTATACTATATCATTGAGAGGCTTCAAATATGGTGAGAATTACTTTACAGTTAATGCGCTTAATCAAGCTGAAAAGTGCTGGTGTAAGTGTAGGAGAACGGCTCCCTTCCCATACAAAGTAATCATTTTTGAAGCGATTTTAAAAATTATTTTTCTATATGATATGGTATACTCCACAGGTGGTCACATTTTCAATAATATGCGATAGAAGTAGATCGATGGATACCCCGATACAAAGTAATTATTATTCAATATATGCCAATATAAAAAAAATTTAATTAAAAAATTAAACCGACTTTATGCACTAAAAAGTTAAAAATAACAAAAGTATTATATGCGTTAACAACTTAACTATTTGCAGTCGGTACCAAGAATGTTGTTAACTAAACATAGAAACTAATTTCTACGTTGTCAACTAATAAGATATGATGTTCTTCGTTCTTGGCACCTACTGCAAACAGTTAAGTTGTTAACGCATATAATACTTTTGTTATTTTTACCTTTTTAGTGCATAAAGTCGGTTTAATTTTTTATTAAAAAGTTCTTATTTTATTTTGTTTGAATTTCTTGACTAATTTTTTTAATTGAATACAATTTGTAGCCCCTCAATAAAAAGCTTTCTAAGTTCTTTTTTTAAAATTAGACAGTAAATAGGTAGTTATTCATTGTTGAAAACAAAAAATGTTGGTATATATGTCGAATAGTTTTCTTGTCCACTGTATGTGCAAAACTGAGGACACACCACCATATAATTAAAGTTTCTTAGATTTTTCTTTTTATTTCAAAAACTAAGCAACAAAAAATGACAACACACAAGAGCAAAGCATAATTAATAAATTAACTCGAAAAACTATGACCTTAATTTCGTAAATGTAGAAAAATAAAAAAAAATATTAGAGAAATATCGTAAGCTCGATCCGCAAAAGTAAGGACACACCGTATATATTATGGGAATTTACTTCAACCAATTACAAAATTTATGCAAAGTTTTACTTTTTGAATACTTGGCTGGTGGTATTTGATTGTGTAAAGTACTCATTTAGTTACTCATTCAATATTTTTTGTCGTTTATGACCTAATTTTAATTCCATATATCCATATACCATTGTCGTTTTGTTCTTTTACTAATTACACAAAAAAGTTTGTCTTAAGTAGAAGAAAAAAATAAGCAAATTAACTAACATGTGTATAATTAGTAAAAGAACAAAACGACAATGGTACGACTGTTGTAAATATAGAGATGGTAAAATTGAGCTTACAATACAAAAAAGCTTTCAGCAAATTGAAATACGATGAATCAAACAATTCACATATTCCATTTGCAATAATGCTGAGTATATAAAGCAGAAATCTACATCAACTGACACCACACACACTGGACCAAACACAAAATAACGCTGATGATGAAGGTTTAGTGGCCTTCGAAAACGGCTGGCTGTTCCGTTCAACTATGTGTTGTTAGTCAGAATATTTAGAACAGACTTTGGTGTTATTTGTTCATTAATAATTATCTCATGTAATTTGGCTTAAAAAGCGATACGAACTTTAGCCCGTTCAAATCACAAATAAGAATATTTTTTGTTTGAAAAGGACAGCAACCTTGATATAAAGTTCAACAAATTAAAGGATTATGTTTTTGAGTTAAGAATAAAATATTCTTGAAGTAATAATGAAGCGTTTTTTTTATTTTAAATCTTATTATTTTTATATCAAAAATGAAGCGTTTGAATTAACAATATAGAATTATTAAGTTAAGAATGAAAGGTCTTAAATTAATAATGAAGCATTTTTAAATTAAGAATGAAACGTCCTAAATTAATAATGTAGCCTTTTTAAATTAAGAATGAAACTTTTTAAAATAATAATATAGAATTTTCGTTTTACAATTAAAAATATTAATTTTTTTTTTGGAATCAAAATGCCCTTTTTATGAAAAATTTTCGATCATCGACTGTAGTCCAAACCGCTAATGGAACGAATTTTCATTAGGGTTATGACGACTTTTTTTGTGCTCCAGGATCATACAGGGTAATGGACATTAATATACACTTGGTCATAATAATAAATTAATTCTCTTTTTTAACACGACACAAATATAAAATTTTATTCGGTGAAAAGTATAATTTCCTTAATTTTTAAAAATTTAAATTCTTGATATAATAATAAAATATTTTAGTTTTTAAATTTAAAAAAATACATTTTCTTTTTCATTATGACTTCAAAAATTACAATTTTTATTTTAATAAGAAAACATTATTTATGTTTTGAATAGGTTAAAGTTCGTATCGCTTTTTAAGCCAAATTACATGTGATAATTATTAATAACAAATAACACTAAAGTTAGTTGTAAATATTCTGACAACGCATAGTTGAACGGAACAGCCAGCCGTTTTCGAAGGCCACTAAACATTCATCATCAGCGTTCTTCTGTGTTTGGTCCACTGTGTGTGGTGTCAGTTGATGTAGATTTCTGCTTTATATACGAAACTAATTTGTAATTGTAATTTGGCTTAAAAAGCGATACGAACTTTAGCCTATTCAAATTATAAATATAGAAACAAATGAAGTTCGAAAAATAATAATTAACTAAAAAAAACATTATTGTTTTTGAAATTTTTAAAATGAAAGCGCTTATTTTTGTTTTAAAATTGCTTCGTTAGTCCCCGTCCATACAGTGAAACATTTGCTGCAAAACGTTTGATTTTGTCGACGAACGGGGAAAGAGGAATGGAAAAGGGTACTTTGTTTCATGTACATGAAGTTCTTGTTGAGTACGTCATTCTCGTCTCATTCTCATGAGAAATATATGAGGAAATGTATTAAGCTGCAAAACAAAAACTTCAGAGTATGGGCACGAATGCAGTTTTAAAAGAGAAATCAAAAATGTTTCGCAGCAAATGTTTCACTGTATGAACGAGGACTTATAAAAATAAGAATGTTATATATTAATATTATACAAGAAACATTCTTATATTAAAAATGATTTTTAAAAATGCTGCATTTTTAAAACGAAAACGCAGATTTTTGTTTTAAAAATGCTTCGTTATAAAAATAAGAATGTCAGTGTACACTGAACCAAAAAACATTCTTAAAACAAGAATTTTGCGTTTCCGTTTTAAAAATGTAGCATTTTTAAAAATAATTGTTAAAATAAGAATGTTTCTTATAACATTAATATATGACATTCTTATTTTTATAACGAAGCAGTTTCAAAACAAAAATGTGCGTTTTCGTTTTAAAAATGCAGCATTTTTAAAATTATTTTTAATTTCAGAATAATTCTTATAACATTAATAAATAACATTCTTATGTCTATAACGAAGCAGTTTTAAAACAAAAATCTGTGTTTTGGTTTTAAAATATATATTTTTATATAATATTGATATATAAAATTCTTATTTTTATAACGAAGCAATTTTAAAACAAAAATAAGCGCTTTCATTTTAAAAATATCAAAAACAATGATGTTTTCTTATTAAAATAAAAATTGTAATTTTTGAAGTCATAATTAAAAAGAAAATGTATTTTTAACCATTTTAAAAACAAAAATATTTTATTATTATATCAAGAATTTAAAGATTTTAAAATAAAGAAAATTATATTTTTCAGCGAGTAATATTTTATATTTGTATCGTGTTAAAAAAAGAGATTTAATTTATTGTTATGATCAAGTGTATATTAATGTCCATTACCCTGTATGATCCTTGAGCACAAAATCTTAAAGTTATTGTAAATTTTAAAAATCAAGGTGTTCATAATAGCGAAATATTTTGTTGAATGCTCGTCATAACCCAAATGAAAATTTGATCCATTAGCCGTTTGGACTACAGTCGAAGATAGAAAATTGTTCATAATAAGGGCATTTTGATTCCAAAAAAAAAAATTAATATTTTTAATTTTAAAACGAAAATTCAATATTATTAATTTAAAACGATTCATTCTTAATTTAAAAACTCTCCATTATTAATTTAGGACGTTTCATATTTAATTCAAAAATGCTCCATTATTAATTTAATACCTTTCATTCTTAAGTTAACAATTCTCCATTATTAATTCAAACGCTTCATTTTTAATATAAAAATAATAAGTTTTAAAATAAAAATACTTCATTATACCCCATATTGTGAATGGCGTCGTCGACGTCGCATCAAGACGACAGTAAATATTGTCCCTTGTCTACTCTTTATCGGCAACAATTGGCTCTTATTGACAATCTCTTACTAATATCTCTCCTTAAATTAATAGTTTTTTGGATATCCACACTGCTTTAATACTTCACTTAGTCTATTTTACTTGGAATCGATCAACTTCCTCAGCTGTGATTTTGGCCCACTCTGTATGCATAACATTTCGAAGAGCTTTGCTTATTATAACGTGCTGACAAATCTTTTTCTCTAAAAATGCCAGAGGTGCTCAGTGGGATTGTGATCAGGTGATTAGGGGGTGTTTTTAAGCTGCTTAGGAGCATTGTAAAATAGCCAAAGTCTAAGATCGCCGCTGTGTGATTTGGGTCGTTGTCCTGCTGGAACCAAAATGTAAATGACAAATCAAGTTTTTCTGCACTCAGATTTAAATTTCTTTTTAAAATCATTAAATATGCTCATTTATCAATTGAAGATTCACTCAACTCCATCTGACATACACCCGCAGCCGCCATACAACCCCACACCATAATTTCACCACCTACGTGGTTAACTGTAGCAACTAGATTTTGCTTCCCAAGAGCAAACGTATTTTTATTAAATTTGCCTCACGCTCACTACCTTACTTATCTGCCGTTCCGTATGAGTCTAAATGCCTGTTTATAGGCTTACGTACTCTGGAAGCACGCAGAATAGTTCAATCGGCACTATTTGTATATGATATTATTAATGGTTCTATAGATTGCCCAGATTTGCTTTATATGGTATCGTTTTATATACCTCCTAGAAGTCTTAGGTTGACTAAGCTATTTGATGTACCCCTCCATAGGACTAATTATGCACGTAATGGTACTTTAACACGTAGCTTTGTTCAGCTAAATGAGATTAACTTCAATTTACAAAAACTTTCTCAATCTTTTATTGAATTTGGCACTGAGAAAGCTGAGTTTAAACTTCTACTTTTTAGTAAAATAAAATAACTGTTTTAATATAAAATTTAGCTGTGATTTATAAACTGTAACATAATTTTGTATATATGTAGGTTTTACACATACTTCATTGTTAATTTAGATATTTATACAATATAATTATAGGTATTTTGTTATCTTAGTCTGTAAGGATTTTTTGTCCATAGACTGAAATAAATAAATAAATAAAGAGCAGACCCCGACTATTTGACGGCCTTTTATGCCAAAAATACAAAGTTTACTATCATCCAAAAATTTCAGGTGTCTCCAAAACTAAGTAGGCCGATATATATAGGAGTGAGCAAACTGGATACGCTTTTCAATAATCACATTAGAAATGTATAGTTTTTTACAAGCAACTCTACCATGATATCCTGATATTCGTAAGATTTTTCTTCCTAAAAAACTTTCTTATTAAAGGACTGACGGACGTGTGCAATAATATTTTTGGAAGTAATACGGGGATAACTCTTCGTCATATTAACTATTTTGCGTTCTTCTCGTACATATAATATTCTTGGTCGTCTGGATCGTGGCGTAGAAGTAAATATTTCTGTATTTTTGACATTATATATGATACGTTGGACGGATGCATATGTTCTCCCAATACTTCAATCAATTTTTGGGGAATCTATTGCTTTCTTTCTACATTTTTTAATTATTTTTCTTTCCAAGACACTGACTTACTTAGCTTTGGATTCCATATTCGAAAATCTATATTTACTTGTACATAATATTTAAATCTAATCTCATCAAACGATCTCCTAAATTATAAGAAATAAAAATAAAGCAAAAATGAGTCCAAAAATTCTTAAAAAGTAACGGCACTATTAACATAAACAAAGTGAACGCAGACTTTATGGTGAACAGATTTACGTATTGTTAAACTGAAGACCCGTTATAGGAAAACAGAAGGGATGAAAGTAGGTTTTAATTTTTTTGTTTTTTTTAGGTATAGCTGAAAAGTAGAAAATACATAAAAAACATTTGTGTTATGTACATTCTTGTATGTAATTTTTAAATCCGTAAAAGAAAATTTAAAGTGAACGCAGACTTTATGGGTTAAAGGGTCAGTTAGCCGACTGTAATGTAACTGCAACAGTAAGAAACAGCTGATCGATTTTGTTATGTGAAAAGTAATGGAAATGGTTATAGAGATTTAATGTAACGTAACCTACTTTTCATATAAAAATATCAATCAGCTGTTTTCTACGTTACAGTTACATTACATTACAGTCGGCTAACTGAGCCTTAAGGCTGATCGATTTTGTTATATGAAAAGTAATGAAAATGGTTATATAGATGTAATGTAACGTAACCTACTTTTCATATAAAAATATCGATCAGCTGTTTTCTACTTTACAGTTACTTTACATTACAGTCGGCTAACTGAGCCTTTATATGTATGTATTAAAGGCTTGCATTTGTATACTCGTTTGTATAGCCAAAACAAATATACCATGGTATGTACCATGTATATATGGTATGTATGGTATGTACTAGTATAAGAGTTATGCTAGGAACACAATTGGGACGAACGACGAATTTTTCGGTGCGAACTTTCGTCATAAAAAATAAAACACATTTGTTCATATGAAAATGAACACAACACCGCCGTAGAAAGAAATTCGTCGTGCGTGACGAACTCTGAGATAGATTTATTTCTATTTTGTACGCCGACGAACTACGAAAAAAAACATTTTCTCTCACTCTCTTTTTAAAAAAGCTAAAAAAGAAGCTAAGAGCTTAATAAAAATGTTAAAGCTAAATCCAGAAGAAATAAGCTAAATTTAGCCCAAAATTAGCTAATATGGTCATACTGACAACAACCAACTTTATCAATTATAAGAGCTGAGTTCGCTGAGTAAATTCGTAGTTATTGTGCTTCACACGACGAATTTACGCAGCGAATTCTTATCGACGAATTCGTTGATGTGGACGAGATTCGTCGTTCGTCCCAATTGTGTTCCTAGCATTATTAAAATACAATTAAAACAAATAACAATTGCTTATTGTATTGCTGCTGAGCAGCTGTTTGATCTGTTTTTGCCCAAAAATACATATTGTAATACAAAGGGCGTGTGCCAAACGGTAGAAAAGTACTGTGGTAAAAAAATATTTGCCTGTGGGGAAAAATTTCATTTTTCTGCTGTGCCAAATGATATCTTTTTTGACAATGTAAAATTTTGACAAATTCGCTGGAGCATAGAAAGAAGCTGATGAAACAATTGCTGCGGTGGCGGTTTTGCTTCGCCTGACTACAAGCCGCCGACTACCAACAAATTTTTAAGGGGACATTTTTATATCAAACAATTTTTTTGGTGCAAAAAATTATATAATATTATATATATGATGCAACATTTTTCGCAAACTAAAATAAACAATGATTTTTCACAGTCTAATTAAACTTAAAAGACGTAAAAATCTTTGTATTGTGCGACGGCTCGAAGCGACGGCGGTGGATTTAAATTTTATGATACCATTTATTGCAGCTTGTCAAAAATTTATCTGTTGTGTCAAAATTTCTACTAGCCCCCAGGGCTAGTGAAATTTTATTCACTAGTACTTTGCTACCGTTTGGCACAGGCCCAAACATATGAAAAAAACCATTGTTGAAACAAATACATGATGGACAGATGTATGTATATGCGGACGTTCGTTATGTTATTTTGTGGCGCAGCCAAGTATACAGAGAGAGAGAGAGAGAGAATTTTGCTCTGAGAGTAATTACACATGCATGTGTTTCATGTACATGTATCATTTACTTACATGTGTATGTGAAAATTTGCTTTCATCAACCATGGATTTTTGTTTTCAACACACCATGTGGTACTTATGTTAAAACCAGTTTTATGTATCTTATTTGTTATAGAAAAACAAATACATACAAACGTGTTTTTCTCATTTGGTCATTGCCCAACCATACAATAACTGCTTAAAAAAATCAACATTTACAACTAGTAAAAGAAACGCTAAATAACATATTTTTTCATACAAGAACCAAAAACCACGCAAAACTGGTGCAAACAGATGTATCTGTGCAATGCTATAGTATGCATATACATCATTACTTAAGAGTTTTTTTTTTCTTAAATTTTTATAAGAAAATCTAATTTAACCAAAAACATGCACCTCATTAAATTTCAGTCAGACGTGCCATAACCATAACCATAGAAAACAGCTGTTGGAACCAAACACTGTATTTGATTATAGGTGACTCACCATAGTCATAGCCATACACAAAGTACGCTTTAAGAGTTTAAAAACCAGTATTGCCATACAAAATACTGGTTTTAAACTCATAAAGTATACTTTGTCATGATACAATTATAACAGGTACATGCACAAGCCCAGCCTGTTAATGTATACAATACCTACAGTTGTCAAACTTTGTTTACAAGCTACAAAAATGTTAGTGTATGTGTGTGCATAAAATGATTACAGTGTTGCCAATGAAATTACATATGATGTGTTTCCAATTACATATTGAAGAAAATTACACTACAAATGTTTTTTGTAAGTTGAAATGAAAACAAAAATAAATAAAATTAAAACATAAAGTAGAATTACACACAGATTATATATGAATGTAATTACATGGCCTACAAATGAGACTAATTGCACACTCTGTGTAATTACACACCTATTGGCAACACTGAATGACTATAATCATTCATGAATGCCGCGTCTGCAATTGTACTTTAGTTACCCTGTAATTGTTATTTTTAAAATCAAAAGCCATCTGTTTCTGACAATTATACGTTTGTTTATACCAACAAAATGAATATGTTTTTTGGTGTTGTAATTTTGTTGTAGTCATGCATGTACCTAGTATAATTGTACCATGTACTTTGTTTTGGCTATGACTATGCGCAATAGTCATACCATAGCAACCAATTGAATTTTGTTTTAATTATGGCTATGGCACGTCTAAATTAAGCTTTAGTCTTACGAAGCATTGCGATATGTTGCGTATTATGCACAAATGAAGGTGTGTAATTAGTTTAGTATTCTTGCAGATGTTTTAAAGGAATAGGAAAGAAATTTGTTAATTATCCACAACTGAGATACCGTTGGGGTTGATCGAAATCGGGGGTACTGTTTTCGAGATATGTTGAAATATAGTGATGTACATGCCCATCAAAAGAAAATTGTAGGTATGTGTTATCATTAAAATGTACATACATAATTTACTTTAGACCTCTCCGAATAAAATGACTATTATTTTAACTCCACAATCTTCAAATTTTACGGCTTAAATTAATGGCCTGTTCCACGATATCACCAGAAATCGTTCAATCGAATACTTGTATTGAAAACAACAAAAAAATTTCTAATGTTATTGTTGTTTGCAATACAAGTTGCCTGCCCCACGAAGCCGTAAGTTTAGTGACATAACTCCAAAATTAATAAAAATTTGGTATCCGTTAGAAAATTAAAAAATAAAAAGAAAAACTGAAATAAAAAAAATTGGCGGCAAGCCTTAGTTCTAGAATGAAATTATGATTATACGTAGTATTTTAACCAACGAACGTCGTCAATATTAGTATTGCCGAAGGCCGGCAGTGCAGAAATTCGTTATTAGGCAGGAAAACTTTGCAAGACAGAAAAATCTTTATTAGGCTGCGCCGTGTAGGGAAACACAATGGTGGAGAAAATTGATAAGCCTGACAGAAGGCCAGCAGAGCAGAAAACATACGAAGTTTGTTAGCTTAATTCAAAATCTTTTGGGTTGAAGTCTACTGATGATAAGCGAGAACGAAATGCATATAGACAATGCTTAACCAAAAAAATTTATGTCAAATAAATATGCTTCGGTGTTCCTTGTGAAGTTAAAAACCTTTTGAAAAACTGTATAAAGTTTTTAACGTTGCAAATTTTGTTAGTGGTAGCCAGTGATGCCAGAATTCCTTCACCAAAAATGGCTAAATGTATAAAAAAAAAAATGACTAAAAACTAGCTAAAAAATTGCTAAGCGCCATCGAATGCAAAAATCATGAACGTTAGCAAAAACAAGAAGGAATTTCATACATTAATTTTTTTAAACAAATCGTAAATTTTTTAAAGTAAATAAAAACTAATTTAAGTAATACATAAAGTTATTTTTCTTCAGGTAGTCAAGAAAATGCGCATATAGTGCGAACTTGCAGTACTTGCAGTACGCCTTGTATTCATTTGTACATTCTGCTATTCAGTCGTTAAATTTTTGGGTTCCCAATCCATTCCTTGCGAAATTTTTGCTTACAATTTTTATTCATTTTCTATTTTTTAAACTTTCATTTAAACTTTGACTTATTTTTTATTTTCACTCGTGTAAAACAAAACTGACCCCTGTTTGATTGATATAAAAACCATTAAATAGACCCGACAACTTATCACAACATGACAACGATTATAAGTTTCAACCAGAATTCATTGATAGTAATGCGAAACAAAACTCCGTTGTTATTTTTGTGTTATTTTTTCGGGCTATTTGTGGTCATCTAGTTTTCTCCGTATAGGAAATAAAAATTACATTATTTTTGTTTCTCCCAACGTTTCGTCCGCTTTTTGCAAACTTCTTCAGGGGTGGAATTTTTATTAATAGATATCTAGTACAAAAGTATATGTATTAATTTAAAATAATTTAAGGATCATAATGTATTATTACAGATTTAAACTTACTATTTATATCACTGTCAATTATTCATTTTTAAATTTATTATCATAAAAACTGGACAACACGACACAGATATGAATAATAAATAAAATGGTACATCACAACACAAAATGTATAGTCAACTTAATACTATTATCACAGATCTTCAACTAATATAAGTTATTGCTACTGAATATTGTAGCTTTGTGTTGTCCTTATCCTCTTTATAGTTCATAGTATTGTGTATTTTCTCTTGAATACGTAGACTCTATAGTGAAACGTTTATTTTCCATTTTTTCCCTATTTAATATTACCATATCCTCGAAATTTATTTTATGGTTGTTGTCTTTTGCATGTTGTGCTAATGCCGTCGTTTCTTTATTTTTCTTAATATCAGATTCGTGCTCTTTAATTCTTGTACCTAACAAGAAGAAGTTTGCAAAAAGCGGACGATACGTTGGGAGAAACAAAAATAATGTAATTTTTATTTCCTATACGGAGAAAAATAGATTACCACAAATAGCCCCAAAAAATAACATAAAAATAATAACAACAAATTGGTCAGAAAACATAACTTAAAACTCCGTTGTGTTCTTTTGGTAGTAAATAAGTGTTCCTTTGATGCAAGCTCAAATTTTTTATGAAAAGTCACAAATAAATTTCATGTTTGGAAAAATAGCTAAAAAATAGCTAAATTAAAATAAAAATGGCTAAACAAATAGCTAATAGCTAAATTCACTTTTCTTCCGGCTAAATGGGATGAAAAATAGCTAAATTTAGCCAGAAAATTGCTAAATTGGCATCACTGGTGGTAGCCGCCAAGGAGGAATTTTTTTCAATTTAATGTGAACAATTTCTATTTATATATTGTTAAACAAATTTTAATCTATAAATTTTGGCTTAAATAAAAAGCCATGTTGTTTTTTTTTCATTCACTTAATTCTCAAGACATAAATATATTTTTTATTAAAATTTTTTAAATTTTACTTCTCTGCAGCCATATAGCCAATAAGCTAATAAAAAGATGAACAATAAAACGTAACAACAAGAACAGGGTAGACCCCTGTTTAAAAAATTACTGGATTTCTGTTTTTTCATGTTTTTTTTTCGTATTTCTCTTTACACTGGGGTCTAATTGTCGCTTTCAATAACGAGCTGATTCGATCACTTTTTTTCAGTTTGAGATTTGTGGCATTCGATATCGAACCATATAGTTACGTTGTTCGATAGCGAATGCCATATTCTCAAATTGGAAAAAGTGATCGAATCAGCACGTTATCGAAAGCGACGATTATGGTAGAATTACTGAAATTGTATCGTGCTGTTGCGTATCAGCTGACAAAATCCGTAACATTTAATAAGCATGTTGATGCTTATTGAAAATGTGTTTGCAACGTTTGCTACGTAAAAATCTACAGAAAATAGACTTTTACGTAGCAAACGTCAACTTCTGTCTTACATACATACACACACACGTATAGAGCGAAGAGAAACACAATAACAGCTGGCACATTCGCTGGCAGCCTCACGTTTTTAATAACTATCATCCTTAAGGCCGGGGCACAATGAATCCGTCATACGTTAAACTTCGCCTTTTTAAACTGACATTAACGCAACGACGGAGAAGGTTGGCACAATGAGGACTTTATTGACGGAAGCATTTCAACCGCTTCAATAGGTTAATTTTCCATATTATTTATTAAATTCAACGTTTTTTTATTTATTTCGTTTTTTTTTTGTTTAATTTTATTTTTGCTGCCACAAAACACACGAGACATAAGTTTGGAAATTTTTGTGTTGGCAATTGTAAACCGTAAATGTTAGTGTTCGAACACATGTTTGGAAATAATTGCTCAAACACAAGTCTGAGCAATTATGTTAGGACACAAGCTGTCAAATTTACCTTTTTTCTTAGAAAATAATGGCGGGAAACTAGTAATAATAAGTTCATTATAAAAAAAATCAAGCAGAAGCACAAAATATATGCTCTGTTGCAGAAGTATTAAAAAATCAAAGCTTAAAACGCGCACTTTGTGTGCATAGGAGAACTTAAATTTTAAGTTTTAACATTATACGTCTAGCCACCCCTTAAAATAAGTTTGAACACAAACTTTTTTGTGACGTCATTCTGCCGACGTTATTGCTTATGTTCAGAAATAAAAATTGCTCAAACCAACCAAACTGTCAAACTACTAAACGTACGCAAAAATTTGAAAGTTGAGCAAATTTCATACTTTGCGTTGACGGACACGTACTGAATGTAACAGACCTCATAAGAAACCATGTATTTCATATTAGCTGTCAATTGAAAACAGCGAAGTTTAACGTATGACGGATTCATTGTGCCCCGGCCTTTACTTAAACGATACTTCAAACTTCAAAAGTAAGACGATACGATTTGACTAAAGAAGCCATTAGACCCCCAGTGTAAAGAGAAATACGAAAAAAACCATGAAAACAGAAATCCAGTATTTTTTCTACTCCTCTTCTCTACACCATTCGCTAGCAAAACAAAAATGACATCGAGAAATAGGCGTCAAAAGTCATCGTGTGAATTAGGTCATTGTTTCATTTTTGTAATCTTTCTATTACCTGGAAATGAATGTGCCTTGTTTGGTCTAATTATAAATATAATTTGATATTCGTCCTTTGGTCGGGCGTTTTCGTCATCTCACCATTTTTTAAATATGTTTCATATGCATAAATAAAGTTTTTTATTTGTTGTGTTCGAAAAATAAAATAATTTCCACCATTTTAGATTAATACTCACACACCTGCCACAAACAGCCTGAAACGAATAAAAATGATTAGACTTACACAAAATGACTGGCGGATATTTCGTCGACTGCAGCGAAAACATAAAGTTTCTACTGAATTCTTACGTTATAATTTGGAAAATATCGAAAAATTCATATGGTTTGAAACATGGCCACGTATTGTAATCAGACGATATGCGATACGAAGAGGAAATCGAGTTTTTATTATATACTATCGCTTAAGGAGAGTATTATTCGATCAATCGAATAGTAAGATCTTTAAAAGAATGCGGCAAAATATTAAGCAATGGTCCAAACGTGTAGTAGCGTGGCAGAAAAATCATTTAGGCATAAATGAATATGTAGAAGAAGTTATGTACGATGACAAATCTAAAGAAAAACCAGAAACAGAAAATACTGAAATTGCAAGTGGTAGTAACGAAGATGTTAGCAAGCAATTGAAAGAGCAATTGGAATTACTTAAAAATGGGAGGAGACCTCAGTCGTTAATCACAAGAGACAACCAAAAAGAGTGGAGTCCAAACATACGACATAAAGATAGATCTCGTAGTCTGGGTTCCGTAATTAATGAAGAGAAAGAAAAGTCTGATAATAATAGTATAGATGGTGTTAAGAAAACCATAAACGAATTACCAAATAATATAAGAATTCGCAGAGATAGAGCTGGCACTTTAGATACTATAACACCACGAGAGTTGAGTTGCAAAGATAAACAGTTTGTAGAATCTTCAACTTCACAAACCCAATTAGATTGGCAAATTAACTTGGAGTCGACACCGGAAAAGCAAATAACAATACAAGAAAATATACAGCCATTGAAACAATTAGATACCGATGAGAAGACTGAAAAGTCTCACACAGACTCCAGCACACAACAAACAGAAAAACTGAAGACTGGGCTGAATTTCTTGGACATGCTCATGTGTAAGGTTAGTGGTAGTAAGGTTAGCAATGCAAAGACATCCCCTACCAAAGCAGAACAAAGCATTCAGCGAACGTCAGCAAGCTCTTCAAAGGAGACCTATGAACATCATCATGAACATTCCATGGATTCTACAGATGAATTTTTGGGTTTTGAGGACTGCGAAAGAATTCCCGGTATGCTTATGACACCTATTGTTCCACATTCTGCCAAAAAAAGCAAAAACTCGGTGTTCATAAGCGAGTCTTTGAATGAATACATGCGCCTCAACGACTTGGAAACCAATTACAGTATTGATCAGGATAAGTCAGTTACAAAGGGCAAAATATTTGCCAGAGATATGGAAGGTCTAATGACGCCAAAAACAAAACCTCCTCACTTTGACATGCCGGCAGTACCAGAAAACTTATTAAAGTTTCGTACTGTAGCCGAAAGAAAGCAATATTTGCAAAAGTTTTCTAAAAATTATCGCTTGGCAATTATTAATAACGAGGCAAGTATTTATAGAGAACTGCAGAGAAGAATGCGAACACAAAAGGTCAAAAGCGCTAGTCAAATGTTGACTCAGTCAGCCAACTCTTCAATGTCCTTTACGCGGAACGGCTGGAATGCAGCTTCTTTTATAAATACAGAGTTCAACAAATATTACTATCAAATCCTAGATGTTGATAATGGTACTCATAAAGTACGTCTGAGAGGGACTCGGGGCAATAACGATGAATTTAATAAAACTCGATATATTAGTCGAGTAATTAAACCGTCCAAGGAATGTTCTGAATATTGTGCAGATAATAAAGTTTGGCAGTATTTGAAGCCTATTAAAACCATTGCAGAAAAAAATAAAAAACTGAACAAGGGGTCATTACCATCAGTGTTTAAACCATGTCCATTATCACATAAAACTTTCCAGAAGCCTTTAGATGATGATACTGCAGCTTTGCTCTTAGCTGGCGGCAGTATGGCTGTTGTTCGCATGCCAACAGTGGAATTAGAAGTATTCCCGGAATTTGGAAAACCATTGCATGAAATTGCCAAAAGATATTTGCAGTATATTTTACCTCATCACGATATTTCTAGAGAATGGGCCGAATTCAGTGTTTCAACATTGCAGGAACCTAAAACGCTTAAAGAAGCAGAACAGGCTGCAGCAAAAAGTTTTAATTCGCGAGACCTTAGAAAGTCTTACACATTCGTTATACCTTATCTCAATGATCGTAATCATATCTTAGTTCGGCGTGTGGTCGATCGCTCGGAAAAGTTGGACGAATCATTTGAACAGTGCGCAGAAGAAAGGGAACTGGTTCCAAAAACCGATTTTTCCTTTCGAAAAGATCTGGACATGTCAGATGATATACTTCTGACGTGTGCCGACGTTGTTAGTGATATGATTAATACTGTTGCCATAAGTTGTAGTGAAAACTCCTTCATAAAAACTGATCCAGATGGTTTAAATAATGATGAAGTGCAAACAAATAAATTGATGGATGTTTCCAAACAGGATGGACTACAACGAACAGTGTCGTCTTCTTCCAATGCCACAGTAGTGTGCGGAGGCAACGCTAAGAAGCACAAGAAACAAAACAGCTTGTTGTAAGTTTTTATTTTATCAAACCTTTGGAATTTATTAATAATATTGCATTTTTATAATGGTTTTAGGATGGAACTTAAACGTCTTAATGCAACAATTATCGATGCAGCTGTTAAGCCAGAAAGTGGTATGAACTTACATAATTACATACATATGTATAAAACTCGCTTGCATTGTAGTTGCATATGCATACATACATACATACATACATACTTATACATATATACATATTATATATTTCACCTTGTTTTTAGGTAAAAAGACTTGCTCTAAGGAATATTGTCAAATGGGTTGTATTTGTGTTAGTCTGGGGGAAGTTACACCAATCCGGGAACACTGCGGGAAAACCAAGTGCATGCTGGAGTGTTCTTGCAAGCCATTAAATCAGTCACGCATAATGCGCCTTGAGATAGATGTAAGTTCAATGAAAATTGCTACAAGAATATATCTTTTAATTTAAAAATATTTTAGGGACGAACACTTACGACTGAGGATGCATTTATGTTACGTCGTAAAGCAACTGCACGCTTGGCACGAATGGAAAAGGAATTTACCTCAACGGTTGTGCTAACGGAAAATGAAACATTATTGATCAATGAAACAAACAACGATAAAAAACGTCGCTGTACGAAAGCTCCCAAGCGTTATGATGACTTTACCGATACGGAAGATGAGCAACGTAGAAATTCACCGAAAAAAACTGCCTTGACTACTATAGATAAAGAAAAACACTTAGCAACTGAGATCAAAGAAGTATATGATCCAGTGTACGTTGAGTATTCAATATTAGATAAATTAAAACATTGTACAGTTAATTTAGTCCCATTGAAAGATATGGATAATATTGCCCCTTGGTGCATGGTGCATAATCTATATAAATGTTTTTGCAAAGGGCGAGCTGTGGAAGGTAAACCGATGGTAATTGAAAAGGAAGAAATGAACACCACATTTGAGCACGATGCAGAACAAAAAGCTGACTATGACTACAGTGTAAACGCAAAGCCAAAATACACTTTTGATAAAGTGGAAAAGAAGAAAAATGTAGTGAATAATGATAATGAGGAAGAAAATGAAGAGGCTGGCAATGACAAAGCAGGGGAGGATATTGATGAGGATGAACAAGAGGACAAGGAGGATGACGACGATTGGATTAAAGAAAGGAAAAGCAAAAGGAAGGAAAGCAGGGAAGTAAGAGCGGAAAAAGTAGCAAATCCATCAAAAAGAGACGAAGATTCCGAGGAAACTGCTGAAGATTTAGCAAATAAGACAAATTGTATAGAAACACAAAAGCCAAAACGGAGTTTAGTTGATGTCCGTAAACGTTTCTATCTGCCGCGAATCGATAGCTGTAGGCGTCACATTCCTACACCCAGACGAATGTTTCTGTATTGTAATCGCAGGCGCAGACTTACTGTTTTGAAATATATCAAAGACAATGAAAATGATCAAACTAGACTGCTTCTAAATGAACATGTGATGCGATCCGTCTATTATCATAAAACAGACATTGATAATCACAAGTTGAATAATAGTTCGAGTGACTCAAATGAAAAACATATCAGCAAAGAGAAATCAAACTGTCAAGTGCCTCAACCTTATCAATTGGATAAAAACTTGGCATCAACCGATGTTACCAAGAAGAAGTTTTTGCTTGTCAATGAAGTTGTGGATCTTTTGGGAGATGAAGACGATTCGGTCGAATCAAATAAAAATAACGATAACAAAAGCCAACAAGTTTCATCGATGAACTCAAAATCAAATTCATTCGAAAAACTTTTGCCAAATACTGATATTAACCACTTTCAGATATGCAGTAGTGGCGGTGTTATAACTGTAAAAAAATGTACTCCTCCAGCAGATCTCAAAAACAGCGAAACAGGTAAAACCACACCACCCGCTGTGGCTACAACAGCCCAGAAGGAAGTGAGAGAATTAGCGGCGCAACCAGATTTAGCAGTTGTTGACTTAAAGCTGCCTAAAATAGCAAGTTGCTTTTCGTTAAACGCCAAAGCAAGCATACAAAAACCAACTTCTACTGCAGCGGATAATGAAGATCAATGTTTGGACTTCACTTGCGCTACCTCTGTACATTCGGCTGCATTTTCTCAAAATCAAAATCAACAAATTAAAAATTCTCCAAATCCTCTACCAGTAGAAACTACTGTAATGCCCAAGGATACAAGCAGTGCTCATGTATTGGACATGGATAACGAGAATATAAGAGATGTGTATAACAATGTTATAAGAACTATGAATACATTAGTTAGTAAAAAGATGCAGGATATTGATTGTGCCCTTCAGAGGGAATCGCATATAATACCAACACCAAATTCAGATATTTTGTGTATAATGAAATGGTGCAATTTTCTTGATGCTTTTTGTGAAGGTTTCGCCTATATTTGGCAAGTTAAACTAAAAGACGCCGCCTTTTTTGTGGTAACCATACAAAATGTAATGCCTTTAATTGTTGGCGCTATGGGAATAGTTAATATTGCAGCTTTGAAAGCAGAGAAAATGCCCTTAATTGGAAAAATGTTGTTACAGAAATCCCGAAATATTGAGACTGAAAAGTTGGCCGTAGTAATGCAAGGTAAACAATCACATTGGGTGATAAAGGGTTTTTTAAAAGCAGATCCTACTATGGCATGTAATAAACCTACACCTGAAAGTCATCCTTCATTAACGAAAAAGATAAATGTTTTATGCTCGCTGCTGGTGAAGCAAAGACAGAAGGAGCAAAAGAAAAAAGAGAAGTTGGCAAGTCAGTGGTCTAGCCCTCAAGTTAATTCAGCTGCCCAAAAAATACCAACACCACAACCGACGCCACCTCCACCTCCGCCACCACCATATACACCAAAAATAGCACAAATTATGCCAACTCGAAGAATAGTAACAATCCATCCTCAAGCAGTCCCTCAAGTTCAAAATCCCAATTCTGAAATACCACTTCAACCACCAACAACTCAACAGATCACGCCTCAAGTATGTCAACAAAAAGATACTGCAACGATACAAAAACCAACAAAGCTTGAAACCGATCCTTCGAAAGTAGTTACCAAGACAAATTCCCGAAAACGCAAAATTGAAAATGCACAAACCAACACCAGTTTATTAAAAATGGATAGTTACAGTAAAATGAGTTCGAATATTGAATTTCGCAGAGTAACGCAGAGCGATATTGATGAAATTTTTTTGCCTGAACTACACAAATTGGATCACAAATGGTTGGTACTTGATTTGCACAATGATTTCTCTCATATATTCGTGCCAGATTTTCGCGATCTTGTTTCATTGGATCGAATACAAAAAGTTATTAACTTTGCTCGGCAAAAAAGCAAAATTGTTAAATTACAATTTTTCCAAAATGCTCCCTTTGATGCATTCGTTACTCCCAAATCGGTTAGAAAAATTTATTTTGGTCCCTTGACTTTGAACATGAAAGCACCTACTCTGATATTACTGCAAAGTGTGGACGGACAAATGATGCTGAGGGAGTTGTATCAACTCCAACATAACATAGTAAAGAAACCCGAGGAAAAAACCAAAGCCTTTTGGTTGGTGCACTTAAAAGGTCAGACACATTTTGAAATGGACGTAAGTGTAATAAATGAAAAGCCAGCTATTGAAAAAGCATGCACTAATATTGGTTTGACAACAGCCAACAAAACTATGATAGAAACGCCTGCGCATCCGCCCCCACCACCGCCACCGCCTGCACATGTGCCACAAGCAAATCCGACTAACGAAGGCGAGAAAAATGTTCGTAATAATGAGGACGACGATGAAGATTGTGTAATAATAGAGGAGCCATCCGAAAATCCCCAGATAAAAAAACCTGTCTATATACTGCCCAAACCAAACTTGTTGCCTGCTCCATTACCCACTCAAACTCCGATAGCACCAAAAGCAAATAATGTGGATAGTCCCACAGTCGGCGTGCGCACACAGTCCTTGCTTAAAGTGCCAAACTCAAACACTATTATTAAACCCTTGAATACCGCCTCACCAGTTGTATTAAATGTACCGACGATGACAGCCACTAACAAACCATTACCTATCTTAACGCTGCCACCAAATACTGTTATAACTGGCATAAATCCACCTACACCAATGACGAGCGTAGCACCAACACAAATTGTTACTCTACCACAAACTGCTGTTATAACTGGCATTGAATCTGCACCGCCAGAGGCACCTTACAGCTCTACCATCTTTATAACATCTTCGTCCCCGGGTAACTCAGTTGTAGGAACAACAACAACAACAACAATGACTACTGCTACTATTGGCAATAATACAGTTACTTCAAGTTCATTGGAAAATAATCGAAAACAAGCAAACGAACTTCGATCTGCTGGCATTAAACAGCCGCAGAATATAATAAGGCAAGCGCTGGAAGCCGGTGCGATAAAACGTAGGCGGATATCAATATTCTGTTCCAATAAATATGACAAAATTTCCGAAAATATAGCAGTGGATGCGGTTTTAAATAAAATTTTACCCGATAATGCGGAAGACATTCAAATAAATCCTCTCAATAATAAAAATAATGCGTCATCATTGATGGCCCCGGAAGTTGTGTCAACTGTGGGTTCATTGCAAGTTTCTAAAGCAATCTCTTGTACAGAGTCGAACCATTTACAGAAGGCTTTAAAGTCTTCGAAGAACACAGAAGCAACAACAGCAACAAATTCTAATGCACCTATTGTTTTTGATGTTAATTTTATGGATGATGGCGATGAGCCAACAGCATCGATTGTCATTAAACCCACTTCATCCACGGCAACAAGTTCGACGACAACTTCTTCGTCAGGATCGAAATCTTTTATATTGAGAACGACGGCTACAAACACCGCACTAAAGAGTACGCCAGTAATTTCCAAGTCTATATGCGTAAGTGGAAATGCCACTTCATTAATAAATAGTGTAAATTTTTCCGATCCTCCCAACAAAAAGATTAAATTGCCTACACTTTTTAATACCACAACGACGGTAGTCACTTCAGCACCAAACACTATTATTACGAGTAAAACGAAACTTATTAATTCATTTTTATGTACAAAACAAGCAAACATTGTATCGAAACTTTCAGCACCTACACCTATTATATCCAAAATTTTAACGACTACCTGTTCTAGTCTTTCTTCGTTACTTTCATCGGATAATAGTGCAACTGGAACTTCATTCACGTTTAGATCACCGGCATCGTTAAAAGTGCAAAAAATTGTTAGTTCTAATGTTACAAACACAGTGCAGTCTGTGAAATCCATTCCGACAGCAACAACAACTGCAACAGTAACAACAAATCAACCTTCAACTTTAACTGTGAAACAAGTTCAGGACATGTTAAATAAACCTGGTCTAAATGTTGCCACAATCAATTCAAAAACCTCTTCCCCAGTAGCGATTCCACCACCACCACCATCACCATCCCTTCATTTATTACCCTCAATAAAAGCAACAATAGCACCAGCAAAAGCACCAGTTAAACTACCTGTTAAACCACCAGCTGTGTTAACTACTTCAACTATAATTACACCAGCATCGGCACCATCGACTATCGTGTCATCTGATTGTACAGTTTCGACAACGCTTAATGCAAATAAACCTACCACCACACTTGTTCCAGCAGAAACAACGATTTCAGGAAATGCTAATTTAACTATAAGCAAAGTACAATCATTTGGGTCTCCACAAAAACCTCATAATACCGATAAAAACTCGCAAAGTTTTATTTCACCTACAGGTCAAATTATAATTAATGATATAAATGATCAAGCTCCAACACCAACTCCGCCCTCTCATATACAATATGGTTACATCGTTTCTTCAGCTCATGCCAATCAGAAATTTGTTGCCAAACGTGTAGCTGACGAATTCTACGTTAAAGTACCTTCAGTCGGTATACTTAAATTGCAGGGGCTCCCAGCTGTCAAAAACTATCTGAATAAGTACATACTTTCTTAACTTTTTGAAGTGCAAGAGCAAATAGATTAAAAAAATTTTTTATGATATAGATTTATGAATAGAATCCTAAATGAAACTCAAACTCCACCAGCAGTGTGGCAATTCGTGGCTGCTAGCAAGGCTGTGCAAATGCAAAATGTAAGTTTCTTATATTATATTATTTTGCCTACTAATATTTAATCCAAATATGCAATATTTTCTAAGTTATGTGCGTTTTTGCTTCGAAACATTTGATAAATTTTAAAAAACTTCAAAAAATATTAACTGCTTTATTCATAAAAACTCGTTTTGTTTTATAAAAGGTTCATAAATGTATGAAAAACTATTGTATAAAGCTCTTATAAAGCAAAAATATTTTTTTATGAATAAGGCCTTTAATATAAACATTTGCTCAATTCACAACTTATTGTGGGAGTCGGAGTTCGTACATGAGTTGTTGGTTAATTTCAATAAAAACATTGTTTATAAACAAATGTTTACATATAAATTACCAACATCGTTTGTACGATCTACGACTCCTACAATAGGTGTGTTTCTTTACTCTACATTAGGATGCCGCGGGATCCCAATTTGAACGAAACGCGTTCCCGTACTCGTAAATTGGGTAAATGAAAGAGGCTTTGTGAGAGTAATGCTTTTTTTTTTTTTTTTTTTTTTTTTTTTTTTTTTTTTTTAGGGGAAGTAACATTCACTACACTCACTCACTCACTACAACTATTATTACTAGGTGTTACCTTCTTTTAGGAAAGGGATAGTGATAGAAGACAGGTGGTGAAGGAAGAGATAGAAGAAAGCTTCTTCATTCTTTTACAAATCTGCTTTTTTCACGCTTTTTTAATAATGCAGTGTTGCAGCGCCTTCTGGTGTCAAATGAGGCGTATTAAATTTTGAAGCTGTGTTTAGTAGCCATTTTATTGGTTATTTTACTTCGCCGATGATTCTGCTATACAATACCGACGAAGGAGGGCGCTCTGATGTTACATTAAGATTAGCATCTGCTGAAGTCGGTATAGTTCAGTGACCAGTGACTATGCAGTCATCACATGAACTTTCTTACAACAACTAATACAAAGGGACACTAATGCACATCAGAAAAATGCGTGGTGTTGTTATTTTTAAGGACTGTCGCATATAGGGATCTTCGGTTTTGTAGTCAACGTGCTAACTACTTCAGCCAACGCCACCCTCTTATTCTTCTTGCACGAAACAGCCCGTACTTTTTTTTCGCAAAATCAATGAGCTGTTTGAAAAATAAACAATTATAAATAAAAATTACATATACCTAAAAACTCGAAAAAAATGGGAAAATGTATGAAAAAATTTTTAAAAACTAGTAAACAAAGTTTTATAAGTTTTTATATGAAATCTATCTATCTATCTATCTATATAATTAATAGGCGAACATGTTTTTTGTAATCCCTTTTACGCTGGTACCACTACACCGATTTTAAAAAGATTTATATGGTTTTAAATGATTTTCTGTACAGATGTGCAGAATCTATATTTTATTGAAATCGGTTCAGTATTTTGGGAGCTATAAGCGTTTAAAGTTGCTACTACTACATGCACACATATTACACACGCATTTATTAGCTTACAAGTAAAAAAGAAACAAAACATGAGTGTGTGTGTGTGTGTGTGTGTGTGTGTTTGTAGTATTTCTCTTGATCTAACAATTTTTTTTTCTCTTATTTGTTGTTGTATGAAAGCCATAATACTTAAAGGAATAGAATTGAATAAAGTGAATTAGCTTGGTTGAAGGGATTTTGTTTATGTTTTTTTAATTTCATGTATTACCCTGCAGTAAGTGCGAATAGTGAAAATGTACTGAGTCGCTTTTGACTTTGTCACCAGTACTCTACAATTATTCCCCATACAATACTTTATGCTATAGACATTTAGCATGTGCTTGTCATTGAAAATCTACTAGTAACACTAAAACAATTGACTAGGTAGTGAATTCATAGTTCTTATGGGAACATGGAGACATACCAACCGGACATTTACTGGTACATTTCTATACGTCACGTACAAATTTATGTATATTGACAAGTTGTTGCAAAATCCACCAGAAATACACCACATCTGTTTTCTCTATTTCTTTTGTACTTACGAATAGAAGAGAAATTGTAGACAATGTAACTACTACTAGAATTTTAGTGTTGACATAGAGACACTTGGCCCCAGTCTGACTGCAGGGTATTTAATAGGGTGATCGATTATTCGACTTTTTCCAGAAACCGGTTTTCGAATAGTTCGAATATTTGATATTATGAAAAACCCGATTTCGGTTTTTACAATTAAGGAAAAACCGGTCAACCGGTTTTTTAAGTAAGGCAATTATTATACAAAAGTTTCGATTTTAAATTGCTTTAATAAAAAGAAAGAGTTAACAGTTCATGAGTAAATACTATAAAACAATAAAAAATAAAAGAAAAACATAAAAATTAACTTCATATACCTACATATGTCTAGTACATATACATACATACATAAGGTCTGTTCATTTACTTTGCCAGCAGAAACTAGCAACTAGAGAGTAAGGCAGAAATTTACAAAATTACTCTCCTAAATATGAAAAAGTAAATGAACGCTATATGCTAGGAACACAATTGGGACGAACGACGAATTTCTTATTCTTATCGACGAATTCGTCGATAAGAATTTGCTGCGTAAATTCGTCGTGTGAAGCACAATAACGACGAATTTACTCAGCGAACTCAGCTCTTATAATTGATAAAGTTGGTTATTTTCAGTGTGACCATATTAGCTAATTTTGGGCTAAATTTAGCTCATTTCTTCTGGATTTAGCTTTAAAATTTTTATTTAGCTCTTAGCTTTTTTTTAAAACTTATTTAGCTTTTTTAGCCTTTTTTAATCCAAATTGCGTATTCTCTAACAATATATTAAAGACATACGTGATTTAGCTTAATTTCATTTTAAAATCTGGTCACACTGTTTATTGTGTATGTAAAGAGAGTGAGAGAAAATTGTTTTTTCGTCGTTCGTCGGCGTACAAAATAGAAATAAATCTATCTCAGAGTTCGTCACGCACGACGAATTTCGTTCTACGGTGGTGTTGTGTTCATTTTCATATGAACAAATGTGTTTTATTTTTTTTAATAGATATACCAAACGGACGACACACTCGTCCGTATTCTAGAATCAAAATGTAAATAATTTAAGATTCAAAGAAAATGTATCTAAACGTCATAAAAAAATTCATTAAAACACAGCCACACACAAACTTACATACATACATATGCAAGCATAATTAAATAACACATGAAATTACATATAATTTTTTTTTATAAAAGCATAAACAAAATCCCTACAACCAACCTAATTCAATTTATTCAATTATGGCTTTGATACAACAACAAATAAGAGAAAAAAATTGTTAGATCAAGAGAAATACTACAAACACACACACACTCATGGTTTGTTTCATTTGACTTGTAAGCTAATAAATGCGTGTGTAATATGTGTGCATGTAGTAGTAGCAACTTTAAACGCTTATAGCTCCCAAAATACTAAACCGATTTCAATAAAATATAGATTCTGCACATCTGTACAGAAAATCCTTTAAAACCATATAAATCTTTTTCAAATCGGTGCGGTGGTACCAGCGTGGAAAGGATTACAAAAAACATGTTCGCCTATTAATTATATAGATGACGAAAGTTCGCACCGAAAAATTCGTCGTTCGTCCCAATTGTGTTCCTAGCATTACTTCTAAAAACTCGCAAGAAAATTTTATTCACATCAGAACCATGGATGGAAATCATGATGCAATTGTACTTTTTCTGATGTATTTTGTTTGATAAAATTTTAAATTGCAATTTTTCTTTAGAAATTGACGTTTAATATGAAATTCTTTACACAGTTTCATGTCTTTTTACTATTTTTATGAATTTTTCATAATTTTTTAATTTTATTCATTAACAAATACAAAAATTCCACTTTCCATCTCCGATTAGATATGAGAAAAAAACCAAATTCTTTACAATAAAATTGAATTTATGTGGCTTAATGAAAGAAAATCAATAAATTAAGAAAACATGCTTTCTTTTTTCATACGTATACATGTTTTTTTAACAAAGAAATGCTCATTTTTCAGTTTTCCTTTTTCAGATATTTTTGAAATAATTAATTTGACAACAAAACATACAACAGGTGGTTGTATAATTCTTGCAAATAAAAAACAACTAGACCTTTTACACTTGAAAATCAATCGAACACGTTGGTCTAAGTTTTAATATAGTAAAAACTAATATTAAAAAATATACATTTCCAAAAGTATTCGACTCAGCCGGTTTTTAAATTGTAAAAACACCGGGCTATTCGACATTCGAAAAATCAACATTTTGAAAAAACCGACCACCGTATTGTGAAAAAACCGGGTTTTAAAACCGGTTGAAAAACCGAGTTGATCACCCTAGTATTTAATTATGCTTGCATATGTATGTAAGTTTGTGTGTGGCTGTGTTTTAATGAATTTTTTATGACGTTTAGATAGGTACATTTTCTTTGAATCTTAAATTATTTACATTTTGAATCTAGAATACGGACGAGTGTGTCGTCCGTTTAGTATATCTAGTTAAGATAAAAACCTATATAAGTATGCTGAATCATGTAAGTAAATACGTGCGTGTGTATGTACATAAGTATGTGTTTAGTTGCATATGTATATGCATATGTACATGCATTGACGCTTCTTTTCGTGTTAAAATGATGGTCTTTCGCGTTCCCGTACTTTTTTTCATTTTTGTATATTATGGATAGAAATCATAGTTTCCTCTAATTTTACCGAACTTTACCCAAAAAGTAAAGAAACAAACCTAATATGTTGTGAATTAAATAATTAAATTCATTTATATTACGTACGGGCTTACCAACATGATTCAGCACATCTAGAATGTTTTGTGTCTTAATTTTAAATACAAACTTATAAGACTTTGTTCACCACCAGTTTATAAACCTTTTTCTGATCCAACTTTTAAATATGTTTAGTTTTTAGGACAATTTCATTTTACATTAGCGGAATTCACTCTTCGTATTAAATTTAAACCCCTTTTAAATGTACTACGATTTTAAGCGTGCAAGCGTGAATGATTTTTTTCTTCTGTATTATAAAACACGTTTAGTATTCAATTCAAAGAGACTCTGAGAGAATTTGTATGTAGCTTGTTCTTCTTTTGTACAAACTTTGGTAAATAAATTCAGCTACAACATCTACTACAGTTTTTAGTATATTAGATGGTGTAGGCATAGTTAATTAAAAATGTATGCATTTTGTTGTTGCCGTATTTTAAATTTACCACGATTTATCAAAGCTACAATATGTTTTGTTATTAGTTATTTTTCAAACAACTGATTGTTTTTCTGCTTGATCAAAATAGACCAAATAAAATTTAAGGGCTGTTTCGTGCAAGAAGAAGAACATCATTACGCTCTCAAAAGCTCTCTCAGTTGCCCATACTTTGAGTACGGGAAAAGTTTTCGAGACAATTGAGATCCCAATGTGGAGTACGGGATCAAACTAGTGATGAAAAATATATACTACAGTAGTATCATTAATATTCAGTTTTCAGATTTACAATCAATAAAAAGTCTACCAAACAATGGCAGCAATTTAATCTAAAAAGTTTGTTTTATTATTTTACGTAGCAATTCAGTACGACTACGAATTCATAAAAAGTATTCGAAAAAATATTCAGTTTGTCAAACAAAAAAAGTGTTTTGAATGCTCAAAAATTCTGGTAATTTTACATTCCAACACAAATTACAACAACAAATAAATTCCTTTTTGTTTTGCTCTTGCGCATACCTTTAAGCTGGATTCACCCATTGTTTCCGAACAAAATTTTTTCCGGACAAGAATTTTTTTACTGATAATTTTATACAGCACGATTCATCAATTTCGAACATTTTGTCTGGAAAATCAAAGCTACCATATCCAATACGTGTATAAAGTATGTGTATTAATTTTATAAGTGGCAGCACAGCGGCAAATGATTACAATTCGCTGTGTATTTTTAATTGTTTAATGCAATTCTTTCGTTCAGCTCCACATGTATATGTTTTATTTTCCAATTTTCTTTTATTTCTATTGTAAATAATACAACTATACTCTGTGTTTCTATTATTCATATAACATGATGTGGCAGCTCAGTTCAATTTTGTCCGGACAAAATATAAAATTAAAGCCAGAATTAGTTTTTACTTTCTGTTCTGTTACGAATAGCTGACTCTTTTTTGTTTATAGAAATCTAATACAAGTCGTTAGTTTTTCTGTTTCGTTCAGGTTCAACCTCTGAAAATTAAAAAATTGGTAAGTGACAGCATAAATTAAATATTAACATTTTGAAATAAATTGTGTTGCGCTTTTTGAATTAAAAAAAAAATAATTTTTACAAGAAAAACATTAAATTATGTTTAAATTAACAATTCCCATAAAAACACTAACATTAAATTATATTTAAACATAACAATGGACGATACAAAACATCGCTTTAATGGAAAACTGGGACCCTTCTGGTCCGAAAAAGCGGATAAGTTACTACAGAAAAGTAAGTACTAAAATTTAGAAGCAGAACGGCACAGCACAGAACAATAACAGAAAGTAAAGACTAATGAAGCCTTAAACCAATTAAAGCTGAGAGTTGTTCGTAAAAAATATTTTCTCTCTCTCTCGAGAAGAGAGACGTCAAACTACATATAAAATAAAATTTTATTTATTTATTTATTTATTTTTCAAGAAAGTAATATGGAAGCCTATCAGCCAATTAAAGTATATTACAAAGATAATTCCTGAATTTAAATGAAATATAATTAAGCTATAATTAATAATAACTAGATATACCAAACGGACGACACACTCGTCCGTATTCTAGAATCAAAATGTAAATAATTTAAGATTCAAAGAAAATGTACATATCTAAACGTGATAAAAAATTCATTAAAACACAGCCACACACAAACTTACATACATATGCAAGCATAATTAAATAATACATGAAATTAAAAAAACATAAAAAAAAATCCCTTCAACCAAGCTAATTCAATTTATTCAATTCTCTTCCTTTAAGAATTATGGCTTTCATACAACAACAAATAAGAGAAAAAAAAATTGTTAGATTAAGAGAAATACTACAAACACACACACACACATACACTATGTTTTGTTTCTTTTTTACTTGTAGCCTAATAAATGCGTGTGTAATATGTGTGCATGTAGTAGTAGCAACTTTAAACGCTTATAGCTCCCAAAATACTAAACCGATTTCATAAAACATAGATTCTGCACATCTGTACAGAAAATCCTTTAAAACCATATAAATCGGTGTAGTGGTACCAGCGTAAAAGGGATTACAAAAAACATGTTCGCCTATTAATTATCTAGATAAAAAAAAATAACTATTTAATTCATTAATAAAAAATCAAACAAAAATGCAAAAAAATCATGAGAATAGTTCGAAAAAAAGAAAAAACTTGCAACAGTGGCTCCCCAGCCAGAAAAGATTAACTTAGAAATAATTTGAAAAAAAAAACAGAATCCCAAAAAGGTGAATCAGTACCAAGAAAAAAGAAAAAGAATAAAGAATAGATAAAATAAAATAAGACGAATCAATGAAATCTATCCCTAAAATCTCTCAATCAATCAATGTAGGTAGCTAGACAAGTTCAAGGGAATGTCAAGTCACGATGGAGGTAATCTGAAAAAATTTTAAATATTTTCACACGAAAAGCATTATTAGAGCAAGAGAATAAACGAAGGTCAATAGGCAAGTAGTTCTAACATCTAGCAACCCTAATCAGAAACGAACGCTCAAATAACCCACAACGTATTCTAGGAATAATTAATTGAGGATTTCTAGTAGAACGAGAAAAACAAACCTCGAGCAGAGTCCACTCTTAACAACTAAAAAGCTGAAATAAAATCCGCTAACTTATGTAATTATGGAAAGAGCAACCAAGAAGCAATATCACATACCCAGATATATGCATCCTTCTACCTACATTATATACGAAGCGAGCTATAGAATTTACCAAACGTTTTAACCTATCAAGTGTGTACCCAGATACAATCTCTAAACCATAGCATAAATGCGGATACAAATTTTGTTCGGAAACAATGGGTGAATCTAGCTTTAGTTGTGCTTGCCTACGACAAAGTGTTGTCAAACTTCTACACACATAAGCACTCTTTACAAAAAAAAAAAAAAAAAAAAAAAAACACAACTGCAGAGAAGACCCCATTTCATGTATGCAGTCAAAAAATGTTTTGCTTAGAACATAACAGCAAATAAGAAAAATTCGTCAATTATTGCAAATTTATGTTTTCTGGGTTTTTATTTTTTAAGATGGTATTGTATGTGAAATCCTTTTTTTAGCGTTCATTCAAATATTTGTCTTACCTGCAGCAAGTGCGCGCGCAATTAAATTTAAAAAATACCAGGAAAACGGGTTAGCAATAATATTATTCAATTACTGTATTTTAATTACTACAAAGGAAAATCTTGCAAAGAAATTGCCGAAATGTTTACTCTTAATCTTAGTACAGTTTATAACATAATCAACTGTGTTGAAAAAGAAGATTGGCTGTAACTAAAGCATTGCCCAGGCAGACAAAAAAAGATTACTCGGCGCATTGAAAGAAAAATAATAAGAACTATTGAAGACAAACCGTATAATCCGTAACCCCTGGGATTACGGATTATAAGGTCGCTGAAATCGATTTTAGTAGAACACCTTCACTGGTAATTCCACATAGTGGTAGTGCGGTCTTTACGGACAGTGCGGTCTTTACAGACAGGTCAAAAATGGGGGAATGCGCAGCGGCTGGTGCCGATATCTTGGGAACGAACATTCGTAGTTCTTTCAGACTGCCGAATGAATGTGGCCAGGAATGTAGCTGAAGGGGGGAAGGTAACCTTCTACGTCGACAGCCAGGTAGCGTAGAAGCTTTGAAAGGACACAATGTCAAATCGAAACTTGTTACTGACTGTAGGAGACAAATATATTATCAGACTATGCCAGGTTCCTGGCCACAGCAGCTTTAAGGGAAATGAAATTGCCGATGAGCTGGCAGGAATAGAGTAGGCGTTAGATGAGGGAATGTGTGACAGATCGGTGAAACTACCGATAAGTCATTACTACAGGGAACTCAGTAATTGGGTAGAGAGCAGGACCAACAGCTCATGGCGAAGTAGGGTGCTTTGTAGTCTCGAGCGAAATGTGACCAAAACTTGAATCAGGAAGATCCAAAGTGCTACTTGGCATAGATAGGAAGGCGGTGAGAATCGTGATAGGCGCGTTGACTGGTCACTGCTCGGTCAGAGCAAGAACCAGCAACTGGGAAACTGGAGCTTCAGATTTATGCAGGATGTGCGAAGATGGAGAGGAACCAGAAACCATTGAACATATTCGGGGCTATCATGAATAAAATTCCGCGTGAAATTTTTCCTGGGGAACAATTCCAATTAATAGAAAGTAATAGGGAAAACTAAAATTTCTAATTGGGAAAGGGAAAAATTTCACGCGGAATTTTATTCATGATAGCCCTGATTATCTGTGAATGCCCGAAGCTGCAACGTCATAGGCTTAGATGGCCGAGCAGACGTTTCCATGAGAGCATTACTGATATCGGGAAGTGTAAAGTAGAGGTCATCATGGAAATTCAGTAGCTTAATGACGAAAAATAAGGTAAATTCTAGGTACAAATGGTGGTAAATATTACTTTTAATGGGCAATAGAAGGGAATCACAATGGACCCAACTTGTAGCAAATTGCGTTGTAGCACCACCCTTCCTAAAATAACCTAACCTACTGTGGTTAGTTAAAATGCAGTAAAGTTCAGTAAAAATTTTGTAAAAACTTGCATACTCGAACACAGCTAATGTATTAGGAATTGTTGCTTGTTTTTTTTTGGCTATTTCGTTCCTGCTTATGGAACTTAGGAGGGTGGATCATTAACTCAGTGTCTTTTTGAATTGATTGAAATGGCAACACTGCTCCTGTCAAGAAGTAACTGTCAGTTGACTACTGTCAAAATTTGAACAAGCTGTGCCATTTATCTTGTGTTTGGCAGCCGTTGATAACACACTACCTCGCCTTTTGAGAAGAAAATGAAAAAAGTGAATTTTGTGTGCTCATTAAACATTATTTTTTGCGAAAAATAAACCGTCAATCAAAACCAAGGAAAAGTTCGATAAATACTATGGGGACTCTGCACCATCGATTTCAATGGTAAAAAAGTGGTTTACTGACTTTCGTTGTGGTCGCACAAGTACAAATGACGCTGAACGTTCTGGACGGCCAATTGAAGTCAGTACAGCCGAAAATTTTTAAAAAATCCACGATATGGTGTTGGCCTATCGAAGAGTAAAAGTGCGTGAGATTGTTGATGCCATAGGCATTTCATATGGCAGTCTGGTGTCGGTTTTAAATGTCAGCTGGGTTTAAGAAATTTGTCTACAAGATGGGCGCCGCGTTTGCTCTAAATTGACCATAAATGTAAACGTGTGACAACTTCAAAGGTTTGTTTGGAGTTGTTCGCAATCCGAACGAGTTTTTGTGGCGTTTTGAAACATGAATCCATTACTGTACTCAGGAGACCAAGCAGCAGTCTAAACCTGCTCCTGCTGAGATGGAAAAAAATAAAAGGCGAATATTATGCCAACTTATTAGACCGATTTAATAAGGATTTAAAAAGAAAACGATCCCATATGGTCAAGAAAAAAGTTCTTTTTCATCAAGATAATGCACGAGTGCAGTCTCAATGGCAAAACTCTATGAATTGGGCTACGAATTGGTACCTCATCCGCCATATTCTCCGGATTTAGCCCCTAGTGACTACTTCCGATTTCCAAACCTAAAGAAATGGCTCGGTGGAAAGAGGATCTCAAAAACTCCTATTTTTGGAAGGGATACAAAAACTGGAGAAACGTTGGACTCAGTGCATTGATTTAAAAGGAGAGTATGTTGCAAAATAAATTTTTGCTTTGCAAAGAAACTTTGATTCAAAAAGTCACGGACTAATTGATCCGCCTTCGTATCATTAGACTTCAACCCAACATTTTTTTGAAATAAGCTAAGAGAATGAAAATACATTTATCGCATAAAGTTTTTTGCTTCGTAAAGATTTTTGTTTGAGGTTTAAAAACCTTTTTGTGTATTATGATTCTCAATAACATTTTAAGAGTCTTACTATAAATATATGAAGCTTTATGGCTTATTTCAAAACTTTTACGCTGAAGTCGACTGATGAGTTCTAGTAATGTTACTAGTATACGGAGGTGAAGACTCCAAAGTCTATACATGATGGCGGACCATCTGCGGTTGTAACGTGGCCTAGTTAGCTTTGATGTAAAGCAGGTAACCTAGTTTTACCACATAGCTTGCGCTATTGTAAAGAGAAGCTGCTGTGACCGTGATCACGGCTTAACACATTTCAGCCCTTCTGCTTTAAAATTGTGTATTAGTATATTTAAATACTAATAAGAAGAGCAACAATAACAAACAATATTGCAATCAACCCATTCCAAATATGGAATATTGTCGTAAAAGAGGCAGAAAGGCAATAAAATTACAAAGACCAAAATGCGAGTGTCAACATAGTTTCCAGAAGCAAAATTCCATTTCGAATAGCTATTTGATGCCAATGAGCCAGTTCTCACTTTCACGGACTATCCGATATGTGACATTTTTGCTAATAGCTCATTTTGATGGTGATATAAAATTTTCACAAACAATCTAAGAACAAGATTTTTCCACTACCTACTACGCCCGCAGATTTTATTATTAGGGAATTCACAAAGAGTATATTAAAATTTTAATGTGGCATTGTGAGCGAGAAACCAGCGTTTTCAACTCGGTGCTTTTCGCATCGTTTTTAGTGCTTTTTGAAATTTTCGACGTGAATATGCGGAAGTCAGCGGCTATACCATTCACTGCTCCTAATATAAAGTCCTATTTCCGGTAACTCTGATGGGCTACTGAAGGATAATTTGTCAAGGAAGTGCAGACGGAGATCTTCCAGAGCGGGACAAAATCGGAGGAGATGCAGTGTTGCCACCAGTTTCTTCAAGTGTTTCCTAGTGAAGCTTATGAGGTTTTTCGAGCTTATCCAAGGCTTTGCGACATTCTTGTACAAGAAAAAGTATGGTATACAGACCTATGAGGGACTTAATCGCAGACTGGCTGTCAGTTATAATATGGATCAGTGATGGGAAAGTTGGTAAGATCGTACTTTTTTTGATACTATTTAACATGAAAAAGTACCGTAGTACTCCCCCAACACATATGATACTCTCACGGTCAACTTAGAAATGCAGTCAAATGACGCGCGTATGAATATATTTTTTCCAAGAATTAAATTTCTTTTTCGGCAAATGGCACGAAACTTTATTAGTAAAGCTATTTTAGAAAAGTGTTATCTTTCAAAATTCAATATAGACGAAAACTAATGATATTTTATGTGGCTTAGAAGTTGATCTATATATAAACACAAATCATGTTGAAACAACTGTTTGAAATCAGTTTAAAGAAAATTGTAAATAGTTTTATATTAAATTCTGTCAAGTTCTAAGGTCAAAAGTGTGAAAGACAGAAAAAATAATACCATCTCTTTCTGCCTTTCTCCCAGCTGAATTAAGACTTTGGAAAGTAAACTTTCCGTGTCTGAAAGGGGTATTTCCGTGTCTAAAAGAGGTATGAGAAATGTTTTATCTGGTTAGAACCAACAGCAATATACAACTTTTAATTAAAATGTTACCTAGCGGAAAGAAAAATTTTGAAACTATTAACAACCAATACTTGTATAGAACACTAGCTGATATGAAGGAAGTAAAACCATTAACAACAGAAAATATATATGTATCTATAGTGGCTTAAACGAAAAACGCATTTGATGAATACATGTTTCATGACATATCGAGAGTAGCTTACGGAATTTTGTCCATACCTCACTCCTCTACAAATGTCGAAAGGAATTTCTCTTACCAAAATCTCATGAAAATAAAACAAAAAAACCGATTTTATGTTCTGACCGTATCAAGTCTCATCCAGGCCAAAGATTTATTGAAGTCTAAAAATTCATCTTGTTATAACTTTGACATTTGTACCTGCATATGTACATGTACTTTTTGTCCTTTTTTATTTGTTTGTAAATGACTTTTACCATTTTTTGCTAATAAAATTTAAATAAAAAAATAATAATAATTTTTGGTACTCTCGGGATCAAAAAAGTACTAAAAAACTTTTTTGACACCGAAATGTAAATCTCATTTCCTATCACTGATATGGATATCTCTATTTGATATCCGATAGAAACTTAGCCTTTAATAGCACATATCTCTGCTTGTAATATGCTACATTCGTCCGGGAGTCTGAAGAACATTTCAATTACGAATTCCGGAATATATATGTCCCCACCAACTCCCACTCCTTTTTTAAGTCGTCCGTGAAAATCTGTACGGCTCCATTCAGTGAGGAAAACCCTTCTGTCAATAAAATTCGAAAATTCCTATTGAAGTAGGGTTTCGGAGTGTAGAAGTCAATATTTGTTATTTACTATATTTAGAATTTTAGCATGTCCCCAAGATTGGTGGTTCCATGTTCCCATTGTATTTAGCCTGACGGCGGTACGTAGAGCTTCCTAGCCGTTAAGTCCACTGCATGTGATGTATGTATGTACATATATATCAAGGTGAAATCCTGATATTGCTATCGCATCATCTGCGTAAGCAACGGTTTTAATATTCGTGGATTCCATTTTTTTTGAGCAGATTGTTGACAGCCACATTCCACAACAGGGGCGATAGCACACCACCATGAGGTGCACCTCTGTCGGTCTGTCTGGTAATGGTAGCTGATTGTATTGATGATAATTGCATGTAGATTATATTGCTAAACAACATGACAACGGTGCATATCCACCAATTCACACAGAAGCCATACAAATTTCAAACAAGTAAAAGATCTGGCAACGTAGCAGAAAACCTGAGATGAAAAGCTATAGATACGGTTAACCGTATAGGCTTCATATAGGGGGCACCCACCAAAAGTCAACGTGAAACCAACACATCTCTACTTCGGCAAGACATCTCGTCTTTCTAATGTTATAACTTCTTACAGCATTGCCAAACTTATTTAATTGTAAAAAAAGTAAAAACAAAAAAAAATTATAAGTAATTTTATGAGCAAATTCATGTTTTAGACTCAGCAGTTTTTCTTGAAGCAAGTCTGAGTTTATAGGGGAGAGAGAGAGAGAGAGAGGAAAGAAATAAGATCTGTACCGATTTGCAGCGTTGTCAACTTTTAAATTTCAAAAGGCACCGAAACCAGGAAAAAAGCGTGTAATTTAAGTGAAAAAGCACTAAATTTAAAATTTTATTGTTTTATATAAAAAAATTTTACACATTCTCTCGGCTGCTATATGACAAAGATAATAAATTTTGATCGAAATAAAAATGGTGACTTTCTGCGTTTCTGGATTTAACAGAAGTTTGATGGGAATGCAAGTTTTGATAATGCCTCAAACAAGTTCATATCAACTGAATCTGTCAAAAGTGGACTCAATATTTTTCCCATTGCATTGTCTATACTAGACAAAATTTCGCTATTATGCTATATTTTAGTAAATACTTGTATTACGTCTACTTTGTTGTATGGCAAAACACTGTTTATATTAATTATGCTTAAAATGTTAAAGTTTGATGGTAATATGGCACGTATTTATTCAACCAAAACTTTTAAAATCTTAGTCGATTTTTTGAGATGCTATATTTAACTTCAGAGCTTATGTTTTTGAATGAAAGACTTCCTCGAAAAAAAAGGTAAAGAAATTTTCCTTTGAGCTTTTGGTTTAGTGCCACCGTCTCGAAACAAAAAGCACCGAAACTGAATTTAAAAAAGCACTGAGCACTAACTTCAAAATTTTTCGCGTCGAAAATTTCAAAAAGCACTAAAAACGGTGCGAAAAGCACCGAGTTGACAAAGCTGCCGATTTGCTTATACCGAGAAAGAAAAGAGAATTGAAGAGACTTGCTTCAAGAAGAACTGATGTGTCTAAAAAATTTCCATCACATATGTAAATACATTAGGGATATAACTTTTTAACAATTTTTTAAAATATCAAAATTTGCATAGCACAGTCCGATAGAGCATAAGAAATTATAAGGGAACGCATATTTATTTTTTCGCTAAGGTCAATAAAGTTCACGCACCAAACGCGATGGAATTTTCTTTTCTTTTTGGTTAATAAAAATTAATAATATGTTTATTTAAAACAAAAAATAAATAAAAACACCGTATAAAATTATGAATATTCAATATTTCATTAAGAATGCCTCGAAATAATTTAGATTGTGTAAAATAATATTTTTGTTAGTTCAGCTCCGTGCTTAAAATGTTTAGAAAAACTAATTGGTGCGTGAACTTTTTTGAGAAAAATTGCAAAAGATTATGATTTTCGTGGTTACTAGAATATGGTTGACCTTATGGTACTATGCCAAAAAGTTGGTTATACCCTTAATGTACATGTATTGTAATCCCTTTTACGCTGGTACCACTGCACCGATTTTAAAAAGATTTATACGGTTTTAAAGGATTTTTTGTACAGATGTGCAGAATCTATATTTTATTGAAATCGGTTTAGTATTTTGGGAGCTATAAGCGTTTAAAGTTGCTACTACTACATGCACACATATTACACACGCATTTATTAGCTTACAAGTAAAAAAGAAACAAAACATGAGTGTGTGTGTGTAGTATTTCTCTTGATCTAACAATTGCTTTTCTCTTATTTGTTGTTGTATGCAGCGTTGTCAACTCGGTGCTTTTCGCACCGTTTTTAGTGTTTTTTGAAATTTTCGACGCGAAAAATTTTGAAGTTAGTGCTCGGTGCTTTTTTAAACTAACTTTTGGTGCTTTTTATTTCTTGGCGGTGGCACTAAACCCAAAATTCAAAAAGAATTTTCCTGATATAATATATATATATTTTTTTTGTAGAAGTCTAACATTTAAAAAACATAAGCACTGAAGTTAAATGGAACATTTCAAAATATTCTAATAAGATTGTACAAAACTTGGCTGAATAAATACGTGCATTTTATTCTCAAACTTTCACATTTTAAGCACAATTATTGGAAACAGTGTTTTGCCACACGACCAAGAAGATATAATGCAAGTATAGTCTAATAGCGAAATATGTTCTAACTAGTATATACAGTAAAAAGAGAATAATTCACTTAATGCAATGGATAAACTTTGAGTTCGCTATCGAGTTTTGGGCAAAAATAAAGTCTTATAACTATTCATTTGATATAAACTCGTTTGGGGCATTATCGAAATTGCATTCCCATCAAACTTTAATGTTTAAACGCAGAAGTTGATCACGTTTTTACCTTTATTACTTTATTTAAGTCTAAAATACGTAAAAAGTTGTCCTTACACTTGGCTTTATATAAAAGCGGTCTGAAACGAGAAAATTGTGGTGCTAATAGAGCTGCCGTTTTAGGTTACATATTTATAACCTACTTCGTTCCTATTTGCTAAGATAATAGTACATATAATTTAAGTTTATATAACTTGGTTAACTTGCAAATTACTTTTTTTTTTTTTGTTACTTTGTTATTAATATTGCGTTTGCTGTGAAAGAATGTTTCCACAGCATGGTTTAATAAAAATCAAATTTTGAGTCTTGATTTTAAAAAAAAATTAACTATTACTCCCATCGAGTTCAAAATCTAATCAGAAAGTCAAAAAGACTTGCCAATTACTGCTAATTTCAGTTGACGAAAAAATTAAATTTTTTATAATAATTTAAAAAAGTTTCGTCAAATTGATTTTAGAATTCACTGATTCTCATAGAATCAAAATGTGTATCAGATGCTTCAAATTTGAAGTTTTAGGGATAAAATGCAAGGTCAACCGATTTCTATATATTTTATATACAAAATTTTTTTATAAAACAAAAAATTTTGATTTAGTGCTTTTTTACTTAAATTACGCGTTTTTTTCCTGGTTTCAGTGCTTTTTGAAATTTAAAAGTTGACAACGCTGGTTGTATGAAAGCCATAATACTTGAAGGAAGAGAGTTGAATAAATTGAATTAGCTTGGTTGAAGGGATTTTGTTTATGTTTTTTAATTTCATGTATTATTTAACCTTTAATTAGGCGCATTTAGGAAATTACACAATTAATCGCATGGGGTCTCACGTGACCCGAAAATGTATTGCAAGTGTTGCATTACAAAGAAATACAAACGAATACATTATATTAAATTTTCAAAGTTATTTATTTAAATAATGTATAAAAAAAACAAAAATAAAATTTCTTTCATTGAAAAACATAAATAAAATTCAATACTGTTTTTTACAACTATTTTAACACTTATTTATTAAAGAAGTCGGTTAAAAATTAGTCAGACTCATGAGTAGGTTGTGATGTTCTACATCCTGCGCAGAATAATAGAACATTTTGCTGACGAACACATTTAGCACGTTTATTACATTTTGTTTAAACTTTTTTGTCGATTTTTCTTGGGCATAAAGAACACCACCCACTTTATATTGGATAAAAAATAGTTGATATCTGATAAATCTTGACATGCCTTTCTGCCATGTCTTCTATTACACTCTCCGAATTTTGTGACATAATCTCCTCTATGTCACTTACAATGTCGTTTTCTGAATCGGAACCAGCAATATCCAACTCATCATCGCACACTTCTAAACATTGTAATATATGTTTTTCTGAATCCATTTTCAAAATGGAACACAAAAAGTGCACAAATATAATAATTAATACACAAAAACTTGAAAAAACAAATAAAAAGGGTAAATAAAATCACAAATATATACATATACCACGATCAAAAAAAGTTACCCTATTAGTCGCATGGGGTCAACACGTATTAGTAAAGTGACACGTGTGTATGCTTTAACGATATAATCGCAACTAATTTATGTTCTCAATTCTAATGTATGAAGCTATAAAAAAGTTAAGTTCGCTCCGAACATTTTAACGTATAAATTTTTCAATCTTAATTTCTCCTGACCCCATGCGCCTAATTAAAGGTTAATTATGGTTGAATATGTATGTAAGTATCTGTGTGGCTGTGTTTTAATAAATCTTTTATGAAGTTTAGATACATTTTCTTTGAATCTTAATAAAATTATTTACATTTTTTTTCTAGAATACGGACGAGTGTGTCGTCCGTTTGGTATATCTAGTATTAAAAAAAATACAAAGTAAATTATATTTTGTTGTTAGAAATTTTTAGAACTTGTGCTGCTTCCTGATCAATGCATCACTGGGGTAGTTTATTTTTCTAATTAATATGGTAAATATTTCTTCTTTTAAAACGTATTGATTTACACAACTTGGGTGAAATAAAAAAAATTAAAAATTTTTCTTGAATTTGGCACGAGAGAAACAAGTCACTAACTTGAAATGTTTCTACATAATTTTTAATATACTGGTAAATACAGCAAGACTTATTTCTTTATTTTTCATTTCAGCATCAAAAATCGTTGCTTGTCCGTCAGACAAAGAGTCCCAGTCGCAATTCAGAATCACCTGGAAATAAATCTAACTGCCCAAATAACTCCTTGGAAGAGCCGATATTGATTGATGATTAAATCAATGATACTACATATTTGCAAAATGGTTCAAATACAACAATAGGGACAATTTTTTATAAAATTGTCGACAATTTGTAAATATTAACAGTCTTATTTATAAAATTTATTAAGGCGTCATAAAAGGTTTATAAAACAGATTTTCATAAAAAAATTTTTATTAAGTCTTTATAAAGCCTTAATAATTTTTATAAATAAGGCCTTAAGAATTCATTAAGTACATTTTTAGAAATATTTAGATGGTAATCTAGTTATTTTATAATATTTTTAAATTATTTTAGTTTGTCTTATAATTATTCTTCAAAGCTTGTATTTAAAATGCTTTAAATTGGGATTAACTCATAAAAACAAGTTGAATTATTGTTTTGTTATAAATAATAGTTTTAGAGATTTATTTCGTTCAAAGAAATAACAATAATTTACTTATTTTCTTTTACCTATAAACTAAGTGTTATGGCTAAATAATGGATGGCAACCGAACTTCAGTTACCGTGTCAACTGGCAATTAATTGAAATTAGTATTATGTATGGAAACATTCCCCAGTTGCCAAAAAGTGATCCAAAATACTAATAATTGGCAACCGAAAATAATACTTGTTTACATTAAAAAATATAAAAATAACAAAAATTAAAAGTTTTAAAAACCCCCGAATATATCTAGAGAAGATGCGATATCTTCTAAACGGCTGGACCAATTTTCTTAAATCATGACTAAGAACCCTCTCGATCAAGTCACCTTTCAAACAGAAAAAACTAAATCAAAATCGGTTTAGCCGTTTGGTCTGTACGTGGACACGGACAGACACACAGATACACAGACACACACACACTACAAACTTATAACAGCCCTTTTTTTTAGTCGGGGGTTAATAAAGAGTAGTTGATTTATTTTAACTTTTGTTTTTGATTTTAATTAATTTTATGCCCCGATTATGGTTTAGAACAAAAAATGTTGTGTTGTCTCGGCTACAACACAACATTAAGGCTCAGTTAGCCGACTGTAATGGAATGCAAATGCAACAGTAATAAACAGCTGATCGAAATTGTTATGACAACACAAATGTCAAATGTAAACTCAGCCTTAGCATTTACACATGTAAGTGCAAGTTCTGTATACTTACAAGTTTTTCTCCAACGACAATGGGCGCATTCATAAGACGTAGCTTTTGAGCTCAACAGTTGTGAAACTGTTGGCAACCGTTGGCCCCAATAGTTACATCTTAGAAACGGCTTCATGAATATAATTTAATTTTATATATTTATTTCGTTACTTTATCACATTTGTAATATAAAATTTAACAAATATTTGCTCCTGCCACCTAACAGCATATAAACGGTATAACTCTATTCGATCAGCTGTTCAGGCTAAGCACAATATGTTGACTATAGGTAGCGAAACAATTTTATGATGGAAAATTACTCAACTATTGAGTGGAGCGGTACTACTCAACTATGCGTTTCTAACCCCCTATTTTGAGTTTAGGTTTGAGTTAGAAACCATGACGTTTTTGTAATAGATTAAAGGAAACTTGTACAACTTTTCTTTAATCTATTACAGAAACGCCAAGATTTTTAACTCAAACGTCTTGCACAAACATTGGGTAAGATAAACACTCAACGGTTGCGTAACAGCTACGTCTTATGAATGCACCCAATAAGACAACAGCTAATGAGCAGTTGCAAGTTTTTCACAGTTTTAACAACACGTAAGAACACATGTTTTAAACATAGACAAATAAAATTACATCACTCAAATAAGTGTTATAAACCGTAATGGAAATTTGAAACTTACAACACTAAAATAACAACTGTTGAAAACCATAATCGGGCCCTTAATTAATAATTAATTTTATCACCTTTTTGCTTCAAAAACTATTTAATTGCCAATATGTCAACTGAAATTAACTACTAATAGTTACCAATTGTCATCGTTATAACATTTTGACAATGCAACTAAAGTTTGGTTGCGATGCATAATCAAGCCATCAGTTTTTGTTCTATGTTTTATTTCATAAGTCTGATTTTCATGAATAATCGCGTATGTGCATTTTTTACCGATATTAAGCTATTGGTGGGAAATCACTTTGTTTTAAACGATATTTAAATTGGTATAAAAACGATCGGAATGACAAAAATAATTTATATTTTTTATAATAAAATATCAGTTTTTCCGTTTGTAAACCTTCCATGTTGATATAAATAATATTAATATCTAGATGTATTCTCCCGTTTTTTCTCCGACTGAAATAGAGGTAGGGATTGTTCAGAAATCCACAGTTGCGCTGCAAATCAGGTGACATTAATGTGTAGGCGAAACATGCGATCCAATGCGATAACCTTAGAAATGAATAAATTAATAATGAATTTAATACTCGGCTTATTATCGTTAGTTAAAATGCAAAAAGGCGTAACTAAAAAATAATTTAAAATCGAGGTTTTGAATCGGTTAAGTCCCCCACAAGTTTGTTGATTTTTTTTTTTTTTTAGTTTTTTGCTTCTGTAAAATTATATATTTGTTAGTTACGCCTTTTTGCATTTTAGCTAGCGATGTGTACATGAAACCAAAAATTAAATAAAATTGTACCATCGACAAAATAAAATAGTTGTGACAGTAAAAACAAGAATAAATCAATAAAATATATACCTAAATAACAAATTATTTAAGGTGGGGGTCACACTTGTACAAACATTTGTCCAAAAAGACGTAACCACTACATACCAATGAAAAACATTTTGATTCAGACACGTGTTTATTAAGTTAAACAGTTTTCAACAATATTGGTTTCTGTGACATTGTCTATTAGTTATGTACGAATCTGTTTAACGTAATAAACATGTGTCTGAATCAAAACGGCTTTCAATAGTACGAGTATTTAGTGGTTAAGCAAATGCTTGCCAAGTGTGACCATACCTTCACTCATCCATTGCATCGGCCCTTTTTACACAGGCTCTTCACGTAGAAATATCGATTTGATTGCTTCTATGAAATTTTCTACATGTAGACCACGATTGCCATAGGTGACAATCCACTACGTTGTGTTTACTCTGCTTATTGTTCGAGAAATTGTGGCCAGGCAATCTGCTGTCATTTTTGTTAATGTATTTTTTTTTAAATTAATTTTTTTCAAAACAATGAATTGCTGCAAAATATAGAAAGACATCATCTGAAAACATAATATAAGAAAAAAAAAACATCGAAATATATATTTTAGACAATACCCGCCCTATGAATTTGTAAAATTTCTCGAAAAAATTGCTTCAAGTAAGAAGTTTGAGGCGGGAAACGCCCCTGCCACAGAGGATAAACAGAGATGTAACGAGACGGAAGATAATTGTGTTTTCGAACGGTCTCGCTCACACAGTAATCAAATCCTCTTAACTTTTTCTTTCGCGTGGTATTAATTTAACGTAATTTCAATTTATACTTTGTGGTCTCATTCGCTGCGTGATTTTTGTAAATAAATGTTAAAGATTAATATTTGTGAACGAAAATGCTTAAAACGAAGTCGGTAATCATTTGAAAAATTTTGATCACTTTTTTAGTTTTAATAATCTTTTTCACATTCAACCCTATTCTGCGTTCCGATTCGAATCGAAAGTTTCTCCGTTTGGAAACTTTGGTATTCTGCGTTCCGTTCTTCGATTTCTCTTTCGATTCTATGTATTCTGCATACCGATCGTAACTACGTTTTTGTAAGTTGTTATTTTAGTGACGGATCGTTTTCAATTTTTGTTTGTTTAGCTTCAAAAAGTGATTAATTAAAAAAATAATGCAAGTATTAAATGCAAAAGAAGGTTTAATTAATAAACTACACAGTTTGTTTTGTTTTTCTGTACTGAAATGCGATTTTATTTAATTTATTACAGGTAGAACAGTATAAAAAGCTGACATACCTATTTAAAGGCAACGAAAAACGATATTGTCTGCGGATTTAATTAAATTTAAACAAATACACTTAGCCGCAAAACTCTACATGCTACTTAATATTTAAAAAAATTGTAGCTTTTAAAGGAAAATAATTAATTTTTTCAACTTTTTATTTTAAAATAAAATTTATTTAAAGTAAATAAAAATATCACATTTGATTTCAATAAACAACATTAAACAAGCAAAAAATAATAAAATTTAATATATTATCCGATTGCAAAAGTATTCATACGATGTATTGTTGAATATATAGTGTAAAATTTTTTAAAATTTTAATAGCCTGTGTGCCCGCTTTTTGATCAAAAACTTCTCTAAGCCTTTTAGGCATCGAAGAAACCAGATCTTTAGTTGCTTTCGGTGACACATTTTCCAATTTTTCGTTTAAAATTTTACTTTTTTGAGATAGAGACCATGGCTTTCTATTTTTGACGCCTCTGCATCATGGAAGCCCATAAATAATCGATCAAATTTAAATCTCGGGACTGTTGAAAATGTGGAAGCTTTGGTTTTACTTTATAAAGAATCCATTCGTTAACCAGCCTTAAGTTATTCTTAGGGTCATTATCATGCATAAATATATATTTATCTTTAAGGTGCAATTTGTTCACATTCTGCAAAAAAAAATTAAATATCTAAATTACTACGACGATCCATAATTCCATCAAAAAATTTTAAATCTCGAACCCGATCAGCACTTATGCACTCCCACACCATGTTTGACAGCACTGCATACGTTTTATTATCCAAGTCAATATTATATTAAATCCATGTTTTTGGTCGTCCGTCGTTTCCAAATAGGTTGAACTTACGCTAATCCGTAAAAATAAATCTTTCCCAAAACTTGGATTTGTTAAGATGGGCGTGTTTGTACTGCAGAGCATAAGTTCATATATCGTTTAATTTTGTTTATGGGACTTATGTATGGTCTTTTTCTGGCTATACACGTCTATAATACAACTTTCTTTAAGCAACGGCGAAATGTATTAGCATCTAAAAGAATTCCATAAATATTTTCAAGGTCCTCTTTCAGTTTTGTGCTACTTCTCTTTGTATTTTTCGCAATTTGTCTTACAATTTTGTGCCTTAGTGTTTCACCAAGCCATGCTATTCGTCCCAATCGTGGCAAACTTTGATTCTTTTGTAGTTTTAATGATAGTTGGGATAGTAAATTTAGAAAAATTTAAGATTTTTCCAGCTTTTCTCATTTAATTCACTTCATTTAAAATATTGATGACTAATTTTCGAAGGTCGGTTGATATTTCCTTATTTTTTCCCATTTTGTTCAGCTACTGCTAATAATCAAAGCAAAATTTAACACATATTGTTAAAACAAGACTAAATGAACACAAAATTATAAAATAAAAGGTGCTACTATATCTGTATTCAATATAATTCAAAAGCGTATGTACACTTTTGCGACGTTGCCGAAGTGTAATTTTTTAGCATTTTTTAATTTACCAAAAAAGTTACATTGTTTTTTTAGATTTTTTTATCTCGAAGTTATAAAGTGGGTCCAATATTATACTCAATATATAATATTTTCAAAAATTAAACATTAAATAAAATTTCTGAACAAAAGATATGAAATACATAAAATCGTATGTAGAGTTTTGCGGCTAAGTGTATACTTTCTTTTTGTTACAATTATGTGTAAAAAACTAAAATATCACCTCCGTCGCGACAGGATTCTTCACACTGGATAAGTTTGGCCACAAATACCTCTAGCTTATCTCATTTTTTTTAACTCTGTACTTAAATATGCAAGAATTTATTTAATATAAAATTTTCACAATATTTAATTATTATTTGTTTTAATGTTAAATCACTGTTTTTTTTTTTGCAATAAATTTAACTTTTTGCTAAAAATGTGGCAAAATTGCTTCATTTTTCTGTTCCTACTTCATCCGTTTCATAGCAAAGCAGCAGGTTTAAACATACAGTAGTTTTCCGATTTAACGAACCATCGGTTTAACGAATTCGGGATTTAACGAACTCATAAAAATTTTGAATTGAGTACCTTATATTACGAACACCGTAACTTTGTACCGTAATTTTGTACTCGATATAACGAACAAATACAAACAAAAATTAACAATTTTTTGCGTTGAAGCCATTTAAAATAGATTTGTATTAGTAGTAGTTCTAAAAAAAAAAATAAGCTTGAAAAATTATTATTTTTTTGTTAGATTAAAAATGAACTTTTTGTTTAGTTATTCTTTGTTAACACGATTCTGATGCAAGATCTTAATACAAATTCATATGAATTGCATTTATTTTATTTATTACTCTGTTTATAATTAAAATAATAATAAAGGCATACTCCAAAAATTTTAGAGTTGTTATTCCCATAGTTTTTGAGTAAACAAACTTTGTCATAAATAGTACTCGATTTAACGAATTTTTCAATTTAACGAACAGGGCTGACATATAGTTCGTTAAATCGAAAAACAACTGTACTCTTCTCTTCTTTTTCTATCGATTCAGTTTTTTGGCAGAATACCTCTTTTCGATTCGTGCGTAATTGAATCCAATATGCAAAATTCTCACGGACGATAGATAACTCAATAAGAAATATTTTAAGCCTGACACTTTTAGGAATACGATGACTTTAAAATCATAATTGACGGGTCTTCGCGCTCTTCTGAAAAGTTCAAATTTGCATATTCGATAGTTTGACGTGGTAGGGACGATATAGGAAAAAAAACATGGAAATATATATTTTAGGCAATATCTGCCCTATGAATTTGTAAAATTTCTCGAAAAAATTGCCATACGTGCTCCCCGCCTCAAGCAAGAAACTTCAGGCTTGTTCTCAGCCAAACAGGATACACAGAGATGTAACGAGACGGAAGATAATTATGCTTTCGAACGGTCTCGCTCACACAGTAATCAAATCCTCTTAACTTTTTCTTTCGCGTGGTATTAATTTAATGTAACTTCAATTTATACTTTGTGGTCTCATTCGTTGCATGATTTTTGTAAATAAATGCTAAAAATTGATACTTGTGAAGGAAAATGCTTAAAACGAAGTCGGTAATCATTTGAAAACAAGTTTTGATCACTTTTTAACCCCCGACTAAAAAAGGGGTGTTATAAGTTTGTAGTGTGTGTCTGTGTATCTGTGTGTCTGTCCGTGTCCACGTACAGGCCAAACGGCTGGACCGATTTTCATTTAGTTTTTTCTGTTTGAAAGATGACTTGATCGAGAGGTTTCTTAGCTATGTTTTAAGAAAATCGGTCCAGCCGCTTAGATGATATAACATCTTTTCTGAAAAAAGTCGGGGGTTTTTAAAATTTTTAATTTTTGTTATTTAGCTCTAATCATGATACAATAATATAAAGGTACAACCACATTTGACGTATAAAATTAATTGTGACTTTTGTCCCAATTATTTGATTACTGTTTTTTTTTGTAAAGAGAGAGGAAAACGTTGCCACATGAAATTACGGGGAACTTTTTTTTAGGAATGTTTTTGGAAATGTGTAATTTGTGGTTTTGAATAATACATGTATACTCTGAAGATATATTAAAAATTGTTCAAACATGAATTTTGAATCACATGTGCTTATTTTAAACGGCATCGCTCTAATAATTCTCTTCTTCACAGCATTAATTATCACAAAATAGCATTGTTTTTATACGGTTTTTGTTTCACTTTCTTTTTTGGTATACGATTGGAGGTATGTTGTAGCAGCACCCTTCCTAACCGTGCATAATGTTAACATACACATTCCAAAGCAGTTGCATTTTCTTAAATTTTTAGTTACAGAGTACACCAGTATGATGGCTAGTTTAGTAGAACAATGTTAATAACACTCAAATTAGAAATCATTTTCTTTTGTTTCGAAATACGGAGTAGACTCCCAGAATGTGAAAGTGTACGTGTGGACAACACTGCTTTAAAGTGTATGTGCATGTATTTACTATGGCAGTTGCCTTTGAAGAAGAATTGCACTTAGACTAGAACGGGTCCAATGATTTTTTATATTCATATGCTCTTCACGGAAGTGAAGAGAACAAACGAAAGGATTTTTTGGTAGCAAACCATCATCTATATTGCATGCTTCTATCCATTTCTGCCGCAAATATGGAATTGGAGGAAATTTAAAAAACTCGTGCCTTTGCTGAAATGCTTGGTATTACTGCAATTGTTGTATATGCAGCTCATTGCTCAACATTTATTTTTTTACACAAATCACAATTATTTATTATATATTTAATAACTTTTAATGGAATAGGTGCAATGATGAATTTTTCAATATTTTTATTATAAAACATTTTTTTATTTTTTTTTATTAAAAGAGCATAACAGTCAAAAAAGTAATCAAAACAATCGGATTTTACAAATGAGTACGGTAGCATTATTTTTGAGAGTAAAAAATAATCGGGGTAAACGTCAGAAGGTTAATATGGCGACGAAAAGAGAGAATGGTTTTACCTTTATATCGGGTGTTTTTTTAGAGGTATAGAACTTCAAATTGAAATACAACACAAAAAAATCGTTTTAATGTCCATCAATTTGGCTTTATTGTAAGGATAATTTTATGCCATTAATGTTTAAATATGATTTTGCGCATGTGGCCGCCGCGCCTGGCTCGAATAAAGCCAATTCTACAGGTCCAATTTTCAACCACTTTTTCGAGCATATGGGGCCGTATGTTGGCAATAACGCCACGAATGTTGGCTTCCAAGTCCCCTAACGTTTCTGGTTTGTTGGCGTAGACGAGCGACTTCACATATCCCCAAAGAAAATAATCCAATGGTGTCAAATCACACGATCTTGGTGGCCAATTGACAGGTCCGTTCCGCGAAATTATGCGCTCATCGAATGTTTCCTTTAATAAATCGATTGTGACGTGCGCTGTGTGGCATGTAGCGCCGTCTTGTTGGAACCACAACTCATCCACATTCATGCCATCCAATTCGGGAACAAAATAGTCGGTTAGTCGGCTCCAATTGCTGTGCACGGTGGCGAATCGATTCATTCGGGTCCTCTTCAACACTTTGCTCTACAGCGGCAATTGTTTCTTCGGTGCGCACTGTTCGACGTCTCTGCGGATGCGTATTATCACATATAGTAAACGTGGTGCGAAAACGATCCATGGTTAACCGAATTAATTGCTCTGATGGACGATTATGTCGACCATAAAATGGACGGAGCTTGCGGTAAACTTCGCGAACTGAACCATTATTTTCGAAATAAATTTGCACGATTTGCAAGCGTTGTTCTTTTGTCAACCTGTTCATGATGAAATGGCAAACCAAACTAAATATTAATCACTTGACAGCTGACAAAATGGCCGCCAGTTAAAAAAGTGATGCCAACTTAAAGTTCTATACCTCAATAAAAAACACCCTTTATTATTGTATCATGGCTCTAATAATCTTTTTCACATTCTGTTTTTTAATTCAACACAACAAATTCTTCCATTTAATTTTGTACAAATGTTCATGTGCTCAACTGTATTTTCATTTTTACCCGACTGCGCAACGCAGTATGTATGCATGTACTTATGTATGAATGAATGTGTGTTCCTTTGCTCCACTATATAAACCGAACGCGTGGACCGATTTTGATAATTCTTACGTCAATTGATTTGTCTAAATCCCGGGAGACATGGCAGTTGTCAAAATTCAATATGGCGGCCAACAGACGTCATTTTGTAAATACGAAAAAAATTTAAAGTCGGCCAACTATATCGAAATGGGTATCATTCGACAGGTATTGTAAATTCATCTTTAGGTTTCTCATGATTTTTCATTTCGAATGACCATATAGGGTATTTAATGGTACAAAATTCGTCGCAGTCGGGTTTTTTGATTTTCTTTTGTAAATATTTGTTAAATACTTTGTGGTCTCATTCTTTGTGTGCTTTTTGTGTAAGTTACTGCCTGACTGACGATGTCGACAAGAAATTTTCTTTCGCTTATTTACATATGTATATTGAAAACAAAAACAAAATAAAATTGTTTTTGTTTTCAATATAAATAAGCGAAGAAAATTTTTTGTCGACATCGTGAGCCAGGCAGTTAATCAGGGCTATCATGAATAAAATTCCGCGTGAAATTTTTCAGGGAACAATTCTAACTAATAGCAAATAATAGGGAAAACAAAAAATTCTAATTGGAATAGGGAGAAATTTCACGCGGAATTTCATTCATGATAGCCCTGATTAACTGCCTGGCTCACGATGTCGACAAAAAATTTTCTTCGCTTATTTATATTGAAAACAAAAACAATTTTATTTTGTTTTCGTTTTCAATATACATATGTAAATAAGCGAAAGAAATGAATGTATTTTTCAGTTTAGAATAAACTTTATTATTATTATTATTATCTTCAAACTGTTAAAAATTAATATTTTTGTATGAAAATTTTTAAAATTGAGTAAAATCATTTGGAAACAAATGTTGATCACTTTATAATACTAATAATCTTTTACACATTTGTGTATTTTAGTTCAGCAATACAAAATCTTTCATTCAATTGTGTAAAATTGTTCATTTCACTGAGAATAAGTATGTAAATTTTCTGTTGTTTGTTTTGATTATTGTAATGAAAATACATACTCAATACGTCCGTTTGTTTACAGTAAAATCCAGCAGTTGAGTAAATTTTGGGTAATTTGAACATTTTACTCTCAAGAATGTCTCTTGCACAAAAAAGTACGCGAACGGAAAAATTTCGAAAATTTGCAGATTAATCAAGACAGCTGATAATCACCCCTATCGTGAACAGTTTTTCCCTCGCAATATTTTGCCTTTTCCCCAAATTGCAATCGTGAATAATTTTTCCCTTGAAATTTGTTCCCTTTCTTAATTCCCCTTATCGTGAATAATATTTTTCACATGGATTTTCTCACTTTTCCCTTGGTTTTGTTCTCTTTATTTTTGCAGGCGAACTGAATTAATACACTGCGTAATTTCAATATTATACTTGCAATTATATATTCACCCCTATCGTGAACAGTTTTTCCCTCGAAATATTTTCCCTTTTCCACAAATTGCAATCGTGAATAATTTTTCCCATAAAATGTGTTCCCGTTTTTGATTCCCCTTATCGTGAATAATATTTTTCACATGAATTTTTTCACTTTTCCCTTCGTTTTGTTCATTTTATTTTTGCAAGCGAACTGAATTAATACACTGTGTAATTTCAATATTATTCTTTCAATTATATATTAAAATTTATAAATAATTATTTTTCAGACAATATCAATAAATAATGTCCACGATTAATAGCAATAGTTCCTTGCAACACCTTTTTTCATTGAACATGAACTCTTTGGTTCACATGCAGTAAATTTTATGGCTGTGGTATATTAAAAAAATTTTTTCACGGCGCCTAAAACAATTAAAAACACAACTTTACACTCTATAACTTTTCATTTAAAACCCAAAATATGTGTATTTCTTATTATTAAATTTAATTTGTTTGATTTTTAACATGGTGTAATTATACAGGTGACTGCGTAAGGATTTTTTATACAAAAATACGGCAACCATAGCTGTGTAAAGAACACAAGAATGTCAAGAGCACAAAAATAATTGTACTAAAACCAAAAAAAAGAAGGTTTTGACATTCTTCAGCTACAAAGCACATAGAGCAAAAAATTATCAGCTGAAGTAGCGCTGCCACCTAGTTAGATACAACCAAGGCACATCAATTAGGTACCCGAGATTCTACAACAAATATTACAACAGCAACAATCACATGTACTTTGTTGGTATCAATTACCTTCTTACTTTTCAAAACAGGGTAGCATCGTGACATTGCATGTTTCTTACAGGAAATGTCAAACACCATACAAAACTGAATATTCGAAAGGTGTTTATGGATACCCAAATAGAAGCATGCTTTTATGCTTATACCTACACAATCCAAATTTGACATTTAGATTGGTATAATGACATTAGTCACCTGGTGTAGCGCTGCCACCTAATAAATGCGCCTTGGATACACCTTGATTTTTAATTAATTTTGAAGCTTTACAAGTCTTCTTCCGGTTTTTTACATTCACTACGCATTGATAGCGGGAACAAACGTTCCCATGAAATTCACGATTGCAAATTCTCCTTCATGGGGAATGAAAATTTCATCGGAACAAAAATTTCACATTTTATTCCCGATAGGGAATTATTATTAATTATTTTTAGGGCAAGATCAATAAATAATAATAACAATAATTCCTTGGAACACCGTTTTTCATTGAACATGAATCTCTTTGGTTCACATGCCGTAAATTTTATAGCTGTGATATACTAAAAAAAATTTTGCACGGCTCCTAAAACAATTAAAAACACAATTTTACACTCTATAACATTTCATTTGAAACAAAAAAATATGTGTATTTCTTATTATTAAACTTAATTTGTTTGATTTTCAATTAATTTTTAGGCTTTACAAGTCTTCTTCCCGCTTTTTACATTGACTGCGCATTGATAGCGAGAACAAACGTTCCCATGAAATTCACAATTGCTAATTTCCCTTCATGTGGAATGAAAATTTCATGGAAACAAAAATTTCAACATTTTATTCACTATAGGGGTGAATAAGTGCGTTCGAGAACTCAAAAATTTTTACAAATGTTTACTATTTTTACTGGATTGCGTTCGAGTACACAAAATCCAGTAAATGAGAGGCCGAATTGAGAGAGAAAAATGACAGTTCACTTACTGAGTAAATGCAAGTTTTTACTGGACAATTTTTTGCCAGTAAAATCCAGTAAAACGAAACCATATGTTTTTAAATATAAACAAACGAAAGCAAAGGGAAACAAAAATTTTTAATTTTTGATGAAATTTTTAAAATAACAAAAAACAAATGTATTAAGTTATAAGCATTATAACATTTATTTAAGTTTGATGCTAGAAAAATATTCGAGTATGTTATGTATTCCACGTGAAATTAAAACGTGATGAATTTCCATAGAATTGTTGGAAATATGTATGTATGCACAGTCGTAAAGCAGCTCTGGGTTGAGGAACATCTCTCGCGTCATCGTAATTATTTCTTAAGTGCGGTCAGGCTTGTGCATGTTGTTTGGCCTTCGAGAGTTTTTCGTCTCGCTTGCACTGGTTGACTGATCTGCCACGGATAACCGTATAATCTTGCAGTTTTTTGTGGAATTTCCTTAACAACCACGTTGCTACTTCCTATGTGAAGGCATAGGTCGTGTACAGTCAGTCACAAAACCTTTTAAAATACTGTTAATACCATCTTGGGCATATGGCCTAGTTACCCCGTCCATATTTGTGCAACACCATATTATGCAAATTTATTTTGTACAATATGTATAATAAATAAATAAATAAATGTATATATGCACATATAAATGTATGTATGTATTTATAATAACAATGCTATTGCATTTCCGAACAATTTAATTTCACATGGAATTCAGAACATAACCGATTGTTTTTAAACGTGAATAAAGTTAATAGATTATTATATTGAAATTTTTGTTTATACATATCGTTGGGTCGACGGTTCCTGGTTTGCGGTATGGAACATTTAAAAAAAAATTACTTTGTGTACTTTCTTAAATTTATTTCCCAGTTTTTCGTTGTCTTGAATATATCATCCTAATAACTTCTCACGTTCAGGGTAAAAAGCTTAGAAACTTTAATGGCCTGACCCGCGATGTCGACAAGAAAGTTTCTATCTCTTAGTTATATTTAAAACAAAATCAAAATAAGAAAGTTTATTTTTGTTTTCAATATATGTAAGTAAGCTATAGAAAGTTTCTTGTCGACATCGTGGACCAGCCAAATAAGTTTAAATAAAAACATATGTCCATATTTATTACTTTTATTATTAAACAAAATGTTCTATTGTGTATTTCATATGTATAATTTTTTTAGCGCCAAAATTGGTAATCAGCTGTTGTATACATATATTTTACTGGATTTTACAATTTTTCCGTTCGCGTACTTTTGGATGCAAACTTTTTTATTGAGAGTAATTTCTTTAAATTACTCAGTATTTACTCAGTTACTGGATTTTACTGGAAAAGTACTCAAACGCACCTAATGTAATCTTTATAATTAAATAAACATCCAAAGATTTCAAAATTAAAACTTTTATTGGAAGACTTTATACTTTTTCATCTGAAGACTCAGTTCTTCATTTATGTATTCTTAACAATTTCTTTCTAAATTCAGTACTAATAAGATGAATGCGAGCGGAGCTGCCAGTAAAAGCTATTTGTTTAATAAAACCATAAACTTGATGTATTTTTTCAAACTCATTAAAGTATACGCTTTTGTTCAGCCTAATTACAAATTTAAGACTCAATTACTCACTTAAGGCTGTGTGTTGTTGAGCGGGACGACGCTCTTAAACGAACGAAATCAAACACTAACAGTTTGCAGTCTTAATGCATTAAACAACAACTTCTAAATATATAAATAAAAATCAAAAAGTATTTATACAAAAAAATCAAAAATCCTGACTGCAACTAACTTTTAATCGTTAAATGTCCTAGGTGGTCATTCGAAATGAAAAATCATGAGGGAAACCTAAATTAAAAGAACTGCTGACTGATACCCATTTTTATATAGTTCGCTGAGTTTTTTTATTTTTTTTATTTTATTTTACTTAAAAAAGGTGTTAAAAAACATTTAAAAATAATTATATTTAATTATTAAAATACATAATATTATATGTACATATAAGACAGCGCAAAGAGAAAGGGACCTAAGGGTAAAAAAAATCTATTTTCACTTTTTTTTTTTTGATGTGGACAACATCTGATCATCGAATGAGACCGATCCCATGCCCCAAAAGTGTTCCCTCCCAGAGATATGCGCGTTTTATGAAATTGAAGTCGACGATTCTAAGCGCAAATAGAAAGGGACCTAACGGTAAAATTTATTTATTTTCATTTATTTTTTTTTTCTTATGAACAATTTAAAAAATATATAAAAATCATTTTAATCGACGGTTCTTGCGAATTGGTTCCTTAGAACTTGACGGTACCGGTCCTTTATTTTTTTCGATTTCTTCTTAACGTCTGCTGCCGCCACTTCTTGAGGATTGTCCACTTCCACCGAATCTTCCTCAAGGTTTCCATTTCCAGAGACCAAAGGAAGAGGAGCAACCGATATTCCAATTAAAGTTTTATATTTAGTGGAGAAGTATTCGTCCAATTTTCTCCACTGAACAACACTTGAGTTTGGAAGTCGAATAGGTACAGGAACATTACATCCATTACGAGATGATTTTCTAACACAATCAACTACATCCATGAAGCAGTCGACATTAGTTTGGGCATATTTTGATTTGAAAACTCCGAATAAACGATCAGGTGAAAACTTTGTATGTCCGCTTAACAAAAAATTCAATTCAACTGACTCACATCTGGAAGTATCGACAAGGGCCCTATTCCACAAAACAACTTATCAACTTTTCACTTTGTACTTATCAAATTTTTCGACAATTTGCAGAACTTTTCGTTCCTCAGAACTGTAAAATTTGATGAGTGAAAAGTTGAAATTGATAAGTGTAATTTGCAAAGTTTTTGCAATTTTTATGCTCTCTTTGCGATTCCTGTTCCACGTACGTTCTCTCTTGCAAGGTGCAAAAATAATATTTAAAAATGTAACTTGCAAAGACTTTGCAAAAAATTATGCTTTTTCGTTCCACAATAACTGTAAATTCTATTTTTGCAAAGCAAATTTTGATAAGTTTGTTAAAAATTTGCAAGGTAAACGATCTCTGCAAATCAACAAAATAAAATTCGTTGATAAATCTTCGATTATTTTCAAACATAATAATCATAACAATAGAATTTCACATTGCGTTCGTATGTACATAGATATGGGAAAAAAGAAAAAATATTTGAGCTTTAAATTACATATATTATTAGATTATATTTGTATAAACTTGTTTTAAGCGTTATTATATATTCTATTAAAGATAGTAAAACCAATGTGGAATAACACATTGAAAACGTTACGTACAAAATTTGGATTGGGCTTTTTTAAAACTTCCTCACAAGAAGTCTATTTATCTAATAATTAGATTCTAATTTATTAACCTTCAAATTGAAATGTAAACTTTAATATGTTCTAACCCCCCTTTAGAGCTGGGTCCAACTCGTTCTTTCGTTAATTTTTGCAACAAACCTGTGATCAAACCCATGTAATTTAAATGAGTTTGCGGCAAAAATTAACGATTGAACGAGTTGGACCCAGCTCTAACCCTAATATTCATAAAATTTAAAATAAATTTGAAATGTATTTTATTTTAAGTTTTTCATACAAAGTTTTCTAAAAATGGATTTCAAATAAATTTTATTTTTTATGAATATGGATGCATACATTTACAATAATTTTATAAAAACAAAATTATTTTATTGGTTTGAAAACTAGCAAATAAATTACATATATTTGTAATCACATGACAGTCTGAAATTTTATTAATTTTTATTTTGCGGATAACTTTAACTAACAAGTTCTATTTAGGAATGCAAAGAGAAAAGTTATAAGACATAAATGCAAAGATGATCAAGAATACTTTGCACACTCACTTTGCAGGAGAACGCAAAGACTTTGCAAAGAGCGCAATTACTTTACAAAGAGTGCAAGAAATTTACAAAGAGAGCAAAGTCTTTGCAAAAATATACTTAGTGCAAAGTGAAATTTGCAAAGAATATTGTGGAACAGAAACACTTATCACTTTGCCAAAAAATGCAATTTGATAAGTGCAAAGTGAAAAGTTGATAAGTTTTTTGTGGAATAGGGCCAAGGTGTTGTAAATATCGTATAATCGCATTGTTTTTATATTGTGAAACACAGTTATCAGCAAATATCACTAATTTTTTAGTTGAATGCACTTCTCGTAGGTATTAATCAAGCATTGATATTACTGAATTCGGACCTTTTCCAATGGAATCGCTTTCGTCAATACAGAAGATGTGTTGAACATTTTTACACTCGTTTGTAATTCCGAAAATTGCTGTTTTGCGACCTGATTTAAAGTATGCAGTTCCTATTTGCTGTGGACCCGACGGAAAGCTAACATTTTGAGCACAATCCATAAATATTACTAGATAATCCTCCTCTGGAATACCTGGATACATGGCATTTGGATCAGGCTTGACTAATGTTCTCAAGTCGTTATAGTACTCTCGCTGAGTGCTGGCAGATTGCAAATGATCAGAATACACCTTCAATGCTCCTTTTTCAACTTCAGTAACGTTTACTGTATTAACAGCATCTTTTGCAAGATTTCGACACAATTCGCACAAATCGTATGCCGCCTTCATAGTGATGTAGAGACAATATTTCTTCCACAGCGTTTGGAAAGTGCGAAGTTTTACGATTTTATCACCCGGTTCGACGCTGTTGGTGTATCTAGTGTAAACAGAAGTCTTACTTTCAGTAGTTCGAAGTTTCAATAAACGATAATCACGACGATTTGGTTGACGTCGAGGTAAAGTGATAGCAACAGTTTCAGCAAAACGGCAGATAAATGAAACAATTTCTTTTTTTTTCCAAAGTAATTAAAGCATCTGTACGACTAATTTTATTCGTCATGCCATGTTCGCGTGGATAAACACCATTTTTGTCGTAATGTTCTACTAGATTTTTGTAGCGTTTAATTCCCATTGTATACAGGAAGAAGTACATATCACGGCATATCGGCAAACTTCGAAAATAATATATCTGGTTGTACCGTTTCTTCATAGCTCGCGATCGATCACCAACTTTTGACCTGAGCATTGCATCGTCATGGTGAGCTGCCAGATGTGCGAGAGTAATTAACTCTTGGGATTCCTTATCTAAATTCATGAAAGACGTACGAAAATCCACCGCCATCTTCTTAGGGATCACTTCATTGCATTGATTTGAACAACACGGAGGTATTTTTGAACCATACAGCCGAGCAACTACCTTTTGTTAGCGTAAATCAAGATCAGATTTATCAAGTTACATATTATCGGTATCATCTTCAGAGTCACTATCCAATAATTCTGAGAAGTGATCGTCATCATCTTCGTCATCAGGGAAGCGATAAAGTAAATCTACTTCTTCGAATTCGTCCACCATTTCATCCTAAAACAGTCAGTAAGAATGTTATTATGGCGTATTTCCCACCTGCGAAAGAAAACGTTCGACTTACAATTTATATTGAAAACAACAATAAAATACGAAAATTTGTTTTTGTTTTCAATATAAATTGTAAGTCGAACGTTTTCTTTCGCAGGTGGGAAATAGGCCATTAGTTTTAAATTATTTTCGCGAATAACATAATAAGGTTATGTGAAAAAATTTTCGTACTAACAGAGTGATATTCACGATTTAAAAGAATTATAAATGAGTATTTATTATAATTCACAATTAATAATTTCAGAAAATAAACCTGGATTCGAAAAAAAACGCGAGCAAAATTGATATCAAACTCATGGAAACAGCGCGCTACGTAGAAAACAGTAAAAACCAACCACACAAAACAAGACGCAGGGGCGACCTACGCGCGTTTTCAAGGTTGACCAACACGTTCCTGACGTCATGAGATGTGTCGCTTTCAAATGAGACCAATACCAACACGCTCAGTGATGGTACACCAAAGATACACGTATTTAAATATATAAAATGGCTCTCCTGAACAAAACCGGTTTTTACCCTTAGGTCCCTTTCTATTTTGCGCGTCACATATGTATCTTTTATTCTACTTATTTCAAGTATTAAAGATTTATCAATTAATAAATTTACTTTGGTTTTGTCTACCCGTACATTTTGTTGCATGCAGATCTGGGACTATTGCATTAAATAAGTAAATGCATTGACCATTTTCCCACACTAAACCAAATCAACGCAAATGCAAATTTAATACATTAGCACTAACTTTGATAATTATAGTGCAATTTTTTTTGCATTCAACTAAAATCTCCAAAGTAATACGTTAATATTGCACTAGCACCAAATGACATGGCGGAAAATGCACTAACTTTGCATTATCACTACACACATTATGAAGAGTATTGGTCTGTTCGTAAATGCATCACTGGGCTGCAAATGGAAATTTAAATGCTCTAAACTGGTTCAGTGAAGTAGATAACGCACAAATAAATGTCAAATATGGTATATAAACATGATTACTACTAAAACAGATTATCAGCGAACTTGTATTGCATTTTAAATAAAAATTTGCACTTATGATGCAGAGCAGTGATGCATTTGCGAACACACCCTATTATTGCATTATCACTGAAACATATAGTGCAAAATAGAACGTAAATGTGTACATATGTATGCACATAAAAGTATACGCACATACATATCGTCGGTTTGTTTCTGCTTTGATGTATGGGACAAAAATATTTTTTCGAGAAAATCGATGAAGAATGTTTAGTTCATTAGTTTTATAAAATTACACGATAGAATTTTTTGTTTAATAATAAAAGTAATAGATAGATATAATTTTTATTCAAACTTAAAGTTGATAAACTTTTTACATCCAACTTGAAAAGTTATTAAGACTTAAAGAAAAAATTACAAAAATCTTTGTCAACGAATCCCACAATCATAACAACAATATTGATCACTTCTAACAAGTCTTGTTCAAGTAGGTTACATTATTGTATTTATTCAAGTAGATAAAAAAGTGAAAATAACAGTTTTATTCATATAACATGACTTTTAGAGGAAAAACAAAGCAAGAAATAAAAGACGATGAATATATTAAATAAAAGAAATTTTATTAATAAAAAATTAATATTAATTAATTTCATTCACAATAATTAAATTTTTGTACTTTGCTTTGATTCACATTCTTTTTTTTCGAACTCTATTTATATATGCAACCCTGCGTTGCTTTTAAAATTACAACGTCCATCCCTGGGTCATCATCAATAGTGAGGCCGACTTCCTAAACGCAGTTGCAATGCATATTTACAATTTATGCACCTCGTAAACGCATGTGTAAGCTTTTTAGCAACGTCTAATATTCCTAATCGTTTGGAAACTCATTTTAACGACTATCCACCCTTATTCCAGTTGTCGACATCAACGTCACTTTAACACAATACCCGTTATCGAAAACAACTGACTCCTGTCGGCAGTTTTATTCTATTTTCTATACCTTATGGAACGGAAATAGATTGTCAGTAACAAAATTGTTCCCAAGAGCAAGTAAACAAGCCGCAATTTTTTGGTATTGTGTTAAAGTGACGTCGTTGTCGCAACTGGAATAAGGGTGATCATCTGTCAAAATCGCGCATCATTTTTATTTTGTATGCAAACATTTGAGCTGCAATGGCTGAGTATTTTCTTGTTAGTTTTTAATAAATTATTTATAATTGAAAGATTTTATTTAAATAATTAAACACTATACTGCAGAGACAAAAAGTGTACCCATGAGCGCAAAAAATATTAATTGCAACAAGACTTCGAGATGAATCAGATTTTACGGGCAAAAAGAAAAGCGAAACACCATTTAGGAAAGAATCTTTAAGGGAATTAAAAGATGTATGAGTTGCATAGCGACGTTCCTAAATGCCGATAAAATGCAAAAAATTTCTGCAATGCAAGCCCAGCAAGAACACTCCCGGTCATTTGACTGGGAGTCGTGATGGCTTTATCTATCTAAGTTTCTATCAGTTTGTTAAGGTCAATGTGGAAAAAGTGATGTAAACTTTTGTGTACGTGTGATTTTGCATCTTTGTCTAACTAATTAAAAATGTCTACTATGGAACATATATATCTGACCTGCTTACTCTGCTGTATTTTTACTTGTCATTGATGATGCATGTGGTAGTCACGTCTGACTGATCACACTTGATGTATAAAACCGTCATAGCAAAGTAGCCAAACCTACATAATTACATTAATAAACGTGATTTTCTTATTGTTTTATTTGTTTTTTATTATAGAAAAATAAAGATATGTATAATTAAAATATTTAAAAACAAATAAAAGCACAAAATAATGTAGGTGGTCTATCCTCTTCACGCTTCCTTCAACCTGCAACGCACTTTCATTTTTATAAATACGTATCTAAAATTTGAAAAAGAAATACATGTGTACATATATATATATATATATATATATATATATATATATATATATATATATATATATATATATATATATATATATATATTTAATTAAACCTTTGAAATTTCTTTTATACACTGTTAATTTTTACTTAACTTTTTTAATTCTTATATTAATTTTAGTTTCACAGACCGAACGAATTGTATATTTTACAATAAAATGCGATTTTTTTAAATTTTTAGCATATGTACATTAGATGTTCCACTCTTACATACATGTTAGAGTAGAGCAACTAGAGCAATTGACTGTCACTGTTGATTTCAATATAAAATTGTTGTAATTGTGTTAGTGAAAAAATTACTATTGTGTTAGTTTCGGTCATTCATTTCTTGCAGGGAGGTTGCACTTAACAAATGTTTAGCATTGCATACGCATTTTTTTAGTTATGCATTGTAACTTGCGTTTAGGAAGTAGGCCTGATTGAAAATTTCGAAAAAATGACATTAAGGAATATTTAATAAATTTTAAATGTCAACTTCATGTCAATAAAATTCACATTACAGCTGCTGCGCCCACCTTGTAAGGTACGTGCATAATTAGTGATTACGCTTTTTGGGCACATGACACACATGAAATGCCAGATGTAAACATGTTTATAAATGAGAAAATATCTACATAAATGTTTCAATTACAAAAAAAAAATTTATTTACATCATGGGTGAACATCATGTAGCAAATTTTTGCAAATCGAATTCACACGTATTCTTATTCTCTTTCATTTAGTCTTATCTGAGATAAATTTTTGCTTATCTTTTCACTAATTTTTCTCAAACGCACTGCGAGAAATTTATTGTGTATGCTGTTTATGTTAAAAAATGCTTTTGCTTCGTGGAAATTAAAAATTATTTTCTCTTACAAATTGGTTTTTAGTAGTTTTAAGCTCAGAATTTAAGTGAATAATAATGTTTATTTATTACTTTTTGTTGAAACGGTTTTCTAGGAAAAAATTCTTTCATAAAAAAATCATATTAGAATTACTTTTATTAATTGTTTCTGCCTGTGTGTTTATCTTTTTCACTCACCTACACAACCTTAAATTTATCTTGGTCACCCATGATGAAAAAAGATAAACACACAGGCAGAAACAATTAATAAAAGTAATTCTAATATGATTTTTTTATGAAAGAATTTTTTTCTAGAAAACCGTTTTAACAAAAACTAATAAATAAATATTATTATTCACTTAAATTCTGAGCTTAAAACTACTAAAAACCAATTTGTAAGAGAAAATAATTTTTAGTTTTCATGTATGCAAAACTATTTTTGAACATAAACAGCATACATAATAAATTTCTCGCAGTGCTTTTGAGAAAAATGAGTAAAAAGATAACTCATGTTTTACACGGCAGTTTTTCTTGAAGCAAGTCTGAGTTTATGGGAGAGAGAGGAAAGAAGGAAGAAGAGGGGTACTGACTTGCTTGTACAGAAAAGTTACTTCAATTCTCTTTTGTTATTTCATTCGCAGCATTAAAACAATAGGAAAATTGAACAAGAAACCGTCTGAGTGTAAACAAACGAGATGTTTTAAAAGAGAATTGAAGATAACTGTTTCTGGAAAAACTGCCAAGTCTAAAACATGAGATAATCAAAAATTTGTCTCAGATAAGACTAAATGAAAGAGAATAAGAATACGTGTGAATGTAGAAACAGAATAAAGTCTTCAACTTCAGGAAAATCGCTGACAAATGAATCAAGCCCATAATAACATCGACGGCAGTAACTTCAAATGTTCTCTAATTTTTGTTTTATTTTCTTTTGTGCTTATTTTTCTTTGTAGTTTTGCATGATACAATTATACTAGGTACATGCACGACTACAACAAAAATACAACACCAAAAAACACATGTATTTTGTTGCTATAAGCAAACGAATAATTGTCAGAAACAGATGCCTTTTGTTTTTAAAAATAACAATTACAGGGTAACTAAAGTATAATTGCAGACGCGGCATTCATGAATGATTATAGTCATTCAGTGTTGCCAATAGGTGTGTAATTACACAGAGTGTGCAATTACTCTCATGTGTGTAGGCCATGTAATTAAATTCTTGTATAATCTGTGTGTAATTCTACTTTGGGTTTTATTTTTATTTATTTTTGTTTGCATTTTAACCTACACAAAAGATGTGTAGTGTAATTTTCTTCAATGTGTAATTGGAGACACAGCCATGTATAAATTCATTGGCAACACTGTAATCATTTTATTCACACACATGCACTAACATTTTTGTAGCTTGTAAACAAAGTTTGACAATTATCCGCAATGTATACAGTGACAGGCTGGGCTTGTGCATGTACCTGTTATAATTGTATCATGTAGTTTTGTTTACAAAATGTATGAAATTTATTGAAAGTATGGTAACATTTTTGTGAGAATGAATATTGATATGTGAGAGTATAAGAAAAAACGCTCTCAAAATAAAATAGATTCTATCTCACGACCGGTTTCTGCGGCTGTTTTTTTGTGTGTCAATTTGTATGGAAAATGTGTTGAAGCCGGTATTCTGTTTAATCATTGAATTCGATTTTCAAAAATTTGCTACATGATGTTCACGCATGATTTACATGTACATAGTATATACATATGTATGTATGTATATGGAAATAAATCGTCGGTTGGTTACTGATTTGATGCATGGATCAAAAATGTGTTTTCGGGAAAATCGATAAAGAATGCTTTTTAGTTCATTAGTTTTATATCGTGTATAATTTTTTATTTAATAATAAAATAGATACATATGTTTTTTATGCAAACTTAAAGTTGATAAACTTTTTAAATCCAACCTGAAAAGTTATTAGGATTTAAAGAAAAAATTACAAAAATATTTGTCAACGCATGTCGCAATCATAACAACACTATTGTTCATTACTTGTTCAAGCAGATTAAATTACTGTATACATATCCATATTTAAGTTGATATAAAAGGTGAAAATATCAGTTTTATTCATATAAAATGTCTTAGAGGAAAAACAACGGAAGAAATAAAAGACAGTTTGAATATATTAATGCAATAAAAGAAACTTTATTAATATATAAAATAATATTGTTTATTAGCGTCATCATACATATACATATTTACTTCATAACAGTTCTTAGAGTTTTTGTATTTTGCTTTAATTTATGTACGTTCATTGAGCAATATATATGCACATCATAACAACTGCGAAAAACAATCAGGGCTATCATGAATAAAATTGCACGCGAAATTTTTCACGGAGAATAATTCCAACTAATAGCAAGTAATAGGGAAAGCAAAAATTCTAATTGGAAAAGGGAGAAATTTCATGTGGAATTGTATTCATGATAGCCCTGATTATTAATACTTTTACGTTGGAAATGTACCACATATCCCAAAAATTGTCGAATGTCGTAAAAAAATTTTTAAATGTTCAACAATTGTGGAAATCACGCAATATTGCAGCTCTATATCTCCTGATATATTCAAGATATCGGAAAACTGATAATGAATTTGGAAAGGACACATTATTCACATATAATCGATCAATAACTCAATTGTTTAAAAAATTTTCCATGCATCAAACCAGTAATCAACCGACGAAATGTATTCTAAATGCAGCTCTATCAAAAATAAAATCGCTTAATTTTTCTACTGGACCACACTGATTAACAAAAAATAATAAATGAAACGAGGTGGAATTGAAACATTTATACTACATATATCAAATCCCTCAGCACTTCTTCAACATGTGCGCTCATGATGATGAATGTGTGTAAATTCACACTACATATAAATTAAGATTTCTAACACTTGGTGAGAATATTAACCTTCATTTTTCTTCTAATAAAAATCAAGTTCTTTAATTTTTTTGAGACACAAATTTTACCTTTTTGCTCTGATTTAACAAAGCCATAAACATACTCTAAGAGCTCTATACACCAATGGTTTTGTTCATGAACGAACTACAGTGGATCACAGCTTAGTTTAACCAGAATCTCTTAACATGTAATTTCGAAACTAAATAGAATTTCGAAAATATTTAAATGAGAGTTTACAGATTAATTCCCAAACATAAAAGAATAAGTTCCATTCAGTATCAAATTTAAATTCTTAAAAATTTGAAAGCTAAAAACGAAAATCCTTGGTGTATAACAAGTCACAGCTTATTTCAAGGCACATCAATCAGGTACCCGCGATTCTACAACATATTACAACAGCAACAACCACATGTACTTTGTTGGTATAAATTACCTTCTTACTTTTCAAAACAGGATAGCATCGTCAGATTGCATGTTTCTTATAGGATATGTCAAACACCATACAAAATGAATATTCGAATGGTGGTTATGTATACCCAAATAAAAGCATGATTTTTGGCTTATACCTACGCAATCCAAATTTGACATTTAGATTGGTATAATGACATTAGTCACCTGGTGTAGTGCTGCCACCTAATAAATGCACCTTGGCTTATTTCAACCAGTCGTTTTTTGTGATTTGTTAAATTGTTATCACTCCCCGATTAGCGCTAAATTCTCAAACATTGTTTCGTAATTATTTAAATATGTATGTATATACAATTATTTAGAAATGTAATACATTTAGAAATGTAATAAAAAAAAATTAAATCTGCACTAAGACAGGATACAGATGTATGTTAATCAATCAAAATGTCAAATTTGGATTGTGTGGGTATAAGCCTAAAGCACCCAACAAATATTTAGTTTTGTATGGTGTTTGATATATCCTAAAAGTCTAATTTTACCCTGTATTGAAAAGTCTGATGGTAATTTATACCAAAAATGTTCAAGTTGTTTTTGCTGTTGTGATAATTGTTGTAGAATTAAGTATGACTGATTAATGTCCCTTGTTTGCGCTGATTTACACGGGCATAATTGTGCTGGCATAACATGCCATTTTGTTGTAATGCAAACTGTGGTTTATTTGCAACATGACTGAAGACGCTCAGTGCCAAAAGATGGAAAAACACAGCAAAATCTCACATTTTGTTGGTGAGAGAGGCAAAGAGAGTGGTTTTGCGGTTGGCATAACTTTTCAACCAGCTACAACCCCGCATTAGCAGCATAAAACCAATACACACACAAATTAAAAAACAGCAAATGTTAAATGAATACTAAAAACACTAACACACACACAGCTGTGTATACGAATACATTTTGTGCCAGATGAATTAGTCTCGTGTAATTTGGAAAAGAACAAAAATTGTGCGGCTTAAAAATTGTTCTGGTCTAAACTACCTCATTGAACATAAGCACATATGCAGTCTGGCCAGGTAATTCCAATGGTTATACAGTAATTTTGACTTAGCTGCAAAATCAACTTTGCACGACTTTTTGTGCAGATAAGTCAAAAATGCTGTTATCTTAAATGCATTTACCTGCCTAAACGTGCAGGTATACAATTTATGACTTCAGGCTTCAAATCGTTAAATACGTGATCGTATCGGCAATCGTACGAAAACAAATTAAATGATTCGTCAATCGTATAAACTGAATGGGATTTCTATACGTTCACGTATGTCATAATCCGAAAATTGTGTTTTTACGTGACGAGTTGTACGTTCACGGATGTAACGATTTGACCCCAGAGTTTTATACACATACATGGTTGCATTTTTATGTAGCCACATTTTTTTAATGTGTGCAGCTAACTTGAATTTTCGATATGAGAATAATTTAAAACTGCCAAAAAATATCTTAAATACGCAGGTATACAAAGTGCACTTAAAAACGAATTTTGAACAATAATTACAGAAAAAATATATTTTGTGCAGTTAAGTCAATGTGCAGCTAACATTGATTTTTTGTATGAAAATCTTTTAAAATTACCAAAATTTTAGGGCACTTATCTTAAATGTGCACGTATAGAAAGTGCACTTAAAAAACGAATTTGTATGGGATTTTAAAGAATAGTGACAGAAATTTATCATTTTAGGCAGTTAAGTCCAAAGTGCACTTAAACAAAAGGCAGCTAAATCAAAACTACTGTAATTTTTATTGTATTGATGTTAAAGTTTGTGGGTTTTGAGATAACAGAATTTATAATTTACCCCCATATTAAAAAAAAATTATGTATATTCAAATCCGTTTCAGGAAAATTGTGTATGTAAAATTCCAAATAAAATACATTTCAAATTCATTTTAAGTTTTATGAATATGGTGGCTAAAGGTTAAAGGAAAAAGATTTGTAATCGATAAAAGGACAATTCTATACAGTTGAATAAAAAAAGGCACTTTTTAAAAAAATCTAAAAGGGCGTCATGTAAAAAACGGAGCTTTATGGTTTAATAATGCGGACGGACATTGGTTGGACATTGGACATGGTCAAAATGTTTACCATAGTATAAGGAAGCTGTTTCTTAAATTCATTAAACTCAAAATTTAGGAAAAAATAAAGTTGTGTATCATAATAAAATTTATTAAAGTAAGAGTAATTTTATTTTCTTAAATTAGCATTTTTGACTTCCATATGAGTCTTTTTACTCTGCCTGAGAACATTATTTCAATACATCTAACTGGTCTCGAGATATTCAAAATTAAAAAAATATATATAGAATGCGCTTAAATTCTTTCCTTTTTTCACACATTAACTGTTTACAACACAACTATTGTGATTTCTGAAATAAGTTTGTTAGTTAGTGCTAATAAAGGTAGGTACTCACAATGCAATCTGTTTCCCCAATCAATTTCTCATTAAGATTTCATGTTTTAGCACATACTCGGCAATCAACAATGAAATCATAAACGCAATATCAGTTCTGTTTTGTTTGTAACTATTGGCATAAACATCGCGGGAGAAATACGGTTCTATTTTATTCAGGTACACAAATAATTGAATTTTTATGCGGTTGACAAAATCGCATGCGTGTAGGTGTTTACAGTTTGCTGGTTTTCAATGAACTGAACAGGTAAAAACAAGAAATCACGCACCAACAGTGCAATCTACATCAGTGCAATCTCAAAATATCAAAATATTTTGATATTGCTGAAATCTCGCTTGCAACCCGAAGTGAAATCAGAATACTAACGATGCAATCTACAATGCAATTTGCCAGATTGCGGAAACAGATTGCATTGTGAGTACCTACCTTAACAGGTGACGTTTATGTATACACTGAAAGAAAAACACTTCGTAACGGGAATGAAACCGTTACGTTGAACCCCTTTTATTAATACAACGACAAATTTCATTAATAAAAAGAAACATTACATTATATTGATGCTAATTTTATTAATGGAATGAAACCTTCCTAATGCTTAACATTTTACATTTCGTAGTATCATTAATGTTAGGAAAGAAGAAGATCAAAGCATAAATTTTAATTAATATATATATATGGAAATATAGTTATGGAAATAATAGTTTTGTTGCAACTTTAATGAAATATTTTCGTAACTACAATGAAGAAAACTTCCTGCTGCTGGGTAGTAGGCATTGTGCTACGCTTGTGGTCACAGCATTTTTTATAATAAATATACATATTTATACAGGGTGGCACAGAATGAGCTATATGGTTTGAATTCCTTATAACTTTTTTAATTGTTATTTTTCTTTGTTTTTTTTTCAGTATTTTGTGAAGAAAACTTGGAGAATTTTTTTATGAATCATTACACGATCGAATAAAAATAATTGAATTTTATTTTTTAAACCAACAGTCTATTCTGTTGACACAGCGTGCATATCGTCGTCATTTTAATGTGCGCATTGTACGCACAATTTTCTTTGGGTATATTTGAAAGTAAGAGTGTACGTTAAAAAACTTAGAACTAACATTCGAAATGAAATCATGGCCATTATACCCGAAATTTTGCGAAAGTTTGTGGAAATATGCCCAAAAGAGCACTTATGTGCGAAGCAGAAAATGGATCACTTACAGGATATCATTTTTCAATAAATAAAAAAGATATAAACCATTTAAGCCATATGGCTCATTCTGTGCCACCCTGTATATATTTATTTATAAGTCATAACCAGTGTGACCAGATCCAAAAAAAATTTGCGGCTATATTGACTTCAATATGAAGCTAAAAAATGCTAAAAAATAATTAAAGTGCTAAAACATAATGCTAAAACTTAATATGTACTTTTTTTATCAAATTGTTTTTTTTAAGTTGTTATTTATTTAATTTCTGCTTACATTGCCTTACGTATATTTATTTCCTTTGAATGATACAGATTTTTTTTAAATTACAAATTTTTTCTTGAAGCATACGCTTAACGATTTTTTGCCCATATTTTTATTAGATTAAAAGTCATGCTAGGATTTAATAGTGGGTGAAAACTACATTATGCGCCGATTTTTAATGACAAATTGTATGGTGGAACTCGTTAAAACTTAGTTACGAGTAAATTCGTCACTTTCCAGCAAAAAAATGTGATTTGGAAGCATTATCAACTGAGGGAAGCAATGCATTGCTTACTTGATAACAATGCTTCTGAAAAGCAATAACATAAGGGGGGCTCTCTAACAAAAGAGAAAATTATTACAAAAAATTTTGCAAACTGAGTATTACTTTTATGAAGCACTTTAGTAAGGCAAACAATCCATGGATTTTAATTAATTCTAGCTGGCTCATCTCAAAAAAAAAAACGCCTTATTCATGCGCAACAGCAAGTGATTCTGTAACATTGTCTCCCTTACAAATACGCTTTTGGGAAGCAGTAATTTTTTCTGGGTTATGCTAACTGCATATCAGTTTTTCACTATACATAATGTCGAAAAAGTATCTAAGGCAAACTAAAAATATTAATTCACAGACGATTCGTCTAGAAGAAGCCTTTTCCTACTTGCGTTTCATTTATAAACAACGTTTTGTTTATTGGTTTTTTAAAAATACTCTAAAGCTTGCGTAAAAAGTACAAAGTTTGTACTGTATTTATTACGTGCACAGATCCAAAGTTGCAAAACATTCTAACCATTAGCACCAACTTTGCAACCGATGCGCTGATTGATTGTTTGCGGGGTTCTTAATACTTGCCAAGGACGTTTTGAAAGGGTATGCATTGTTAATGTTTTGTTCTGCTGTGTTATGGAATACTACACTTTGTTGGAAGGTAAGGCAGTTGACGTTTTGGAAGTCAGCCTTTTTTATGTATAACCGAAATTGTTAAAAGTTATGTAGATTTTATTATGAAAAAATGATAGAAAATGCTAAATAAATAATTGAAAAATGCTAAAGAAAATGCTAACTGCTAAATCGAAAATATTGCAGCTAAATCGACAAAAAAAAAAATGCTAAATTTAGCTGCAAAAATGCTAAAATGGTCACGCTGTTCATAACCTTTCAAACAAGTTAAAAAATTTTGAATTAATTAGATCAATTAAATAATGTTGAATTAAAATTATATTAATGATGCTATACATATGTACATATATTTAGTGTGTATCTAAATAATATTTGAGGTTGTTGTGGCTTCAGCGGTAAGCGCGTTATGAGTTCCAGGTTCAAATCTTGGCCGGGGAAGACAATTGTATCACACAAACATGTTTCTGCTTCCTGTGCCAATATACACACGTAATTTAAACAATTAATAAAATATAATGACTACATTAAATTAACGAATCAGAGTCATTACAAAAATTAATTATGTTGTTAGTACGATATCATCATGATATATGTTTACGTCTCAGTAATGAATTACAATCATAAATGAAAAATGTTGTTAATTCAATGAAATAGTTCGTTAAAAAATTTAAAACTAACGTCACTTCATTATATAAACCAAAAAGTTTCCTTGCAATGATTATATTTTTCATTCAAAATATGAAAATGTACGTTGCTTAGTAAAAAACACCGCGTTACATAAATCAAAATATTTCGTTGTACACAGAAAAAATTATTCCCAAAAAAATTTTAAACAAATATTTGTTTGAAATCAAACTTAGTTTCAGTAAATATTCTGTTCCACTCAGCGTTACCGTTGTGCGACTAAAGTCGCATTTTGCCCCTTTTTCAACTATCTTACCACTTTTTATGCCCCTTACTTTAAAATCCCCTTTTAGTATCATTTGCATTATTTTGTGCCCCTTTTTGCCCCTTTTTGTTCAAAGTCAACTTTCGTTTTTATTTTGACAATAAATGTTCGCAGATTCGTACAGATTCTACCACATTAAACAAGATTTTATTGCCTTTGTGTCAAACTTAATATAAAAACATACAATATTTTCATTTGTGTAAGGTTTTTAAATATAACGAGTACAATTGCACACTCATACTTGATAATTCTAACTGTATTTTCGATATCTATTGTGAAAGCTAAATTCAATTAAAGTACAAAAATATTTTTAAAAGGCTGTTCTGTAAACCGAAACCAAGTTGAAATCGCATGATTTCAGAAAACTAAGACAGGCAAACACGTGGCCAATTCGCAAAAGCAAATGATCGAAAAATGTCCAAGTTTTTAACACAAAAAGTACTTATTTTCGGAGGAAAGTGACTATTGCTGATGGTAAGTTGCAACTAATCGTTTTAAGTCAATGGACAAATTGGCCAAATTAAACGCAAAAATATACACAGATTCAGCAATTGCAAGGTCGGTTAGTTACAAGTTATTTCATCTTTATAAAAAAACTTTAAAAAAAAAAACATAAAGCGTAAACTTAAATTAGCATTGCCAAAAATTTTTTAAATAGACTGAAAGTGGACACTTGTCTGTCCATGCTGTCTGCCTTAAATTTATTTCAAAACGATTTGAAAGAATAGATTGCAAGCGAAGAACTTATTAATAAATACCGATGTACAATTTCAAAAGAATTGATATTTAAGGTATTCAATAAGTATGCATTATGGATAAAAAGACTACCATAAATACGTTATCCTATTCAGAAACAAAGTTTAAAATTTTTTATCAAAACTTTAAATGTTTAAGTACATTTTTTGAATTATACTGGTTTATAAGTAAAAAAGTGATATGCCCCAAAAGATGCCAAAAAAATTATTAATGTATTTTTTAATTTTTTGTAAATCTTAAGAACTGGGGCATATGAGTTGTCATAAAATTAATGTTTGTGTACCTTTTATACATGAGAAATTTGTTTTTATTGCTTGTTTTTAATAAAAATAGGTTGATAAATATGTTTGTTTCTTTAATTTTCTTTGATTTTAAAGTTGGCCCTTTTTTTCTTAGAAATCCCCTTTTTATGCCACTTTTTTTTTGAAAATCCCCTTTTTGTGCCCCTTTTTAAAATTTTTCAACGGTAACGCTGGTTCCACTAAATTAATTTGTACCAAAAAACTGTGTAGAGAAGAAACAGGCCACGACGTTTGTCGGCTACTTTTCGGCATTTACATGTATTCAACACGTTCAATCAAAATAAACAACAACAACCGCACAACAGCACGTTGTTCCTATCAACAAGCAAGATAAACACCAACACACTGAAATAACATTTTCTCTCAGCCGAACTATGATAAATTTAAATTTTTACAAAATTTTAATCAGAATTTACAAAATTATTTGTAGGACCGCATTCAAATAAAATATTTACTGATTCAACGAATTTGGTTACTGAAAATGAAATTTAGTTTTTTCTGTGTATACACAGTAAGAAAAAAGCCATACTAAATTCAAGTTTTTTTTTACTTACTTTTAGTACGAATCGTATTTAAAAATTTGAGTACGAATCGTATTTAAAAATTTGATTACGAGTAGAACTAACATTTACTTAAATCAAGCCGAAAACGGTATTACTTTAGGAAACCAATCCTGAAGTTTCTTAAATTAAGTATGATAAATTATGTATTATTATTTCAAGTACGGAATCGGGATTAAATATGGCTAAAATTAAGTATTTAGTACTTGAATAGTCCGTGCTTAAATAAAGTCTTTTGTACTTGATTTGAGTAAATCCGTACTTACCGTACTTATGACACCACTTGGGATTGATTTAAGTACGGATGGATCGATTTTTATTTTGTGTGTACATAAAATTTGTTCAGCTAATGAAACAATTTTCGTAATGCGAATGAAGCGTTGCATTGGTGGAAAAATAATTACAAAATCATACATATAATGTCAAAAATCAGTGTATACATATTAAAGTTGTTTCAGATTAAAGTTGTTTTAGATGTGCGCATATAAATTGCCATTAAAAGTGCTGTTGGGCGATTCAGTAACTTTTAACGATCCGACAATCGTGATATTTGTCTATACATTTTGGCGCTTTAAATAACGATTGTGTGAAACCGTAACTTCTTTTTAACGATAGTACGCAGCTGATATTTTCTGTTGATTTTTGTCGATAAAATTAACAGCGCATAAATTATTGTCGCTTAAATAACGACACAGCTGACATTAACCTACAGCGAATATCGTTAAAAATGTTACTGAATAGCAAATTCGATAAATTTTCGTTATAATTGTTTTAACGAGGCAATTATCGCTAAAAAAAGTTGTTGAATCGCACTACTGATCGCCTTTAAAGTCCTCTCCAATTAATTTTTGTTCATTCATTTTAAAAAAGAAAAATATTAATAATGTAAAATACTTCTTAAATACAGAGTGCAGAATAAAATATTCAATTGTATATTTTATTTCAGTAAATTTCTGACTCATGTCGGTATTTTTCTACCGAATCAATTTTTTCGGTTTTTCTGTCATTTTAATACTTTGTATTCGTTCTTACGCAAAATTGTTTTTGGTTCGCGTACCACAAAACTCTCAACCAACAATTCGCGTAACACCAAAAAAATTGTATGTGTATAAATAAGTATGGGCTCAATAAATAACCAAACAATTTTAAAATACGACCATATACGTACATAGGCATGTACATACCAGGGAAAGCCAATCGATACAAAAAATGTTGGATACTACCGCACATATCGAACATTTTTTATGCTAGTGCGTGTTGATATCTATTCATTCTCATACTTGCGTATACCCCTACGCACTTTATTTCATACTTGTATGTATCGATGCGCATTCTTCGTTACATCCCGCATATCTATCGACATACCCATGACTTGCAACACATTCGGTTTTTTAAATATTTTTTGATAAGTGTTGCCAGAAATACTAGTTTGTAGCTGTTGAGGTAATAACATTTTTTTCAAACTATTTTAGCACAAAATTCAATAAAAATGTTTTACCCACACACAGACTCTTCGCAGTCCTTAGATCTAAAAGCCCTATTAAATATTTACGGGAGTAATTTGACCGCGAATATAGAAACACGTTCCATTTTAGATCTGAGCTAAGAGCCGAATTAATGAAAGAAAATAAAGATTGAACCATGGCATTCCTTACAATTTTAGCAATTTTAGCGCTTTTTTGTCGCCAATTTTCGCGATGAAACTGACTTTTTAGCCAAATCTTGGCTTTTTTGCCATTTTAACGATTTTTAATCCATCGCCATATCTATTTGATGTTAGCGAATTTTCGCCACTTCGGCATTCCTTAGATCTTTAATTATTTGTAAGTTATTTTAGGTAAATTTAGCGCAAATGTTTTCTTTCTTTTGGCAATAAAAGTGATTGTTCCCAATTATTTGTTTTTTGGCAGTTTCAAATATTTTCAACCAGTATCACACTATGATATCTCTTATCTTTTTTTATGTTACCAAGTTTTTGCTAATTTTCGACATGGTCGCAAAATTTTCCAAGTTTTTGACATTCGTTACAATTTTAGTGTTTTGTTTTAAATACATTTTAAGGCTTTTTTCAATTAAAAAATTATTCACGAATTTTCGCAACTTTTTGTAAGTGAGATTGTTTTTGATTTTTAAAATCTACTGAGTATTTTCGTTCACATTTTTATGTTTTGGGTATTTTTTTAAATAATATTCGCATTTTTGCAAGTTTTCGCGATTAGTATGCGGAATAAATTTTCAAGTTATTGCATTTTTGAGGTTTATATAATCAGCTTTATGGGTTTTTTTTTATTGTTTTAATACTTGCGAGTATGTATAATTTTTGCAATATATAAATTTTTTAATAGCTATTTGCTAAAGAAACCCGCTTCGTATTTACGCATTTTTTCATAAAATTGGTTGTATGAACATTTTTTCATTTGTAAACAGACTCCTGGAGAACCAAATTAGATAAAAAAAAGTTGTCAAAAATGCTTCAGAAATTCATGTTACGTGTCTTCTCTATTGGCAAATAGAAAAAGTTTCGTGAAATAGATTTCATGAAAAAAATGCATAATATAAATTAGGCATTTGTTAAATTCATACACAACGATTTTTTTATTTACTAACATATTTGGTAACATTGTTGATATAGTCATACTCGTCATTACATGCTTGTGCGCACATGTATTGATACGAATATCTATAGCACATTTGTTTGATCGAACCCGCACCTATCAGTATGCGCACTTATTTGTGTTGATAGCTATAGATATGTATGCCTGTATGTAAGCATGCTTGTTGATGCGAATGTGCTATCATACTCATTGTCGTTGGAGTATCGATATGTATTGAGCAGCCAAAAAGTAACTTTTTGGCTTTCCCTGGTACAAACATATATAATATGCGAACATCTGTGCATATGGGTCGTTCTACAACAGAAATGCTCGGTATAATAAAAATGGAAATTCCTGAAAAATACGTAAGCTTACTTTTAGGATCAAACATAAATACAGGCTCCATGAAAAATCGCCCAAAAATGAAAATGAAAAATCGCCCAAATTTTCAATATGAAAAATCACCCAAAAAATGAAAAATCGCCCAAAATTTTCAATATGAAAAATCACCCAAAAAAATGAAAAATCGCCCAATATAAAAAAACATCAGAAAAAAATTAAAATTATAATAATTTCATTCTTATATTAAAATGAAAAAAGAAAAGTTATAGAGAATCGTAAATAATGTTCGTTCGTTCCCGAATTTTCTACACCATAGCGTTCCTCGACACGGCGCTGCCTAACAAAAATTTTCTGTCTTGCAAAGTTTTCCTGCTTAAAAACGTTTTATTGCACTGCCGGTCTTCGGCCGGGCTTAAGGATTTTCTCCACCATGGTGTTTCCCGACAGGGCGCTGCCTAATAAATATTTTCAGCCTTGCAAAGTTTTCCTGCTTAAGAACGTTTTCTTGCACTGCCGGCCTTAGGCTGGGCTGAAGGATTTTCTCCACCATGGTATTTCCCCACACGGCGCTGATTAATAAAGATTTTCTGCTTTGCCAAGTTTTTTTGTTTAATAACACTTTTCTGCACTGCCGGCCTTAAGAATTTTCTCCACCATGGTATTTAATTTTTAACAGCCTTATTTATAAAACTTAAAAAGGCTTTATAACGGCTTTTTAAGAAAAATTTTGTATGAAAATTTGTTTTAAAAAATCTTTATAAAGACTTTTTAAGTTTTATAATTAAGGCAGTAAATGTTTGAATAATTTTGGGCGATTTTTCATATGAAAAATTACTTAAAATATGTATGAAAAAATTTTTGGGCGATTTTTCATTTTTATTTTTGGGCGCTTTGGTTTTGGGTGATTTTTCATGGAAACATTTTTCATATGAAAAATCGCCCAAAATTTCAAAATGAAAAATCACCCAAAAAAAAAATTAAAAATTGCCAAAAATTTTTGGGCGTTTTATCATATGAAAAATCACCCAAATTTTGTATGGAAAAAGTTTGGGCGATTTTTCATTTTTATTTTTGGGCGATTTGGTTTTGGGCGATTTTTCATGGAGCCATAAACACATCATATTGTTTTTTTTTAATTGCATTACTTGGCTAGTTAATGAAAAAAAAAAATGCTCAAATTTTCGAAGATTTGGCGTACCACCTGGGAAAGTTTTGCGTAGCCCAAGTGGTACGCGTACCACAGGTTAAATAGCCCTGGTCTACAGAATCTAAAAATTACCTTAACAAAACATGTAGTACAGAAATTATTTGCCGTGTAGTACGAAATTATAGTTTTAATGGTAGAGTCCTAGTTTACACTATGCAAGTCTTATTGCTAAGCTGATTAATTTGTTAGGAGAAAGAGAGACGAGGGAAGAAGAAACATTTCTGTTCCCCTTGTCTCTCTCTCCCTCAAACTAATCAGCTAAGCAATAAGACTTGCATAGTGTAAACTAGGGCTTAAGAATAAAAATCATGTAACATGCCTAAAATTCGACAAATATCACATTAATATCTTCGGGTCGGATGGCCAAACTTGTGTTTGGCGTAAACCAAATACAGAGCTCCATAATAAAAACATGATGGTGGTAGTGTCTTGGTGTGGTATTGTATTTCATCAGGTGGGGTAAAAAACTTGCAATTTATTGAGACTACAACCTATAAAGATATGTATGTACCTAGACATTCTAAAATCCAAAAATACCGAAAAGAAAGCAGTCTCGGTTATATCAGGACAACGACCTGGTACATAAATCAGGTATTGTGCAGCCATGGCTTATTTGGAACTGTCTATACTTGATGCAACCGCTGGCATTAGCATCTGACCTAAATAAATACATATCTCGAACATACTTAAATGATAGTCTTGTGTAGTTCATGAACGAACTAGTTCAAATGAACGATTCAGTACTTTGAACTAAGTGAACTAGTTCAATTGTTTTACGCTCACTAGTTCAATTTTTGAACTAGTTCATTTTTTGAACTAAGAACTAATACACAAAATGAACTAACACAGAGGCTATCTATCAACTAAATGTTTTCAAAACGTTTTGCTTTACTTCTTTCTGTTTGTGTGCTTTGCTTCTATACTCATCCATATGTATGCATGTATGGATGTACTAGTGTCCTGCACAATACTATTTATAAGACTTTTCAAGACATGAGAGATTTTTTCCAATGCTTTACTACAGCGAAATATTCTAAAAGAATCGCTAAACAACACTGTTGGCAAGACAAACCACCGAAAAAAATTACTTGCCAACAGTGTTGCTTAGCGATTCTTTTAGAATATTTCGCTGTAGTAAAGCATTTGAAAAAATCTCTCATGTCTTGAAAGGTCTTATAAATAGTTCTTGTTCATCGCAAAAATATTTTGGATTTATGAGATCTTTAAAAAAGATTTTCACATTAAATTTGTTTTATAAACCCTTTATAAAGCAAATTTATTTATTAATTTATTTAAAGTTTTTTAATCACAGATCTGTGTTTTTAATATTGTCAAAATCCACAACATATCTACATACACACCCAGCAAAAAAATACACATTACCATTAGAACTACTTGCCATATAATGACTTACTTTTCTGATTACCAAATTTCGTTACTCGCTTACAAATCACATTACCTAAAATTTAAAAAAAATATGTATAAGTTGCTAAATGAGGAAAATTATTCTTTTAGATTAAATCGATTACGTGAATAAGTTTCCAAATAAAAAAAGTAAGTACTTCTCAATAATCGATTATTTTAGTCTCACGAATTCTTAAAATCATTAAGTTAGTAATCCAGTAAGGAATAGCTTCCACAAAAAATTCTTAATTCCAAACTCGATTACCTTTTATGAAATTTTTTGCTGGGTACATACATATGCATGTAGATGTAAAATTATTGAATTAAAAAGACCTAACTAGTTCATTGAACTAAAAAGAGCGATTGAACTAAATGAACGAACTAGTTCATTTATAAATAATGAACTAAAATGACCGGTCACTGAAATGAACTAAATGGCACAAGTCTAATAAATGACCTCAGAGAAGCGCTAAAGAAGGGATGGGGGAAACTAACTACCCTACAGGAAAATTAGTGAAATCCATGCCAGTTGGAAGTAATTGACAAAAAAGGAGGTCATATAAGAATTGAAATTACTGAACTTAAGCGCGATTAAGAAATTATTTCTGATTAATACATAATATAAAATAATAATACATACTAATTTCTTACATGAATGAAAATAAATTTCACTGTCACTTACGCCATTTGTGTGCCACAAAACTCTATATATTTGGAAAAGAACGTGTACTTTTAATTTGCCGTTTTTTTTAGATTTTCCCGGGAATATTATATAGAAATTTTTTGGATTTCCGGCCGGGAATTTGTGTTTCACAAAACCTAAGCACCACCTATATTTTATGCATTTATAAATTTTTTACTTGCACTCGCTATTGTTTGCAGGTGTGCAGACACCTGAAGACTGGACATCGAAGTTGTTGCTGCCTTATTGGCAGCCATTAATATCATAATTTTAACAAAAAGATATAAAAGCTGTTTGGTGTTCTGCACTAGCAACAGTGAAGTGCGCATAGGAACTAGCTACACACTTCAATAATCAATTTTAACATACATATGTACATATCGATGGCTTAATATAAAAAAGGCGTAACTCGAATTTTCGATATATTACAGGAGAAGGAAAAAACTTAATAAAAACTAAAGCATTTACATGCAAGAAAAATGTTTTTAAATTAAATAAATCTTTTATTTTTAATTGTCACTTACTTCGTTCTTGAAGGAGGATGTAATTATACGTTGACTACCAGAAAACGTTTTAAAAACGCTATTTCGAAAAAAATTGAGAATGAATAAATAAAAAATTATTTCACTGAATAAGTAAAACACGGATCTGAAGATTTTTGCATGTTATCGGTTAAGCAGCGTCAGCGTTCATTTCTACTTAAGAAACTCGTCAGTAGACTTCAACCGAGAAATTCTTCAGAAAATCTAAAAACTAAATATGTTTATAAAAACTCTCAAAATGTTATTGAGAATTCCGTACACAAAAAAAATATGTTAAAAATAATTCAAATACAAATATCTTTCGTTTGTTTGTTGCTTTGTTTTTCTGGAAGAAATATCTCAGTATATATATGATAGTTTATATTAAATTATGTCCTTAGGGTCTGTCCATATATTACGTAACGCTGTTTTCCCCGATTTTCGTATTCGTTTAAAAAAATATATAAAGAAATTCATAAATCCAAAACGAAATTTTAATGAACGGCACACAAATATTAGTTTGTAATAATTAAAAAAAAATGATTTTTTATTTTTTTGCTATGCTTTTTTGCCAAATAATCTGCTATAGTTTTTCGTATTGATGACTGAGCAGTATTTCAAACATCAAGACGAGAATTGGTATTAGCCTTGCGGCCGCTTTCACTAGTTTCTATAACTGAAGTCGTCGTGTATTTCAGAGAGCTTAGAGATGACTCCGATTGGCCATCTTCAAATCAATCTAAAATGTGCGTGAAACAAAAAAAATTATATCTTGGATCAATAAAGGTTGCCATGGTGAATTATATTTCATTTTCTAAAATAGAAAATTTTTTAACCAGTGCACTTAGCGGGAGAGTTTTAAACACACAAATTGTTGGGGTATTTTTGGAGATCAAATGACTCAAAATGATGTCCATTACGAAAGATATGTAATTTTTCTTTTCTTAATTTTTGTCCCTTCTACAACATTACATTTTCAATAGATAATATTTGTCCATTAAAAAAATATTCCTTAAAAATACTTTAAAATTAGAGGGGCACACAATCTAGTTCCTAGACGCATTTCACTGTTGTTTTCATAATATTTTTTCTTAAGTTCGGTTACATAAAAAATTAAAGTAATATCTTTATGAAAATACGTCTATGTATGCAAGTTTCCATTAAAACATCTCTCAAAACTTGAACATTGTAGCCTCAAGTTGACCAACAAAAATGTTAAAGCTTAATAATTTGATATTGTCATATACATATTAAACAACTAGTGAATTAAACTTTAATGTACGCGGACAAAATTATGAAGTTCTTTTCCATACACATTTTTTTATTTAATTTTGCAGAATAAAATAGACACCAATTAAATGTCCATAAATTTCACATACAATAGATGTTCGTATTCGCGAATATCGTTTTAAATATTCGTATTCGCGGATATCGTTTTAAATATTCGAGTTCGCGAATATCAAAAGTTGACATTCGGCAGATGTATGTAGTATAATATATGTAGGCAACACGTATGATCAATTAAATAAATAAATGATAAAAACATACGTATTTTTTTCTGTTATGTAACATTTTCGAAAAAAAAAGATTTCTAACTCAAACGTCTTACACAAACAGGGGGTAAACTAAAACTAAAAGTATAAGAATCTTTAAGTTAAAACTTATTCACATTTTTTGCGTATAATTATGTTGCCCGTTGCTATGCTGAGCATATACAGGATCACTTCATTTCGACTACATCTGGCGTGTTTTACGATATTTTTTTATCACTGATCACACACAGCTTCCAACAATCTTTTACTGCAGTAACACCTGATATAGTAGACGTTGAGGCAACATTTACCTTCATAGCTAATGCTCCGCCCATCATGTCTGTGATGGCATTTTTTGTAATCGTTTTGGCCATAATGTTTTTATTGTTAACACGACGATCAAACTCTTTCTGCACGAGCTGCTTGGAAAGCGAATGCAAGTTTTCACGAAGAACTTCCATTTTATTGGATGTATGAAAACTCGTATATACATACATACATATAATGTGCGTAGCTAGGGTAGCTACGTCTAAACTATTAAAGAAAAATTAGTACGGCCAGGTATATTTCCTAGCATTTGGTCCATCGAGTCTACGCTAATTTTGTACTTATTATAAAAATGTATGGCCTCGGGTTTCTTTTGAGTTCATCGAGTGCTCATATCATAGTGTAATGTTGAAAGCAGTAGCAAACATTTATTTTTTTGTTGAACATAAGTTATCAAAGACGTGTAATTGTTGTCAGCACCCAAATATGGATGATTGAACTTCTTGCCGTCTATTTGATCGAAATTCTTCTGGAACACAAGTCTGATTTGTTCGTAAAGTTCCCACATATGCCAGGCCATTGACCATGAGTTCCTTGCACAGTGGAAGTGATATAAAGAAATTATCAGCCACAACTGTTCGACCCGTATTGCAATATCTTTGAACTAAAAGCTTTACCACATTTTCTCCAATATTTGCTTGTTAATCACCTCCATGTGGTTTACCAGTATAAAGTTCTCCTTCCAATGGAAATTTAGTTACAGCATCACAGACCCAAAATATCCTTATTCCGTACTTTGCTGGTTTACTTGGAATGTATTTGGTGACACCTGCTGCAATCATAAGTCCAAAGAACGCGTAAATTTTATTGACTGCAACAGTCGTCCACTTCCTGGGCTGAGTGAGAAGTTTCATTTCGTTCATGTTTCTAAAAACATCTTCAGATTTTCTATTTGTCTCTCTGACAGTTATGTCTACCATTTCTTCGGTGATGTCTTTCTCATCATCATAATCCAACTCTGCGTTATATTCGATACAAATTTCTGCTTCTTCATCTGAAGCTGCTTCCTCGATTGGGATATAATCAGGGTCTTCATGTGAAATTCCCTGAAATGGATCATCGTCATCATTTTCCCCATCGTCATGCACCATATACAAAGCTAATTTGTTAAACCATTCCTGCTGTTATTCTTCATTCATTCGTAAAAATCTTCGTGAAGTTATCATATTTACCATTTCTCCAGCCTCGGCTGGCATTTCATTTTGTTGTGAATCCATCCAAAACCAAGAATAAAAAAAGTACTTTTTTATAATTGCGTTCGCGCACTCAAAAGTTTTTAAAAATGTTTACTGCATTTTACTAAATTGCGTTCGTTTACCCAAAATAAATCCGCCATAGCCGGTCCCAAGCCCGGGTGAGAAAGGATGAGGGAATGTAGTTGACGTCCTGAATGGCTGAAAAGCGTCTCAGGGAGTAGGAAGAGGGGCAAGGAGACAAAAAAAAAAATCCCTCTGAAGTACCAACTACAAAAAAAGGTTACCTTTGACCTCTAAAATAAAGGTTGTGCTATGGGCTAATAACCCGTAGACGGAAAAAAAATCTTATTACTGAAACGTCAAATAGTTTATTACAACATCCCCTTACCTCGATGACAACCTATGGCTGAGTTTACATCTGGTATTTCTTGTGTGTCATTTACCCAAAAAAGCGTAACCAACTAATTACTAATGAATAATTGTTTGATTCAGACATATACATATTTATTGATTTAAACATTTTCCAATCATGTTGGATTCTATAAAATTGTCTATTAGATATGTATGAAACTGTTTAACTTAATAAATACGTGTCTGAATCAAACTGTTTTTCATTAGTACCCAATAAGCAATTTTGCTTGAAATCAAGTGTAAAACAACTGTTATTCAAGCCATACATTCAATTGTCAAGGGTTGAATTATACTTGATTTACACTTTATTTCAATAGCATTCTCCAGTGAAAAGGGAGCTTGAATTCAATTCAAACAATTCAGTTTTAGTACAGTGTAATTCAAGCCTTGAATTATACTACAATTAAACCTTGTATTACAGTTGACTTCAAGTGTATTTCAAGCTTCAAAAACAATGCTTTTAAAATAGAAAACAAAATGCAATTCCTGTTTTCTAATAATAATTATGCGCATATCTGCCTTCGCTATTGTTTTCACGATTTTACTCACCTTTGTTTTTCAAGTTCACATTTTTATTTACTTATTTTTAACCCCCGACTAAAAAAAGGGGTGTCATAAGTTTGTAGTGTGTGTCTGTCTGTTTCCACGTACAGGCCAAACGGCTGGACCGATTTTCATTTAGTTTTTTCTGTTTGAAAGATGACTTGATCGAGAGGGTTCTTAGCTATGTTTGAAAAAAATCGGTCCGGCCGTTTAGAAGATATAACATCTTTTCTGAAAAAAGTCGGTGGTTTTTAAAATTTTTAATTTTTGTTATTAATATTTTCAACACAATTTCAGTTTTAATAATAAATAAATTACTTTTTTGACAAGGTTTGAACATATTGTATGTTGTTTGATTTTTTATTTAAAAATATTTTCAAACTTGTAAACTACTTGAAAAATTACTTAAATTCAACTTTGGTTCCAGTTAAATTTCAAGCGCTTGAATTTTAGTTTTTTGAGTGCTTATTGGGTAATTAGTTGGTTACGCTTTTTTTACGCTTGTGTGGCACATGGCACACAGATGGAAACCCGGCCTATGGCTTCAGAACACGGATTATGATTGCAACATGGAATGTTAGAACTCTCTCCGAAAGATCTAGAATTGAGTAAGTACTCGTATGTAAAGAATTTGACACTTATAATCTCGACATTCTCGGTTTAAGTGAAGTAAGATGGACAGGAAACGGATGTATTAAACTTTCATCTGGACACCATTTCATATACTCGTGCAACAACCAACACCACATAAAAGGAGTAGGTTTGATTATGTCAGGAAAAGCAAAAAAATGCTCTTCTTGAGTATGATACTATATCGGAACGAATAGTAAGAGCAAGGCTTACTTCAAAATTTCGAAAAATATCGATTTTTCAATGTTATGCCCCCACGGAACCCAATGATGACGACTCTAAGGACTAATTCTACGCAGCGTGACCGTTTGACCGACTAAAGTGGAAATTTGCCACTTTTTCAACTGCGTTTCCCCTTTTTCGACTGCCTTGCCACGTTTTGACCCCCTTTATTTAGGGTAAGTTATATGAAAATACATTAAAAATAAAAAGTTTAGTGCAGTTTTCTCGTTTTTTTTAATTTTGCCCCTTTTTTTTTGATAAATCCCCTATTTGGTGCCACTTTTTGAAAAATGTCATCGGTCACCCTGATTCTACGTCCAGCTTGATGCCGCAGTAAATGCTGCACCCTCCGGGGATATAAAAATTGTAATGGGCGACTTCAACACAAAAGTCGGTTCAAACAATGAAAACCTCAAATCCATCATGGGTAATCACGGCCTTGGGTTTGAACGAAACAACAATGGCGAACGCCTGGTTGATTTTTGCTCCCGAAATCGTTTATTTATCGGTGGTACTAAATTTCCCCATAAAGACATTCACAAATATACATGGGCTTCCCCTGATGGTAGGTGCAGAAACCAAATTGGTCACATTCTTATCAGCAAGCTTTTTGTCGGCTCAATGCTCGATGTAAAACCTCGAAGGGGTGCGGACATCGACAGTGATCATCAGCTACTAGTTGGTACCTTCCGCCTCCGACCTGCATCCACTTCCTAACCAAAAACTAAGACAAAATATAATATACATCGGCTACAAGACACACAGATACAAGTCCAATACAACAGTCTCGTGCAGCAAAAATTGTCGGATAACGCGCTGCAGGACTGGCCTCAAATAGTAGAATCATGCAAAACTGCTGCACAATTAATACTCAGACGTCAAACAAGAAACCGCGCGCAATGGATTAGTGAAAATTCCTGGAATCAGATAGCGAAACGAAAACAGTTAAAGAAAAAGCTACATCAGGCAAAATGTTCGAGGAAAATCCAGACACTCAAACAAGAATATCGTATAGCAGCAAAAAATGTAAAGACCTCAGTCCATGCTGATAAAGAACGATACTATAATAGCATTGCAGACGAAGCTGAAAAAGCAGCAAATACTGAAAATATCAGGGGTGTATATACTGCAATTAAGAATTTAAAAGGAAATAGTACAAGAAGTACACCACTGATAAAGGATAAAAATGGAGTTGAGTTATACTCACCAGAAGATCCAGATGGAAAGAATTTTTTTCGGACTACAACTCCTTTATACATGAGCGCCCTGTAGATTCATAAACAACGTTAGACGAAATCCTCGTGGGAACATGTACGCGTATAAATAAAGATCGAACAGCTTTCCAAGCCCTACATAAAATGTGTCGCTGCAGCAGTATATCTCGCAAGACATAACTAAGAGTCTTCAACGTTAGTGTGTTATTATACGGTTGCACCACATGGGGTACTACACAAAAGCAACAACGTAGAATACAGACATTTGTAAACAGATGTTTAAGATAAGTTCTCCGCATCTTCTGGCCAAATTGGGTAACAAACGATCAACTGCTCGCAGTATCAAACTCCATCCCTGTTGAAAAACAAATTATGCGCAGAAAGTGTACATGGATTGGGCATATTCTAAGACGACCCGAAGGAAACATAGCCAAGACAGCTTTAGAATGGAACCCGCAAGGACATAGAAGACCCGGTCGCCCAAAAACAACTTGGTAAAGATCAACACGTAGTGAATGTGAGAAAGCAAATATTTCCTGGAATCAAGTCAAAAATCTTTTGCTTAAAATCGAGACTCATGGAGAGAACTAGTTGACGCCCTATGTTCCTAAAGTAAACTTTTTATTTTTTTCCTCGAATGTTTTTTTATATTTAAATTACATTTTTCGACAAAATAAATAAATGAGAACACAAATTGAGAGAGTAAAGTGACAGTTCTTGACTGAGTGTTTTGCAAATTTTTACTGCAGAAATTTGTAAAAATTTGAGAAAAGGTTAAATTGTGAAAGTCATTAACGAATAATTAATTTGTAAAGCATAATAATAATAGCTGCTAATATACATACATATTTTGTAACTTATTTTATTAATCCTTTTGTTTTGCTAATTATTTTATTTACTCAGAGTTGTTAAACTGTAAATTATCTGGGCACTTAGTATCGCACTTGCTTTTAAGGTAAGCAGTAACATTAACAATGTATGTATTACAAATACTACATGAAGCAAATTACAAAATTTATTCTTAGATTGTTCGTGTTATAAAAATATTGCATCGAGTACCAATAATTAAAAGAGTTGAATAGTCAAAAGTTTATATATTTTTCAACACTATGTGGACTTGAAGTCAGCTGTTTCTATAATCTTACTAATTTTTACTATTTTACTCACTTACTGCATTTTACTGCAAAACACAGTTCATTGTAATAATTAACAAAAAGCTTACTTTATAAAATTTAAATGACACAATTATTTTTATTACTAACTTATGTTGTTATAGCAAAATTAAAGACATAAAGAAACGCAAAAATTGTAAAATGTAAAAAAGTGTATAAGGGGCTGTCCATATATTACGTAACGCTGTTTTCCCCAATTTTTGACCCCATCCACCCCCCCCCCCTCCCCCCTAGTAACAGATCGTAACAAAACTGTGAACTATTATTTAAATTTCTTCCCAAGTGTCCTCAAACTCCAAAAATTATGATTTTATAGAGCTTATTCCTAAACTGTGTGTATGTATTAGAGATGTGTATTGGAATTAAAAAACATTCGGCCGTTTCTAGATATTCGTATTCGTTTAAAAAAATATATAAAGAAATTCATAAATCCAAAACGAAATTTTAATGAACGGCACACAAATATTAGTTTGTAATAATTAAAAAAAAATGATTTTTTATTTTTTGCTATGCTTTTTTGCCAAATAATCTGCTATAGTTTTCCGTATTGATGACTGAGCAGTATTTCAAACATCAAGACGAGAATTGGCATTAGCCTTGCGGCCGCTTTCACTAGTTTCTATAACTGAAGTCGTCGTGTATTTCAGAGAGCTTAAAGATGACTCCGATTGGCCATCTTCAAATCAATCTAAAATGTGCGTGAAACAAAAAAAATTATATCTAGGATCAATAAAGGTTGCCATGGTGAATTACATTCTACAACATTACATTTTCAATAGATATTTGCCCATTAAAAAAATATACCTTAAAAATGCCTTTAAATTAGAGGTGCTCACAATCTAGTTCCTAAACGCATTTCACTGTTGTTTTCATATTTTTTTAAGTTATGTTGCATTAAAAATTAAAATAATATCCTTATGAAAATACGTCTATGTATGCAAGTTTCCATTAACACATCTCTCAAAACTTAAACATTGTAGCTTCAAGTTGACCAACAAAAATGTTAAAACTAAATAATTTGATATTGTCATGTACATACATAAGTATATGGAAGAATATATTTTTTGAAATGACGCTTTTTTGTCCATGAGAATTGCATGAAACCTTTTCCTAAACTTCTGCAAATGCCATTTCCTTTTATGTTTTTGGTGGATTTAATGTTAATATATGTTGCAGTTTAATATAAAAAGAAGTTTTTATGTACATACATATATTAAGAATATTTAAGAATGTAAATGGATAAAGAAAGATGAGGAATTCAGAACCAGTTCAATTCAGTTTGACTACAATTTATTTAATTTATTATAAAAACTTTGTATAATTTTCAAATGTTATTTAACAACTATTAAATTTTTGGATAGTTTTCATAAACTTTAAGGTACGTTTTAAATATTCGAATTCGAATTCGCGAATATCAAAAGTTGACATTCGGCAGATGTATGTAGTATACATACTCGTACATAATATATGCAGGCAACACGTATGATCAATAAATAAAATAAATAAATGAGAAAAACATACGTATTTTTGTACAAAATTAGTAATTTTTTCTGTTACGTAACATTTTCAAAGACCCCCTCCGACCCCCCACCATAACAAATCGTAACAAAACTCGTTCCACCTTTCCCCCCTAGAGCGTTACGTAATATATGGACAGCCCCTAAGCTGGGCAAAATCTATCTATATAAAAGAGGATGTGTGTATGTATGTATGTAACGTATGGACTCCTAAGCGGCTGGCCCGATTTTGATGAAATTTTTAGAGAATATTCAAGCGGGTGACACTGTAAAGTCTGATTTTTTATTTTAGGTCTGCGGGCGGAGGGGCGTGGCAAAATCCATTTTTCATATTGCACCATATTTTTTTGCTTTTTTGTATATATTTTTTTTTGAAAGCTGTTGTCATGTTTTTCAAAACGAGATATCAAACTCTTACATCGGTTGTGTAGTTCCGAAGATATTTACAAAAAACCTATGTTAATAATGATTCAATATCAAAATTTTAAAACTTTCGAAATGTTGCATTAAAAAATCCGAGTTTTCGGTTTATTCACAAAATATTTACATCATTCGATAACACGATGGGGATAGCTAAGTACACCGGGTGTAGCTAGTGTTAAATAAAAGCAGACTTTAATATGTAAACGTAAACTGGCAATAACTTGCCTTGTTTCCAATTAAAATTACAAATATTACATGAAAAAAATTACAAAATTTATTCTTAAATTGTTGTTGGTAATCGAACCAATAATTTTATAAGTTGAGTAGTCAAAAGTTTACATACATATGTATGTATTTTTCAACACTATGTGGAGTTGGAGTCAGCTGTTTTTTTTAATCTTACTAACTTTTACTATTTTTCCGTTCGCGTACCTTTTTCGGCAACAGCTCTTTTTGAGAGTAAATTTAAAAATTTTTTTTAAATTTTTAAATTTAGCTACTCATTTACTGCATTTTAAAGCAAAAGTAAAAAAAACATACTGTTGTGGCCAAAAAGAAACGCGTATATTTGACCGATACGAGTAAAGTATCGATACCAAAAGTACTTGGTTTCTAAGAAAAAGTATCGAGAAGTTACTTGTATTCATTCGTATCGTCTCATCCCTACTCACACCGACCTTAGCAGCATTCTCTATCAGGCATTTCAGCCAGTGATGGGAATTGGAAATTTTGATTTCGTACCGTATTTCTTTCTAAATAGTGCCAAAATCACTTGAATAGTGCCAAAGATTTTTTATATAATTTAAATATTGGCACTAAATGTTCATTTATAGTGTGTAATCTAAAGGATATACATATGTACGTAAAGACTATAATTCTAAACTAATTTAAAAGACAAATTAGCTTTTCTAATCAAATGTATGTATTAAGTCAGTAGTAGGGAACTGTTCATCCTGGGACAATTAAAATTGTTAAATTGTTGGTGAAATTGTTAAATTTGGGTAATTAAAATTTGAAAATTGTTAAATTCTTGGAAATTTGTGAAATTTGATACCTACAATAATAAGTCCTTTAAATATTTTTCGAGGGTGGTTCAATAAGTCTGTCTTTTTTCAAATGCCGACGGCAATGCATGATTATTATTTTTTTTCCTAATGCCTACGGCATGCATGATAATTTTTCCTAATGCCTTCGGCAATGCATGATCATTTTTCCTAATGCCTACGGCAATGCATGATATTTTTTTCAAATGCCGACGGCAAAACATGATTATTATTTTTTTCAAATGCCGACGGCAAAACATGATTATTATTTTTTTCAAATGCCGACGGCAAAACATGATTATTATTTTTCCTAATGCCTACGGCATGCATGATAATTTTTCCTAATGCCTACGGCAAAACGTGATTATTTCTTTTCAAATGCCGACGGCAAAACATGATTATTATTTTCTAATGCTCCCAGTGTTACCAGACTGTAGAAATTTGTTATCGTAATACTACATCAGTAATATCAGAGAAAGTAGATTTGATGACTACTAGTTCCTATGGTCTCATATGAATCATGGGAATGTGCTTGTGTGATTTCCTCACGCTAATAAATTGTTTATAAATAAACAATAAATAAATTGTTATAAAATAAAGTAATTAAATAAATTATTTTATTTATATATAAAACGTTCTCATGTATGTGAACGCCCCTAATGCTTGTGTGTGGGGGGTCCAGCTTGTTTGTTGCTGGTAAGCTTATATTCTGTTTATTTGTTTAAGAAATATATTTGTATGTATGTATGTAAGTATATATGTATGTGTGTATGATGCATGTATGTATGTATGTGTGTATGATGTATGTATGTATGTGTGTATGATGCATGTATGTATGTATGTGTATGTATGTATGTGTATGTATGTGCGATCGAAAGAACTTGTGCGTGGAATATTTTGTGGCTGTGTAGAATACATTTATATTTTGCAACGAAATCATTTTCTTAGTCTGCGATTATTTTAATGCAGCAAAGTTTCAAGTTAGCAAAAATGCTAACTTCTCCTCCTCCTTCCCACTTCATTCTCTTTCCTTTATGTAGTTTGTATTTGAAATAAGAAAACACTTGTATATTTTTTATTTTTCTATACATTTATTGTTTAAAATTTCTTAAAATTTTATAATAATACATACGTTTATATTTTAAAGAGTGAAAAATTTCATTTAAAGCAAGATATTTCTTTTGGTAGTAAAATAGCATTTTTTTAATGCGCAAACACCAAGTTTATGATAATTACAATAAAAATATTCTGGATACTTAATCTCAATTTGTTTAAAGTTGATACAGCCTATATCCTCAACGTTAAGAATTTTTCGGCATAAAATTTTTTCCAACCATCGTCTTTTCTCTTCACCTTTTACATAAATTTTAGAACATTTTGCGTTGGCTTTTAAAAAATTGCAAACGCTTTGAAAAGAAACTGATCCAGCAGTCCAGCTGAGGTGATGATAGTTTTTCGTTAGCCACTTTGCTTCTCTTTGCCTTTTTATTGATAAGCATTTAAAATCAAATGGTGGTTTTAAATACAATGAAATTGTTATATTCATAATTGTTGAAAACAATCGCTACTTCTTTTGCGATGAAATCATTTGAATTACTTTTGAAACCTTGTACGTCTATAAAAATTTTGTTATTTTCCATATTACTCAATTTATAAGACTTTTCGAACTTGTCCTTTGATGGGTATATATTCTATTATGCGATCATGAATAAGAATGCAGTAAGCTGATGTCTTTGCTGCAATATTAGTTGCTGTTTCAAATGCTATTTTTATATCAATTTTTATATTTTTTTTTATTATATATTGAGTGATTGATTCTGATGACTGACATCTACTACAATAATAGGAGCTTTTGTCTTAAACTCTGATGCAGATAGAAGCGGTTGAGATTCTTTCATATAGTAACTTTGTTGGAATCTTAGATACATAGTATAATATAGAATTGGATAACATTTATTTTTAATTTTTATGTTAAGAAGTACGGATATGAGACTGAATTTAAATGTACTTTTAAATTAGTTAAATCATAATGAACAAACATATTTTCTTCTTTAGTAGCGATCAACAGAAAACGAACTCGTTTTCATATAATTTAGGTATACCCTATCGACGGCTCCTCTATGATACAAGATGACCTTGTATGACGAAATTTCTGTTACTTTATACTGATAATATGTTTACATTAATAAGGTGCATATACAAATGTTTATTTTATGAAGGGTGAGCACCTATGACTTTTATTTAATGTTCTATATGATTTTTTCATTTTATTAAAGTTCAGCGTATTGTATATATATTTCTGAAATGTTTAAGTGTGTTTTGTGTGCCCATCGGGCAGAGTGTACGTATTAGTTGGTCAGTCACTCTCTATTTTTATTTATTTATTTTTCTTCTAATGTGTCACTCCTTTTTTCAGATTTTACTACTTGGAATAGAGAATTTTTGTCTAATTTTTTGCTGGGTATATACATTAGGTATGTAGAAATTAGTTTAGATACAAAGAAATGCATGTTTAATAAACAACTATTGTAGCAAATCGATCTCAAATAACTCAGTTACCTCTACCAGCAATTCACCGTTGGTGTTTTCATAAAGTGTTAGAAACAATGAAATATCTATGTTTTGAGAGAAGTTTTCCCCTCAAGTATTTCTACATGAGGTTTGAGGGGTCAACCACTGTCGCATTCATATGTAATGATTATTCATCACCATCAATCATCTCCGTATACAATACATTCATGAGTTGGGTTGATCCAGATACAATTGCTGTCTCATCACCTTCTAACAGCTTTATATATTTTGCTAGTATGCATGCCTTAGCATGCTTCTATCGATAGTGACGTAAGAGTCCGAGATGTAGAGTGTTACAATTAAAAATCTTTACTATTAGAATTTACCAGTTCGCTCTTTTGAATTTTTACAAAGTAGATACATATGTATGTATTTCATTGACCACAAAATCATAAAATTTCTTTGCTTACAAAATTGTATGACGTGAGGATTTTTTTTTTGAAATTATACATGCTTTGGCATGCTTTTATTTTTTTTTCTATAAATTTATGTAATACTCATACAGATACAGATATAAAGTAAGATCTGTTTACTGTATATTTTAAAATCTATGCATGCTTCAGCATGATTCTAGTTGAAGCGTATATTCATTCACTAAGTTTGTTTGATACTTATTCATACACATGTACATTCTTAAAGATTGGATATCAAAGTCCAATTTCCGTAGTTTATCTATATTTTCTAAAGATCTGATAGCTAAAGAAATAAATAGAGTGAAGATCTTCTATAATAATTCCATTTTCATATTGTAAAATTTTGCGTGCTAGCGCTTTCGATGGGAAAATATACATACAACTTTATAAAAAGTGATAATATGATGTGCTGCTGAATATTGCACAATGTTATAGTTCATTTTAAACACTGAAGTTTTAGCAATATTTCATTCAGACCAACAAGTTTAGAGAATTCCACTACATTTAGTTAATTATCTTTCTTAAGACCCATCATTCCTAATCAATCCTACAAAAAACAACACAAACTAGATTTTTCGTTTTAATTTTATTTTTATTTTTATTAAATTCAACATTCATTCTTCTAATTACTTTATACTATATTAAGTAGCCTTTTCTCATTTGTGGAATGTTTAATCGTAAACATTTTAATGGTGAGATGAATTTTTCAATTTTATGCACTAAGTAAATCTTTATATATACCAATCCACTTATATGAACCATTAAAGCTAATTCTTTTCACATCATTCCTTTCAATGATATATTAAATCATTCTAATATTGATACTTTCATATTAAGTAATGTTTAATCTTCTATTTATGTATGAGTTTTCCCAAGTATTTATTAAAAAATTCTTTAGAATCATCTGTTTGTAAGTTTTTTTTTTGGTACCGGTACCACTTCAAAAATATTTTCCATTCCCTTGGTTTTTAGAGTGCAGCTTTTATTTTCAGCTGTACTAAACTTTGAGAATGTGTCAATTACAGTCTTTAAAAATCAACAATTTCTATTTTCTGTAGAATAGTTCTCCATTTCACCTAACTTAGCTCCATAAAACTTCATATATTCCTGTCATTGCATCTCTACAAGCACAAACAATTGTTGAGATTTAATACATATGAAGTTCGTTTACTAAATTTATTTTTAAAGACATTGAGTTGTTTCACAGATTTTTTCGAAAGTGTTGTGATCTACATGTTGCACTTTCAGCTATTTATACTAATATACTAACATGTAGTTAATTTTCTAATCTGTATATTTAATCGTAAACTCGTCAATTTGTTTTTAATTATTTAATTTTTAGAATTGCTTTTGCAATTTTATAACTGTCTTCTTTCTCTAAATTTATTTCACGTTGTAGTTCCTCAATTGGCATTTAAATATATTCTTAAATATTAATGCTTTAAGCTATATTATTAATTTGTCTTGTATTTTATCTTCATTCAGTTTGAGGTAACTATCAACAATAGTTTGTATCTAATTCATTTCTGCCTTCCAATACTGATAAGTCAGTATAAATGTCTTCAGAATTCGAAGTCTATGAGTAAAAATCATCGTCATCATCATTTTCAGTATTAACATCATTAAATAAGATGGTATTATCAAATATTGTTTCTTCTGCTAGTTTCTTTGGGGTACTTGTCTATATCTTGAGTAAATGTTTCTCAGGCTTTAAACTTGTATATTTTCAACTTCTGTCTTGATTTTACTTTCCTCTTTCATAAGAATTCTTTTAATATTTTTAGAACTATTTTTGAATTCTTCTGTTATAGGTTTAAATATATCTTTTAGTTGTTCACTTGTATCTATTTCACCAGTTTTTATACTACGAAGCTTTTCCTTCATCACATTTCTTGTCAACACCAAACGCTTTAAATCTTTCTCATCCATGTTCGCTAACAGCAAATAACAGGTATCAGCTACTAGATCAAGTTATCAGGAGCTGGTCTGGATTTCAGATCAGCTTATCAGGAGCTGGTCTGGTTATCAGATCAGCTTATCAGGAGCTGGTCTGGTTTTCAGATCAGCTTATCAGGAGCTGGTCTGGTTTTCAGATCAGCTTATCAGGAGCTGGTCTGGTTATCAGATCAGCTTATCAGGACCTGATCTGATTTTCAGATCAGCTTATCAGGTAACAGATCAGGCTATCAGGAGCTGTTCAGATTTTCATATCAATATATCTGATTCAGATTTAGTTATTAGTATACAAGTAGCTAGCCATTTATAACATTTATATAAATGGAGTTTAAGGTCAGATGAAATACGAAAAAGTAAACTTTTATGTATTAAAATTATTTTCTATAACGATCATCGTTTAATTCACTATCTGTGCTTATAATCAAAAATCCACATTTATCCTTTCAACATGCTTTATATTTTTCTCACCTTACTTAAACATTAAAATTACATTATGATGATCTCTTATTAAATGTTTGGTGATTCTGGTGTAAGTTTTACAGAAGTAGAATTAATCAACATTCTTATCTCTCCCCATACAAAAATATGCTTCCCATACGCATCATCGTTAAATATCATATTGGAATTACTTTGCACTGAAATAACAGATTCACTATCTGTAAATTTTGTAATATCTTATTGTTTTAATTGATGAAATTAATTTCTTCAGGTATTTATATTTGGGTTGATATAAAGATTTTGAGTATAAATAAATGTTCTCAAATTTAAGTCCATTAGGACTTTCTAGCAAGCTAATCATAGCGTTTTTTTTTGCAATTTGACAGGTCAACTATTGTTCCACGAATAGAATTTCGTATAAGGGAACTATGATTTATTTTTGAACTATCGTTCGATGATTCATCAATATTTCGTACCAAGCTGTTTTAGGTTGTTTTACTAACCGCATTTATGTAGCTAAATACATTTTATAAATATTATCTCTTATTATAAAAAAATAAACTAATACAGCTATACCATCTCAGAAAATATTTTCTAAAATCGTATAGCTGCATTAGTTTATTTTTTCTATAATAAGAGATAACGATCCACACTCATAATCAAAACAGCATAAAAATATCCTTTGTTTTGACTATGAGTATGCATCAATATTTATGAAATGCGTTTAGTTACAAAAATGTGGTTAGAAAACAAAGTATATTTTAACAGCCTTATTTATAACACTTATTAGGGCTTTATAAAGACTTTTTAAGAAAAATTTTGTATCAAAATTTGATTTAAGAAGCCTTTACAAAGACTTAATATGTTTTATAAATAAGGCTGTAAGAGTTTAAAATCAGTATTTTGTATGATAATACTGATTTGAAACTCTTAAAATATTCTTTGTTTTGACTATGAGTAGGGGCCATTATATCTTATTATAGGACAAATAAAATAATATAGCTATACGATTTCAGAAAATACTTTCTGATATCGTATAGCTACATTATTTGATTTTTCCATAATAAGAGATAATATTTATGAAATACATTTCATAAATATTGGCGCATACTCATAGTAAAAACAACCTAAAAATACCTTGGTGCGAAATATTGATGAATCATCAAAATTTCATACCATCCTATATTTATGTTGTTTTACTAATGGCATTTTATAACTAAATGCATTTCATAAATATTATCTATTATTATTGAAAGAATAAAATAGTATGGTTATATGATATTAGAAAACATGATTTCTGATATCATATAATCATACTATTTTATTTTTCTATAATAAGAGATAATGATTCATACTCATAGTCAAAACAAAGGATATTTATATGCTGTTTTGATTATGAGTATGCGTCAATATTTATGAAATGCATTTAGTTATAAAATGCGGTTAGTAAAACAAAGTATATTTTAAGTGTTTAAAACCACCATTTTTATGGTAATACCGGTTTTAAACACTTAAAGCATACTTTGTTTTGACTATGAGTATGAGCTGATATTTATGAAATGGATTTTATAAATATTGACTCATACCCTTAGTCAAAACAACATAAATAATTCTTGGAACGAAATTTTGATGATTCATCGAACGATAGTTCAAAAATAAATCATAGTTCCTTTATATCAAATTCTATTCGTGCAACAATAGTTGACCTGTCAAATTGCGAAAAAAAACGCTATGATTGGCTTGCTAGAAAGTCCTAATGGACTTAAATTTGAGAACATTTATTTATACTCAAAATCTTTATATCAACCTAGATATAAAGAAATTAATTTCATCAATTAAAACAATAATATATTACAAAATTTACCGATAGTGAATCTGTTATTTCAGTCCAAAGTAATTCCAATATGATATTTAACGATGATGCGTATGGGAAGAATACTTTTTTATGGGGAGAGATAAGAATGTTGATTCATTCTACTTATGTAAAACTTACACCAGAATCACCAAACATTTAATAAGAGATCATCATAATGTTTTTTTAATGTTTAAGTAAGGTGAGAAAAATATAAAGCATGTTGAAAGGCTAAATATGAATTTTTGATTATAAGCAAAGATAGTGAATTAAATGATGATCGTTATAGAAAATAATTTTAATACATAAAAGTTTACTTTTTCGTATTTCATCTGACCTTAAACTCCATTTATATAAATGTTATAAATGGCTAGCTACTTGTATACTAATAACTAAATCTGAATCAGATATCTTGATATGAAAATCTGAGCAGCTCCTGATAGCCTGATCTGTTACCTGATAAGCTGATCTAAAAACCAGATCAGGTCCTGATAAGCTGATCTGATAACCAGACCAGCTCCTGATAAGCTGATCTGAAAACCAGATCAGGTCCTGATAAGCTGATCTGATAACCAGCCCAGCTCCTGATAAGCTGATCTGATAACCAGACCAGCTCCTGATAAGCTGATCTGAAAACCAGACCAGCTCCTGATAAGCTGATCTGAAATCCAGACCAGCTCCTGATAAGCTGATCTGATAATCAGATCAGGTCCTGATAAGCTGATCTGATAACCAGACGAGCTCCTGATAAGCTGATCTGAAAACCAGATCAGGTCCTGATAAGCTGATCTGATAACCAGACCAGCTCCTGATAAGCTAATCTAAAAACCAGATCAGGTCCTGATAAGCTGATCTGAAAACCAGACCAGCTCCTGATAAGCTGATCTGAAAACCAGACCAGCTCCTGATAAGCTGATCTGATAACCAGACCAGCTCCTGATAAGCTGATCTGAAATCCAGACCAGCTCCTGATAACTTGATCTAGTAGCTGATACCTGTTATTTGCTGTTAGCGAACATGGATGAGAAAGATTTAAAGCGTTTGGTGTTGACAAGAAATGTGATGAAGGAAAAGCTTCGTAGTATAAAAACTGGTGAAATAGATACAAGTGAACAACTAAAAGATATATTTAAACCTATAACAGAAGAATTCAAAAATAGTTCTAAAAATATTAAAAGAATTCTTATGAAAGAGGAAAGTAAAATCAAGACAGAAGTTGAAAATATACAAGTTTAAAGCCTGAGAAACATTTACTCAAGATATAGACAAGTACCCCAAAGAAACTAGCAGAAGAAACAATATTTGATAATACCATCTTATTTAATGATGTTAATACTGAAAATGATGATGACGATGATTTTTACTCATAGACTTCGAATTCTGAAGACATTTATACTGACTTATCAGTATTGGAAGGCAGAAATGAATTAGATACAAACTATTGTTGATAGTTACCTCAAACTGAATGAAGATAAAATACAAGACAAATTAATAATATAGCTTAAAGCATTAATATTTAAGAATATATTTAAATGCCAATTGAGGAACTACAACGTGAAATAAATTTAGAGAAAGAAGACAGTTATAAAATTGCAAAAGCAATTCTAAAAATTAAATAATTAAAAACAAATTGACGAGTTTACGATTAAATATACAGATTAGAAAATTAACTACATGTTAGTATATTAGTATAAATAGCTGAAAGTGCAACATGTAGATCACAACACTTTCGAAAAAATCTGTGAAACAACTCAATGTCTTTAAAAATAAATTTAGTAAACGAACTTCATATGTATTAAATCTCAACAATTGTTTGTGCTTGTAGAGATGCAATGACAGGAATATATGAAGTTTTATGGAGCTAAGTTAGGTGAAATGGAGAACTATTCTACAGAAAATAGAAATTGTTGATTTTTAAAGACTGTAATTGACACATTCTCAAAGTTTAGTACAGCTGAAAATAAAAGCTGCACTCTAAAAACCAAGGGAATGGAAAATATTTTTGAAGTGGTACCGGTACCAAAAAAAAAACTTACAAACAGATGATTCTAAAGAATTTTTTAATAAATACTTGGGAAAACTCATACATAAATAGAAGATTAAACATTACTTAATATGAAAGTATCAATATTAGAATGATTTAATATATCATTGAAAGGAATGATGTGAAAAGAATTAGCTTTAATGGTTCATATAAGTGGATTGGTATATATAAAGATTTACTTAGTGCATAAAATTGAAAAATTCATCTCACCATTAAAATGTTTACGATTAAACATTCCACAAATGAGAAAAGGCTACTTAATATAGTATAAAGTAATTAGAAGAATGAATGTTGAATTTAATAAAAATAAAAATAAAATTAAAACGAAAAATCTAGTTTGTGTTGTTTTTTGTAGGATTGATTAGGAATGATGGGTCTTAAGAAAGATAATTAACTAAATGTAGTGGAATTCTCTAAACTTGTTGGTCTGAATGAAATATTGCTAAAACTTCAGTGTTTAAAATGAACTATAACATTGTGCAATATTCAGCAGCACATCATATTATCACTTTTTATAAAGTTGTATGTATATTTTCCCATCGAAAGCGCTAGCACGCAAAATTTTACAATATGAAAATGGAATTATTATAGAAGATCTTCACTCTATTTATTTCTTTAGCTATCAGATCTTTAGAAAATATAGATAAACTACGGAAATTGGACTTTGATATCCAATCTTTAAGAATGTACATGTGTATGAATAAGTATCAAACAAACTTAGTGAATGAATATACGCTTCAACTAGAATCATGCTGAAGCATGCATAGATTTTAAAATATACAGTAAACAGATCTTACTTTATATCTGTATCTGTATGAGTATTACATAAATTTATAGAAAAAAAAATAAAAGCATGCCAAAGCATGTATAATTTCAAAAAAAAAAAAAAAAAAATCCTCACGTCATACAATTTTGTAAGCAAAGAAATTTTATGATTTTGTGGTCAATGAAATACATACATATGTATCTACTTTGTAAAAATTCAAAAGAGCGAACTGGTAAATTCTAATAGTAAAGATTTTTAATTGTAACACTCTACATCTCGGACTCTTACGTCACTATCGATAGAAGCATGCTAAGGCATGCATACTAGCAAAATATATAAAGCTGTTAGAAGGTGATGAGACAGCAATTGTATCTGGATCAACCCAACTCATGAATGTATTGTATACGGAGATGATTGATGGTGATGAATAATCATTACATATGAATGCGACAGTGGTTGACCCCTCAAACCTCATGTAGAAATACTTGAGGGGAAAACTTCTCTCAAAACATAGATATTTCATTGTTTCTAACACTTTATGAAAACACCAACGGTGAATTGCTGGTAGAGGTAACTGAGTTATTTGAGATCGATTTGCTACAATAGTTGTTTATTAAACATGCATTTCTTTGTATCTAAACTAATTTCTACATACCTAATGTATATACCCAGCAAAAAATTAGACAAAAATTCTCTATTCCAAGTAGTAAAATCTGAAAAAAGGAGTGACACATTAGAAGAAAAATAAATAAATAAAAATAGAGAGTGACTGACCAACTAATACGTACACTCTGCCCGATGGGCACACAAAACACACTTAAACATTTCAGAAATATATATACAATACGCTGAACTTTAATAAAATGAAAAAATCATATAGAACATTAAATAAAAGTCATAGGTGCTCACCCTTCATAAAATAAACATTTGTATATGCACCTTATTAATGTAAACATATTATCAGTATAAAGTAACAGAAATTTCGTCATACAAGGTCATCTTGTATCATAGAGGAGCCGTCGATAGGGTATACCTAAATTATATGAAAACGAGTTCGTTTTCTGTTGATCGCTACTAAAGAAGAAAATATGTTTGTTCATTATGATTTAACTAATTTAAAAGTACATTTAAATTCAGTCTCATATCCGTACTTCTTAACATAAAAATTAAAAATAAATGTTATCCAATTCTATATTATACTATGTATCTAAGATTCCAACAAAGTTACTATATGAAAGAATCTCAACCGCTTCTATCTGCATCAGAGTTTAAGACAAAAGCTCCTATTATTGTAGTAGATGTCAGTCATCAGAATGAATCACTCAATAATGGACCGATTGATATAAAAATAGCATTTGAAACAGCAACTAATATTGCAGCAAAGACATCAGCTTACTGCATTCTTATTCATGATCGCATAATAGAATATATACCCATCAAAGGACAAGTTCGAAAAGTCTTATAAATTGAGTAATATGGAAAATAACAAAATTTTTATAGACGTACAAGGTTTCAAAAGTAATTCAAATGATTTCATCGCAAAAGAAGTAGCGATTGTTTTCAACAATTATGAATATAACAATTTCATTGTATTTAAAACCACCATTTGATTTTAAATGCTTATCAATAAAAAGGCAAAGAGAAGCAAAGTGGCTAACGAAAAACTATCATCACCTCAGCTGGACTGCTGGATCAGTTTCTTTTCAAAGCGTTTGCAATTTTTTAAAAGCCAACGCAAAATGTTCTAAAATTTATGTAAAAGGTGAAGAGAAAAGACGATGGTTGGAAAAAATTTTATGCCGAAAAATTCTTAACGTTGAGGATATAGGCTGTATCAACTTTAAACAAATTGAGATTAAGTATCCAGAATATTTTTATTGTAATTATCATAAACTTGGTGTTTGCGCATTAAAAAAATGCTATTTTACTAACAAAAGAAATATCTTGCTTTAAATGAAATTTTTCACTCTTTAAAATATAAACGTATGTATTATTATAAAATTTTAAGAAATTTTAAACAATAAATGTATAGAAAAATAAAAAATATACAAGTGTTTTCTTATTTCAAATACAAACTACATAAAGGAAAGAGAATGAAGTGGGAAGGAGGAGGAGAAGTTAGCATTTTTGCTAACTTGAAACTTTGCTGCATTAAAATAATCGCAGACTAAGAAAATGATTTCGTTGCAAAATATAAATGTATTCTACACAGCCACAAAATATTCCACGCACAAGTTCTTTCGATCGCACATACATACACATACATACATACACATACATACATACATGCATCATACACACATACATACATACATCATACACACATACATACATACATACATACATGCATCATACACACATACATACATACTTACATACATACATACAAATATATTTCTTAAACAAATAAACAGAATATAAGCTTACCAGCAACAAACAAGCTGGACCCCCCACACACAAGCATTAGGGGCGTTCACATACATGGGAACGTTTTATATATAAATAAAATAATTTATTTAATTACTTTATTTTATAACAATTTATTTATTGTTTATTTATAAACAATTTATTAGCGTGAGGAAATCACACAAGCACATTCCCATGATTCATATGAGACATTGGAACTAGTAGTCATCAAATCTACTTTCTCTGATATTACTGATGTAGTATTACGATAACAAATTTCTACAGTCTGGCAACACTGGGAGCATTAGAAAATAATAATCATGTTTTGCCGTCGGCATTTGAAAAAAAAAATAATCACGTTTTGCCGTCGGCATTTGAAAAAAAAAAATAATCACGTTTTGCGGTAGGCATTAGGAAAAATTATCATGCATGCCGTAGGCATTAGGAAAAATAATAATCATGTTTTGCCGTCGGCATTTGAAAAAAAATAATAATCATGTTTTGCCGTCGGCATTTGAAAAAAAAAATAATAATCATGTTTTGCCGTCGGCATTTGAAAAAAATATCATGCATTGCCGTAGGCATTAGGAAAAATGATCATGCATTGCCGTAGGCATTAGGAAAAATTATCATGCATGTCGTAGGCATTAGGAAAAAAAATAATAATCATGCATTGCCGTCGACATTTGAAAAAAATAATAATCATCTTTTGCCGTCGGCATTTGAGAAAAATATCATGCATTGCCGTAGGCATTAGGAAAAATTATCATGCATTGCCGTAGGCATTAGGAAAAATTATCATGCGTGCCGTAGGCATTAGGAAAAAAAAAATAATAATCATGCATTGCCGTCGGCATTTGAAAAAAGACAGACTTATTGAACCACCCTCGAAAAATATTTAAAGGACTTATTGAACCACCCTCGTAGGTATCAAATTTCACAAATTTCCAAGAATTTAACAATTTTCAAATTTTAATTACCCAAATTTAACAATTTCACCAAGAATTTAACAATTTTAATTGTCCCAGGATGAACAGTTCCCTACTACTTAAGTCACAAATATATATGGCTTTTGCTTTTTTATATGATTAATATATGTATGCACTAATGAGTTATTTAAATTCGTACACGGTAAATGTAATAATAATTGTAAGCTATTTAGTTTCATCCAACAAAGATTCTATCGGTATAACAGAATTCATTTTTTTGTTTAGCATTTTATATGCATTACTATTATAAAAAAGATGTATTATTACCCCCATATTCATAAAATTTAAAACTAATTTCAAAAGTATTTTATTTCAAATTTTTCATACAAAATTTTCTTAAAATGGATTTCAAACGCATTTTTTTTTTTTTTTATAAATATGGGGGTTAGACTTCAAACAGTATTTAGCATGTATTGAAGATGCTAAATTTCTAATTACAGTCTACTTCTCATTTTACTTTTGGTCAAATTTCGAACTGAAAATATTATTACCACATTTGATGAAGGGTGCAGAAAAGAAAGAATACATTGCACGATTCGATGAATATTACTAAAAACTTGTTCAATGAAACTATTTTTTACGATATCGGAGAATCTTTCCAAAACTCACCCACACTTGGGTTCAAAGTATGTTTATATCAAGTACTCGCAAATGTAGCTGATATTTATAAATAATTGTAATACCGACAGAATCCTAATGACTCTCATTGGCCTTATGTTTATAAACCTTGCTTAAGTTCCTGAATTTTTTTTAAATATTTAAGTCTGATATGGAATTGTATTCACTTCAAATTTTTTTAGCGTATTTTGTTTTGTTTGGAAGTATTTGTATTAGAAAAGGAATAATATCGTGTTTCCACTTACATAGAACATTTTCTGGTACAAACTTTTGAAACCATTTCCAATAATAGTCCTTGAAGTTATACTTAGTATTCAAATATGACATAAAATAAATGTAAAATGACTTTATTTTATTTTCGTATTCTACAACTTTATGTTGGAAAACTAAGTTTTGGTTATTAATAGTTCAATTTCAACACCGCAATAAATTTCTTCCGTTGGAAGATGGTGTGAATTTAGATCTATATTATCAACATGATCATCATTAATGTATTGTTTGTTTAAAAAATATTGAGACGAATGACGAATTAAACGTAATGTCATTTATTATTTTAAGAAGATAACACAAAACAAACACACATCTTGCTTATATCATCCATCAAACTATTTCATATAAATTAAGTTTCATCATTGCATCCCACTGTTCAAGAACTCTATCTGCAACAGCTTCTTGAGACCACCAATTTTTTCGGGAATACTTAAAAATTAGATGAAGTTCAGAGTTGAAATATTTCCGAAAATGTATAAAATCATCTTTTGGACATGAACTGGTGCAAATCATTTATTCCTTTTAAGAAATTGTGAATGCCTCTAGGCAAACATTCCCCATCATAACCGAACAGTTGTCAGTCCCAAATCCTACTAAGCTTTCAATACTTATGCATTAAACACATTCAGCACAGCAGGCTACACGAACACACGACTTCAAATGCCGCTAGCGGCATTTGTCGCCTCGTAGCCGGCTACTTAATTATTTTTGAGACGGCAGCAGCACCATCTGCAGCTGATATTCAAGTACAAAAACATAGTTCAGTATTGCCACTCATATATTTTGCATTTATAAAAATTAATTACTCTTTTAAAAGGTACTTATTTCACGTAAAAGTACAAAAATTAATCAATTTATTCATTACATCAATGTTTGGATATTGTTTCTGTTAAATAATATGAAATAATTGTACAAAATCATTCATTCTACATTTTGTATTATACTAGCAACACTGAACTTTCTCATTGTAGCCAACGAAATAGAAATTAGTTTAATTGGACTACAACGACAAAATCAGCATATACAACAACCTGTCGCCGTGTTGCCTTGCAGTCTTCAAAAGAATCATTCTCATATAAACATTTGTATTCTATCTTTGACATTTGGTGGTCGGTAGTTTGCTGTGGTGAATGTGTTTAATGCATTAAAAATGTAAAAATGCAAGAAGATTACTTATTATTGGAGTACAAAAAGCTTCCATATTAATGGACAAAAAGTGCCAGAAAAGGAGCGAAAGTGCCACAGTGCCAGCCAGCATCCAATAGTGCCAAAAATGGCACAATTGTGCCACATTTCCCATCACTGATTTCAGATAGGGATGTAACGAATACCAGTTCAGTGAATGCGAAAACGAATAATGAATTTGAGTTTTTGCGAAAGCGAATGGAAATACTTACAATAAGGTTAAAAAACACATGAAACTAAGTTTGTTTAAGAACATGAAGATGTAGTATATACATAGATTTACTACACAAAGCATTTTATTTAAATGGAGTCTTAAATTGAGCAAATATTTATTAATTTATTAAATTCTTAAAACAGAAAGATATACATATATATGGAGTTATATTAGAATAAGCAATTAACCCATTCGTACTTTGGACCTAAATTCTGTTACTCTATTCAACATTTCATGTGAAATGCTGTCAAAATACATATTAAGAAAAAATTGGCATGAATTCATAAAAAAAATTTGGAGAAGTATTACTCGTTCATCTTGGAAAAATCATGTGAAATATATCTTCAACATTTTAAGTTTTCATGCGAAATAATATGCGTGGCACTTGTTTCACACAGAATTTACAACAAACCAGGGCTACTTAAAATTGTTTGCATTTAAAATTTTCTGTACGAAGTAATGAATGGTGCTCAACATTTTTTAAAAGTTTGAACAGACTAGTCTAAAAACTTTTTCAAAAAATTGATAAATAAACACAGCTGGATTTTGGTTCAGTATTCGCTTAAAATATTCGCATACATTTTAGGGAATGCAAATAGCAAAAGTAAGCGAATAATTTGCGAATGCGAATGGGAACATTCGTTACATCCCTAATTTCAGCTCAACTTCAATGTGTTCGAAACTGTGGGCGAAAAAACAAGTGTCATCGGATGTAGTCGATGTAACAAAGGACGTCATTGTAGTGCTGGGATACTATCGATATTTTCTACTATCGATGGTTCAGATTTCAATATCGATATTACTATCGACTGAACGTTTGTACCTGAGAAACTAATAGTGATTCACACTGACATGGTTTTAATAAAAGTTGATTTTAACGTTAAAACCAACTATTAAAATCTGGTTTTACCATACAAATTGTTTTTGTTAAAACCAAATTAAAACCATTTTTGAATTGGTTTTATGAAATGCAACCTTGTTTTCGCTGTGATAAATTCAGTGCTGCCAAGTTGAAATGACCGACAGCAGCTGGTAATGGTATGCCAGTGAATAACAATAGATGGCGCCTGAAAAATTTTCAAATTAAAAATTAATGCAGCAGCAACAATAATCAAAAAATTATGGAAAAAAAGAGTTTTATGGAAGGAAAACAACGAAAATATTTTAAATTGAACTGTGGAAAGTGAAAATAGACAATATGACAATATGACAATATAAAAACAAAAAGGTTTGTCTTATAATGAATTTGTGCATTTTTATATTAACAATATTTAAAAAAATTTCCATAATTTCCATAATTTAAAAAAATTTTATTCACAAAATATAAAATAATTTTCATTTTAGAGCGCATTGTGAAATATCTCAGTTTTTCATACAACAAAAACAGTGTTATTAAAATGCAGAAAAAATGCAACAACAAATATACGCATTTCGGCAGGAGATTTATTTTATTTTGAGCAAAGTTATTAGACAGCCTGTGAGTTAAAAACTGAATTTAACAAACTTGCAGTGTGAAAGCAAAATCAGCTGTTTATGGTTTTAACGTTAAAACCAGGTTTTAACTTTCAGTGTGAAAACACTATTAGGCTGAGTTTACATCTGGCATTTCTTGTGTGTCATTTGTCAAAAAAGCGTAACCAACTAATTACTATTAAAAAACTATTTGATTCAGACATATATTTATTGATTTAAACAGTTTCCAATCATGTTGGATTCTATAAAATTGTCTATTAGTTATGTATGACACTGTTTAACTCAATAAATATGTGTCTAAATGAAACTGTAATTAGTGGTTACGCTTTTTTACGCTTGTGTGGCAGATGGCACACAGATGGAAACCCGGCATAATTCTTTATCAGGAAACAGTTAGTTTTTTATCCCTTTATTGAAAGTATATATTCTTATGTTTATTTTAATATGTATGTATGTATCCACGAACGTTATTTTGGGTGACAGTTTTTGAAAAATTGTGCTGCCAGTTAAACAAGTTTTTATAACACCTCAGGTTTTCGAAACTGCATAATTTCGATATTTAAAACTATCGATAGCATCGAAAGAACCAGAATCGATACACATAACCATATCCATAGAGAACAGCCGTTCGAACCAAACTAATGGGCAACACTGTATTTGATTATAGGTGACTCGCCATAACGCCATAACTCTCACCATAGAAACCAATTGAATTTTGGTTTGGCTATGGGTATGGCATTATGGCTATTTCACGTCTAATTTAAGCCTAACTTTGGTTTCGTAAGAAAATTCTGTACCATTCTTTGATAAGAGCATTTTTTAGGTACTTTTGGTTCTTTATCGCGTTTTTTTTATCCTGCAGTCCAATTCGTCCCATAAATTTTCAACGGGGTTTAAGTAAGACCACTGGGAAAGAGAATGCAGTTGTTTTGACACATTGTTCAACAGCAATTCCTTTACTGGTCATTATCTTGTTGGAAGTACCAGTTCCAGGTAGACTCATTTCGATTACTGACACCTTAATCATTATCCTTTAATAGGTTCAATTACATAAATCGATAAAAACTAAATTTCTAATCCCAGCCACCGACATATTTACAACCAACAACCATAACAGAGCCGCGTCAGTATTTTATTGTGGGCATCAGGTTTTTATGTTTCAGCTTCTCATTCTTTTTGAGCCAAACTTTTTATTTTCCATTGTATAAGAAAAACCATGATACAATAATATAAAGGTACAACCACATTTCACGTAGAAACAGTGTTGTTAGATAGTTTTTTCTAAAAATCGTCAAATTTTAAAAATAAAATCGTCACAATTTTCAAAAAAATTCGTCAAACAAGAATAATCCGTTTTATTAAACAACTAATATATCAAATTGGAAATAAAAGACTATTTTATGTAACAAACAACAACTAATCGACTTTATAGTCAAAGATAAAAACTATAAGGTGAAATTAAAGCAAAAATTCAGAATATATAATAGCGTGTAACAATTTCTAAATAAATCTATACATGCATTTTAGAATTGTGTTTCTTATAAAAATTTTTTAATGTCAATACTATAACACTCAGAAGACTTACACTTTAAATAATCTTTTGAAAACATGATTTCAAGAGTTTCTGTATCCAGTAAATTTCAGATCTTAATATTCTTTCAAGACTAGCCAATGGCAAAGTCAAAAACAGGTAAAAAACAAAATCACTTAAGTTATGAAAGAATAGTTTATTGTTTGGTTAACTTTTTAATAAAGGAAGAATTTCAGAGTCCATATCAGTGATGGGAAAGTTGGTACGATCGTACTTTTTTTGATACTATTTGACATGAAAAAGTTCCGTAGTACTCACGCAACACATTTGATACTCTCAAGGCCAACTTAGAAATGCAGTCAAAAAACACTCGTATGCATATATTTTGCCAAGAATTAAAATTCTTTTTCGACAAATTGCACGAAACTTTATTACATAGTTAAGACATTTTAGAAAAGTGTAATCCTTCACTATTATATTTTTTGTGGCACAGAAGTTGATCTATACATATGTAATCACGACCCATATTAAAACAACTGTTTTAAATCAGTTTAAAAGCATTGTATATTGTAAAAATGTTGTATTAAATTCTGTCAAGTTCTGAGGGCAAATTGGTGAAATTGGTTTAGTAAGTTTCCCCCTGAAAATGTTTTATCTGGTAAAACCAACAGCATTATACCACATTTAATTACAATTTTTTCCAGCAAAAAGCAAAATTTTGAAAATATTAACAACCAATATAGAGCATTGGCTGATATGGACGAACTGAACCCATTAACAACAGAAAATATATGCAGCTTCTGGTCTACAGTGGCTAAAACTAAAAACTCGTCAGATGAATACTTGTTTCCTGATAAATTGAGAGTAGCTTATGGAATTTGGTCCATACCTCACTCCTCTGTAACCGTGGAAAGGATTTTCTCTTACCAAAATCTGATGAAAATAAAGCAAAGGAACATGCTTTATGTTCCAACAGTATCAAGTCTTATCCAGACCAAAGATTTATTAAAGTCTCAAAACTCTTCTTGTTGTAACTTCAGAATTTTTACCTATGTACACACATACATATTTACATTTGCGGGTTGATTCGTTATAACCTAAAAGAGTTCGTGATTGGCCAACATACCACCAGGAAACATACGATTCCGGAATGCGTGCTGATCATCGTTGATCAACAATCAATCGGAATTTAAATTTGCAAGATCACATACGAGACAAAAAATACCATATATTCGTACTAATAAGTACGACATCTTTACATTGGCTTTAAAGAGTAAAATAGGGAACTAATCATTATGGATAAATATAAGCTAGTTCATGAAAAAATTAAGAGCAGGGAGTACTTGCGTGGAAGAAATAATAATGATTCGAAAATGGATTGGAAGAGTTTTAATTAAAAACAATTTTTTTGAAGAGGAAATAAATTTTCATGTCGAGAGGTGCGGTATAGGGTTTGATTTTAGACCGATGGTTTCATCGAAAAATTTCGTGCAGATTACGTTTTTGCTATGAAACTTTTGAAAAAAATTTAACACCTCTTAATGTATATACTTTGTGTTCCTTTTTTATTTCTTTGTAAATAAATTTTATATAATTTTTTGTTAATAACATTTAAATCGCTCACAAAGCGATACGAACTTAAGCCTGTTCAAATCATAAAATAAAGAAACAAATGAAGTTCAAACAATAACAATTAAATTAACTAAAATTAATAGTCATTGGCTTGTGGCAAAAATTAAATAAAATATACTTAATAGTAACAAACCAAAAAAGTTTGTCTTAAGTAGAACAAAAAATAAGCAAATTAACTAACATGTACATAATTAGTAAATAATAAACGACAATTATAAGACTGTTGTAAATTTAGAGATGGTAAAATTGAGATTTCATTAAAAAAAATCTTTCAGCAAATTGAAATACGATGAATCAAAACAATTCACATATTACATTTGCAAAAAAGTTGCGTATATAAAGCAGAAATCTACATCAAGTGACAAACATAGTGGACCAAATACAGAAGAACGCTGATGATGAAAGTTAACAGGTTAAGGTAAAGAATATTTACAACTAACTTTGATGTTATTTGTTCATTAATAATTATCACATGTAATTTGGCTTTCAAAGCGATACGAACTTTAGCCTGTTTAAATCATAAAATAAAATAAAAAATAATTTTTGGTACTCTTGGGACCAAAAAAGTACTCGAAAAAATTTTTTTTGATACCGAAATGCAAATCTCATTTCCCATCACTGGTCCATATTTAAAGTAACTCTGAAAATAAATTAAATTTTTGATATACATATGTGTTATCGAAATCAAATCTCTTTTCTGCAAGGCTTTGTTGGCATATTTATGTTACTAAATACTTATTTCAAGAAATCGTCAAAATCAGAGGAATATTTGAAACAAAATCGTCAAACGTTATTTTGGGAAATTTGTTATAAAAAATCGTCAAAATGACGTAAAATCGTCATATCTAACAACACTGCGTACAAAATTAATTATGACTTTTTTCCCCGATTATTTGATTACTTTTTTTGTAAACAGAGATGAGAACGTTTCCACACACATATAATGGCAACTTTCATTTAGGAATGCTTTTTGAAATGTGTAATATGAGTTTAAAAATTAAAGTTTAATCCACACTTAAATGCTGTATTCATTGGACATGAGGATAACGAAATCTGTGTGTAATATGATCTTCAAAAGTTGGCAAATGTTTGATTTATTATTTATTTCACCACAATAAAAAATCCTCATGGCTAGGCATGCAACATCAGTCTTAAAACCTCGATGTTTTTGGTAAAGCAGCATAACAGCAAAGTTTAAAATTATTGAAAACTGTTAGGAAGCAGAAAAAATCCCTAACATCGCAGAAATTGCAATGTCTACTAAAACTTTTTGTATAATTTTCATTTCGAAATGAGACTAAAATGGACATAAACATTAAAACATTTAGTCATCTTTCGACGACGTAAGAAATAAACTATCGCCAGTTAGTTACTCAGGGAAACTTTCGTCCAACGTACTGATTGTATGTATTTTCATATACACAAAAGTCTTCCAGTTGTGTTTACAGCAGCTTCGTCCAAACACACATAAGCTTTGAAAGCTCTTGAATTTTTTCTTGTTTCTTTTCAAAATAAGAGCAAGCATTGCTTTCGTCAATATCTTATTGGCTGATGTGATCTCTTCTTCATTTTTAAAAGTTTGAACATTGTACATATGCCTTGGACGTACCTGATGTGAGGCAATAATCAGCGTTGCCGTTTTGGTTACTTGTAACCAAAATTGGTTACTTTTTTTTCCAATGTGTACTTGTGTACTTTTTTCCATTTTGGTTACTTTTTTGGTTGCAAAATATTTAAACGTCAAACACAATAGCGGAGTTCGATGTTTGGTGCAAATTGTCTTGCGTAAGTGCAAATGGAAAATACCGTAGCTTTTCTTTGGATTGTGTGTGTGTATTTTGTTGTTGGATTTGAAAGAAAAACTACATTTTTTATATATAAGTTTGAGAACGAAACAAGCAGGGAACGAAGCCGATCGGCTGTGAGTCGGCTAACAGCCGCCGCTGGCAGATTTTTTAAATTAGAAGTAAGTGCTGATATGGACATAGTTGAATTTTGGGACGCCGTTTCAAAACATACAACTCAATAATGCAATCTAAAGAATCTTGCATCAATCGAAACAATTCCCATTAGGTTTGGTCTGCCAAAGATTTGTTTTAATATTAACAAATTTAATACTTTATCTATATAGTCTTGTGTTTTGATAACGAATGTAATTAAATTACATATTAGCGGAGTTCGATGTTTGGTTGCAAATTGTCTTGCGTAAGTGGAAATGCAAAATATCGTAGCTTTTCTTTCAAATCCAACAACAAACTACACACACAATCCAAAGAAAAGCTACGATATTTTGTATTTGCACTTACGCAAAACAATTTGCATCAAACATCGAACTCCGCTATTTTTTTTTTTTTTTGTTACTAAAAGTATTTTTGGTTTGGAATTTCTAACAATATTACCTGAAGTATTTTTTTTTACAAAATTGATTTTATTGATTGTTATCATAATTAATAAGATATACTTATAAAACTGAAGTAAAAATTTAAATGTAATGGTTCATTTATGTTATATGATTTTATAATAATACTAGCTGAGCCGGGCAAACATTGTATTACCCTCAATTATGTTATATTTTTTTAACTACAAATTACTCCACACAGTGGTCACTTGTTGGGTCAAAAACAAAACAAAAACCTGTCGGGTATTAACCCGAACCTGTGTTGAAAATTTCGGCCCCACAGCTCTTATAGTTCCAGAGATCATGCGTTAGGAACAAACTCACACTACGATTTATATATATACAGATATATTAATATATGTATGTATATTTTTCAACTGAAGTACAAATAAAACAGTATTTTAAATACATAAAAATTTTGGTAATTTTTTTTTTGCATTTGGTTACTTTTTTTTGTATTTTGGTTACAGAATTTTTTTGGTCGTGGCAACGCTGGCAATAATAGAGTGAAGCACGAACACGAAGTCCCGCCTATGATTCGGAAGTGGAGCAGATGCTGTTCAGTTAGGAATTTCCTTGTAGCTGTTCATTTCCTTGCTGTTCTATCTTTGCTGCTGCCGTTGTTGGTGCTGCTGTATTTTTTTATTGCTGTTTTTTATAATGAAAAAATTTAAATATTTTTAAATTTTTTTAATTAAATAAACAAAAAAGTCAATCAATTAATCAAAACTCTGATTTCATAAACTAATAAGGTAGCATTAATTTTGAGAGTAAAAAATAATCGGGACAAACGTCAGAAGGTTAATATGCCGACGAAAAGAGAGAACGGTTTTACCTTTATATTATTGTATCATGAGCAAAACTTAAATTTATTCAGAAGTTTTCATCTTCATTTAAATGCTTTTAAGTAAATTCCATTTGGCCTTATTAATAGCACTTATGAATGGTTTTTTCGAGGCACTCGGCTATGATAACCTCCACTTCCAAATACATTGCGTAGTGTTTCTGGATGAACAGCGACAATCAAAATTTTTTTATGTCTTACTATATCGACAGCAGTCGTTCTGGAATTTTTATAGCTTTGATATTTATTGGGCGATGCAGGAGTTAGGACGTGATTTTCGTAACAAAAATAATCGACACTATTACAGTTATAAATTTATTTTTGTTTTGATTTCTTTGTACTTAAAAGCAGAGTACGATAATAAACAAAACAAATTGTTTGATTTTGTTTTGTTTCGTTGTTTGGAGTGAAACAAAAACAATAAGAAAGATTGCTCAATTTGTTGTTGCTTTGTTTTTCACCAGAGAACACAGCCGATTGGCTGTGAGCTGTCTAACAGCCGCCACTGGCCACAAACAATACATTAATTTAATCGTACGCCGCTAGAAAAAAATAATGGGAAATAAATGGAAACGTTTTGAAATATTTGCATAGAATTTGACATCATCATATAATGTAATTTTATTGCATTGTTATTTCACACATGAAATTTGTTTTATATAACTAAGCAGCAATGCTAAGACACCTCTCTTCTTTTTTGTTTTATCAATTTCTTTTAAAATGTGTCGTTTTATACGTTGAGTAATTTTTGGCGAACGGACGCTTCTTGTCCTACTATTAGCACTGTTGTTATTTTTATAACTTCTTATAAAGGTTCGTATACTAGACTTTGACTGCCAAACAATTTCAGAAATTTCGCGCAATGATTTTTCATTCTTTTGATGCTGAATAATCAGATTTCTAAAATCTAATCTTATTTCTTTATTTCTTGGACAACGTTGTTATTAAAAATTAAGTAGGACTAATTACAAACCTTTTCAATTCATAACTGAAGGTGGAAGTACATAACACGCATTCAATGCGCTAATGCGATACACGCGTCTGTCAAAAAAGTTGAAATAGTGTGTTTTCATAAGGCAAGTTACATAGAGAAGTTCGCGACGCGCGTACCTCGCCAAAAGTTGAACATTCTTCAACTTTCACGCGTTGTATACAAAATGACAGCTAGTGTTGCCAGATTCATAAACTAACATACACAAACATGATTAGAGATTAATTTTTTTATTAAACAATGGATACAAAAATGAATTAAATGTTTAAAGAAAAATGCAACGTAAATGCAAAAAAAATAGCCGGCAAAGGATTTAAATTTTACAACTAAAAAAGCTTCAAAAGCGTGGTGTGTAACCTTCCATTTGTGTAGCGTTGAACGTTTAACAAGCCAGAAAAGCGTTGCCGCGTAACGCGTGGTATGTACTTCCACCTTGAGAGACATGAAGCATTACAACGTAGTGGCAAAACATGTGTAAGTTCTTTTTATTTTTGGAAAAGTATCGTTGACAAGCAGTGGGAGTATATGCAATTTTCTGTGCTTTTATTTAAATTATTAATAATATATTATTTCCAAAAATTCTTGTTTTTGAAAGAATTTTATTTTTTAAAAGAAATGATATAATGTAGTTTTTGTTGAGAAAAAATTAAAATTTTGCGTACAATGCATTTTTTGGGGGATATGTAGAGTTTTCTGGGCAGATGTATATACATATATCTTACGATGAACTAGTTTAATGCGTATCACTTAAATTATTATGTATTAATTTTTTTTTATAATTTTTTGTATGCATACTAGAGAGCTGCGTAAACAGTCTTGAAATGTAAAAACGTCATGATTTTTAAATGTATTCACGTCGCATGTATTATACTAAACCAATAATAAATGCTGTCGTACTATAAGCGAAGCACGATGGATGTATTGGTATACGTGTATACCAGTGTTACCAAGTGATGACGTTAAGACAGCTTGTCTGTAACAAACACTCAAAAGAAGTACTGTTGATTTGTGTATGCTTGTTATTTTTCATATTGTAGGTTTGAGTGTGTGTGTAATATGTAGATGGTAAGCTATTATGTGATTAAGCGCATACAACTAATGTTAATGCATGTGTGTGCCTTTGCATGTGCGCAGAAAAATAAAAAATCATACACACATACATACATGACTTTTGTACACGCGCTCATTGGTAGAAAGAAGCAAGTATCACAAATTCTTCCGTCACGAAGTGTTTTCTTCTTTACTCTTATACCTACAACACTCAAATAAATTTCTTGCAAACAGTGTTGTTAACGTTTGTTTTATAAGATTTCGCTGTAGCAAAGCATTTGAAAAATCCCTCATGTCTTAAAAGTTCTTATAAGATATCTTGTGCAGGAGACTAATACATACCCATGTATCAACATGACAAATCATGTGTTGAATCATGGATTCATGATTTTTTTTACATTAGCGTGTCATTGGAGATCGTATTTCTATGCGGGATTTAAATACTTTGATTTCCATTAAAATTAATGAATTAAACCGATTAGTAAAGAACAAACGACAACGGCAAGACTGTTGTAAATTTAGGTCCAAATTCACAGTCTATATATAGTTAACTAAGTCCCGTGGTTTAACTAACGATTTTTCTTATCAATTTCATTGGTTAAACCAACTTCATTAGTTAACTAAAGACTGTGAATTTGAGCCTTAGAGATGGTAAAATTGAGGTTTCATTACAAAAAACTTTAAGCAAATTGAAATACGATGAATCAAAACAATTCACATATTCCATTTGCAAAAAAGTTGCGTATATAAAGCAGAAATCTACATCAACTGACACCACACACAGTGGACCAAATACAAAGAACGCTGATGATGAAAGTGTAAGTGTCCTTCGAAAACAGCTAGTTATTCCGTTCTACTGCGTATTTTGTCAAAATATTTGCAATTAACTTTGGTGTTATTTGTTCATTAATAATTATCACAAGTAATTTGGCGTGCAAAGCGATACGAACTTTAGCCTGATCAAATCATAAATATAGAAATAAATGAAGTGTGAACAATAATAATTAAATTTAACATAAACCCATCCAAGTTTCCTTATTCGATGACATTATTGAGGCAAATAAAAAACAAACAAAAATAAAAAATATTGGCACAGCCTGGATACGAACCGTGCCTTTTTGTCTTCTTTTTATTTGTTGGAGATACAACTTGATTTTTGAAAATTTGTCGGAGTAATGATTTAATTCCGTTTTTGCATACCTTTTTCGCTGAATATTTATTTCAATACATTACCCAGTGATATCGCATGCATTTTTAATGAGTTCAAAAACTATTGCTTTATTTACGATAGCATTCAGAATGCATTCGAAGATATATGTGCTCCAGAAATCATGAAAACACACGCGTTCATTTATTTTTGCTGGATAAGTTATCTAAAGCCTACAGTACACGGCATATAAAAAACCACATGCGCATGTGGTTTTGACGTAATTTTGACTTCATCACGATGCTACATTTGCTACATGTCGTGTACTAGCAACATATGTACATGTAGATATTAACATGCTTACAGATGAGCTGCCCCAGAAAATGTCTTCTATTCGGCGACATATCGCACACCAAATCATAAACAGTCACAACTCAAAATGATCAAACTGGTTTTGTTTTTTTATGAACCAGTTAATTGAAGAAATCTCTAACGAGCGCTCCAATTTATTTTACATAACAGTCTTCTTGAAGAATATAAAATACCGTTATGTTTGTTTTTATTTTATATACTTGCTTTATATGTACGGTATCAATAGTTGTTTGTCACTACTCAGCATCTGAAATTTTTTGAGTTGTGTCTCTTTATGATTTAGTGTGCGATATGTATTTTGGTACAATAATACTATAAAAATGTTACGGCATGTAGCCATTACTAGTATTTTTAAAAAATGCTACCAACATGCTAAGAATTCTCGTGACGTCATCGCCACATACGCATGTGGCTTCTTACATGCCGTGTACTGTAGGCTTAAGTCATTATTTTCAAAATTATTTACTTATCAGTAAGTAGTTTTTTGTCGTGTTATTCCGAAATGTCGGCGCTTTTAAATCTCTATTGTCTTTTGACTATTTGGATTTCCCCAGAGAATTTCGGTCACTCTTCCAACAATAGAGTTCTGTCAATATTTTCCCAATGTTTCAGTTCATTTTTGGATTCTTGAAAAGGTTTGGCGTTTTAAGTAATGATCCCATCTTTGCAAGCTTTTCCGCCTCTTTAGTTTCAGAAACAACCTGATGTACTGGTTTCCATATTATCTCGATGTCTCTACAAATACCTGTATGAGTTTATCTCTTGTCTCCGGGATTCGAACCTGCGACACTCCGAATATAATGGCTCGATTATGGATGGCAACCGAACTTCAGTTGCCGAGTTAACTAGCAACGCAACTGAACTTAAAATTGGTATTATGTATGGCAACTTCCTCCAGTTGCCAAAAAGTTATCGATTATGACAGTATGGCAACTGAAAGTAATTAAACATAAATTTAAAATATAAGAAATACAAGTGCTAAAAAGAAAATTATTAAGTAAGAGTGTTTAAAACATTACTGATCATAAAAAGATTAGTTAAGTGGAATTAATTTTTGATGAAGAAAAGAAAGTACAAAATGTTGAATGTATTATTAGACGGCTCTTTATTTTGGTTGGTTGCTAGTTGCCATCCGTAATACCATTTCGGCAACTAGCAACACAACCAAAGTTCGGTTGCCATCCATAATCGAGCAATAAGACTAGTACACTGCCTACAAGCCAGCAGCATTTGAAATCAAAATTTGTACATGATTATTTTACATTGGTATTTTTTTTCTGTGTGCACGGCTACACTTGAAGGACTATACTAGTTTCATGAAATTTCCCCCACCAAACCGCACATTTGTGGCTGAATGTCCTCGAATTGCGTGTTTGAAAATTTTCATTAATAATTGTGTAAGTGCAGGTATGATGTTTTAATTAGTTGTTACTCTGAATATAATTTCAAAGAAAAATAGTGTATAAAAAGTATACACTTTATTATTCACTATTTTTATTATTTCATAACAAAAAAAAAAATGGAAAAATTACGAATATATACTATTTTTTAAATATTTATTTATTTATAGTACATATTCTACAAAGTAAATTTGCAGAATATGGTTGCACAAAAATGGACGGGAGACTAAGACCATACATATGTCAATGATGTTATTAACAGTATTCTTAAAAATATTTTTGTGACTGACTGTAAACGACCTATGCCTTCACATAGGAAGTAGCAACGTGGTTGTTAAGGAAATTCCACAAAAGAACCGCAAGATTATTCGGTAGTCCGTGGCAGATCAATCAACCAGTGCGAGTGAGACGCAAAACTCTCGAAGGCCAATAAACAACAGTTGCCTGGGGGTCTACTGTGTAATTCGAAACGAAAGAAAAAGCTTTCGAATTTGTATGTTTATAACATGTAAATTCGAAAGCATTTTCTTTCGAATCGAATTACAGAGTAGACCCCCTGATTGCATTTAAGAAATAATTGCCAACGACGCGTGATATTGACTCGCCCAGAGCTGCTTTACGACTGTATTTTTTAAATATGTTTACACTGTTAATGTCAACCGTTGTACATATTAGGTTTGTTCATTTACTAAAAATTGTTACGAATTTGTAACAACTCAAGGCACATCAATCAGGTACCCGTATTTCTACAACAAATATTACAACAGCAATAACCACATGTACTTTGTTCGTATAAATTGCCTTCTTACTTTTCAAAACAGGGTAGCATCGTCAAATTGCATGTTTCTTATAGGAAATGTCAAACACCATACAAAACGGAACATTCGAAAGGTGTTTATGGATACCCAAATAAAAGCATGCTTTTAGGCTTATACCTACACAATCCAAATTTGACATTTGGATTGGTATAATGACATTAGTCACCTGGTGTAGTGCTGCCACCTAATAAATGCGCCTTGTAACAATTGTTACTGGAAAGTGTTCATTAACTCAAAAAGTTTACAAGGAGAGAGCGTCAAAAGAGAGGAAAAAATTGAGAGACAAAATAATTCTTACAATTACTAGCAGTGTGCACACTTAATTTTTTTTAAATTCGGTAGAATCGATAAAAAAATCGGTAGATTTGAATGAAATTCGGTAGAATTTTTTTTTGTTCAGAGAAACATAAAAAGAACAATTTAAAGAAACATAAAAAATAACAAAATATACATATGTACTTATATATAAAGGGTAAGTGAAAGGAGTATCAAACTAAACAGGTTCCACAAGCGCATTTAAAACTTCACATGTGATTGGAAATTAATCTGCCATAAACAATGAAGCATTCCCAATAAAAAAGTCATCCCCAGTATTTGCCCTAACCCTTTATATAGATATGCTATGCATATATAAAATAATATATGTACATAAATAACAGGAATTCAGTTTTTGTACATAAGTAGGTTTTATAAAACTACTAAAATAACTTTTATTTGACAAACATTTGTAAGTACAAAGATTATATGTAAGATCCATTTACGAATTTAAACTTTTGTGCAAAAATTATTAAATCATTGGTAGGAATAAATATTTCATCCCCGAGGAACAATTCTTTGGCAAATATTAGGTTACTTATAGTTTCAGTTTTTAACCGATTTCTTTGTTCCGTTTTAATGATTTTCATGACAGAAAATGACCGCTCTACGGCCGCACTGCTATATGGCAAAATAAGCAATTTACACATATATCGACTTAAATTACTAAATAACAATATTCGGTAAATTTCAGGCCTTGTTCGGTAGAATTGGTAGATTGTTAAATTCACAAACATATTCGGTAGAATCTACCGAATATCGGTAGAAGTGTGCACACTGATTACTAGTAGAATTTTTACTTGCAAGCAGTGTTGCCATATTTATTTTTCAAAAATCTTCAAGTCGAACAAAAATCTTTTTTTGTTACCAAAAACCTTTTTTGTTATTTTATTGACTGAAAACGAGTTAAAATTTATTTTGTTTCTTGTGAAGTATTAAAATTAAAGTCAAATAACAAAAAATTTACTGTATAAAATATGTGTAAGATCATTATGAAGCAAATCAGTAGTTTAGTTTAGTAAAAAAATCCCTCAATAATATATTAAAAGTACCAAAAGTAATATTTAAAAAAAATCTTATTTCTAGATAAGAAATCTTTTTTGTCTATTTAACATGTCTAAAAACTTCAAAAATAAGATAAATCTTCACATATGGTAACACTGCCTGCAAGCAGTGTAATGCATTAAACACATTCACCACAATTTTATTATGAATACGGCCTTACGATTTTACTGGTAATGCAAACTAAATTTCATTATCAGTACAAATTTAAGCACTAAACACATTCACTACAGCAAGCTACCGACTACCAAATGTCAATGATAGAATACACATGTTTATATGAGAATGATTCTTTTGATGACAGCAAGGCAACATGGCGACAGGTTGTTGTCTATGCTGATTTTGTCGTTGTAGTCCAATTAAACTAATTTCTATTTATTTGGCTACAAAGAGAAAATTCAGTATTGCCAGTACAATACAAAATGTTGAATGAATGATTTTGTACAATTATTTCATATTATTTAACAGAAATAATATCCAAAAATTGATGTTAAGAATAAATTGATTAATTTTTGTACTTTTACGTGAAATAAGTACATTTTAAAAGAGTAATTAATTTTTATAAATTCAAAACATATAAATGTGGCAATACTGAACTATGTATTTGTACTTGAATATCAACTGCAGATGGTGCTGCTGCCGTCTCCAAAATAATTAAGTAGCCGGCTACGAGGCGACAAATGCTGCTAGCGGCATTTGAAGTCGTGTGTTCGTGTAGCCTGCTGTGGTGAATGTGTTTAATGCTTAACCCTTTTAGCATTTTCACTGCTAAATTTAGCATTATGTATTTTGAATTAGCAGCGAATTTTTCATTTTGCATTTAGCATTTTTGTATTAATTTTTTAGCATTATTTAGTATTTTTAATTTTATAAATTTTGTGTATTACTTTCCATTTATAAAAGTAAAAACCTCTGTAAATTAATATATTTCATTGTATTGTCATTTTAACGATCATACAAATGTGTAATGACGGGAACCATGTAAAAAGCAAAAGACGTCTTAAGCGGCTATCATGTCATACTTGGTATTTGAGAATGGCAAGACAATGCAAAATTCGTGTTTTTCAGCTTGGTTTGGTTTTCAACAAATTTTGATTTTTTGTATCATACCATTATACATTTTTAATAGATCTTTGGTCAAACTTAGTGCAAATTTCATTTGTGTTTTCGTAAGCAAAGCAAGGGTAAAGATAACTTGGTTAGAGCGCGAATTTTAAAGGTGTTTATTGAAATGTACGAAAGTCTGTCATGCTCATATAATAAGTATGACCTTCTAATAGCCGCTCTAATAAGAAGAAAAAAGGAAGTATTCAAAATTAGGTTTTCAAAATTCATTGTTGCGGAATGAGACATGCAATGAAAAATAGAACTGAAAAAAGTAAATTAATAAATTTTTTAATTGAAAAATTATATTTTAAACATTATGTTGATAGCAAGCATACATTAAAAGAATAACAAAAATTAAAAATTTTAAAAACCCCCGACTTTTTTCAGAAAAGATGTTATATCTTCTAAACGGCTGGACCGATTTTCTTCAAACATAGCTAAGAACCCTCTCGATCAAGTCATCTTTCAAACAGAAAAAACCAAATGAAAATCGGTCCAGCCGCTTGGTCTGTACGTGGACACGGACAGACACACAGACACACACTACAAACTTATAACACCCCTTTTTTTAGTCGGGGGTTAAAAAATATATAAAATAAAAGTGTAACATTATATGTATTTCAATTTTATATGAAAATTATCAACAACAAATAATACGAAGATACAAGAGGTTTTATGAATTCAGCAATTTTATTTTTTATGTCATACCATTTGTAAACATGCAAAGTTTACTTTGCAAAGTCTTAATTCAGCTGTGTGAAAGACAGAGGGAGGAATACTATCTCTTTCTGTCTTTCTCCCTGCTGAATCAAGACTTTGCAAAGTAAACTTTCCGTGTCTAAAAATGGTATAACTGAGTTGTTTTTATTTTTGAATCAACGTCGTTTAAACGAAATACAATATTTATTCGTAATTATAGCGATACACAGTGGGGGATTTTGGAAAAAAAGTGTAAATAATTCTGCAGTTTCTAAACAGCATTAAAGGAGGTGTTACCGAGCTTAAGTCTGGAACTTGGATTATATATCTTTAAAGAGGGCGGAGCCACAAAGCCCCAAAGTGGACAACCTTGCGTTAATTAAAAATTCAAACCGATGCCAAGCAGCTAAGAAAAAATTCCATACATTTATGCCATTTCGCTTATAGTTTAGGAAATATTCGAGAAAAAAAAATTAAAGCTTGGGTTTTTTATCAACCTTGGTCCACTGTTCTGCTAATGGAGAAATCAAATCTTGTTCGATTTTAAAATTACAATTTTTCGTAATTTTCCATAAATTTTGTAAATAACGCTTTATAACTTTTAAAATTTTTATAAAATACGATATTTTAAAACCGGACAAGATTTGATTTCTCCATTAGCAGAATAGTGGACCAAGTTTTTTTTTTTACCCAAAATTTAAATTTTTTTTTCTCGAATATTTCTTAAACTGTGAGCGAAACTATATAAATGTGCGAGATTGTTTTCTAATTGTTGGATAGAGAGATCTACTTGCAACAAATCTTTTTTATCAGATCAAAAAAAATCAGCTTAGCATCGGTTTGATTTTTTCATTAACCCAAGGTTGCCCACTTTGGGGCTTTGACCTCTCGACTGCTTTCTGGTGCTACTTTTTTGTGTCAATTTGTATGGAAAATGTGTTTATGCCGCAATTCCGTTTAATCATTAATGGTTATATTAAATGTTACAGACGGAGACGCATGCATCGATGCAAAATATTCGGAAGAAGAAAAGGCAGTCAGGTAAAGCTTACGTGACCAAAAGGAGGAAAGCGACTGCCAAAATCTGTGAATTGCAAGTGTCAGCACAAATGCATTGAGCAGATTAACAATGAAGAACGTATTGCGATCAAGGCCGAGTTTCAGACTACGTCTGAAAGTCTTAAGTACAGTTGTACTTAAGCCAGTGCATTCAATTAAAGAAATGGAAGAGGGCTCTTGTTGGTGGCTCCCGAAGAGACAAAACTCTAACATACCATCTGAGGTCAAAACAAGTATGGAAGCAGTTCTTTATGAAAATACTGAATATATCTGATGGAGCTATTTCGGTTTTCATAAAGATAAGCCGGTGTCAGGAAGTTATAGATAAACGGGGACACCATGGCGGTCGTCAAAAAATTGATATAGAAACTAGAAGAATCATTAAGGAGTATATTGAATCCTTTCCGGCTGTGGAGAGCCACTATATTCGCTCGAAATCAAAACGGTTATACCTTGCTTCTAATTTAAACATTTCAAAAATGTTTCAACTCTTTAATGAAAGCATTAAGGAAAGTATGCACGGGCGTCTTTTCTGCAACGAATATTGCAATTATTCTTTTCATAAGCCGAAGAAGGATAAATGCTACACATGCGAACGATATCGTAACTCTGATGACAAGGAGATTTTGCAGGAAGCGTACAATGAACAACATATTAAAAATAATAAGGGATGAAAAGGAGGCCGATAAAGAAGAGGCAAAGATTAATAGCAAATTGAGAGTATTTACTTTTGACTTACAATTTGTTTTGACAAGCCCATGCAGGAATGTAAGCTCATTGTATTATTCAAGGAAGTTTGCTAGTTTCAATAATAAGTGTTTCGATCTTGCGTCGAAGTATGGCTACTGTTTCTTATGGAATGAAACGCAGGGACAAAGAGGTTCGGACGAGATTGGGACTACAATTATAAAAATGATGAGCTCATTTGACGAAAATGTGACGGATGTAATTTTGCATTCTGATTGTTGTGGTGGACAGAATAGGAATCGTTATAATTCGTAAGTTGAATTTAAATACGCTCACGTTAAAGTATTTAGAGAGCGGACACACACAAATGGAGGCGGATTGTATGCACTCGATAATTGCACGGATCAATGATTTTGCAATTGGCCCGAAAAAAACAACCATACATTGTGGAAAGAATGTTCTGGTACCAGATTTATGATCTCAGGGAATGGTTCAGCAGACTCGGGCACACTTTCATAAACAACAACGAAAACAGCTCAGTGAATTGGTTGAAGATTAAGCAAATTAAAGTAGAGAAAGTTAATCCTAATTTGCTACTCTACAAAGGGAATTGGGACTCCGAGTGGACATAATGGAACGAAATAGGAAGAAATCAACCACTTATAACTGTGATAACTGCGATTTGTGCCCTAAATTTATGCAAAAGCTTACGATATCTTCCTCAAAGTACAATGATCTTAAGGCGTACCATAAATGTGTACCATAGATGTCATTCCCAAAGAATTTCATTCTTTTCTTCAACCCGGGGGAAATAAAAATTGCTTAGATGAGCTTGATGTGGAGGAGGATATTTCCGTAGATGACTATTCATGAATATTGCCTTTTATATGTATTTTTTTAATTAATTAAAACTGTGTAAAAATTGTATTGCAAAACAATTAACAACGTGTCATTGAAATACAAAAAAGAATACTGTGGATTATGAATTAAATGGATTTTTGAGCACGAATAATTTGTTTTACTGCACGAACAATTTAAAAGTATTTCGTGATATACACCATTTATCAAATTCAAATAAAATAGTGTATACCATACAAAATAAAATAGTGTATAATGATTTTCATACACATTATAAACCCCATTTATTTGCAATTAAAGCACTTGTAAATTAATGAAATATCATCTACTAGTAGTCTGATTATTCCACCACATATTTAAATGACCACAACTTAAAGACTTTGATTATTTTCTGACATATTACTGTTTTCCCAGATGTATAATAACAAAAAAATTTAAACTTCATTATCTCGAAATGGCAAAAAAATATACACTATTGTTTTATTAAGGGGAAGAAATATTATTGGAGATTTAGTTTTATATTAAATATTTTTTTATTTCTTTTGCTGTTGTAGCATTATATATAAATATGTTCATAATATAATAAAATTTATAATAAAAAATATAAATTGTAAATATATTTAAGAAACGAATGTTCAACATTCATTGCGGAATGAACAAAGATAGAATCATAGATAGATCTATAGATTAGGAGAGATAATATAAATATATAAATATATATATATATATATATATATATATATATATATATATATATATATATATATATATATATATATATATATATATATATATATATATAGGTATACATACATTACATTTTTAATAATGCAAAAAAAAAATAAAAATTAAAATATAATTGTAATAAAAAAAGGCAAATCATAGACATAACAAATATTAAATTTCTTTTAAAGCTAATAAAGATTGACGTAAATATTCATATTGGTTTTTCGCATGTTTTATTTCCAAATCGGCTAATTCCGTCAAACTGTAAGTAGGTTTTATATAATGCAGTTCAAATAAAATTTTTATTTGTTAAAAAAAAGCAACAACAACTAAATACCTTTTTTTAAAAGCCTGGACGCGGCGATTTCGAAAGCCCACTAACTCTTCTTTTCCGCAAGCCGACATTTTTTCAAATTTTTCACATGCTTCATTCTGTGCAGCTTCAGCCTGTTATTTAAAGTAATAAATAAATATATGAACATTTGTATTATACACATTTATGTTTTTGTGAGGATTATATTTAAAAAAAAAAAAATATGTAATAACATACATACGTATGTATGTAAGTATGTTGCATGTATGTAAAATATTTTTAATAGACGAAGTCAAACATTTAGCTGATTTTATTAACTACACTTTAAATTTAATCAAAACATGCCATGTATTAACAAATTAGGTACAAATTAGGTGCATATCGCTCATTTACTCAAACAACGTCACAACTCAAAAAGCCAGTTTGCCAGAAAACGAGTTTGAAGTTTTCAATTTACACACAAATTAATGGAAAAAGAAATTTTTATTTTTCTCGCTAGAGTTGAGTAAACAAGATATTTGTATTAAGTTTTTACAAAATATAATGAAAGATATGAGGATTAATTCTGCATTACTAACTTTAAAATCCAATTTTGAGTTATGGCGGTTTTTGAGTAAATGAGCGATATGTTAAAGTATGTTCACACTTGGCAAAACATTTGCCCAAAGAGCATAACCACTAACGGCCTTATGTATGTATAACCCAAAAATGGCTTGAAGTTAGCATAAGTGGCAAAATTGAACATGTTCTTAACGTGTTTCGCCATAAAATTTTACATAAAAAACCATGCTAAATTGTATAGGGGAACTCGTCAACACGTAGTTCAATTTTGTAACTTATGATAACTTCATGCCAATTTTTGATTATACATAAGGGCGCACAGTGGCGTGAAATAAAAAAAAAGTGGTAAAAAGTCCGCAACTTTTGAAATAGTGAACCGATTTCGATGAAACTAACTGTCTTAGAAAGAAGAAGTGTTGAACTTTTCAGAAAGTATATTTGGAGGCACCCTGTTGCAAGACAGGGTAGCTCCAAAGAGCCTCAAAGTGGGAAACTGCGGTTGTCGAAATTCTTTGGGAGCTTGTAACTTCTGTAAATATCGACCGATCTTAATAATTTTTTCAGCGGGACAACCAACGTTAAGAAACAAAATTAAAACATGCTTAGAGCACCATTTTATCTCTTACAGTTTCCAAGTTATTTGACTTGAAAATTTTTTTTTTTTAATTTTTGCCCCTGACTTTTTTTAATCGTTTTTTAATCTTTATTACTTGGAAAAAATCAGTTGGGTTTGTTGTTTTTGAAAGAAAACTATATTACAATTTATATGAAAAAAGAATTTTTTTGATGTCTCAAAAATTGTAGCAAGGAATAATTTTGCAATTTGGATTTTTGAAAATTATGAGAAAATTTTGTATATTTTGTGAAAAAAGTATTCTTAATTTTTTTTCGAATATTTTAAAAAATCATCAAGTATTTGTTAATAAATGAATAACAAATATTAAAAATTTTAAAAACCCCCGACTTTTTTCAGAAAAGATGTTATATCTTCTAAACAGCTGGACCGACTTTCTTCAAACATAGCTAAGAACCCTCTCGATCAAGTCATCTTTCAAACATAAAAAAACTAAATGAAAAGCGGTCCAGCCGTTTGGCCTGTACGTGGACACGGACAGACACACAGATACACAGGCATACACTACAAACTTATAACACCCCTTTTTTTAGTCGGGGGTTAAAAATTTTGATTGTTTCTGGGAGAGGAGGTATCAAGAAAGACTGTGAATTAGATTTGAGAGATTTTTGATAGTGCACCCTACATCCAGCATTGGTCGAAAATTAGCATTTTTTTTTTGCAAAAACCGATTTAACCGATTTAAGAGTTTGATATCTCATTTTGAAAAACAGTACAACAGCTTTAAAAAAATTAAATAAAAAATCAAAAATAAATAAATACATATACATATATATATATATACATATATATATATATATATATATATATATATATATATATATATATATATATATATATATATGGCATTGGTGGTGCAATATGAAAAATGGCTTTGACCACGCCCCTCCGCCCGCAGACCGAAAATAAAAAATCAGACTTCACAGTGTCACCCGCCTGAATATTCTGAAGATTCCCTGAAAATTTCATCAAAATCGGCCCAGCCGTTTTGGAGTCCATACGTTACATACATACACACATCCTTTTATATATATATATATATATATAGATAAACTTGTTGCTAGTAACTTGTAAGAAACTCTTGACATCCTAAACATAAATGTAGGCAGGGGAGGAAATTTTCTAAAAATGCTAAAATTTTTCTAACAATTTTTCCCAATAAAAAAAGTTTTATAAAATTATACATCGGGAAACACTTTAATTTAGTTCAGTAGCATACATTTAGCTTTGCAAACAGAAAAAAAATTATTCTCATACCTTCAATACTTTTAGAAATATTTAAAGTCCAATTTTGATTACAAAATTAAATTTTCTACATTTTTTATTTTTGCCTAAATTATTGATCTAATTTTCTTTACTTCAAATGTTTCTAAACTTTTTTTTTTTGCTATCACAATAGTAGACATAATTGTCTATTCAACGGTATATAATATTCATTCACCGTAAAATGTTTACTATACTTTGGCGTTGGAATGCTTTCCAAAATAATCAATTCCAATGTATTTTTAAAATAAAAAATATTTTACTAAATAAGTAAAATAATAATTTGGGATTATTAGTGCGTTAATAAATGTTAAGCTTAAATTCGCAGCTTTTCATGGTTGGGTCTTCGCTAAAATCAATTTGAATGAATCAAGGCTTCTGTTTAATCATTTTGCTACGGCATCGAGCCTTATCGTAATCCTTACTTGGCCGATCAAATTTCTTTCTATATACTACATATAACAAATCCTTATTTCTATTCTGACATCTAGAAATTTATTTATTGCATTCACTTATCTTTTTTTCATATAATTTAAAAAAATTTCAATCGATGTTTTCTGATAAACCATACGTAGTAGTTATTATGTACAACATTTGGTTAACCTTGTCCGACCGAGTAGTCCCATCATTGAGGCTATCCGATGTTAATTTACAGAGCGATTTATTTTTAATTATTACCTCCATGATATCTATAACTGAAATAATAAAATTGAACCCATTGCAACTTAAGTGTATAGGTATGTATTTTACAAACAATGGATACAAAAGTGATACAAATATTAGGTAAAAACATACCCATAATAGGGGTCTGCGCGCAGGCGCCTTTGCCCTTGTGGGTATATATACTGTCTGTGTATATTAATTTTTATATGTTTGAGCCAAATAAAAGTAATTAGTTACAAAAAAATATTTAATACACCTTCAAGAGGTCATAAAAAATGTGGGTTTGTTTGCGTATCAGGAAAAGCACGTAAATTTTCATCTGAGGTGTTATATTTGTGTATACATTTTAAGACTGATGTAATGGCAAAGGTATACATATTATATACCGTTGAATAGACAATTATGTCTTCTATTGTGGTAACATAAAAAAAGTTTAGAAATATTTGAAGTAAAGAAAATTAGATCAATAATTTAGGCAGAAATAAAAAAAATTTAGAAAATTTAATTTTGTAATCAAAATTGGATTTTGATATTTCTAAAAGTATTGAAGGTATGAGAATAATTTTTTTTCTGTTTGCAAAGCTAAATGTATGCTATTGAACTAAATTAAAATGCTTCCCGATTTATAATTTTATAAAACTGTTTTTTTTTATTGGGAAAAATTTTGTAAGAAAAATGTTAGCATTTTTAGAAAATTTCCTCCCCTGCCTACATTTATGTGCAGGATGTTAGAGTTTCTTACAAGTTACTAACAATAAGTTTATTTATAATAAAAAGTCAAAAAATTTACAAAAACGAGCGTGCAATTTTTTGCCACATCCAAAAATTAGATTTTTTGCAAAAAAAAAAATGCTAATTTTCGACCAATGCTGGATGTAGGGTGTACTATCAAAAATCTCTAAAATCTAATTCACAGTCTTTCTTGGTGCCTCCTCTCTCAGAAACAATCAAAATTTTTAACAAATACTTAACGATTTTTTAAAATATTCGAAAAAATTAAAAATACTTTTTTCACAAAATATACAAAATTTTCTCATAATTTTCAAAAATCCAAATTGCAAAATTATTCCTTGCTACAATTTTTGAGATATGAAAAAAATTCTTTTTTCATATAAATTGTAGTATAGTTTTCTTTCAAAAACAACAAACCCAACTGATTTTTGCCAAGTAATAGAGATGTACCAACGATTAAAAATAGTCAGGGCCAAAAATTAAAAAAAAAATTTTCAAGTCAAATAACTTGGAAACTGTAAGAGATAAAATGGTGCTCTAAGCATGTTTTATTTTTGTTTCTTAACGTTGATTGTCCCGCTGAAAAAAATATTAAGATCGGTCGATATTTACAGAAGTTACAAGCTCCGAAAGAATTTCGACAATCGCAGTTTCCCACTTTGAGGCTCTTTGGAGCTACCCTGTCTTGCAACAGCGTGCCTCCAAATATACTTTCTTTCCAAAACAGTTAGTTTCATCGAAATCGGTTCACTAGTTCAAAAGTTGCGGACTTTTTACCACTTTTTTTATTTCACGGCACTGTGGGCCGTTAATATTTAGTTAGTTTGTTTACTTAGTTTAGTGAGTATATACTAGAGCGCTGCACTGAATACTCGAGCAATGTTCATGAGTAAACTACTCTCAGAAATTTTCTCTTTTGCCTATATGAATTTTATTAAACTGAAAACAAATGGGCATGATCATGGTGTTGCTCGTGCAATGTTCTTTTATATACTAAAGGTACGGTCACATTGGTGAAACATTTGCATGAAACATGTTTTTCCATATTTGCCTTAATTTTTATTCAAAAAAAATTGTATTTGTTTTGTGGTCACACTAAACATATTTATTTGAACATTTTGTTTGTTCAAACAATCATCAAATATCATAGTGTGTAAACATGAGAAAACATATTTACTGTGTGGTCACACTTAACGATGTATTTAAATAAAATAAATATTTCGTAGAACTGTCAAAAAACATAATTTTGTTTGCTCAAGGAATTTAATGTGTAAAAAGTTGTTCATGTATAGTATTGAAGAATTTGTTGTGCTGTCCTGTGGAGCATCATCTCTATTAGTTTTAGAAGAAGAGAATAATATTCCGAAAAAAAGGAGACAATGGGTCAGAAAGTGGGTTCAACGGCGAAAAGATGATGGATGTTGTGCAAAACTGTTGAAGGAGCTGCGGTCAGAAACTCAATCATTGTATAAAAACTTTTTGAGAATGAAAATTAGTTTATACATGTACCATACATATGTATGTATGTACGTATTTTTAATCTGATTATAGCTGAAATTAGTGGCACCGCTTATATCAAAGAACACAACAAGACTCCGCGAGCCAATTCCCCCTTGCGATCGTCTAGCAGTTACCCTTCGTTACTTGGCGACAGGGGAGAGTTTCAGATCTCTTCAGTATATATTTCGTATTCCCCATAATACTATCTCAGGTATTGTTCCTGAAGTGTGCAATGCCATTTATACAGTATTACAGCCGGACTATTTGAAGATAAAACATATTACAGCTTTCTCTGTGTTTGCTTTAAAAGTATGCAACTGTTTACATATACCATCAACTGAAGAAGATTGGAAGGCTATTTCCGAAGGATTTCTGAAATTATGGAATTTTCCGAATTGTATTGGATCATTGGATGGAACATGTTGTAATGACTGCTCCATACAATTCTGGAAGTATTTACACATCTACATCACACATTTTTTCCATTATTTTTATAATTTATTAGCTTTTTAGTAAAATATGAAATTTTTTATTTGATGTGCAGAAATGTGTGTGACAACCAACTGACACATCTGTTTTAAGTGTAAGAGTGTAGCCAACTTTTCTTTAAATAAAACACGCAAAACGCTACGAGACAACAAAGAAATAAAAATGCAGACTTTCTCTATTGTAATTTCATTTGAGGTTTTGAATTCATTTATTTATTTTATAAAATTGAAGAGAGTACTTTCTGGAGAATGAACTTTATAGAAAAAGGCACTTTTTGGGAAAAAGCACTTTTTAAAAAAAGGTTCTTTTTTGGAAAAGCATTTTTTAGCAAAAGGCTAATTCTAGGAAAAATTACGTTTAGAAAATAGTACTTTTTGAAGATAGTACTTTCTGGAGAAGGTACTTTTTTGAAAAAGGTACTTCTGAAGAAAGCAATTTCTGGAGAATGTACTTTTTAGAAAATTTTACTTTTTGGGAAAAGCGCTTTTTAATAAAGGTACTTTTTAGAAAAAACACTTTTAAAAAAGGTACTTCTTGGGAAAAGTACTTTTTTACAAAGTACTTATTTTAAAAATAACCATTTTCTAATATGTACCTTTTCCAAAAAGTGCTTTTCCCAAAAAGTACCTTTTTCAAACAAGTTTCTTCTCCAAAAAGTACTTTCTTCAAAAAGTACCTTTTTAAAAATACTTTCTCTAAAAACTATTTTCTTCAAAAAGTACAATTTTTAAAAAGTACTTTTTCATGGTACCTTTTTGCTAAAAAACGCTTTTCCCAAAAAGTACCTTTTTCTAAAAAGTACCTTCTCCAGAAATTACTATCTTCAAAAAGTACTATTTTCTAACAAGTACTTTTTCCAGAAAGTACTTTGTTCAAAAACTACCATTTTCTAAAAAAGCGCTTTTCCAAAGAAGTACATTTTTTTAGAAAGTGCTTTTCCTTAAAAGTACGTTTATTAAAAAGCACTTTTCCCAAAAAGTACTATTTTCTAAAAAGTACATTCTCCAGAAATTACTTTCTTCAAAAGTACCTTTTTCAAAAAAGTACCTTCTTCAGAAAGTACCATCTTCAAAAAGTACTATTTTCTGAGAAGTAAATAATTATTTGTCTTAATTTTTTTTAATATGTAGTGGTGTTATTTCAATTATAGTGATTTTATCGCAAAAGCTGACAACACTAATTGCAACATCTGTTATTTCTTGTTGTTTGTTCTTACAAAAGCTTTGCAAGAACTAATAAATATTAGTTCAAATGAGAATAAAATATTTGACGCTGAGTGGTCACACTTCGTTCACATTGAAAACATATTTGTTAGATGGCAAATAATTTTGTTTCATTTCAAACAGCTGTTTTCCTATTTTTCACTCTAAAATATTTTATGGTCACATTAAAGCAAACAAATATTCGTAACTTTTCATAAAATATTTCACCAATGTGACCGTACCTTAACGAAAAAATTGTTGATTCAGATACGTGTTAATAGACTTACGGCTTTTCTGGACAAATGTTTGCCACGTGTGACCGAACCTTTAGATAAGTAGTGCTTATATCACTAGAAATTTTTTTCTGTGTAAAATACTACATGATATAAATACTTGTGGACCTAGATATGTACAAGGCATTGTAAATATATTTTTATGATTTACGTCCCTTTTCACAATGTATGATTAAGAGTTAACGTGAACTTTAACTGACAGTTTTTCATTCAAAAGTTGCCGTTAAAGTCTCTGTTAGCTTTTAATTGTACATTGTGAAAGGGCCCGTTAGTATATCATTGTATCTGTGTATAAAATAATTTTAAGACTAGGTTATTGACAACATTTAACGACTGAGTTTAGTTTACATGAAAATAAATACTGTAGAAAACCATATACCTCTTGAACTTCCAAAGGCTGCAAATATAGTTTTTTTGTTTGTTTTGTTTTACGAAAAAGAGCATTTAATTATTTTAATTTTTAAGTTAAATTTAAAAGAAAAAATTATAGTGATGCATAAAAATTTTGTGTATACAAATTTTAAAATTTTAATAGAAAAAAAACAAAGATTTTTAAAAGCCTTTTCAGTAAAATAATAAAATATTACAAAGTACAACATGAATGGAAAGGGGCACACAGATCAGAAATATTTCAAAACACTCTTGTATGTACAAATATATCATGATAAAAAGGAATTATCAACATTCCTTTTATTTTGGGTTCTGTGCATACGTATTTGTATTTACATTATTTTTTAGCTTTATAAATTATTCGGCTGTTCACGACTTTGACTTTGGCCTTATGAAAATATAGAAAACTTTGTTTGCGATTCGTTTAAGGTTGGTATATCCAACAAGCCAAAAAATTCAATAATTTAGAAGAGTTTTCTCAATTTTAATTAGCAGATTTCATTTAACTGGTAAAAAAAATAACAAAAAGTAAAATGTGATTATTGATGGCAAAATTCAAGCTATATTACAGAAAAATGTTGAGGCAAAATTAACATGTTCCGTTCTAGTGCTGGTGTTTGTCTAGTAATTAAATATTCCTTGATTGAATTACTAATCAAAACATCCTCATATGTAAAATTTTCAACTTAACGAGGCTCGAAAAGTCAAAAGCATGATACAATTATAACAGGTACATGCACAAGCCCAGCCTGTTAATGTATACAATGCAAATAGTTGTCAAACTTTGTTTACAAGCTGCGAAAATGTTAGTGTATGTGTGTGAATAAAATGATTACAGTGTTGCCAATGAATTTACACATCGTTGTGTCTCCAATTACACATCGAAGAAAATTACACTACACATCTTCTGTGTAGGTTAAAATTAAAACAAAAATAAATAAAAATAGAACCCAAAGTAGAATTACACACAGATTATACAAGAATTTAATTACATGGCCTACACATGTGAGTAGAAATTACACACTGTCTAACTACACACAGATTGGCAACACTAAATAACTATAATCATGCAGGAATGCCGCGTCTGCAATTGTACTTTAGTTACCCTGCAATTGTTATTTTTAAAAACAAAAGGCATCTGTTTCTGACAGTTATTCGTTTGTTTATACCAACAAAATGAATGTGTTTTTTTGGTGTAGTAATTTTGTTGTAGTCGTGCATGTACCTAGTATAATTGTACCATGGTCAAAAGTCTTCAGCCTGTGTGAAGATATACATTAATGGATATCATGAAATTTTTTCGTTAGGAGCAAGGCACATCAATCAGGTACCCGCGATTCTACAACAAATATTAAAACAGCAACAACCACATGTACTTTGTTGGTATAAATTACCTTCTTATTTTTCAAAACAGTGTAGCATCGTCAGATTGCATGTTTCTTATAAGAAATGTCAAACACCATACAAAACTGAATACTCGAAAGGTGTTTATGGATGCCCAAACAAAAGCACGGTTTTAGACTTATACCTACACAATCCAAATTTGACATTTAGATTGATATAATGACATTAGTCACCTGGTGTAGTGCTGCCACCTAATAAATGCGCCTTGGTTAGGAGTAATACTAATGGCGTTTTCTTTTCTAAAAGAAAAGTGTAACATATACATACGTATGTTACATGTGATTTGTCAACAAATGCTCACCTGATTTTTAGAAAAAAACGATGTTTTAATTTTAAATTTTAAACACTTTGATAAACACATAAACATAAAGAAATTGAAAAGTGAGACATTTTTAGATTTAGTTGAACTGCAGTGAAGTATAAGTAGTGATGCTTATAAATGTATTTACCAAAGGTAAATCAATAATTGTATACACAACAATCATTTCTCATATTCCGTTTCATTAAAATTTACGTTAAAAAGCTGATATTAATAACAATCTCTACCCAAGTAGATAGACTAGGGTGCTGATGAAGTGCGTGGCTGCACAGAAAAATATCGGTATTTCCCCCCAGCTAAAAAGTCTAGTTTAAATTTTCTTCTCTTCTTTAGAAACTCACATTAGTTAATAAAAATATTTCATTCAATAAGAATTGAAATTACTGAACTTAAGCCCGAATAAGAAATTGAAAAGTTTAATTTAATTTATACATTTTAAAATTTAGATATTTATAAAAAGCAAGGTGTGTTGGATCTGGAAAAAAAAAGCGTGAAGAAGACTAGATTGGTACCTCCTTTAGTTTTTAAATATGTATATCACTTATTTCTTTATTTTTTTATAATAAAAAAACAATTAAAAATTGACTAGTATAATAGTTGAGCAGTTTCTATGTAAACATTGACTAGTCATAGTTTACTAATGCCTATGTAATCAGTGACTGGCAAAAAAGAAGCCCAGTTAGCAGTTCAGATACATATATGTGTTTTAATTAAGTGAAATCAATAAGTTAGAGAGAGATAACAAATCACACGTACACAAATGTCTTGGTCATTTTTTTAACCAAGACCCTAATATACTATATACTGGGGACTGTGACCGAAGTGTTGGTTATCGCTACTAGTCAAATGACTAGTCAATTAACTAGTAGTGTTCTTGTGGGGAAGCTATTGCATATAAAAAATGCACAAATACATTACAAAATAAAACTTCTTTATCGACAGATGGATGTCAGTCATATCATCTATTTTAACTTCCCAGAGGTCAATGAAAATATTTCCGTTGTTTTACGTCCAAAAGATTATTTTTTCGGCAATTTTTTCATTATTATTGTGGATGCATCTATTTTGAAGTAAAAATTTCTCAGCCGCTTATGGTCATTTTAACTTGGCAGCGGAAGCAAGGTTGCATTTCATAAAACCAACTTAAAACCAATTCATAAATTGTTTTAAGTTGGTTTTAACAAAATCATTTTGTATGGTAGAACCAAGTTTTAGCAGTTGGTTTTAACGTTAAAACCAACTTTTATTAAAACCATGTCAGTGTTAAAACACTATAAGCATAATCAATCTCAAGTCAACAGAAATCTTAAAACACATTATTCGAAACTTTTCGTTATCTTTCCCGTATTAACATTTTTTTATGACGAAATGAGGGTACATAGTACATATCGTCATATAAATTCAAAAAAGGCGTAACTCATAAAAAGTTAAAAATCGTCTGTTTGATTGATTATGATCTAACTAAAGAAAGTCCATCTACACACAACATTATTATCCGACTATGCTAAAAAATATCGAATTTATTAAAGAAATTCGAAACACTAATGAGAACTAAATGCACTAAAACATGAAATGTATTTTGCTTCTCCTGTAAAATATTTTAAATGTAACTCACGCCTTTTTAGGGTTCCGTACACCAAAGGTGAAAAGGAACCCTATTGTTTTCGCTACGCTGTCCGTCTGTCCGTCACACGCTATTTTCTCAGGAACCGTAATAGCTACGGACCTGCAATTTGGACAAAGATGAAGAACCTTGGCCGCTACAACAAATACATGAGATTTAAAAATTAAAGGGTGTTCCAAAACGAGCAGCGAAATATGTTAAAATCCAATATAATATACATACAATTGTATGTACATATGTATATTGACACTTGAAATTTTTAAAATTAGTGAATTTTTATACGATTGGAACAATTAATACTAAAATTTTAAAAAATTTAAATTAAAGGGTGGTGACTATGTAATTTTGACAACTTGCTATATCTTTGAAACCGTAAGAGGCAAACTCTTGAAATTTTCAAAAACGTTTAAACTAAAAAATCCGAAAATTATAAAATCGCCAAACCAAAAAAAAAATCGCCAAAAACCCAAAAAAAATCGCTAAAACGAAAAAAAGCACCGAATTAAAAAAATTTCTAACACTAAAATAAATCGGCAAAACCGAAAAAATCGACAAAATTAAAAAATCGCCAAAATAAAAAAAACGCCAAAAATCGAAAAAAATCGCCAAAACGCGAAAAAGGTCCAATTCTGGAAAAATCGCCTAAACGAAAAAAAATCGCTAAAATGAGAAAAAATCGCCAAATTGAAAAAACGCCAAAAACCTAAAAAATCGCTAAAACGCGAAAAATGCGCCAAAACTAAAAAATCGCCAAAATGAAAAAAATCGCCAAAAACCGAAAAAAAACGCCAAAACTTAAAAACGCTCAAAACCGAAAAAACCCAAAAACGAAAAAAAAATCCAAAACTATTTATTATGTAGGCTAAAGTTCGTATTGAATTACATATCTAGTGTCCGTACGGAACCCTTCGTGCGCGGGTCATAGTCGCACTTCACTGAATTTTTTTAGAATCTATATGACGATAGTACAGCCTCAATAGAACATTTTCGGTACTTTATAACCTAAAATAGTTATATTTTAGGTATAGAAAAAAAGCATAGATATTAATTACGGTATTATTTTCCAACCTTGATACAAATATGTACATACATAAAACCAAATTAATCATGATATAAAGTGAAATACAAAGTGAAAATATTCATATCCATATGTATTTACATATACATAAACATATTCCCAATAAGCAATCTTGCTTGAAATCATAAAACAACTGTTACTCAAGCCACACATTCAATTGTCAAGGGTTGAATTATACTTGATTTACACTTTATTTCAATAGCATTCTCCAGTGAAAAGGGAACCTGAATACAACTCAAACAATTCAGTTTTAGTACAGTGTAATTCAAGCCTTGAATTATACTACAATTAAACCTTGTATTACAGTTGACTTCAAGTGTATTTCAAGCTTCAAAAACAATGCTTTTAAAATAGAAAACAAAATGCAATTCCTGTTTTCTAATAATAATTATGCGTATATCTGCCTTCGCTATTGTTTTCACGATTTTACTCACCTTTGTTTTTCAAGTTCACATTTTTATTTATTTATTTTTAATATTTTCAACACAATTTCAGTTTTAATAATAAATAAATTACTTTTTTGACAAGGTTTGAACATATTGTATGTTGTTTGATTTTTTATTTAAAAATATTTTCAAACTTGTAAACTACTTGAAAAATTACTTGAATTCAACTTTGGTTCCAGTTAAATTTCAAGCGCTTGAATTTTAGTTTTTTGAGTGCTTATTGGGTTGTGTTTGTACATTAGAGTGGCCGTTTTTTTTTTTTTTTTTGTTATTTCTTATATTCTCTCCCACCAAATCGGTTCAGTTTTATGTAAAAAAAAAATGCAAAACAATGCTCAAGCCAATTTTCAATGAAATTTGTTTGCATATGACTATATTTAAAAAAAAAATATTTTACAAGAATATTATATATGGCAATATTTTAGCTCTTCTAGTCAACAACATTAGTCTCAAAGTAAGTTTTTTGCTAAAATTAATATTTTTTTTTAATAATGAATAAATTATATTTACATGGAAATTATTTATATTAAGCATGTACAATAAGAGCTTATATTTATTAAATTATTTCATACAGATACATACATATAGTCAAAAGAAAACTAAACAAAAAAATTACATTGAAATATGTAGGGGCAGACGCACCGCATAAAACACAACTTAGAGGGAGAGAATAGAAGCAATAAAAAAAATTATCCACAGAACTAACGGCCACTCTAATGTACATATACATATGTATATATATATACATACATTAGAGCGACTCACTGAAAAAAGTTTTTGTTACCCCTCTCTACCTAAAACTATCAAAACATTTGAGGGGTCTAGCGATGACCGTTTACGAGCTGGATGGACCGTGTCTAAAACAGGTCTATTTTTGAAGTTTTTGCATACTTTCGTATTTTGACAACATATTAAATAAATTAAGTAAAGTGCGACTCTGACTCGCGCACGAAGGGTTCCGTTCGAACACTAGATATGTAATTTAATACAAACTTCATCCTATATAATATATAGTTTTGGCATTTTTTTTCGTTTTTAGGATTTTTTCTGTTTTTCATTTTTGAGTTTTTTTTATATAAATTTCTTTTTAGTTTTGGCGACATTTTCGCGTTTTGGCGATTTTTTCGATTTTTGGGGATTTTTTCATTTTGGCGATTTTTTTCCTTTTGGCGATTTTTTCGAATTTAACGATTTATTTTAGTGTTAGAAATTTTTTCTAAATTTGTCGTTTTTTTCGTTTTGGCGATTTTTTTTAATTTTTCACGATTTTTTTTTTTGGTTTGCCGATTTTATAATTTTCGGTTTTTTTTAGTTTTACCGTTTTTGAAAATTTCAAGTGTTTGCCTGCAACGGTTCCCAAGATATAGCAAGTTGTCAAAATTACATAGTCAAAATTGCATTAACCCTTTAATTTAAATTTTTTTTAATTTTAGTGTTAATTGTTGTAGTCTGTATAAAAATACACTAATTTTACAAATTTCAAGTTTCAATATACATATTTTCATACAATTGTTCTTTTTAGAGTTCCGTACACCAAAGGTGAAAAGGAACCCTATTGTTTCCGCTACGCTGTCCGTCTGTCCGTCACACGGTATTTTCTCAGGAACCGTAAGAGCTACGGACCTGAAATTTGGACAGAGTATGTATAACCTTGGCCGCTGCAACAACAAATACATGAGAATTAAAAATTAAAGGGTGTTCCAAAACAAGCAACGAAAAATGTTAAAATCCCATGTAATATACATACAATTGTATGAACATATGTATATTGAAACTTGAAATTTGTAAAATTAGTGTATTTTTATACAGACTACAACAATTAACATTAAAATTTAAAAAAATTAAAATTAAAGGGGTGTCCATCAGTTAATGCAATTTTGACTATGTAATTTTGACAATTTGCTATATCTTGGAAACCGTAAGAGGCAAACACTTGAAATTTTCAAAAACGGTAAAACTAAAAAAACCGAAAATTATAAAATCGCCAAACCAAAAAAAAATCGCCAAAAATTAAAAAAAAATCGCCAAAACGAAAAAAATCGCCAAAAATTAAAAAAAAATTCTAACACTAAAATAAATCGCAAAATTCGAGAAAATCGCCTAAATGAAAAAAAAAAACGCCAAAATGAAAAAAAACGCCAAAATGAAAAAAAACGCCAAAAATCGAAAAAAATCGCCAAAACTCGAAAATGTCGCCTAAGCTAAAAAAAAAAATTTAATAAAAAAAATCGCAAAAATGAAAAAAATCGCCAAAAATAAAAAAAATCGCTAAAATGAAAAAACGCCAAAAACCGAAAAAAATCGCCAAAACAAGAAAATAAAGTGTCAAAACTAAAAAAAGAGCCAAAACTTAAAAAAATCGCCAAAACCGAAAAAACGCAAAAACAGCCAAAACAAAAAAACCGAAAAGACCCCAAAAACGAAAAAAATGCCAAAACTATATATTATATAGGATGAAGTTTGTATTAAATTACATATCTACTGTTCGTACGGAACCCTTCGTGCGCGAGTCTAAGTCGCACTTTACTGAATTTTTTTAATATGTTTTCTTGGAAGAAAATACGAAAATGTGCAAAAAAAATTCAAAAATATACCTCTTTTAGAAACGGTCCAGCTCACGAACGACAATCGCTAGACCCCTCAAATGTTTTGGGAGTCCCCATTAAAAATACCAATCTTTGATTTGAGAGGGGTAACAAAAACGCGGTTTTCACCTCTATACAACGTGAGTGAGTCACTCTAATATACATACTAGTGTCCTGCACAAGACTGTTTATAAGACCTTTCAAGACATGAGAGATTTTTTCAAATGCTTTACTACAGCGAAATATTCTAAAAGAATCGCTAAGCAACACTGTTGGCAAGTAATTTTTTTCGGTGGTCTGTCTTGCCAACAGTGTTGTTTAGCGATTCTTTTAGAATATTTCGCTGTAGTAAAGCCTTGGAAAAAATCTCGCATGTCTTGAAAAGTCTTATAAATACTCTTGTGCAGGACACTAATACATACATATATGTATTAACGAAGTTATTTTTAAGTGATTTTTTTTTATTATTAAAATTAAAAACAATGAATTTTTTTGGAAGAATAACTTTTGATACTTACCGCATGGACATCTTTATTTTTTGATCGAACTTTTTCTAAATTGCGATTAGTGGCTTCATAAGCTGCCAGGCAACGTAAACGTCGTAATAACAAAGCTTTGGCAGCTTCACTATCACGTTGATAATAACGCAGAGTATCACCAAGTTTTAAATCCTGATCACTAGCCACACGAACTTCTAGGTTCTTTAAAATTTGTGTACAGAAAACATTTGCACTAGTATCAATTTTTATTGTGTATTTAAGTTTAAAATGTACCTTGATTTTTTCAAAAATATCAGCAGTCTTTGCGCAAAATGTTTCCATGGAACCCTTTTCAGCTGTTGACAACTGCCTTAAAGAATTCGAGATTTTCTGATGACATTCACCAACATCCTTGTGACGTTGTGTCATTTTTTCGGTACGCAGTGAAGCTTCACGCAAGTGCCCATTATATTCAGTTAGAAATTGAAACTCATTTTCGAAGAAATCATTAACGTCATGCACAGTTACTCCTAAAAGTATTTCATCGGTGGTTTTACCCAGAGACTTGACAATACCACCAAATATGGCTGTCTTTTTACGTGGCTTTGCACACAAATCTTGATCGTATTCGAGGAACACTTTTAAATGTTGGTCATTGCGAAAAACAGTGTGAGTGGCTAAACGCCTTAAGAAAACTTCATGCATAGCAACAGTTTTCTTAAAGGTTGCAAGATATTCGCTGTAAAGACAAAAAAAAAATTATTTGATTTTTGAAATTTTGGATATTTAAAAAAAAGTTATTTAAAATATGCAAAAAACTAATAATAAAAAAATAATTTCCAAAGTTCTTTGGGAGTGTTTCAAGTCAATAATATTTACTGAATACTAGGTTATAGTGGACATCAGTACCTGGATTCAGTAACTTTTATTACGATAATCGTATCGTTATAATAAATATAAAGAAAATTTATAGACTTTGCTATTCAGTAACATATTTTAACGATATTCGCTGTCGGTTGGAGAAAAAAATAAGTCACAAAATCAAAGTTGTTGAGTTTTTCTTTATCAATCTTTATGCTTTTCGCTTATTTTTACATTTTCTATACAGAGATACCACAAAATATTGAATTAAATAGCGATTAAGATAATGTTGGAGACTATCGTAAAAAAGAAATTACGGAACCACATTATCGTTACCACAAGCCGTGCAGAATATTTTTTTTATTTGGAACGCAATTGCACAACGAAAAATAGCGGAAATTACAAATGTTGCCACTAGTACACACTACCATCTTTGTTTTCGATGTCTCAAATGTCTCAAGGCTTATCTAATTAGATGGTAGCGGTATTTCATCTGGTATTTTTTATACCCTTTACCAAAAAATGGTAAAAGGGTTTATATAGGTTTGTGATTCCGTTTGTAATTTCCAGAATATTAATAAGGGAGCCATAAAATATATATATTCTGGATCCTTATGCATAGGGAAGACGAATAAGCGATGTCCGTCTGTCTGTACGTGAAATCGGTTTTCCGAAGCTCCCAGAAAAGCTAGAGACTTCGTTCTTGGACTGGTGGGTCAGAAATGGTCGAAATAAGATCGGTATTGAAAATCAGCAAAATCGAGCAGACGGTTTCAGAGCTGGGAGACTTAAACTTTATTTTGCCATACAAAATAACTACCGAAAACTAGTTTTTAATAATTTTTTATTAAATAAATTTTTTATTAAATAAATTGGTATTTCTAACTCAAAAAAAAAAAATTAAAAAAAATTAAAAAAATTAAAAAGACGTTTCCAGGGTTGGAAAACCTTAACTTTTTTTGTTATGCAAAAGTAACTTACTAAAACAAATTTTTCCTTTTTTTTCTATAAACTAAACATATGTAATGTTCTGAAAAGATGATTCCAGGGTTGGAAAACCTATGATTTTTGTGATATATACAATTAACTACCGTAAACTAATTTTTTAATTATTTTTATTAAATAAACTTATTTTATACTTCACCACGAATAAAATTGGTATTTGAAATAAAAAATTAAACTTCAAAAAATTAATAAGATGTTTCCAGGGTTGGAAAACTTTAACTTTTTTTCTTACACAAAAGTAACTTACTAAAACAAATTTTTCATTTTCTTTATAAATTAAACATATCTTATATTCTTAAAAGAAAAATATTGGTGTAAGAAATCAGAAAAATCAAAAGGGATGATTCCAGGGTTGGGAAACTGAAACTTTTTGTGATATAAAAAATTAACTACCGAAAATTAATTTTTATTTTTTTCATTAAATGAACTTATTTTATACTTTACTACGAATAAAATTGGTAACTCAAATTAAAAATTAACCTTCAAAAAATTAAAAAGATGTTTCCAGGGTTGGAAAACTTTTTTTATACAAAAGTAACTTACTAAATCAAATTTTTCCTTTTTCTCTATAAATTAAAGATATCTTATATTCTTAAAAGAAATAGATTGGTATCAGAAAAATTAAAAAAAAATGATTTCAGGGTTGGGAAACTTACTCTTTTTGTGATATAAAAAATTAACTACCGAAAACTAATTTTAACTTTTTTTAAATAAATAAAATTATTTTATGATTGAGTACGAATAAAATTAGTATTTCAAATAAAAAAAAACAATTAAAAAATTAAAAACACGATTCCAGGGCTGGAAAACTTTATTTTTTTTTTTTTGACAAAAGTAACTTACTAAAACAAATTTTTCCCTTTCTTTATAAATTAAACATATCTTATATTCTTAAAAGAAAAATATTGGTGCAAGAAATCAGAAAAATCAAAAAGGATGATTTCAGGGTTGGAAAAGTTAAAATTTTTGTGATATATAAAAGTAACTAAGTCTTATTAATTTTTATGTTTGCTTTTATAAATTATATATATTTTACGTTTTAGAAATAAAAGTTTTTTGTAGAAAACTATAAAAATAAAAACCACAGCTCCAGAGCTGGAAACTTTGAACTTTTTTTCTGGATATTGAAGTAAATAAATAAAACATTTTTTTGAACTTTCTTTCTTCACTTAACAAACTTTCTATATTTTTTTTAAGAACTACTAGATTGGTATAAGTAATCAGAAAAATCTAAAATGATGATTTTAGGGTTTGAAAGTTAATTTTTTTGTACATAAAAGTAACTAGGTCAAATTATTTTTTTCTTTTTGTTTATACTTTATGTATGTGCTTATGTATGTATCTCTATACTACATAAAAGCACTTTGGTAAAGGTTATATAAGATTCGGCACAGCCGAATATAGCATTCTTATTTGTTTTTATTTATCTGACGTATGTCAAAACATTTTTTTAATTTAATTTAATTTATTCATTCATAACACGAAAACCTAGCCTATAAAGCTGTGTTCACATTAAGTGTGTTCGAGAACTCAAAAATTTGTAAATAAATTTGTACTATTTTTTACTGGATTGCGTTCGCATACATAAAATCCAGTAAATGAGAGGGCGAATTGACAGAGAAAAATGACAGTTCATTTACTGAGTCAAAGGGAAACAAACATTTTTAATTTTTGATGAAATTAAAAAAAAAAACAAATGTATTAAGTTATAAACAATATTAAGCTAAGTCTAGACGATATGTTGAATCAGCAAATGTATGCTTATGTTCATATGCTTTAAAATAACAACAAATCCTGCTGTCAGCATATATATATGTTAGCCGTCTACACAGTATGCTGAAAGTACCACATTTTTTAAAATCAACATATGTCAGCAAATGATAATACAACATATGAAATAAAATTTTTGTGTCTACATGATATGTTGAATTTCGTATTCTAATATACATATATGTTGAGTCAAGTGAGCATTTGCTTAGATATAAAATAAATTTTGACAATTCTTTTTCTTTATTTTAAATTTATGTATGTACATATATCAATTATCGCTTTCAGTGCAAAAAATTATATTTTTGGTTAATAAAAATTAGTGCAATTATACATGTATACAAATAAAAAGAAATTCGCGAAATGACGGAAATTGGCAAAAAGCTACAACAGCAAGATGACAAAGTCTAATAATGTTTTAAACTCTTCAAAATTGTTAAAACTTCTAAAAAATAACCACGCGAAAGGCCGCCTTTATTGCAAACTTTGCAAAAAATCGCCAAAAATTGGCGACATTTTTAGCAAGTCATACGGCCCTGTTCTGCAAATCACGACATGAAAAATCACGGTGATTTCAATAAAACAATAAAACCTTAATCATTGCTTTTGTAAATTTGACAATTTACAGCGATTGAAGTTGCATTAATATATTCTATTATACATGACAAAAACTTAAAATACAACAAAAACCCACTAACAAGTAAATTATTAGTAGGTTACTTTTGAAGTCACCGTGATTTAAATCACCGTGATTTTCAGAACAGGCCCGATAATATGGATTGAAAACCGCTAAAACTGTAAGGAATGCATAAAATTCGGCTAAAATCGCGAAAATTGCATAAAAAAGTTACTAACAGCGGGATGTTGACGAATTGCAATATTTTTTAAAAATCGGCAAAACTTTTAGGAGGCTGAAAGCATGCAAAAAGTCGATTTTATTGCGAAGTTTGCTGGAATAAGATTGATTGTCTTCTTCAGAATCGCCTGAAATTTTTTTTTATGAAATTTTAATTTCCCTTAATTTTTATTCACCCGAATTTACCATGAACATTTCTGCAGTATATTTTTCGCGTAATGTAGAATTTTTTGTGTTTTTTTTTTGTTTTTATTCTACTATTTTTGTTATTTTAATATTTACGTTATTTTTATTTTAAAAATGGCAAATTAGGAAACACTGTTCATAACTGAGCAGAGTTAAAATATCAATTCTATATGCTATCAAATTTGCCGTATGCTGAAAAGCTTACATAGGCTTTTCAACAAATAACATATCTGACAGCATACATAGGAAATTTGTTAAAAAGGAAAAATATGGTGGCTACACGATATGCTAAAATCTTGAAAATACGTTTGTTGACAATGCTAACAAATGCTCTTCATATGTCGTTAAGCATACGTATGTTGAAAAAATTTAGTGTCTACATGATATGTTGGCACTGGTAACAAATTTTTTATCATAAATATGCTGATTCAACATATCGTCTAGACTTAGCTGTACATTTATTTAAGTTTGATGCCAGAAAAATATAAGGGTATGTTTATGTATTCCACGGGAAATTAAAACGTGTGGAATTTTTATAGAATTGTTGGAAATATGTACATATGTATGTGTGTATGTATGTACATATGCATTTATAAGGTTTGTTTCTTTACTCTACATTGGGATCCCGCGGGACCCAATTTGCATGAAAAGCGTTCCCGTACTCGAAAATTGGGTATATGAGAGAGGTTTTGTGAGAATAATTTTTTTCTTCTTCTTGCACGAAACAGCCCGTACTTTTTCTTCGTGCTAGTTTGGGCAAACACAAAATCAAGCAGCTGTTTGAAAAATAAACAATTACAAAGAAAAATTACATATGCCTAAACACTAAAAAAATGGAAAAATGTATGAAAAAATTTTTAAAAACTAGTGGCAAACAAAGTTTAATAAGTTTTTATATGAAATTAATATAAAAAACCTATATAAGTATGCGGAATCATGTAAGTAAATACGTGCGTGTGTATGTACATCAGTGATGGGAGTTGGAAATATTGATTTCGTGCCAAATCTGATTTTAAATAGTGCCAAAACCACTTGAATAGTGCCAAAACACTTTTTATATAATTTTAATGTTAGTACTTGATGTTTATTTAAACTATGGTTCTTGAATGATAATTTATTGTGTTTATAACTAGAAAAAATTACAAATATCACAAAAATCACGGTCTAAAATTAGTTGTATTTACACATTAATACATTTCGAGCCCTATTTTCGATATAATCGTGAGCGACATGTAGTAAATAAATTAACCTTTTTATTATCAAAATTGTTGATAACTTTTAAAATATAAGCTGTAAAATTTATCGTGAGCGACAATTTACGTATGTACTCGTAAAAAACATTTGAATGTTATAATAAAACCTTCTCCTAAATCGAAAATAATCACCCTTTCTCCAGTTGTCGACATCGACGTCACTTTAACACAAGACTCAAAAATTGGGACTTATTTACTCGCTCTCGAGAACAATTTTGTGCTACTGACAATCTATTCCGTTACATAAGGTCTAGAAAATAGCACAAACCTGCCAACAGGAGTCAGTTATTTTTGAGAACGTGTACAGAAGCCCAAATTTTTTGGTATTGTGTTAAAGTATCGACGTCACAACTGGAATAAGGGTGAATGCTCGATATGTATGCATCATATATTAATAATTTGTACTTATTTACAAGAAATACAAATATAAAAACATTTTTTTACGTTAAAGTAATGATTCTAAAGGACATACTTAAAGACTATAATAACCCTAAACTAATTTAAATTGATAAAATAACTTATTCTTATTAGATGTATATACTTCATGACAATTAAAGTTTGTGCTTTCTTCTTGTTAGTATACTGTCGAGTTGTAAAAATTCATGCACCTTAAAAATAATAATAATTGTTAGCTATTTATTTTAATCAAACAAAGATTCTATCGGTATAGTAGAATTTATATTGCTTTTATACACTTCAAAAATCTTTACCATGAATTAAAGATGTTCAAGTTTATAATTGCAGTCCATTTAACACTTTAAAAATATTCTTTATACGCTTGATGAAGAGTAGAGAATAAAAAGAATACCTTGAACCATTCGATAAATATTACTCAAAAAATGTTCATTGAAACTACTCTGTCGGAAATTACGTTAACTTTAAACTAACTTTAAGCTATCTATATTTCGTAACTAGTACTGACTGGCACTTGGATTACTTTTAATGTAATCAACCGACTATTTTAACATTGCGATGTCGTAGGCGGTAGTCAATTGTCTCACTCTGCATTACTTTCAGCTAACTTAAAGTTGACTTTTTTAAATTACCTGGTAGTCAGTAAATTTAAAAAATGTTTCTGGGGTTCGAACATGTATCATCACACATTGTGTACTCAACGCTCTACCACTCAGCTAAGGTAACATCTAAAATAACAACAGCAAAATGTTAATATAAAACTGAAATTAGTTTCAAAGTAGCTGAGAATAAATTTGTTGGCTGTCATCAAATTCGATTGCGTACTCAACTGGAGGATTAATTTTGGGTTTGTGCTGGATGACATTGCAGTTAGGTTTTAGTTAACTATTTTTGTGGTCAACCACACATTCTCCGACAGGGTATTGTTTGCGTCTCCATGTCTTTTAAAACTCACTCACACTTAAGCTCTTGAATTTTTTAAATCTTATTCACTTTTAATGTTTCCACGTATTTTATTTCGCTTAGAAGCATTTTTTTATCAAGAGAAACAGTACGAGTATTATTTGAGTCTCCAATACAAAGCAATACAAATAATAGTCCTTGAAGTTATATTCAGTTTTCAAATATGACACAAAAGAAATATAAGAAGACTTTAATTCTATTTTTTAATTACAATTTTATGCTGGTCAAATTAGTTTTTGATTATTAATTGTTCAATTTCAGTGCCACAATAATTTTCTTCTGTTGGAATATGGAGAGAATTTCGATCTATATTGTCAACATCAAAGTACAAGAAGATTACTTGTTATTGCAATTTAATGGACAAAAAGTGCCAGAAAAGGAGCGAGAGTGCCACAGTTCCAGGCAACATCCAATAGTGCCAAAAATGGCACAATTGTGCCACATTTCCCATCACTGATGTACATAAGTATGTGTTTAGTTATGTTTATACGTATGTATATGCATACATGCATTGACGTTTATTTTCGTGTTAAAATAATGGTATTTCGCGTTCCCGTACTTTTGTGCAATTTTGTATATTATTGAGCGAAATTATAGTTTCCTCTCATTTTACCGAACTTTACCCAAAAAGTAAAGAAACAAAGCTATAATAACAATGCTATGGCATTTCCGAACGATTTAATTTCACGTGAAATTCGGAACATAACCGATTGTTTTTAAACGTGAATAAATTTAATAGATTATTATATTGAAATCTTTGTTTATAGATATCGTCGGGCGGACGGTTCCTGGTTTGCCGTATGGAACATTTAAAAAAAGTTTACATTGTGTGCTTTTTTTAAATTCTTTCCCAGTTTTTCGTTGTCTTGAATATATCATCCTAATAACTTCTCACGTTCAGGGTAAAAAGCTTAGAAACTTTAACGGGTTGGCCCGCGATGTCGACAAGAAAGTTTCTATCGCTTATTTATATTTAAAACAAAATCAAAATAAGAACGTTTATTTTTGTTTTCAATATAAGTAAGCTATAGAAAGTTTCTTGTCGACATCGTGGACCAGCCAAATAAGTTTAAATAAAAAAATATGTCGATACCTATTACTTTTATTATTAAACAAAATAAAGGGTGTCCCAACAAGAACGCAAGATTTAAATTTTGGCGCCATTCGAAATGTCATTGTTTGACATTTGAACAATTGTTATTGTTTGCTAGTAGAAGGTACGAGGTTAGTAAAAATGAAGCGCTACACGAATGAACAACGCATTCTCATTGTGAAATTGTTTTACCAAAATGGTGAAAGTTTTGCGGCTACAGTTCGCAAATTTGCGATCAATTTGGGGTCACAATAATGCTCCAAAAGAGTCAACTGTAAAGACATTAATGGATAAATTTGCCGAAACTGGGTCTGTTAGTGATGTAAAGACAACAACGCGCCTTCGGCCAGGTCGATCGACCGAAAATGTCGCAGCTGTACGTGATGATGTCGCTCAAACGCAGGTCAAGCGCAAACAGTCAATGGTGTTCGGTATCGTGAAATGATAACCAGTTTTTTCGTGCCTAGGATTGAAGAGATGAATCTGGAGGGCATGTGGTTTCAACAAGACGGCGCCACATTTCATACAGCCAGAGAAACAATTCAATAGCTACATCAGTCATTTCCCGGTCGTGTTGTTTCGCGTTTTGGAGACCAGAATTGGCCGCCTAGATCGTGCGATTTAACACCATTAGACTTTTTTCTTTGGGGTTTTTTGAAGTCGATGGTTTACGCGAATAACCCGACGACGACTCAAGCCTTAAAAGAGGAAATTGGACGCTGCATTAATAAAATACCGCAGCATTTATGCAAAACGGCCATTGAAAATTTCATTAAAAGATCGCGTGTGTGCCAGCAAACCGCGGCGGCCATCTGCCCGATTTGTTGTTCCACACATAACCTCATTTTGTCTACTTTACGATATAATAAAGTTTCACGATTTTTTTTAAATATCTGTGTTTTATTTAAAATTTAAATCTTGCGTTCTTGTTGGGACACCCTTTATGCTATCGTGCATTTCATACGTATAATTTTTTAACGCCAAAATTGGTAAGCAGTTGTTGTATATATTTTACTGGATTTTACAATTTTTCTGTTCGCGTACTTTTAGATGCAAATTTTTTTGAGAGTAATTTTTTTGAATTACTCAGTATTTACTCAGTTAAAAAAAAAGTACTCAAACGCACCTATTATACATATGTATTAGCCTTTTGGAATGTCACTTTTTTATACACATGATATTTTCTGTGTATGTCAAAATCTTCGTTTTACATACGGGTTATAATTTTTGTGTTCACACATTGGTAGGTATGTTATCTAAATTTGACATAGCCTATAAAGGTAAATAAATGCATACTTTTGTTAATGCTATTTAAATTTTTCCTTTAATTTTTAGTTTTTAATCTATTAAATTCCTTTTTATATTATTAATCTTACAATTTTACTTTATTTTTAACGCCAAAGCACTTGCTTTATTTAAAACCAGCTTTGTCACTTGAAAATAGAACACGCTGTAAATCAAAATTGTCGTTTGTATTGTACACAGAGAATTCTTTCTTCACGTATAATATTAAGAATTCGAGAGCATTTATTCAAAACACGTCAACTCAAATTTGGTCAAAATAAGTTTACGATGGCGAATAGCACCCCTATTCACCTGTAGTATAAATTTCGAATCAAAAATTTTTTTTTACTCTTCTCTTCTTCTTTTTCTTTCGATTCAGTTTTTTGCAGAATACCTCTTTTCGATCCGTGCGTAACTGAATGCGGGAACGTAATCGAAACGCAGAATAGGGGTGAGTGTAAAATTTTTCAGAAAATCGCCAAAATTAGAAATAAAATCGCCAAAAATTATTTCTTGTAAATTTTTATCAGCCAAATTAAAAACGCATTAATTACTATAATTAAAAAAAGAAAAATCATCAAAATCAAATTGTGTTAACTTTTTGCAGACGAGTTTTGGAAGGATTTATTATTGAAACTACTCCTTCAACAAACTAATTTTCCTAAATTTGAAAAATTCGGAAATTCAATTTTGTTAAAAATAGCCATAATAATCGCCAAAATTTATTTATCGCAAAAAAAATCGTCAACAAGTTTATTTATCGCCAGAAAAATCGACATGTCGCCAAACCAAAAATTTGGACGCCAAGTGAGTTAAAAAATCGCCACGCTTAGCGAGAAATCGATATATCTGACAGCCCTGTATAGTGTCAGTTTTTAATAAAAAAAAATAGATAATATACACGCATGTTTGCACATGATTCTGTTTTTCATCGAAAAAAAATTCTGTAACTCGAAGCCTACGTGAGTCGAAGTTATTTGTGGAATAATGGTCATTGGAGTTATAGAAGTTCGACTGTATATGTATGCATGTAAACAAATAATTTTGGAACGTGTTTTTTGTGATATTCGTGGAATTTATCGTTTAAAGACCATAGTATACTAAACACTACTAGCCAGGGGGTTTATTATGTAATTCGATTCGAAACGGAAATGTGTTCGAATGTAATGTTAATAACATACAAATTCGAACAGTTTCCGTTTCGAATCGAATTACATAATAACACCCCAGCATTTAAATTATAGTATATAAAAAGTGGTTTGGCACTATTCAGGTGATTTTGGCACTATTTGGAAACAGATTCGGTACGAAATCAAGATTTCCAATTGCCATCACTGAGGCACATCATTTATTTTTACAATAATGAGCGAATTAACTAGTTTTTTCGCTCTACTGAAAAGTTAGCTTTTCTGAGTTGACGTGTTTTGAATATAGGCTATCGAATTGTATCGTCTTCTGGGTCTGGTTATTTATTAGACAAAGATGGTGTGAAAGCTTCGCCAACAATTATATGCTTGTCAGTGTGGCATATGCGAGTCATACTTTCTTCAGCGCCCTCGATAATTTTCGTTTTCCATGTCGTTGGTTTTTATGTGTGCAATTCATTCTTAAATTCACTACGACAAATTTTAAGCTGTAAAATTTTTAGTAACCTTATTTAGTGAGCTTATTAAACAAACAAAAAAACTGGAAAGCGCGAAATCGAACGCAAATCTTAAGTAAAACCGATTTTCTTGGATATATGGGAGTAAATTAGGGCGCAAACGACAAAAAATATTGAATGAGTGACTAAATGAGCGTTTTAAATAAATTTTTTAAAGTAAAACCACACAATATATCAGTTGTGTCCCTACTGTTGATGCTGATGATTCTCTAATATTTTTTATTGTTCTATTTTTATGAAATTAAGCTCATAACTTTTCGAGTTAATTTATTAATTATGATTTCGCACATATACTTCAATAGTGGCATAACTCAAAAAAACCAGTTTTGCAGAAAACGCGTTTTAAGTTTTCAATTTGCATACAATACAACTCAATGGAGAAATGAAAAAAATTCTCTCAGGACGTGATGGTACAAACTATTTATATGAAATTTTTACACAAGATAAAATACGAAATGCCGCATCTTTCTGCATTATTAACTCAAAAAACTAATTTTTTGAGTTATGCCACTATTGAAGTATTTGTGCGATTTGTTCTTGTGTAGTCGTTTTTTTTTTTTTAATAAAAAGAAAAATCGAAGAAACTTTAATTATATGGTGGTGTGTCCTTAGTTTTGCTGTTTACTGTGTGTTATTTTTCAGCAGTCAAATAAATTTGTCAATAAAATGGAAGATTTTCATAGAAAGTTAATTAATTTGCTTTTAAATTGCTTTGGGTTTTAGCTTAAAATATTAAAGGGCAACAGATATACATACTTAGATTAGAAGAGAGGAGCGTGTGCTGTACAAGTTTTTTTTTTTGGTTGACTATAAATACGCGACACATTTTTTTTGTCGTACACTTTGAAGTATCTTATCTTCCACCAATATTGGTGAAACATATATAGTTTAAAACATGATATAAATATAGAAGGTACTTCCATTCTCTCTTTGTTTTTAAAAATAAGTATTTTTGAAGTTTGTTTTTTGAGAGAAATATAGAAAAATGTTCCCATATAGTAAAAAATTTAAGTCTTCTCCTAGAAATTTTTTTACAAAAATGTGTAATTATCTTAACAAAAATTTGGGAAAAAATAAAGTTATATACATAACTACATATCTGTGAAGTTTAAAAAGTGATTATGTCATAACTTATCTCATATTTTTAAGTTTTCAGCTTAATACAAATCTTTTAACTATATTTTCAACTAAATTTGGCGCTGAGAAACCAAATTGATTGATGATTTGGATTATTTGACAACGAATTTTCATTAAGTTTAACAAATATTAATTGATATTGCACTCTGTTTAATTTACATAATGTTTGTTGTTGATTGTAACATCCTTTTCTAAAAAAATTGGTTTAATAACCGGTCAGATCTTTTGTCAAGTCTATTTCACAGATCTTATAGGCTCTTAGTCACTGTTGGCGAACACCAGGAAATGCAGGGAATTTAAAAAATGCTGCACTCTTATTTTTTTGCTTATGCCCTAATTTAGTAAGAAGATTTATGACTTTTTTTAAAAATAATTTTCTTGTTTTTGAATTGTCTAAATTATTTTCTTCAAAATGGTTGTTGTCTTTGATACTGAAAAATGAAAATATTATTACCATGTTTTTAAAACATAAAAATAAAATGAAATTATTATACAAAAGTTTGAAAAATAAAGGAAAAAATATGTGTTGGATATAATGTTTGAAACAAAATCATAAAGCAAATACACGAACCTTCTAGCATAGACAATAACTAATAATTGTTTTAAAAATTCTGCTTCTTTTTTTTCGTCCATAGACAAGACGATACAACCGTCTAACACAATTTGGACATTAATTGTTTAATTTATACATTCTGTATTTTATAAAAACAATTTTGAAATAATTTTTGAATAAAATTTTCAAAAAAACTGTAAATAGAGGGTTAAATATTAAATTAATACGGTAGCACGATTTTACCGGAAACTTCACAATACTTATACTTGTCAGATGGTGAATGTTAAGAAAAATTGAGAGAATGGAAGTACCTTCTATATTTATATCATGGTTTAAAATGTATTTTATTATATACACAAAATTCTTAACATCAAGGTGTCAACAGAGCATTTTAAATTTGCTTGAATAGAAACAACTTTCTATTTCGTTTTTGTCTTGTATTTTTGAACATACCCAGGCAGAAATTGTAGTACTGGGAAAGCACTCAAGAAACCAAAGGGTTTGCCAACGATACAGTTTACAATCTGAAAAATGGTTTGCCAATGTTTTTTTTCGTAAAAAAAAATGTTTTAAACTTTTATTTGAGCAAAGTTAGGGATCAAAGCCAAAATTGCTTTTACTATTCTCTAAGGACCAGAAAATAGCTAGATTTGTGCCCCTATTACGGTTTACAACTCAACTAAGTTTAGTTGAAATTGTAACAACTTAACCTTAAAACAACTTAACTATTTTTTTGGCATTCTGAATTACAACTCATTTTTTTTTTATTTGAAACCATAGTAGCCATCAGAAAACATTTAGTTTAGAAATTGTATTTTTTTCAGATTTAATTTTTTATGAACCTGGCAACAATATTGTTGACAAATGGGATTGGTTGGCGTCTGGAATAATGAAGCAAAACTAATACAACACTCGAAAAAAAATACAACTGATAAAAAGCAGTTGTCTCATGCTGAAAAAAGTTGTAATCCGTAACAAAAATTTTACAACTACAACTTAACTATCCATTTAGTTGTAAATCATAATAGGGGCCTTGGTTAAAAGTCTAGTCAATTGCTGTTGACAGCAAGGACGTAAATGTTTTATTTTAATATTACCAAAGTCAAAAGCAGAAAATTCTGAAAATGATGGATTATGGATTAGATTAAGCATGTTCGCAGTTTACGATTTAGAGTCATAATAATAATAATAATAATAATAATAATAATAATAATAATAATAATAATAATAATAATAATAATAATAATAATATGTAATAGTTTAGTTGTAGTTGTACAATTTTTATTATGGATTACAACTTTTTTCATCATGAGACAACTGCTTTTTATCAGTTGTATTTTGGTTTTTATTTCGAGTGTTGTATTAGGTTTGCTTCATTATTCCAGACACCAACCAATCCCATTTGTCAACCAATATTGTTGCCACGTTCATAAAACATGAAATCTGAAAATAAAATACTAAAGGCCTGGAGGCTTATTCTGAATTGCGATGCGAAAATCAATGCGATGCGCAAATGAAATGCGATGCGAAAGAAAATTGATATTCTGTTAGACTTTCGCAATCGCATTCGCAATTTATTTCAAATCGTGGCAACGCTGCTCAAATAAACGTCAGTGCCAACAAACCTCAAATCAAAAATAAATAAATTGTTTGTGTTTGGCTGTGAAAATTGTTTATTAAATTTATTTAAGAAATTCTGTAAGAAAAAAATAATAAAAATGGATTCGACGACGAAGAAGGGCATGCGCAATATGAAAGGATACAGAGAAGATTGCTTAGAAGCAAATCAGATATTCTAAGCTTGAATGAAAAAAGTTAATTTATTTTGATGCTTTCGAAAAATAAACGTTTACTTATGCAGAATATATCTTTTTTCAAAATTAAAGTTGAAGTCAAATATTTTTGCACTGGTTTATATATTTCATACTTTTTCCATCCTGCAGCTTCTCTAATAAGTGGTCCATTGATATTTAGTTCTTCAGTTAACATTTGCCACAAATTATTTGCCGACTGACGTGCATTTGGTGTTTCCAAATGGCATCTTGCCAATTGGCTGTGCTTATTCATAAATTCTACCATTATTGCAAATTGACGGGGTTTGGTGGTCTTATTGCTTGCATCCCTGAATTAAATAATGAATATATGATGATAATAATAAAATATCTTTCACTTACATGTTTGTATTTTGCGAATGCTATTTTGTTGTCGAATAAATTTTGCAAATTTGACATGTGTTTGGCATTTGTTTTCGCAATGTAGAATACCGACATGCAACTTTGCGAATATCGCAATACAGACTGGCAATTGTTCGCATTTATGTATTTTCGCATCGCATTGATTTTCGCATCGCAATTCAGAATAAGCCTCCTGACCCACGATATCGACATCGTTCGACTTGTCGCACACTTACATTTGAAACAATAACAAAACATTAAAATTTGTTTTTGCTTTGAATGTAAGTGTGCGACAAGTCGAACGTTGTCGACATCGGGGGTTTGGCCCTAAGTCTAATCTTAAATATTTAAAATGTTTTGTGATGGCTACTGTGGTTTCAAAAAACATAGCATATATAAAAACCTATTCTTTTCGAACAATGTTTCGAATATGTACAACTAAAATTAGTTGTAATTCAGAATGCCAAAAAACAGTTAAGTTGTTTTAAAGTTAAGTTGTTACAATTTCAATTAAACTTGTATGAATTGTAAACCGTAATAGGGGCATTAATTCTTTAAAATTAACTCTTGTAGTAATCATTTATGAATTCTGTAATAAGGCATATACATTTTATCAATGAAGTACTGGGAAAATGATTTACTAAACACAATTATAAACTCCTTTATCGGGAATAAAGTTCATGTAAAATGTGTTTCACTTCCCTAAAGTTGTGGTCGGGAATCTTGTGTTGTTGCTGAGTTAGTGTGTAATTTGGTTCGATTTTCCACCATTTTTTGTTAATTGGAAAACAAAGTTTTCACCTCTTATTCCCGATAAGGAAAAATATATGACTTTTTAGTTTTCTGAATACTTGCCCGTCGCACTATACGAAATTTTTTTGGCCAAAAGTAAAAATTTTAATTTTAGCAAAGCTTTTTTTTTTGCTTTAATATAATAAAAAATATAACAAAGTAAACATAGCTTTTTAAATTTTTCAAAAAAAATTTAATTTTTGTTACTTAAATAGTTGTTTTTTTTTATTACGATTTCTAAACCAGTTATCAGAAAACCTTGAAGTGCAGTGAATTTTGTGACATCTTCTAATAAAAGTTTTCGTATTAGAAATTTATATTTTTGAAAAATTACAAAACGGGAAGTAAAGCCGAAGGTAATTACTTTTACATTCCATAGCAAAATGTTGATAAACTCATCTATAAAATCGATTAAATTGGAAAAATTAAAGTGAGCTTAAAATTAACTAATGGAATTATGAATTAGAATTTTATATAGACTTACAAAAAAATTATATAACATGTTAGACATAATATCATAATAGTTCTCTAGAACAATCAATTATCTTCCAAATTTGATATATTTCATCTGCGAATTTTTTGAGAATTAAAAAAAATAAAATTTTTCAACTGAGTGCCAAATTCAGAATTATTCAATATATGGCTAGAGAAACACGACGAAATTGACAAAAGAGCGGCTATTTACGCCCATTTCTTGTCATAAATTTCTGAGAATGATTGTTCCAAAAATTTTAAACAGTATTTAAAATAGCATTCACGATTATTTTCTTCAAATATGAATATAAAATGGCGTATATAGTTCCAGAAATTTTAAAGTTTTTGAAACACATCATGTTGTTTGGCTGAGAGACAGTACTTAGATCAGAAAACGTGAAACGCAGTGTGCCTCCCATTATATCGAAACCAGGACGAGCGCAAATACCTTTTTGCCAAAAATCTGAGAGAACAATACGACGAGTTGATGAAGATGAAGAAATGGAGAATGGTGACATTTTGAACCCATGTATATGTATTACATTTAGTTGACGGTTTGGAAAATCAAATTATTGAATAAAATCATTTTTAAAAATGACTTTGTTGTTACTTCATTAAATTGGTAAAATTAATTTCTACTGTTAAATTCGAAAGGTAAGTTGTACACTCGAAAAAATTTTTAGAAAAAAAAACAGTTTAGAAAACCAGATTATCTATCAAAGATCTAAAAAAATCTTGGATGCAGGAACCCGTAACCCCTTCTCAGAACTAATTATTTGTTAATTTTTTAGTTAAATTTACTTATTTTTTTTCTGAGTGTATGAAAAACTTTTTCGGTCACTCCCTCTCTCGTAAGTGTTCACCAAAAGTCAAATCCAAAAAAAAAACGTTCAAATCAGTCCACCCGTTTGGCTGTAATTAATTTTGGCCAAAAAAGGGGGAAAATTTCCTATAGTGCATCGACATGAAAAACAATCGGCAAACCGCTAATGGACATTATCATTTGCGTGTTGGATAAGCACTTTGGACGTTGAATATCCAACGATAATAGTACAAATAAAACGAGTAACACACTGATATCGCTCCATTTTTTTTTTGCAACATAGACATATCTAAGAAAAATACGTTTTTGGCGTTTATAAATTATTATGTATGTATGTATATATCATATTTAGTCTTGGGCAAAAATTCCATATAAAAAGCTGTACACGCATCTGTTGAAAAAATAAAATAATCCTCCTTATCGTGGTTGGCGTATTTCGACTTTGACTACGATGTGTTTTTTATTAGATTAAAGAACACCCTAACATTTGTTGGGCCTAGTCGAAGTCAAAATAAGCCAACCACGATAAGGCTTATTTTTAAACGCCTTTTTTCGAAAAAAAAAGAATATTAAGAGATACTTACGCTTCCAGTTCTGTTTTCATTTTCCTAAATTCTTCCTTTGTCATGTTGCCTTCCCCTTCGCCTAACCGTTGCAGTTTCTCACGGGAAGCATCGAAATCTGGTCTAGGAGGACAAGGTGGTATCTACAATATACAAGAAATATAAACTATACATTACGAATAACCTTAGTACCTACATAAATGAATTTAAAACTTACTATGTATCCAGCATATTCTTCGTTTTCTTCGAAGCGATCGTGCAGCCAAACAAACTCTTCATGCTGTCTCACAACATTATTGTCCGATTTCGAAAAACCCGGCAGAGAGGTACGCGTATGCACGGTAAATTTTACTTTATCCTTTTCACTTAAGGCATCGGAAATTTCAACATGTAATGTATCATCGGCCATGACGGTTGCCGATATGACAGATGACGATGTTTCCGATGATCCCGCACTTACACTGGCACCATTATTTTGCCCCACATCCGTAACTATTGAATTTGGTTGAAGGGGCGTTGAATTTGTTCTTTGAAGACTATTATTTAATTCAGCACTATCTGCAGTTGTTGCTGCGTTAGCGCTGGATAAGGATGCTGACGTTGGTATTATAGTATTGTTGTCATCGCCAGTAGTATTGTTAATTTCCTCTGCTATTAAATCCTACAAATACACAAAATTAATTTGTATAACAAATAATTAAGATAAAATACAGTGATAAGACAAAGCCTGTATGTATTTTTAGACTCTTAATATGTTTGCTTAATATAGTGATATGTAATACATTTTTTTTTATCACTTACCATATTAGTTAAAGCTTATTTTTTATGAAATAATATGTACTATTATTTTGCATATGAAATTTATGAACCGATTAATACTTTACTTTCTACAAGTGCACAAGTGTAGTGAAAAAAAATGAATAAATAGAATCAGTGGTGTAAAATTAAGTACTATTGTACACTTATTTGTGATTGGTACTTAATACCACACTACAGTTTTATTTACTTCATGTCTAATTCGGTCCGACTTATTCTGTGTACCACAATATATGAATTGTGTGCCACAATTATTGCATTATTTTTATTGCTTGATATCACTATATCCGTTGGCTTAGTCAGCAAATATGCTAAGCCCTTTTTTAATATTTTACGAGGGACAGAAAACTGTCCAAATTTATTGAATCTAAATGTGTGTGATGACAACGAAACTATTAATTTTGTTATCTTAAATTAACATAAAAAGTTATTTGTTAAGTAAATGCAAGTACACTTGATGCAGATTAGTTTCCGCTGGACTTAACAGGTGTTTTTTACTTTTTCTGGACTTAGCATATTCGCTTACCACTGCAGAACAGCAAGAAAAAACAACATAACGACATATAAAATTGTTTGAATTGATATGTTTTGAGTTACGCTATCATTCTACATTGAAAACTCACTTTGCATAATAAGTGGACTTAGCATATTTGCCGACTAAGCCAACGATATACATATTTTTATTTTATTCTATAGAAAACGTTGCATCGTAAATTCAATCTGGTTCACTGTTAAACACGAGCATTTATTTCAGGTATTACTTGATAATAAATTGCAAAGTCCGACTGTTGTGGTTATTACTGTAAAAAAATGTGGATAAAAACCAATCCGGCATCCTTTGATAATAAAACTACTCTGCAGACATTTTCTCTTATTATTGTAAGTCATTTGACATATCGCAGATAACAAGGTTCTATGGTGTAATGGTTAGCACTCTGGACTTTGAATCCAGCGATCCGAGTTCAAATCTCGGTAGAACCTTTCATAACTTTTTTTTTAATTTTGAGTACACAAATTTTTTATAGATGATCAAAAAGAACCTCCAATTTACGATTTCTGTACGACCGCCATATCTTTTTAAAATTTTTAGTGACAGTTAAATTTTTACTGCCATAGGAAATAGTAAGGGTGGCGTTGGCTGAAGTAGTTAGCATGTTGACTACAAAACCGAAGGTCCTGGGTTCTCTAGCCTGGTCTCCGACAGTCATTAAATAACAACACCACTCATTTATGTATTATTTGTATTAGTTGTAACATCAGAGCGCCCTCCTTCGACGGTATTGTAAGTATAACAGAATCATCAGCGAAGTAAAACAACCAATAACACATTTGACCAAGACTTTCGTTATAGATATCGATTTCAAATATATCTCGAACATTTATCGTGTAAAACTATCGAGAATAACACTCAAAAATGAACGAGAAAAGTTCACATGTCGCTCAGTTTTGTCCCAAAAAACATTCGATCTCGAAGTTTCGCTAGCAATATCAAAAGTGAGGGAATATCGAACTAATTTCGAACTCCCAAAAAGGCAGCAGAAAAAGTAAAAAAGTAATTTTATTTATTTATTTAGTACATATTATACAAAGTAAATTTGTATAATATGGTGTTGCACAAGTATGGGCGGAGTAACTAGACCATATTCCCAAGATGGTATTAACAGTATTTTAAAAGTTTTTGTGACTGACTGTACCCGACCTATGCCTTCACATAGGAAGTAGCAAGGTGGTTGTTAAAGAAATTCCACAAAAAACCGCAAGATTATACGGTTATCCGTGGCAGATCACTCAACCAGTGCGAGCGAGACGAAAAACTCTCGAAGGCCAAACAACACGCGAGAGATGTTCCTAAACCCAGAGCTGCTTAACGACTGAAAAGTAATTTTATTTTTTTTTACTTGATTATTATTTTTTTAATAAGTATGTACCAAGGTGTATCTAACTAGGTGGCAGCGCTACTTCAGCTGATAATTTTTTGCTCTATGTGCTTTGAAGCTGAAGAATGTCAAAAACTTGGATTTTGTTTTGGTTTTAGTACAATTATTTTTGTGCTTTTGACATTCTTCGGTTCTTTAAGCGGCCCATACACTACAACAGCATGCACGTACAATCAAGCGATTGAGCATTCATGCTCGAACCACACAACATACCAGCAAGCTGGTACAATATTCATTTCTTACAAAATTTCGGGAAGGGTGGTTATGAATAGTGACACATATTTTGATGCAATTATTATTGGTATGTTGTTAAACTTAGCAGCTATGTATAACTAAAGTTCTAAAATTCTGTTTACCATTGAAACAAATTATATTTCAACAAATTATATTACTTAAATGCATGTTTACTCCATGACAACTTTGCTAAACTGAGCTAATTTCACTATATACCACACCAGCGAGCTGCTACCATCAGCAAAATATCAAACTCTACTTGACATCGTTACCACAGAATACACAGAAGTGAAGAAAGGGACAGGTAAAAAAACCTCCAATCAGGTTTTTGTTAAAATTCGTGGAAAAAAGAGAAAAGCATAGTGTATTTGATACTGTAGTGTATTACTACTTACCAATTAACACAGGTAATAAAAATTTATTGCACTAGAAAGACGTAGCAAAACAAAAACGAAAACAAAATTTGAGGGAAAACGAGACAAACAGAAAAATACCCATATCTTCCGTCTCGTGACACTTCTGTATGTTTTGTGTCGTTACAGCAAACCGTACAATCGCACAAAATGCCCATACACGACCAAACCGCTGGCACAAACACTTGATTGCACATGCATGCTGTTGTAGTGTATGGGCCCCTTTACACAGCTATGGTTGCCGTATTTCTGTTTAACAAATCCTTACGCAGTCACTTGTATAATTACACCATGGTATGTACCTTAAACTTAGGCAGGGTTTACATCTGTGTGTCATGTGCCACACAAGCGTAAAAAAGCGTAACCACTAATTACTAATGAAAAACAGTTTGATTCAGACACGTATTTATTAAGTTAAACGGTTTCATACATAACTAATAGACAATTTTATAGAATCTAACATGATTGGAAACAGTTTAAATCAATAAATACATGTCTGTAACAAACAGTTCTTCATTAGTAATTAGTGGTTACGTTTTCTTGGGTACATGACACAAGAGAAATGCCAGATGTAAACTCAGCCTTACGTGCAGGATTTGAGCATTCTAACAGACACATCCACTAGGCTATCGTGACAAATTTTTTTCTGTTCAAATATTGCACATATGTATGTAGGTATTCTTATTTTATTTTTTAACATATGAGTGCTGTCATGTTTAGTTTTTTTGAGCACACGGACCGAAATTAAAGTCCAAATTTAATAAATTTCTACGTTCAAAAAATTTATAATATAATTATGGAAGCTGGGAAATACTTCGTGATTAAAAATGTTTTTGGCAATACGCAATGCATTTTATGTTATGAAACATTAAAAAATAATAGGGAAAATAGATTAAAAAGGCATTTTAATAGTAACCACAGATCTGTAATAAATTTAATTTTGAATTTATACACTAAATTGTTGAATGGTTATATTTTTAACTTTTTATTTAAGTTTTTATGAAATTGCTTATTTACAAACAAAAAAAATTCAAACAACTAATAACCACATCATGTATTTTACATTACAAAAGTTTTCTTCAAGTGCAAGTTTATTTTACTCTCATTTTTCTCACCAGCACAAACATATTTTATTTTACGGGATACTGCTCTAGATCCGTGGTCGTAAAGCTTTACCATTACGTTTTACAATTGTGTGAGTTAAGGCTCAGTTAGCCGACTGTAATGTTATGTAACTGTAACGTAGAAAACAGTTGATCGATATTTTTATATGAAAAGTAGGTTACGTTACATTACATCTCTATAACCATTTTCATTACTTTTCACATAACAATATCGATCAGCTGTTTTCTACTGTTGCAGTTACTTTACAATACAGTCGGCTAACTGAGCCTTTATACTCTCACCACGAGCCGGTGTTGCCAGTGAAGTTTTCGTCTCATTTCCCTAATTTGAAATTTTTACCCCCTCATGCACAGTGTGACCAGATTTTAAAATAAAGTTAAGCTAAATCACGTTTCAAAAAGAGCTAATATAAGCTAAAAATTAAAATTTTAAGCCATAAAATAAAGCTAAACTTTTTTCGGCTTCTTCCACGTTGCAATAGTTTCTTATTGCTAAAATGACGTTAAATATAGTAAAAGTAAATTCATACCGCTGAATACAAGCTCAACTCAACTCAAAGAAAATCTTTAAAAGTCTTATAGGCAATATTAATTTAACTTTTGCCATTGTAACTCCAAAATTGCAATCAATGTCACCTATTTTTAAATTTGTCATTTCTCTTATAAATGCGCAATTTACATTTTGTATTTTTAAATTATTTTTCAATGAAAAAATTTTATATTTTTGAATGTTAACATATTATAATTTTTAACCTTCCTTCGTCCAAAAAAGGGTGTTATAAGTTTGTAGTGTGTGTCTGTACATTTGTGCATCTGTACGAGTCCACGTACAGACCAAAGTGCTGCATCGATTTTGAATTAGTTTATTTTTTGTTCGCAAGGTGACTTGACCGAGAGTGTTCTTAGCTTTGTTTGAAGAAAATCTGTCCAGATGTTCAGAAGATATCACATCTTTTCTAGATATATTTAGTTGAATCTGTATGTCTTTGACGCCGTATCTCCCAAACGGCTAGACCGATTTTAATTTTGTTTTTGTCGTTTGAAAATTAACTTGATCTCGCCTATAATTGAAGAAAATCGGTTTAGCCATTTAGTCAGTACGCTTGGGGGTTCTTAAAACTTTTAATTTTTTGTCATTATAACTTTTTTATGTCTTTAAGATATTTTTTGAGAACATGCAATTTAGATTAAAAAACGGCCAAAAAAGCTAAATGAGTTTTTAAAAAAAGCTAAAAAATTAGCTAAGAGCTAAATGGAAATTTTGCAGCTAAATCCCAAAAAAATAAGCTAAATTTAGCTCAAAATAAGCTAATATGGTCACGCTGCTCATGCAAAAAAATATTTTACTTTATGCTATAAACACAATCAAAGGCTACCGACCATCGACTACCGACTACAAAAGTAGCTGGCTACAAAAATAGCCAAGTCGCCAACTACTTAATTCTTTTAACGACTACCGACCACTAACTACAAAAAATAAACATCTGTTTTGACATATGTATTGAAGTTAACCAAAACAAAACATACTTGATTTGTTTAAGTGAATTTGTGTGAAAAAAAATTTAAAACTTCTCAAGAAAATTTAATTAACTTTATAAGTACTATTGCTACTATTGCTTGATTATTATTTTTCAATGGTGCCACTATAATAGTTTTTCGCGTTTTTAATAGCGATATTTAATGTATTGCGTTTTTAAAACCACCATTTCAGGCATTTATTGTATTGGCAGCACTAATCTGTTTTTTGTAGCCAAGAAAAATAGAAATTAGCCTAATTTGGCTACGGGCTACAAAAGTAGCCGTGTAGTCGGTAGTCGTGTAGCGGCTAAAAGAATTATTCTCATAAGCACGCATGTATTCTATTTTTGACATCTTGTAGTCGATGGTCGGTGGACTTGATTGTGTTTATAGCATTAGCTTTAAAGTTTATATTAGTTGCAAAGCACTTCAAAGCTAACATAGCTTTGTTAATTTAGTGGAGAATGGCAATGCAAATTTATCAATCCCAACCAAACTATTTCAAAAGTTGAAAGCCGTGATAGGGGCATAAGTAAAATACATAAATATAAATAAAAAAAAAATGAAGAATCTGACATTTAGACATTGATTGCATTTTGTTTGCACTTTTCTGTGTTCAATTCAAACCACTTTTTATATCGGCAAACCCCTTTTTTAATACCCACGGTCATCTTCGTCTGGGACAAATCAGGTTGCTGTGGATCATTTTAGGTATTGGATAGAAATAACTTTATATAGATGTGGCAATATGGAATTGTACCTTAAGTCGACTTAAGCAAAGCAGTGTATTTCGAAAGATTTGACACTATCGCTAAGAGATTAAAAGGCTTAAAAGGCATGGTTCTACTTTCGAGTGATCCTTTTTTCCTTATGTGACATTTTAACCAAAGCAAATTCCAACTGGAGCATAATACACCGTAATAAAGCTAAATTTTCTTAAGTCTCCTTAATCTAATATTACATATTGCCGTAGATATATTCGATTCCATTCTTCGTTGGAAAATATGATTTGACCTTGTAAATTTGTACTCTTTTCAAAATCATTCGCTTGTGTATTTGCTCCCCTAATTGTTGAAGAAACAAACGACGAGAAATATTTTGAATTTTCATCGATAACGAGTGCCGTAATTTGACCCGTGCCCTTTTTTCTGAAGATCATATGCATATATCGAACCATAACCGCTAAAACAGCTTAAGAGACACATATTTTGGACTTCGTTTTCTTGACGAAAATCGACTATTTACCATCGTAAATAATCGATTTTGGTCAAAAATTAAAGTTCGAAAATTATGTCGCTTAAGAAATTTGGCGGTTATGGCACGATATGCAACAAGTTCCCATACCTCTAGCATATTATAGAAAAAAGCAAATGGCCAGCAATTTGTCTTGTGTTTCGTGGAATACGAGTATAGTCCAAGTATTTGGTCCATTACATTAACATGTTCGTTTGTTCGATTATAAAATAATTGTGTCGTCATGTGGCATCCTATTTTCACCGTAGCCGAATGTGATCGAATGCTCTGCTCATTGTGAACAGCGTTTCAACTCTGTTGGCAAATACGGTTTATTTATATTTATTGTTCCAACCATGGTCAATTTCCAACTTGTTAGTGTTTTGCCTAGTGTGAAGCTTATAAAAAAATTGTCGCTAGTGATATTCCGTCCAGTATTTTAATATAGTTTTATTAAGTCATTAGCTACTTTTACTCCTTGATTTGTAATAGACTCTCACTCATACTGAAATTTTTATACCGAAGTTAACGCACGCTCACGTGTGATCATATATGATTCACGCAATTCACACGGTGTCTATCTCTACGTATTACACATATTCATTAGAACATCGAAAACAAAACAATTTGCAAAATCACTAGTGAAAAACATATGAAAGTATATGTACAAGGCACATGAATCAGGTACCCGCGATTCTACAACAAATATTACAACAGCAACAACCACATGTACTTTGTTGGTATAAATTACCTTCTTACTTTTCAAAACAGGGTAGCATCGTCAGATTGCATGTTTCTTGTAGGAAATGTGCATGCTTTTAGGCTTTTGCCTACACAATCCAAATTTGACATATAGATTGGTATAATGACATTAGTCACCTGGTGTAGTGCTGCCACCTAATAAATGCGCCTTGTAACGGGTGTTTTTTTAGAGGTATATAACTTCGAATTGAAATAAAACACAAGAAAATCGTTTTAATGTCCATCAATTTGGCTTTATTGGAAGGATAATTTTATGCCATTAATGTTTAAATATGATTTCGGGCATGTGGCCGCCGCGGCTGGCTCGAATAAAGCCAATTCTACAGGTCCAATTTTCAACCACTTTTTCGAGCATATGGGGCCGTATGTTGGCAATAACGCCACGAATGTTGGCTTCCAAGTCCCCTAACGTTTCTGGTTTGTTGGCGTAGACGAGCGACTTCACATATCCCCAAAGAAAATAATCCAATGGTGTCAAATCACACGATCTTGGTGGCCAATTTACAGGTCCATTCCGCGAAATTATGCGCTCATCGAATGTTTCCTTCAATAAATCGATTGTGACGTGCGCTGTGTGGCATGTAGCGCCGTCTTGTTGGAACCACAACTCATCCACATTCATGCCATCCAATTCGGGAACAAAATAGTCGGTTAGTCGGCTCCAATTGCTGTGCACGGTGGCGAATCGATTCATTCGGGTCCTCTTCAACACTTTGCTCTACAGCGGCAATTGTTTCTTCGGTGCGCACTGTTCGACGTCTCTGCGGATGCGTATTATCACATAGAGTAAACGTAGTGCGAAAACGATCCATGGTTAACCGAATTAATTGCTCTGATGGACGATTATGTCGACCATAAAATGGACGGAGCTTGCGGTAAACTTCGCGAACTGAACCATTATTTTCGAAATAAATTTGCACGATTTGCAAGCGTTGTTCTTTTGTCAACCTGTTCATGATGAAATGGCAAACCAAACTAAATATTAATCACTTGACAGCTGACAAAATGGCTGCCAGTTAAAAAAGTGATGCCAACTTAAAGTTCTATACCTCAATAAAAAACACCCTTTATATGTATTTACAAATGTAAATAGTGCCAGCATTCGTAGAAAAAGATTAGTGCCAGAGCTAGGGTTAACACTTGACTTTTCAGTTGTGTTTTGGTACTGTCATTTACAACTCTGCGTAGGTTTAGTTGAGAAAAGCGTTGAGTATACACAACTGCTTTTTACGAGTTGGGTCTGTAGTTGGGTTTTTCTAGTTGGTGCGATACAAAAAGCATAAAAAGTGGAAAAATCGTAATTGGAAATATTTGTTATCCTTAATAACAAAATTCTTTAACAATTTCAGTATAGGCGGTATAGCGGGCACATACAAAAATTTCTTTAAATATGGTTTCAGGTGATCCAACAAATAACGAAACGTTTCTGTGATCTGCCGGAATAACTAGAAACGTCAAAAATTATTTTTTAAAGAATTCGTTCCCTATTTTGATTATTCCTTACCTTGCATTGGGTAGTTCAAGAGGGTTGGAATCATCACGAATTTTTCTTCTGATACGTAGCACATCTATAATTTCGACTTCGTTTTCGTAGTCATTAAATAAATCAACACATATTTGTGTCCATTTGGTATGATTTCATTGAACTAAAACACTAAAAACGATACTTTTTCTAAAACTGAGTTTTTTTCTGTCAAACTTGATATTTCAAGTTGGCAACGCTATGGCAATTTCAACTAAAAAACAGTTGTGGTTCATAATACTAAAATCCAGTTTGGTCGTGTATAAGTTTGGTCTACTTTTAGACGAGCAAACTGAATTTAGTTAAGAACCGTGATAGGGGCATTAGTGTCTTGTCTGACTACACACAGATTGGCAGCACTGAATAACTATAATCATGCAGGAATGCCGCGTCTGCAATTGTACTTTAGTTACCCTGTAATTATTACTTTTAAAATCAAAAGCCATCTGTTTCTGACAATTATACGTTTGGTTATACCAACAAAATGAATGTGTTTTTTGGTGTTGTAATTTTGTTGTAGTCGTGCATGTACCTAGTATAATTGTACCATGTGTGCAATTGTGCATTTTTACACTCTCGTAAACAAAATGTCAAAAATTGTATAGGAAACTTAAGCTGTGCAATTGTGCATTTTGTAAACAAAAATTTCTTGTTTTTTTTTGGATTTCTTTAGGAATTTTTAGACACACACACACTTTTTTATTTTTATAGAAATAAATAAATATTTTTAAATTAAAACTTGCTTGAAATTCTCTAATTTTATTTTTATTAAATGAAATTTCTGACGTTTGTTTCAAATTTACATACACTGTTTGCGCAAAAGTTCAAAAGGGACTTTATGAAACAAGTCTCGCAAGTTCGCTTAATTGCTCAAATGGCAATTTTAAGAGTTCTCATGATAACCCTTTATAATTTTTTTAGAATACAACTTTACTTAACATTGCTTGGCAAAAGTTTGCTAAGTTTTTTTTTTTTTGCATAGGACCATTAATCTCCAAAACCAAACTTGATTTCATTATGGTCAGAAGAAACGCTCAAGTTTTTTTATAAGGAAAGACATCTTTTGTTTTTCCTACGTCAATGCAATGGTAAGTAAAGATATACATATGTAGTTTTGTAGAAAATTTTCTTAACATAATTTAGATATATGCTTGAAAATGCCTTTTGCATGTCTTATTTATTCGTCAATGACAACGTACGGTGACAAACCAACACTTCTGGTTTGCCATAATAATTTTCTGAAAATAAAAAATTTAGTAAATTCTTATCACATATATTTTCTTATTGTTGGGGAAAAATCTTTTCTCTGGCAAGTTGTTCTCAACAACACATACGTAATAGAAGAATATATTAGAAGGCGCGGCGCCCTTATTTTGCCGACCACGGCTCTATACGTAAGGCCGGGGCACAATGAATCCGTCATACGTTATACTTCGCCTTTTTTAACTGACATTATCGCAACGACGGAGAAGGTTGGCACAATGAGTACTTTATTGACGGAAGCATTTGAACAACTTCAATAGGATGATTCTTCATTTTATTTATTAAATTCAGATTTTTTTTATTTATTTCGTTTATTTCTTTTGTTTAATTTTATTTTTGCTGCCACAAAATACAAAAATCTAATTCAGAACATACCAAAAAAACCAACCAATATCTGTCAAACTACTCAACGTACGCAAAAAGTTAAAAGTTGACCAGGTTCTGTACTTTGCGTTGACGCACACGTACTGAATGTAATAGCCCTCTTAAGAAACCATGCATTTCAACTTAGCTGTCAGTTGAAAAAGACGAAGTTTAACGTATGACGGATTCATTGTGCCCCGGCCTTTACAGGCTGACACACATCCGAACATTCGAATATCGAAGAATTTTGTTTCGAAATTTCTTCGGTTTAGTGAGCATGGGAAAATAAAATGGCTACACTAAAGGCGGTGTCAGATACAACTTCAACGCTTTGCGTGACGTTTCTAACTTTAGAGAAAAAGCGTGAAGCAAAGTGTGCATGACACAATAAAAACTTTGACAACATTCACTGTTTGTTTCACTATTCTGTTTTATGTATAAAACACAGCACAATTCGATTACTCTGATGCCACGAACTCGTTTTTTAAGTAAATTTACCGACATTTTAATAAAAATTTCATATTTACATGCGAGTGTGGTCAGACAAATTAAATAAAGTATACCAACTGATTGTCAAAGCACGCGAAAAGTTGAGAGTTGCCTAACTTTTCGCTTCGCTTTGCGTTAAAAGTTCTTTATGTGACATGTTTCATATAGGCACGTACATTTCATCTTAAATGTCAAAGCGAATCTTCAACGCAACGCGAAGCAAAAGTTTTATCTGACATGGGCTTAAGAGAAAAATGACGATCTAAATCAGTGCTCCGCAAAATAAAATATGTTTGTATTGGTGAGAAAAATGAGAGTAAAATAAAGTTACACTTGAAGAAAAGTTTTGTAATATAAAATACATGCTGTGGTTATTAATTGTTTGAATATTTTTTTTTTTGTAAATAAGAATTAAATAAAAACTTACATAAATAAAAATAAAATATCTAATAATCCATTCAATAATGTAGTACATAAATTCCAATTTAAATTTATTCACAGCGATGTCAAACCTTTTTAAACTATCCCTTTCCTAAATAAGGTAACACCTAGTAATAGTTGTAGGCATTAATTGCTACTTCTCTTTATTAAAAAAAGAGAAACAGAAAACATTTTAAATAAAAATAAAAACATTTATTTGGATAAAATAAAAAAAATGGTTGCTATCAGTGGACCATGCCAAAGTAAAGTTTTTTTTTTTTTTTTTTTAAACATGTATTTATTTATTGTATCTTCAAATATGAACTAACAATAAGTATTCAAATCTTAAATCTATAAAAAAAAAATTATTAGGCCCGTCCAATGTCGGACATAAGCTTAGTGATAGTTATTAATAATACATAAGTAGTGATAAGCAACAAAAAGAGAAAGGTGTTTTCAAGCAGCTTCATCATCTAGAGTGTTGAATATTAGAGCCCGTGTATCTCTCTTTTTTAAGCGGATGTGTCCAGTAAAGTTCAAAATATTACGAGCAAGCGGATTAGGATGTGACTCGAGTTTTGTTAGGTATTTGCCTGCGTATTTTGCAATTTCTTCAGTCACTAGTGGCATATTCAAATCGCGATGTATATTTGAATTTTTGATGTACCATGGAGCCGATGTTATCATGCGTAAAATTTTATTTTGCCTTCGTTGAATTTTCTCTACATTTGAAGCTGAAGCAGTGCCCCATAGTTGAATTCCGTAACACCATATTGGCTTTAAAAGCGACTTGTATATTAAAAGTTTGCAGTCTAGGCTAAGTGTTGAATTTCTACCAATCAGCCAATGTACCTGAGTTAATTTAAGTTTCATTTGAGTTAACTTAGAGTCAATGTGGTGTTTCCATGTAAGTCGTCGATCAAGGTGTATGCCAAGATATTTTACATGTGAATGTTGAGGAACAACTGGATTGTTAATCCGAATGGGGGAGCAAGTATCTCTTCTTAGGGTGAACGTTATATGGACACACTTTTGTTCATTGACTTTAATTCTCCATAAGTTTAACCAAAGCTCCATCTGGCTAATGTGTTCCTGGAGTTTGCGGGATGCCTCATCAGGGTTTTCGTGCATACTAAGGCAGGCTGTATCGTCGGCAAATGTGGAAGTATGGATACTACTGCTCACAGGCATATCACAAGTATAAATCAAATATAAAACTGGTCCCAGTATGCTCCCCTGTGGCACACCGGATGAAATAGTTTCAGGCCTACTCGTAAAGTCTCCTTCCACAACAGTGAACTTACGGGAAATAATGTAATGTAATGTTGTTTGCGGTCTTTTTTTGTTTTTGTTATTTATGATTGTTTATTTGTTTAGAGGTACACATATATAGCATTCCTCAATATCACTTTGTTTAATTTTTTTTGTTTGCGGTTTTTTTGTTTTTGTTATTTTTACTATGTAAAAATATTAGCAAAGCATAAAGCTTATATATTAAAGACAGTATGTACCTATTACGAATAATATGTACTACGAATATTTTTTGTTTGTTTAATTTTTTGTAAGAAAAATTCCGCTAATCGACTGTTCGCTATGAAGGTACCACGAGAACTGAAAGTAAAGTTTGAAAAAGCTTTTTTCAATTGACTGAGCAACTGTCAAGTTTTCATTAATATCAACACAAAGGGGTAAATGCTAACGATTTTATATCATGATGAATCAAACGATTTTTTTTTTAAAGAGAAGTTACACTCAGGCAATGAATGCCTACAACTATTACTAGGTGTTACCTAGTGATGAGACGTTACTAGCCATTTTATCGGTTATGTTTAGAGATGCTAAACGGGAAATCCCGAGCCCGGAAATCCCGGGATTGTCGGGAATATGCAAATCCCGGAGCCCGAGATTTTATAATTTTTAAACCCGGTATTTTCGGGATTTTTTGAATCCTGTTTTTGCATAAATAATTTTTTTTACTTTCATCTTTTATATTAAAAATTATTACAAACTCCCTCTTATAAAAAGTTAAAATAAAAAATTTGCTTTGAGTAAATATTTTAGTAGATGATATTATATTGTGTATACATAATACATATATGTATATCTGAAATGAAAATTTGCAATAAAATGGTTTTTTGAAATAGAGAGTTTATTAGAAATTATTGTATCACACCTTACGAACGTAAATTTTTGCTTAAAACGAACGCCAAATTTTATAGTAACAAGTAACAAAAGTGAAACTTTTTCTAGAAACGAAAACGGTATTAGTGTTTAATCTTTTAATTAAAAGTCTGAATTATATAAGTACATACATACATATGTACATATGTATGTTCGTCTGTATGCACCTTTTAAATAGGCAAAAAAATAAATTGTTAAATAAAAATATTATTTTTAATATAAAGACGCACATTTTTTCACAATGTTTTAGGGATTTTGTATCCCGGGGTCCCGGTTCGGGATTTCGAGACTCCATCACTAAATCCCGAAGCCCGGGATTTCTAAAAACCTGCCCCGATTAGCATCTCTAGTTATGTTACTTCGCCCATGATTCTGTTACACAACGAAGGAGGGCGGGCGCTCTGATGTTACATTAGGATTAGTATCTGCTGAAGTAGGTATAGTTCAATGAACTTTCCTGCAACAACTGACACAAAGGGATACATCAGAAAAATGCGAGGTGTTGTTATTTAATGACTGTTGGCTACAGGGATTGAACCCAGGATCTTTTGTTTTGTAGTCAACGTGCTAACTACTTCAGCCAATGCTGAAGTTCATTATTTATGGTAGGTGACTTCATGAGTGTGCCCGAATCTGGGCCAGTCTTGTATTTAATATATACTTGTGATATGCCTGTGAGCAATAATATCCATTGAGTGTTGATCCATTGGTTGTTGTATCAGGGAAGTCATTTAAAATTATACCAAAAACTTTCAAAAATTGTACTTTTTTGACCTTAATTGTACTAAAAGATTATTTTTTTTTATTATTTATTATTATTTACATATTTTTATTGAAATAATTAACTTTGTTCTGACTACACAAATTTGCTTGTAAGTTGGAATGTTTAAGTTGAAATTTAAAATATACAAGTTAATAGTAGAGCTGTGTCGTTCATGAACAAACGAGTACAAATGAACGAATCAGTGAAATGAACGAAGTGAGCCAGCCGGTCACTTTACTGAGCTGTTTTGGCTCAGCAGTGCTGATAAAAATTACAATTGAATGAAATGAACGAACGAGCGCACTTGGGTGTTTTTGTTTTTTTTTTTTTGCTTTTTCTTTATTTGTGTGAGATTTTTTGTCACATTCTGGTTTTCATTTGCCTGCTTTTAGTAGCAGTATGACCATTATGAAATTAATAAAATTGCCACTAATATTTCTTAAGTTTTTAGAACATATTAAGAGTTTTTTAAACATATTTACACTATATGTGGCTCTTTTGCCAATATGAATCTTTTGATTTCTTATTCCTTTAATATTTTAAACATTTTACTTGCTGATTTTTTTTTTTTGTTTCTTATATTTTCTATTGGTTGTTTTGCTTAGTTTGCTAAACAATTCATAACAAGCTCACTGGAAAATGCCCTTTTTATTTGACAAATTAGCTTTGTTTGTTTGTTTGTTTTTATTTCGTTCTATTTCTTGAAAAGAGCGGATGAACGAAATGAACGAACTCGTTCTTTTTTAGAAAATCAACGAAAATGAGCGGTCACTTGAATGAACGATTTGACACAGCTCTAGTTAATAGCATTTGCTCTAGCATCCGAATTTAAAAAAAAAATGATTTGGAAAAGGACAAGTTCAAATTTTTTGATTTTCTCGCTGCGTTCTGCTTTCATAGGACTGTTTTCAACTGAGAATAAGATGAGTTTCATGGTTCAAAAGTGAAACTGGGGAGATTCCTTAAATGTACTTAATTCGTCATTGGTGTACTGGTGTACTTTCCGAGTTTGAATAGTACCAAAAAAGGTACAATTGTACCAACTTTGCCAACCCTGATGTGTATTTAATAAATAGTTCACAGATTTCTAATATACTGAAAACTTTGAAAAATAAAAGATCACCCGGCATCGACGGTCTTAATAATAGATGCCTTAAAGCACAAATGCATTACGGTAGAATTAGTAGATTCGTATCGTCAGTTGACGGATCAGCTGACAAAATCTGTAACATATATAAAACATGTTGCTGTTTATTTAATATGTATCGTAACGTACGTGAGGTAGAAATCTACAGAAAATGGATTTTTACGTACTGAACGTCAAACTTTGGCATATCGTCGGTTGGTTATTGTTTTGCGGCACAATATATTCAAAATACATTATGTCTGCAGCAAGCCAATAACCAACCGACGATATGACAGAAACAAAACGCCGCGCAAACTAAAAGTATAAAAGCAAACAAACATAAAATTTATAATAAATACATACATATGTATATAGTTTAAAATTAAAAATAAAGCAAGACAATAAAATGGATGACGGCAAATTTATATATTTAATTAAAGAAAATGATGAAATTTTCAGCAAAAGAAATCCATTTTATAAGTTCCCAGACAGGAAAAAAAGCAGTTTGGATGAAAATAGCAAGAAGAAATGGGTACAACTGGTATGTACAGCAAATTAATTTTATGTGTAATGTTTTGTAGTTTTTTGTAGAAGAACAATGTATTCGGAGATAGACTTCTGGATAGACTTCTACTGGATTGCGTTCGAGTATACAAAATCCAGTAAATGAGAGGCCGAATTGAGAGAGAAAAATGACAGTTCACTTACTGAGTAAATGCAAGTTTTTACTGGACAAATTTTTGCCAGTAAAATCCAGTAAAACGAAACCATATGTTTTTAAATATAAACAAACAAAAGCAAAGGGAAAAAAGTTTTTAATTTTTGATGAAATTTTTAAAATAACAAAACACAAATGTATTAAGTTATAAGCATTATAACATTTATTTAAGTTTGATGCTAGAAAAATATTCGAGTATGTTATGTATTCCACGTGAAATTAAAACGTGCGGAATTTCGATAGAATTGTTGGAAATATGTATGTATGCACATATGTATGTATGTATTAATAATAACAATGCTATTGCATTTCCGAACGATTTAATTTCACATGGAATTCAGAACAGTGTTCGAAAATAAACATTATTTAATGTACTTTAATGTTCTGTAAGGTACAACCTCACATACACAAGCGCTAATAATGTAGGCATACCGAATACATTAAAATTATAAGTACTTACCCCCTTTGCAAAAAAATATTTTACTTTAGCTTTAAAGTTCATAGTAGTTGATAAGCACTTTAAGGCTAACATAGCTTTATTAAAAAATCATATGCAAAAGACAACTTTAAATATTTTGTGATTTAATAATAAATACTGGTAACACCACCGTGTTCAACAACCACTTCACAGCTTATGATGTACAAAATTGAATACAATTTCATTCGGGTATTCAAATATTTTTTTTATTTTATTAAATAAATTTTTATTATCTTGAAGTAAAGCAACCTAATTTAAAAAAATGAGCTTCTGACTTAATAGGATAACAGATAAACACAACCATGCAGTAAAAGTGAAAAAATTTGAAAAATTATCACAATTTGTTTTATTCGAATGAAATGAGTATTTGAATATCCAGCTATTTTCGATTTGTTTTGATTGTATGTACATCACTAAAACATTTTTGTATAATTGTATTTATTTTAATATTTTTTTATGGATTTTGCTATGTATTTCGAAGCAGTTGGATAATTTGGTGATGTTTCCCATTACATGACAGAAATAATAAATTTAAGATAAGAGCAGGCACTTCTAGCTTGATTTTCAGATGTAACATGAAACAGTATGTGCTATATTAGTAAAAATATTTGAGGTACAAAATACACATTTTGGAAATATCAACTTAAAGTAGTCTTAACAAACGTGGGTGCCTACTTTAGAATTTTTATACAATAATTTTTTTTAGAATACAACTTTACTTAACAATAATAATATTAATAAACAATAATAAAATTAATTAAATATTAATTTTTTTTGCATAAGACCCTTATAATTTTAGTTAACTTCTGCACAACAAGAATAATTATGTTAACCTACTCAAAATGATGATGATCAACACTTCGTTTTGTAGGGTTAAAGACATTGGGTCGTATTCAAAAAAACTTAATAACGCTTTGAAAAGCAATGTTAAGTAAATTTGTATTCAAAAAAAATTATTATATCAAAATTCTAAAGTAGGTACCTACGTTTGTTAAAGCTACTTTAAGTTGATATTTCCAAAATGTGTGTTTTGTACCTCAAATACTTTTGTTAATTAGCACATATTAATTCATGTTAGATCTGAAAATGAAGCTAGAAGTGCTAGCTCTTATCTTAAATTTATTATTTCTGTCATGTGATGGAAAATATCACTAAATTATCCAACTGATTCGAAATACATAGCAAAATCCATAAAAAAATATTAAAATAAATACAATTATACAAAAATGTTTTAGTGATGTACATTCAAACAAAACGAATCGAAAAAAGCTGGATATTCAAATACTCATTTCGTTCGAATAAAATAAATTGAGATAATTTTTCTATGTTCATCATATTTTTTTTACTTTTACTTCATAAAAATGTTTATCTGTTTTGCTTCCATGTCAGAAGTTTATATTTTATAAATTAGGTTGCTTAACTTCAAGATAATAAAAATGTATTTAATAAAATAAAAAATTAGTTGAATACTCGAATGAAATTGTATTCGATGTTGTACATCATAAGCTGTGAAATGGTTGTTGAACATGGTGGTGTTACCAGTATTTATTATTAAATCACAAAATAATTAAAGTTGTCTTTTGAATACAATTTCTTAACAAAGCAACAATGTTAGCCTTAAATTGCTTGGTAGCTACTATGAACTTTAAAGCTCAAGTAAAATATTTTTTTGAATAAGGCGATTGGGTCTTATGTAAAAAACTTAATAAAGCTTTGCCAAGCAATGTTAAGTAAAGTTATATTCTAAAAAAATTATTGTATAAAAATTCTAAACTAGGCACCCACGTTTGTTAAGACTACTTTAAGTTGATATTTCCAAAATGTGTATTTTGTACCTCAAATATTTTTATTAATATAGCACATACTGATTCATGTTACATATGAAAATGAAGCTAGAAGTGCCTGCTCTTATCTTAAATTTATTATTTCTGTCATGTAATGGGAAACATCACCAAATTATCCAACTGCTTCGAAATACATAGCAAAATCCATAAAAAAATATTAAAATAAATACAATTATACAAAAATGTTTTAGTGATGTACATACAATCAAATGAAATCGAAAAAAGCTGGATATTCAAATACTCATTTCATTCGAATAAAACAAATTGTGATAATTTTTCACATTTTTTTACTTTTACTTCATGGTTGTGTTTATCTGTTTTCCTATTAAGTCAGAAGCTGATATTTTTTAAATTAGGTTGCCTTACTTCAAGATAATAAAAATTTATTTAATAAAATAAAAAATTATTTGAATACCCGAATGAAATTGTATTCGATTTTGTACATCATAAGCTATGAAGTGGTTGTTGAACACGGTGGTGTTACCAGTATTCATTATTAGATAACAAAATAATTAAAGTTGTCTTTTGCATATGATTTCTTAACAGAGCTATGTTAGCCTTAAAGTGCTTGGCAACTAATATGAACTTTAAAGCTAAAGTAAAATATTTTTTTGCATAAGGGGGATTATTATTATTAAAGTATATTTAATGCATATATCTACACTCAAAAAACTTTTACAATAACTGAATATACAATAAGTTTCTGTTAACTCAAATTAAAGTAAATTTTAAAGGTATGTAGGTATATTTTTTACAAGGTATTTGTATGTGAAGTCTTTCAGCCTTATTCAAAAAAATATTTTACTTGAGCTTTAAAGTTCATAGTAGCTTCCAAGCACTTTAAGGCTAACATTGCTTTGTTAAGAAATTGTATTCAAAAGACAACTTTAATTATTTTGTGATTTAATAATAAATTCTGGTAACACCACCATGTTCTACAACCATTTCACAGCTTATGATGTACAACATCGAATACAATTTCATTCGAGTATTCAACTAATTTTTTATTTTATTAAATACATTTTTATTATCTTGAAGTTAAGCAACCTAATTTATAAAATATAAGCTTCTGACATAATAGGAAAACAGATAAGCATTTCTATGAAGTAAAAGTAAAAAATATGAAAAATTATCACAATTTGTTTTATTCGAATGAAATGAGTATTTGAATATCCAGTTTTTTCGTTTTGATTGTATGTACATCACTAAAACATTTTTGTGTAATTGTATTTATTTTAATATTTTTTTGGGGATTTTGCTATGTATTTCGAATCAGTTGAATAATTTGGTGATGTTTTCCATCACATGACAGAAATAATAAATTTAAGATAAGAGCTAGCACTTCTAGCTTCATTTTCAGATGTAACATGAATCAATATGTGCTATATTAACAAAAATATTTGAGGTACAAAATACACATTTTTGAAATATCACCTTAAAGTAACCTTAACAAACGTATGTACATATGTAGGTGCCTACTTTAGCATTTTGAAATAATAATTTTTTTTAATACAACTTTATTTAACATTGCTTTTCAAAGCTTTGTTAATTTTTTTTGAATACGACCCTTTGTGTTTATTGTTTAATAAGCAAAACACTCAATATAATAAATTATTTAGAATGTGTATATAGTAAAACAATTTCATGAGAAAATTTTTTCCTACAATTTTTACTTAAGCGTTTAGCAAATGCTACACACGAATGTGGCTGTGCCGTCACGAGAATTTTCAGCATGTTGGTGAATTTTGTTTTTAATTAGTAAATAGTAGTGGCTATATGACGTTAAATTTGCATAGTATTTTTGTTCCAAAATCTAAATGTGAAACATTTAGCCGAGCCGGGTACATTTCCAGAAGCAGCACGTGTGTAAAGGTGTGAATTTCTACATTAAAATGTGCTACTAGTAGACGGCATGTAGCCAATGTAGCTTCATGGTGACGTCAAAACTACGTCAGAGCCACATGCGCATTTGAAATTTACATATTGTTACGTAAAAATATTCCTACAGGGTTAAAGCAAAGAACTATCTGGAAGTATTTAACTAAAGCACTAAACGTACACACATAGTTACGTGCAAATACTATAGCAAAAACAATAATTGTATACATAGCTACAGACACACACACATGCAAATAAAAGTGCGAGCACTGTACTACCAGTACAAACCGCATTGCCAACATAAGAGTCGTTACTTTTAAATTCAAAAATAACGACCAATCGAATTATCTACAAACGCCTAGAAGCAGCAACATGAATTTTCCCGATTGTGCTAGAGGACTGTTTGAACATCTGGCTACCAATAGTAAATGACAATACAGATGGCATCATGCACCTATCAGGCGAACATTCGAGAACCGGTTCCTGTACTATAAAAAGTGGCAGCATGTGCGAGAGCAGAGCAGTACTAATCAGAAAGTAGTCAAGTTAAGACCTTGTTGAAAGTGGATAATAACGATAAGAAGTAGTTAAGAAAAGACAAGTTGTAATTTGCTTCGTTAAGAATAAAAGGAAAAACAGTAGCAAATAAAAATTGTGTATTATTCATTTTTATTTTTGAGCAATCAAAAGAACTCACACGTTTAATAAAATTTAAACGTAACATTTGGTGTCAGAAGTGGGATTGCAAAAATTAAAATAAAAATAATAAATTAATTAGAAAATAATTAATTTGTAATAGGAGGAAGAATGAAATTTCAAGAGCTTAAGGTGGAGCAACTCAAGAAAGAGTTGAACAATCTGGACTTGCCAACAACTGGTAATAAGGTCGAACTACAGAAAAGATTGTTGGAAGAGTTCCAGCGGCGCAACATCGATATAGAAAGCTATGAGTTTGATGAAAAAGAAGAAATTGAGGTATGTACTCGTGCAGCAGCAACCAGCTGCTTTGATGATGATGAGTAAAATGGAAACAATGCTTCAAGAAACTTCTAGAGCAAACAATGAGGAAATGAAAGCCAACAACGAGAGAGTTTTAGCTGAAGTTAAGGCCACAAACGAGAAACTTCAAGAAATTTCTGAGGCCTTATATAGAAGAGTAGATGGTATTGAAGTACAAGTCAGCAAGTTTGACGAGAAAATATCGGAGCTGGAGAATAAAGTCCATAGCTTAGAAATTGGTGGCGTGGCAGTACAAGTGAAAGATGTAGACGAGAAATTGCACGAGCTGGAAGCAAAAATCGTTAATCTCCAGTGCCAAGGCGGACCAGTGCGATTTGTTCCAGAAGTTTCCAGCAGGATAAAGACGCCTTGTTTCGATGGCAGTGCACCACTGAACATCTTCCAATTTCAGTTCGAAACAGTGGCTAACAGAAATGGATGGGACAGTGAAGAAAAGTCCATAGAGCTAGTTTTGGCCTTAAAAGGTGCGGCAGCAGAAGTTCTCGAAACTGTGCCAGTAGGCTGCAGAAACAGTTTTGATGACATAATGGCGGCACTGCAACGCAAATATGGCGGTGAGCACAAGCGTGACATATACCGCATGGAATTGCGATGTAGAGGACAAAAGCCCAATGAGTCTCTACAAGATTTCGCAATGGAAATCGAGCGGTTGGTGCAGCTTACGTATCCAGGCGAAAACCATCCATTCCTGGATCATGTCAAAACGGAGGCGTTTGTTAATGGCATCCGCGACCCTGATATCAAACTTGCAGTGTGTGCTACGCAAAAGGCAACCTTCGCAGAAATGGTTTCATTTGCACTAACTCAGGAGACTGCTAGAGTGATTTTGAAGCCACAGGTGTGCAAGGTACGGAACGTGGAAGTACTTGCCGAAAATGATAATAGTCTAGTCTCTAGCATTAAGGAGGCCGTGAGACAAGCATTGGCGGAGAAAGAGCAAAAAGTTAATAATAAGTGCTATAACTGCGGCAAAGTTGGTCATTACCAGCGCAACTGCAAGGCGCCAAGAAAGAGAGCCAGATCTGTTTCGCCATCAAGGAACAGTAAACGGGTGTACCAACAAACAACACAAGAGTCCCCGTTAAACTAAAACGAGCTAGCACTAAGGGGCAAGAGCTAGCTCCCACAAACGACGGCCCCACAATCTCCATATCAGTGATGCAACAGAAAAATAGCAACCTTACTGCATGCGGATACATCAACGGTGAAAAGCACATCCTTACCATAGACACAGGAGCGTCACAGTCAATAATCAGGCCCAATGTAGTGAAGGGGAAATGTGAAACTATAAGTAATATACGACTACGTACAGCTACTGGGGAGCCTGCCACTGTCTATGGTAAAACTGAGGCGAAGGTGACTATTGCCAATATCAGTGTGAAACACGTATTTATTGTTGCCGATATTGTAGACGAGGTTATTATTGGAGCCGATTTTATGATAAACCACGGAATCAACTTGCATATGGGGCAACAAGTGATGATTTGGCGTAATGTTGAAATACCGCTTGATGTTGGATATGACAATCAGATGCACGTCAAGAAACTGCTTGCTATTGAAAATCAGACATTACCACCACGGTCTGAATCAGTAATATGGGCACAAATGGAGGGAGATTGTGAGGACAATCGGTTGTGGGTAGTAGAACCAGCAGAAATTAAGAGAGAGCTATTAACAGCAAAAGCCCTCGTAAGAACTTGCAATGGAAGAAAGGTTCCCATACGGGTACTAAATTTATCAGGCCAAGAAAAAGTCATCAACAAGAATTCCGAAATAGGTCAATGTGCTCAAGCAGAGGCAATAATAAACTGCGATAGAAAGCCAGAACCTGCCAATTTGTCTGCAAAGGAGCGTGAAGAATTTCAGGCATATGTGGAGCGATGGGTAGCAAGGCTATCACCTCCTGACAGAAATAAAGCCAAGCAACTGCTAAAAAGGCACGCCTGCATTTTTGCCGGGCAGAATAAAAGCCAAGGGAGAACGGCAATAGTGAAACACGAAATAAATACTGGCGAAGCAAGGCCAATAAAACTGGCACCCAGAAGTATACCACTGGCTAAGCGAAATGAGGTAAAAGAGCTCGTCAATGAAATGGAGCGGTGTGGTGTAATCGAACCATCTTCAAGTCCCTAGAGCTCACCGGTAGTGTTAGTAAAGAAAAAGGACGGCAGTACTCGATTTTGCGTCGATTATAGGAAACTTAACGACGTGACCAAAAAGGACAGTTACCCGCTACCAAGAATTGACGACACCTTAGACACGCTTGCTGGAACGAAATGGTTCTCCACATTGGATCTACAAAGCGGCTATTGGCAGGTAGAGATTGCAGAGAAAGACAAGGAGAAAACTGCTTTCAGCGCATGCGATGGTCTGTGGCAGTTTAATGTTATGCCATTTGGGCTCTGCAATGCTCCGGCTACTTTCGAGCGGCTCATGGAGCAAGTGTTAAAAGGACTGCACTGGAAAACATGCTTGGTGTATCTTGACGACATAATTGTAATGGGGAAGACTTTTGATGAACACCTTAAAAATTTGACTGAAGTCTTTCAGCGCATATCATCGGCTGGACTCAAACTCAGCATCAAAAAGTGTGCACTATTCCAGAAAGAGGTGAAGTATCTGGGCCATAAAGTTACAGCAGATGGTATTTCAACAGATGAAGATAAGATACGAGCAGTAAAGGACTGGCCTCGTCCAAGAAATCTTCACGAATTGCGCAGCTTTTTGGGCCTTTGCACATACTACAGACGCTTTGTGCCAAATTTTGCCAGCGTAGCTGCAAGCTTGCATGAGCTAACAAAGAAGTCACAACCATACGATTGGGGTGAATTGCAGGAGAATGCTTTTCAGACACTAAAAGATTCATTGTGCACATCACCAGTCTTATCATATCCAGTTGCTGGGGAAAAATTTGTGCTAGATAGCGATGCAAGTGGATATGGAATAGGAGGTGTGTTATCACAGGTGATTAATGGAACAGAAAAAGTAGTGGGCTATTACAGCCGAATACTTTCGAAACCTGAGAGGAACTACTGTGTGACACGACGGGAGCTTCTGGCAGTGTTGGAGTGCATTAAGCATTTTCATAAATACTTGTATGGCTAACACTTTACTTTAAGAACTGACCATTCTGCGCTCAGGTGGCTACTGCAGTTTAAAAATCCTGAAGGGCAGCTAGCACGCTGGATTGAACGTCTTCAGAGCTACGAGTTCAGCATTGAGCACAGAAAGGGTGTAAAGCATAATAATGCTGATGCTCTGTCACGACGGCCCTGTAGCTTAGAGTGCAGACATTGTTCAAAAGTCGAGGCGAAGGAATGTGTCATTGATGTCAGGCTTACAAAAATTGGTACGGAAGAAGACTGGTCAGAGGCGCAAAGGGCAGATCCAGCACTGGGAAAAATTATAGCGGCTAAAGAGGAGGATAGAAGACCCACCCGTAATGAGATATCAGCTGAAAGTCCACTGGTAAAATCGTATTGGGCCCAGTGGGACAGCCTGAATTTGATAAATGGTTGTTTGTATCGTGTCTGGGAAAGTGTAGACGGTAAGACGGTTTCCAATCTAATCGTGGTCCCAACATCCAAGAGGAGCGAGGTGTTGAAGGAGTTCCATAATGGACCCAGCGGTGGTCACCTGGGCGTAACAAAAACGCTCGAAAAGTTAAAACAGCGTTTTTATTGGATTGGATGTCAACAAGCCGTAGCCGAATGGATAGCGAATTGCACACAGTGTATGAAGGCTAAAGGTCCAGCAAAACGAAGTCGGGGTCTGCTGCAAAAATATAACTCGGGAGCACCCTTTGAGAGGATAGCAATGGATGTAGCAGGACCTTTTCCGGTCAGCAACGCTGGGAATCGTTATATTCTTGTAGTGATGGACTATTTCAGCAAATGGCCAGAAGTTTATGCCATACCCAACCAGGAAGCCAGAACGGTTGTGGACGCGTTTGTAAACAACTGGGTATGTCGCTATGGAGTTCCTATTGAACTGCACTCTGACCAAGGTAGAAATTTTGAGTCTGCCATATTTAAAGACATGTGCGAGCGATATGGGATAAAGAAAACCAGAACCACACCACTTCACCCACAGTCTGATGGCATGGTAGAGAGGTTCAACCGTACATTAGAAGAATATTTGCGAAAAGTGGTGAGCACGCATCAAAAGGACTGGGACGAGCACATTCCGGAGTTTCTATTAGCATACAGGTCAGCTGTGCATGACACAACATCGCGAACACCTGCAAAAATTATTTTTGGAGCTGAGTTAAAGTTGCCTGGAGATTTAGAGTTCGGCGTCAAGCCTACACTAACAAATGAAGCAGATACTGGTCCTTTCCAAAGGCAAGAAAATTTAAATGAGCTACATGAATTTATCCGTAGCCGAATTAAAATGGTCAGTAATAAGATGAAAGTTAGATATGACCGTGCTGCAAATTCTAAAGGCTTTAATGAAGGTCAATTGGTTCTACTTTTCAACCCACAGCGGAAAATAGGATTGTCTCCAAAACTACAGACTCACTGGGAGGGACCATATACGGTGGTAAAAAGGTTAAACGATGTCGTCTACAGAATACAAAAACACAATAGCCCAAGGTCAAAAATGAAAGTTGTACATTTAGAACGACTCGCAAACTATGGAAAGCCGGATAATGTGCCTATTCGGGACGAATAGGCTTAAGTGGGCGGCAGTGTTACGTAAAAATATTCCTACAGGGTTAAAGCAAAGAACTATCTGGAAGTATTTAACTAAAGCACTAAACGTACACACATATTTACGTGCAAATACTATAGCAACAACAATAATTGTATACATAGCTACAGACACACACACATGCAAATAAAAGTGCGAGCACTGTACTACCAGTACAAACCGCATTGCCAACATAAGAGTCGTTACTTTTAAATTCAAAAATAACGACCAATCGAATTATCTACAAACGCCTAGAAGCAGCAACATGAATTTTCCCGATTGTGCTAGAGGACTGTTTGAACATCTGGCTACCAATAGTAAATGACAATACAGATGGCATCATGCACCTATCAGGCGAACATTCGAGAACCGGTTCCTGTACTATAAAAAGTGGCAGCATGTGCGAGAGCAGAGCAGTACTAATCAGAAAGTAGTCAAGTTAAGACCTTGTTGAAAGTGGATAATAACGATAAGAAGTAGTTAAGAAAAGACAAGTTGTAATTTGCTTCGTTAAGAATAAAAGGAAAAACAGTAGCAAATAAAAATTGTGTATTATTCATTTTTATTTTTGAGCAATCAAAAGAACTCACACGTTTAATAAAATTTAAACGTAACATTTGGTGTCAGAAGTGGGATTGCAAAAATTAAAATAAAAATAATAAATTAATTAGAAAATAATTAATTTGTAATAGGAGGAAGAATGAAATTTCAAGAGCTTAAGGTGGAGCAACTCAAGAAAGAGTTGAACAATCTGGACTTGCCAACAACTGGTAATAAGGTCGAACTACAGAAAAGATTGTTGGAAGAGTTCCAGCGGCGCAACATCGATATAGAAAGCTATGAGTTTGATGAAAAAGAAGAAATTGAGGTATGTACTCGTGCAGCAGCAACCAGCTGCTTTGATGATGATGAGTAAAATGGAAACAATGCTTCAAGAAACTTCTAGAGCAAACAATGAGGAAATGAAAGCCAACAACGAGAGAGTTTTAGCTGAAGTTAAGGCCACAAACGAGAAACTTCAAGAAATTTCTGAGGCCTTATATAGAAGAGTAGATGGTATTGAAGTACAAGTCAGCAAGTTTGACGAGAAAATATCGGAGCTGGAGAATAAAGTCCATAGCTTAGAAATTGGTGGCGTGGCAGTACAAGTGAAAGATGTAGACGAGAAATTGCACGAGCTGGAAGCAAAAATCGTCAATCTCCAGTGCCAAGGCGGACCAGTGCGATTTGTTCCAGAAGTTTCCAGCAGGATAAAGACGCCTTGTTTCGATGGCAGTGCACCACTGAACATCTTCCAATTTCAGTTCGAAACAGTGGCTAACAGAAATGGATGGGACAGTGAAGAAAAGTCCATAGAGCTAGTTTTGGCCTTAAAAGGTGCGGCAGCAGAAGTTCTCGAAACTGTGCCAGTAGGCTGCAGAAACAGTTTTGATGACATAATGGCGGCACTGCAACGCAAATATGGCGGTGAGCACAAGCGTGACATATACCGCATGGAATTGCGATGTAGAGGACAAAAGCCCAATGAGTCTCTACAAGATTTCGCAATGGAAATCGAGCGGTTGGTGCAGCTTACGTATCCAGGCGAAAACCATCCATTCCTGGATCATGTCAAAACGGAGGCGTTTGTTAATGGCATCCGCGACCCTGATATCAAACTTGCAGTGTGTGCTACGCAAAAGGCAACCTTCGCAGAAATGGTTTCATTTGCACTAACTCAGAAGACTGCTAGAGTGATTTTGAAGCCACAGGTGTGCAAGGTACGGAACGTGGAAGTACTTGCCGAAAATGATAATAGTCTAGTCTCTAGCATTAAGGAGGCCGTGAGACAAGCATTGGCGGAGAAAGAGCAAAAAGTTAATAATAAGTGCTATAACTGCGGCAAAGTTGGTCATTACCAGCGCAACTGCAAGGCGCCAAGAAAGAGAGCCAGATCTGTTTCGCCATCAAGGAACAGTAAACGGGTGTACCAACAAACAACACAAGAGTCCCCGTTAAACTAAAACGAGCTAGCACTAAGGGGCAAGAGCTAGCTCCCACAAACGACGGCCCCACAATCTCCATATCAGTGATGCAACAGAAAAATAGCAACCTTACTGCATGCGGATACATCAACGGTGAAAAGCACATCCTTACCATAGACACAGGAGCGTCACAGTCAATAATCAGGCCCAATGTAGTGAAGGGGAAATGTGAAACTATAAGTAATATACGACTACGTACAGCTACTGGGGAGCCTGCCACTGTCTATGGTAAAACTGAGGCGAAGGTGACTATTGCCAATATCAGTGTGAAACACGTATTTATTGTTGCCGATATTGTAGACGAGGTTATTATTGGAGCCGATTTTATGATAAACCACGGAATCAACTTGCATATGGGGCAACAAGTGATGATTTGGCGTAATGTTGAAATACCGCTTGATGTTGGATATGACAATCAGATGCACGTCAAGAAACTGCTTGCTATTGAAAATCAGACATTACCACCACGGTCTGAATCAGTAATATGGGCACAAATGGAGGGAGATTGTGAGGACAATCGGTTGTGGGTAGTAGAACCAGCAGAAATTAAGAGAGAGCTATTAACAGCAAAAGCCCTCGTAAGAACTTGCAATGGAAGAAAGGTTCCCATACGGGTACTAAATTTATCAGGCCAAGAAAAAGTCATCAACAAGAATTCCGAAATAGGTCAATGTGCTCAAGCAGAGGCAATAATAAACTGCGATAGAAAGCCAGAACCTGCCAATTTGTCTGCAAAGGAGCGTGAAGAATTTCAGGCATATGTGGAGCGATGGGTAGCAAGGCTATCACCTCCTGACAGAAATAAAGCCAAGCAACTGCTAAAAAGGCACGCCTGCATTTTTGCCGGGCAGAATAAAAGCCAAGGGAGAACGGCAATAGTGAAACACGAAATAAATACTGGCGAAGCAAGGCCAATAAAACTGGCACCCAGAAGTATACCACTGGCTAAGCGAAATGAGGTAAAAGAGCTCGTCAATGAAATGGAGCGGTGTGGTGTAATCGAACCATCTTCAAGTCCCTAGAGCTCACCGGTAGTGTTAGTAAAGAAAAAGGACGGCAGTACTCGATTTTGCGTCGATTATAGGAAACTTAACGACGTGACCAAAAAGGACAGTTACCCGCTACCAAGAATTGACGACACCTTAGACACGCTTGCTGGAACGAAATGGTTCTCCACATTGGATCTACAAAGCGGCTATTGGCAGGTAGAGATTGCAGAGAAAGACAAGGAGAAAACTGCTTTCAGCGCATGCGATGGTCTGTGGCAGTTTAATGTTATGCCATTTGGGCTCTGCAATGCTCCGGCTACTTTCGAGCGGCTCATGGAGCAAGTGTTAAAAGGACTGCACTGGAAAACATGCTTGGTGTATCTTGACGACATAATTGTAATGGGGAAGACTTTTGATGAACACCTTAAAAATTTGACTGAAGTCTTTCAGCGCATATCATCGGCTGGACTCAAACTCAGCATCAAAAAGTGTGCACTATTCCAGAAAGAGGTGAAGTATCTGGGCCATAAAGTTACAGCAGATGGTATTTCAACAGATGAAGATAAGATACGAGCAGTAAAGGACTGGCCTCGTCCAAGAAATCTTCACGAATTGCGCAGCTTTTTGGGCCTTTGCACATACTACAGACGCTTTGTGCCAAATTTTGCCAGCGTAGCTGCAAGCTTGCATGAGCTAACAAAGAAGTCACAACCATACGATTGGGGTGAATTGCAGGAGAATGCTTTTCAGACACTAAAAGATTCATTGTGCACATCACCAGTCTTATCATATCCAGTTGCTGGGGAAAAATTTGTGCTAGATAGCGATGCAAGTGGATATGGAATAGGAGGTGTGTTATCACAGGTGATTAATGGAACAGAAAAAGTAGTGGGCTATTACAGCCGAATACTTTCGAAACCTGAGAGGAACTACTGTGTGACACGACGGGAGCTTCTGGCAGTGTTGGAGTGCATTAAGCATTTTCATAAATACTTGTATGGCTAACACTTTACTTTAAGAACTGACCATTCTGCGCTCAGGTGGCTACTGCAGTTTAAAAATCCTGAAGGGCAGCTAGCACGCTGGATTGAACGTCTTCAGAGCTACGAGTTCAGCATTGAGCACAGAAAGGGTGTAAAGCATAATAATGCTGATGCTCTGTCACGACGGCCCTGTAGCTTAGAGTGCAGACATTGTTCAAAAGTCGAGGCGAAGGAATGTGTCATTGATGTCAGGCTTACAAAAATTGGTACGGAAGAAGACTGGTCAGAGGCGCAAAGGGCAGATCCAGCACTGGGAAAAATTATAGCGGCTAAAGAGGAGGATAGAAGACCCACCCGTAATGAGATATCAGCTGAAAGTCCACTGGTAAAATCGTATTGGGCCCAGTGGGACAGCCTGAATTTGATAAATGGTTGTTTGTATCGTGTCTGGGAAAGTGTAGACGGTAAGACGGTTTCCAATCTAATCGTGGTCCCAACATCCAAGAGGAGCGAGGTGTTGAAGGAGTTCCATAATGGACCCAGCGGTGGTCACCTGGGCGTAACAAAAACGCTCGAAAAGTTAAAACAGCGTTTTTATTGGATTGGATGTCAACAAGCCGTAGCCGAATGGATAGCGAATTGCACACAGTGTATGAAGGCTAAAGGTCCAGCAAAACGAAGTCGGGGTCTGCTGCAAAAATATAACTCGGGAGCACCCTTTGAGAGGATAGCAATGGATGTAGCAGGACCTTTTCCGGTCAGCAACGCTGGGAATCGTTATATTCTTGTAGTGATGGACTATTTCAGCAAATGGCCAGAAGTTTATGCCATACCCAACCAGGAAGCCAGAACGGTTGTGGACGCGTTTGTAAACAACTGGGTATGTCGCTATGGAGTTCCTATTGAACTGCACTCTGACCAAGGTAGAAATTTTGAGTCTGCCATATTTAAAGACATGTGCGAGCGATATGGGATAAAGAAAACCAGAACCACACCACTTCACCCACAGTCTGATGGCATGGTAGAGAGGTTCAACCGTACATTAGAAGAATATTTGCGAAAAGTGGTGAGCACGCATCAAAAGGACTGGGACGAGCACATTCCGGAGTTTCTATTAGCATACAGGTCAGCTGTGCATGACACAACATCGCGAACACCTGCAAAAATTATTTTTGGAGCTGAGTTAAAGTTGCCTGGAGATTTAGAGTTCGGCGTCAAGCCTACACTAACAAATGAAGCAGATACTGGTCCTTTCCAAAGGCAAGAAAATTTAAATGAGCTACATGAATTTATCCGTAGCCGAATTAAAATGGTCAGTAATAAGATGAAAGTTAGATATGACCGTGCTGCAAATTCTAAAGGCTTTAATGAAGGTCAATTGGTTCTACTTTTCAACCCACAGCGGAAAATAGGATTGTCTCCAAAACTACAGACTCACTGGGAGGGACCATATACGGTGGTAAAAAGGTTAAACGATGTCGTCTACAGAATACAAAAACACAATAGCCCAAGGTCAAAAATGAAAGTTGTACATTTAGAACGACTCGCAAACTATGGAAAGCCGGATAATGTGCCTATTCGGGACGAATAGGCTCAAGTGGGCGGCAGTGTTACGTAAAAATATTCCTACAGGGTTAAAGCAAAGAACTATCTGGAAGTATTTAACTAAAGCACTAAACGTACACACATATTTACGTGCAAATACTATAGCAACAACAATAATTGTATACATAGCTACAGACACACACACATGCAAATAAAAGTGCGAGCACTGTACTACCAGTACAAACCGCATTGCCAACATAAGAGTCGTTACTTTTAAATTCAAAAATAACGACCAATCGAATTATCTACAAACGCCTAGAAGCAGCAACATGAATTTTCCCGATTGTGCTAGAGGACTGTTTGAACATCTGGCTACCAATAGTAAATGACAATACAGATGGCATCATGCACCTATCAGGCGAACATTCGAGAACCGGTTCCTGTACTATAAAAAGTGGCAGCATGTGCGAGAGCAGAGCAGTACTAATCAGAAAGTAGTCAAGTTAAGACCTTGTTGAAAGTGGATAATAACGATAAGAAGTAGTTAAGAAAAGACAAGTTGTAATTTGCTTCGTTAAGAATAAAAGGAAAAACAGTAGCAAATAAAAATTGTGTATTATTCATTTTTATTTTTGAGCAATCAAAAGAACTCACACGTTTAATAAAATTTAAACGTAACAATATGTAGATAAGTTTCGTAACTAGAAAACGGGTAGTGGGAAATACATATCAATTTAATCGTAAACGATAAAAATTAAAGTTTTGAGAAGAATTTTTATATATCGACCCTTATTTTCGATTTGATCGTAAGCAACAAAAATTAAAGTTTTCAGGTTTTTTTAATATTCAAATATGTTTTTGTTACGTACAAAAAAATGTTCGCTTACGATAAAATTTTATCTTAAAAAGTTATTAACAATTTTAGCATTTTGATAATTCTAAACTATGGATATTTACCTATGGGCCATAAACTTTTAATTTCAATAAAAGAGTAAATTTTCGATAACATGTCGCTTACAATACAATTTTACAGCCTCTATGTTAAAAGTTATGAAGAATTTTAGCATTTTGGGCCCCAAAATTTCAATTTCAATAAAAATTTTAATTTTTTACTAAAGTCGCTTATTATTAAATCGAAAATAGAGCTCGATATATACGTACATGTTACATGATATTTAACATTTAAGGGCTCTGTTTTGACGAAGATGAGGAAAGAGCATTTGGTTTCCTATGATTTGGTACAAATATGAAAAAATATGTACTTAGATTACTTATAGATATTTTTTCCATATTACCTAATTATCTGAGCACTATGTACTTTGCATATTTATAAACAATAAAAGCGATTTATAAAAAAAATCTTTAAAATTATATTTATTTAATTTACAAGCCTTGTTGTGTTGCTAAAAGTTGTATTTGAAAAGAAAGTTTAATCAAAATGCCTCTTAATGAAAACAAGTATTTCTATTTTGAGAGATTTTGTTTAAAGTCGTGTTTTCAAATGCGACTTTAAATGACACACAGAAAAAACTAAATTTCATTTTCAGTAACCAAATTCGTTAAATCAGTAAATAGTTTATTTGAAAGCGGTCCTACAAATAATTTTGTAAATTCTGATAAAAATTTAAATTAATCATACATAGTTCGGCTGAGAGAAAATTTTATTTCAGTGGGTTGGTGTTTATCTTGCTTGTTGATAGGAAGAACGTGCTGTTGTGCTGTTGTTGTTGTTTATTTTGATTGATCGTGTTGTATACATGTAAATACCGAAAAGTAGCCGACAAACATCGTGGCCTGTTTCTTCTCTACACAGTTTTTTGGTACAAATTAATTTAGTGGAACAGTACAGAATATTTACTGAAACTCAGTTTGATTTCAAACAAATATTTGTTTAAAATTTTTTTGGGAATAATTTTTTCTGTGCACAACAATGCTTGTGAATCAAGCAATTGTAATTGTATTACCTTTAGTTAAAAAAAATACTATAATGCATTAAAATAAATTAAGGAAACAGTAGTTTCAATTGGTTAGTTAGGTAATTTGTTGTACGTTGAAATAAGTAAAAAACAATTTCTATAGTTTTATATACGTTATGTGATAGCTTCCGAGTCGTTTGACGTGTTGTCTTGATGTGAGTTCAGCTGTTAAAAGACATGCCACACCTGCTTAACTTGAAATTTTGAATCCACAAATTAATAGTATGTGTTCCAAATTAGATGAAAAGTATTTTGAAACAGACGATTTAAAATCAGTAGCTTTAATTACATATGTATGTCTATGTAGGTTGTTTGTTGGTGTTAAAAATAAAAGAAAAAACATTATTTTTTGCTGAAGTTTGAAATTAAAATAACTAATATTCTAAAATAACTTAAAAACCATTCGATTCGCATGAAAAATAAAGCCTGTGCGCATGTAGCTTGAGCGTAATATTGGCGTTACTATGAAGCTGCATATGGTACATACCACGTACTAGGGCCGATTTCGGCCCTTAAAATTTAACCACTTTACATAAGGCTGTTAATTTGTAAGTGCAAAGTAAATCAAATTGTTCACGTCTACAACAAAACGTAGGTAAATTTGTGTTGAACGCACAAGGGTGGTTAAATTTTAAGGGCCTATTGTATATATAGATTTTAAGTGCTGCTTATAAGAAATATGTGTTAGTCCTGATTCACACACATCAGGTTTAGCTGATCAGTTTTTGTTAAATTTTCTTTTGAACCTGCATTTACGTTCATACACACCGTCAAGTTTGTTTCATCAAGTCTCATCAATTTGTGTTGTAGTAGAGTATTACGAATGACAAAACAAAAGGAAAAAGCAAACTTGACTGGTACGGTCAAGTCTGTACCCCTTTCCATTCTCTTTTCCTCTCTCTCCTAAAAACTCAAGACTTGACGACTCAGACCTGACGTGTGTGAATCAGGAATTTCATTTGTAGCCGTTACTGCTTACTTAACAAAATGCAACCGACATGCTGGAAATTCTCCTGACGTCATTATGTGTCTTTCTATATGTCGTGTACCATAGGCTAAGTACTGCGGTTTTTAAATCAATATAATATTGTTTGAAATGATGTTTTATTTGAATTTACTAAAAGCAAAATTTGAGTGTAACATGTATCAAGAACTGTTGTGGCCGCACATACACTATCTTATTCTTTGGTAGTGTATTTGCTTAAGCCCCGTTCAGACTATTATAATTACAAGTATTAATACTTTCATCACATTTTACGATACAGAAATCTAAATACATTCGTTGCGACTGTCAAAAAATCTAACGTAAAATCACATATTGTGTTCAGACTATCACACTTCATATAATAGAAAATAGAAATCAAAACAGCTGTTCAATGAAAATGTCTGTGCTATTCATTGACTATCGGTGACAAAGCGGTTTAATGCAGGCGGGGACGTGCCGGCACTTGAAAAAATGCAGCAGTTAAAAATATTCTTAAATAATAGGAAAAATTTAAGAAAAGATATTACAAAAACGTTAAAAAATTATGTCAATACTTCCATACGATTCACTTATTCAAAATTTTGAGCCGATATACATATGAGAAAACATTACATCAATGACGACACGCTATCGGCGGCGAAGCAACCGACTTGGAAATTTTGTTTGTGTAAAAATGCAACCCTGATCTAATGAAAAGTATTATCGTTTAAGCCGCGTTCAGACTATTATACTTTGTATTTATACTTGTCAAAAATTCAAATAATACGTGCATGTGTGATAGTCTGAACGCAAAATGTCATCAAAGTGGCAAATAATACGATACAAATTTTGACATCCCATAAGACTTTTTCTTTACACAAAATCCAGTAAATGAGAGGACGAATTGAGAGAGAAAATGACAGTTCATTTACTTAGTAAGTGCAAGTTTTTACTGGACAAATTTTTGCCAGTAAAATCCAGTAAAATGAAATCATATGTTTTTAAATATAAACAAACAAAAGTAAAGGGAAACAAAAATTTTTAGTCTTTGATGAAATTTTTAAAATAACAAAAAACAAATGTATTAAGTTATAAGCATTATAGCATTTATTTACGTTTGATGCTAGAAAAATATTCGGGTATGTTATGTGAAATTAAAACGTGCGGAATTTCCATAGAATGTTTGGAGATATGTATGTAAATTAAAGTTTTTACTTTTTGGTTAATTAAAAAAATAAATTTTTTAGACGTCTATGCGTCTTTTTTATTTTATTTATTTTTTTTTCTTAACTCTAGTGAGTTAATCTTAATACATATGTTAATACTTAACTGAGCTTATAATTCTGAAATATGTTGCTTAAATACTAGAAAATACATACTATCTTATCAACTAAATAATTGTAGGCAGTTACCTACATTTTAACATGATAAACCTTCTTTCTTTGTTTTCTTAAACAAGATTGATCATGTTTTATTCTGAGGGTGTTTACAAAAGAACATTTAGATAATGTGTTTACAATTTACAAGTACATTTAGGTAAAGTGTCTTTGTTTCTTATGATTGAACATGGTTTATTATCTTACAATTTAGAGAAAGTGTTTGTGTTATGAATCGTTGCTTATACCTACATAGTTATCGTTTGTCTGTGAGGGTATTCTACCTATCGTTCTTAACTTGTATGCACATATGTATATATATATGTGTTTTTAAAAAACAATGCTATTGCATTTCCGAGCGATTTAATTTCACATGGAAATCAGAACATAACCGATTGTTTTTAAACGTGAATAAAGTTCATAGATTATTATATTGAAATTTTGTTTATACATATCGTCGGGTCGACGGTTCCTGGTTTGACGTATGGAACATTTAAAAAAATTTACTTTGTGTACTTTTTTAAAATTCTTTCCCAGTTTTTCGTTGTCTTGAATATATCATCCTAATAACTTCTCACGTTCAGGGTAAAAAGCTTAGAAACTTTAACGGCCGGACCCGCGATGTCGACAAGAAAGTTTCTATCGCTATAAGAAAGTTTATTTTTGTTTTTAATATAAGTAAGCTATAGAAAGTTTCTTGTCGACATCGTGGACCAGCCAAATAATTTTAAATAAAAACATATGTCCATATCTATTACTTTTATTATTAAACAAAATATTCTATCTTGTAATTCATATGTATAATTTTTTTAGCGCCAAAATTGGTAATCAGCTGTTGTATATATTTTACTGGATTTTACAATTTTTCGGTTCGCGTACTTTTAGATGCAAACTTTTTTATTGAGAATAATTTCTTTAAATTACTCAGTATTTACTCAGTTACTGGACTTTACTGGAAAAGTACTCAAACGCACCTAATGTTAAAGAGGCTACTTATTGAAAAATTTTCATATGATATACATATTCATACATACATAAATATATACAATTTTTTATCTTCTTTTACATTTTGTATGGGTTTGAATGATACATGAATAGTTGAAAAAATGATTTTAAAAATATTATAGAAAACTACTACGTAATAGGTGTAAAACTATTTACTGCCTGATCGTATTCGAGGAACACTTTTAAATGTTGGTCATTGCGAAAAACAGTGCGAGTGGCTAAACGCCTTAAGAAAACTTCATGCATAGCAACAGTTTTCTTAAAGGTTGCAAGATATTCGCTGTAAAGACAAAAAAAAATTATTTGATTTTTGAAATTTTGGATATTTAAAAAAAAGTTATTTAAAATATGCAAAAAACTAATAATAAACAAATAATTTCCAAAGTTCCTTGGGAGTGTTTCAAGTCAATAATATTTACTGAATACTAGGTTATAGTGGACATCAGTACCTGGATTCAGTAACTTTTATTACGATAATCGTATCGTTATAATAAATATAACGAAAATTTATAGACTTTGCTATTCAGTAACATATTTTAACGATATTCGCTGTCGGTTGGAGAAAAAAAAGTCACAAAATCAAAGTTGTTGAGTTTTTCTTTATCAATCTTTATGCTTTTCGCTTATTTTTACATTTTCTATACAGAGATACCACAAAATATTGAATTAAATAGCGATTAAGATAATGTTGGAGACTATCGTAAAAAAGAAATTACGGAACCACATTATCGTTACCACAAGCCGTGCAGAATATTTTTTTTATTTGGAACGCAATTGCACAACGAAAAATAGCGGAAATTACAAATGTTGCCACTAGTACACACTACCATCTTTGTTTTCGATGTCTCAAATGTCTCAAGGCTTATCTAATTAGATGGTAGCGGTATTTCATCTAGTATTTTTTATACCCTTTACCAAAAAATGGTAAAAGGGTATATATAGGTTTGTGATTCCGTTTGTAATTTCCAGAATATTAATAAGGGAGCCATAAAATATATATATTCTGGATCCTTATGCATAGGGAAGACGAATAAGCGATGTCCGTCTGTCTGTACGTGAAATCGGTTTTCCGAAGCTCCCAGAAAAGCTAGAGACTTCGTTCTTGGACTGGTGGGTCAGAAATGGTCGAAATAAGATCGGTATTGAAAATCAGCAAAATCGAGCAGACGGTTTCAGAGCTGGGAGACTTAAACTTTATTTTGCCATACAAAATAACTACCGAAAACTAGTTTTTAATAATTTTTTATTAAATAAACTTATTTTATACTTCAGTATCGACGTCACAACTGGAATAAGGGTGAATGCTCGATATGTATGCATCATATATTAATAATTTGTACTTATTTACAAGAAATACAAATATAAAAACATTTTTTTACGTTAAAGTAATGATTCTAAAGGACATACTTAAAGACTATAATAACCCTAAACTAATTTAAATTGATAAAATAACTTTTTCTTATTAGATGTATATACTTCATGACAATTATAGTTTGTGCTTTCTTCTTGTTAGTATACTGTCGAGTTGTAAAAATTCATGCACCTTAAAAATAATAATAATTGTTAGCTATTTATTTTAATCAAACAAATATTCTATCGGTATAGTAGAATTTATATTGCTTTTATACACTTCAAAAATCTTTACCATGAATTAAAGATGTTCAAGTTTATAATTGCAGTCCATTTAACACTTTAAAAATATTCTTTATACGCTTGATGAAGAGTAGAGAATAAAAAGAATACCTTGAACCATTCGATAAATATTACTCAAAAAATGTTCATTGAAACTACTCTGTCGGAAATTACGTTAACTTTAAACTAACTTTAAGCTATCTATATTTCGTAACTAGTACTGACTGGCACTTGGATTACTTTTAATGTAATCAACCGACTATTTTAACATTGCGATGTCGTAGGCGGTAGTCAATTGTCTCACTCTGCATTACTTTCAGCTAACTTAAAGTTGACTTTTTTAAATTACCTGGTAGTCAGTAAATTTAAAAAATGTTTCTGGGGTTCGAACATGTATCATCACACATTGTGTACTCAACGCTCTACCACTCAGCTAAGGTAACATCTAAAATAACAACAGCAAAATGTTAATATAAAACTGAAATTAGTTTCAAAGTAGCTGAGAAAAAATTTGTTGGCTGCCATCAAATTCGATTGCGTACTCAACTGGAGGATTAATTTTGGGTTTGTGCTGGATGACATTGCAGTTAGGTTTTAGTTAACTATTTTTGTGGTCAACCACACATTCTCCGACAGGGTATTGTTTGCGTCTCCATGTCTTTTAAAACTCACTCACACTTAAGCTCTTGAATTTTTTAAATCTTATTCACTTTTAATGTTTCCACGTATTTTATTTCGCTTAGAAGCATTTTTTTATCAAGAGAAACAGTACGAGTATTATTTGAATCTCCAATACAAAGCAATACAAATAATAGTCCTTGAAGTTATATTCAGTTTTCAAATATGACACAAAAGAAATATAAGAAGACTTTAATTCTATTTTTTAATTACCACTTTATGCTGGTCAAATTAGTTTTTGATTATTAATTGTTCAATTTCAGTGCCACAATAATTTTCTTCTGTTGGAATATGGAGAGAATTTCGATCTATATTGTCAACATCAAAGTACAAGAAGATTACTTGTTATTGCAATTTAATGGACAAAAAGTGCCAGAAAAGGAGCGAGAGTGCCACAGTTCCAGGCAACATCCAATAGTGCCAAAAATGGCACAATTGTGCCACATTTCCCATCACTGATGTACATAAGTATGTGTTTAGTTATGTTTATACGTATGTATATGCATACATGCATTGACGTTTATTTTCGTGTTAAAATAATGGTTTTTCGCGTTCCCGTACTTTTGTGCAATTTTGTATATTATTGAGCGAAATTATAGTTTCCTCTCATTTTACCGAACTTTACCCAAAAAGTAAAGAAACAAAGCTATAATAACAATGCTATGGCATTTCCGAACGATTTAATTTCACGTGAAATTCGGAACATAGCCGATTGTTTTTAAACGTGAATAAATTTAATATATTATTATATTGAAATCTTTTTTTATAGATATCGTCGGGCGGACGGTTCCTAGTTTGCCGTGTGGAACATTTAAAAAAATTTTTTTGTGTACTTTTTTTAAATTCTTTCCCAGTTTTTCGTTGTCTTGAATATATCATCCTAATAACTTCTCACGTTCAGGGTAAAAAGCTTAGAAACTTTAACGGCTTGGCCCCTGATGTCGACAAGAAAGTTTCTATCGCTTACTTATATTTAAAACAAAATCAAAATAAGAACGTTTATTTTTGTTTTCAATATAAGTAAGCTATAGAAAGTTTCTTGTCGACATCGTGGACCAGCCAAATAAGTTTAAATAAAAAAATATGTCCATATCTATTACTTTTATTATTAAACAAAATAAAGGGTGTCCCAACAAGAACGCAAGATTTAAATTTAGCACCATTCGAAATGTCATTGTTTGACATTTGAACAATTGTTATTGTTTGCTAGTAGAAGGTACGAGGTTAGTAAAAATGAAGCGCTACACGAATGAACAACGCATTCTCATTGTGAAATTGTTTTACCAAAATGGTGAAAATTTTGCGGCTACAGTTCGCAAATTTGCGATCATTAGACTTTTTTCTTTGGGGTTTTTTGAAGTCGATGGTTTACGCGAATAAGCCGACGACGACTAAAGCCTTAAAATAGGAAATTGGACGCTGCATTAATAAAATACCGCAGCATTTATGCAAAACGGCCATTGAAAATTTCATTAAAAGATCGCGTGTGTGCCAGCAAAGCCGCGGCGGCCATCTGCCCGATTTGTTGTTCCACACATAACCTCATCTTTTTTTTAAATATTTGTGTTTTATTTAAAATTTAAATCTTGCGTTCTTGTTGGGAAACCCTTTAGAAGCCATGTGAAAATTCTCATCTGCCTATTTATATTGAAAACAAAAACAAAGCACTCAAATTTGTTTTTGTTTTCAATATAAATACACAGACGATAATTTTTACATGGCTTCTATAAACAGGCAGTTAAATTGTGTTGAAATTACATATATATTTTTGTCTTGTGGAATATCACTTTTACATGGTACATGAAGTCTGAAAACCTTTAAATAACAGCATGTGATATTTTTCAGTGCAAACATCAATTTTTATATAGAGCGTCTGACATCTGATGGTTTTAAACAAATCAATCCTTGTTTCAATAAAAACTTACTTATTATTATTGAAAAGTAATATGAAATTTTTACTGCCTTATTTATAAAAATTATTAAGCTTTTATTAAGGATTTTAAAACAAATTTTCATACAAAATTTTTTTTATTAAGCCTTAATAATTTTTATAAATAAGGCTGTTACTCTTTATTAATTTTTAATAATTTGTATGTTAAATGAATTTTGTTTTCGTATAGCAACTGTGATATTTTTATGAAATGAAAATTTGGTATGTTTGTTTTTAACCCCCGACTAAAAAAAAGGGGTGTTATAAGTTTGTAGTGTGTGTCTTTCCGTGTCCACGTACAGGCCAAACGGCTGGACCGATTTTCATTTAGTTTTGAAATGTGACTTGAAAAAAGTCGGAAGTTTTTAAAATTTTTAATTTTTGTTATTTAATATACATACATATGTATGTGCTTTAATAATATGTTCTTTAGTACATATATGATTTTATTTTTTTATATATAAGATTAGTTTTAATAAAAGTAAAACATATTCTGCCGTATTCACAAAACACATTTAAAGTTTATTAAAGATTTATTTGACATATTTATATGGGAAATTTGTCAAATAAACCTTAAATATTTTTTATGAATACGGCATATTATATTTAGTACCTTTTTATTTAACTGAAGTGGTTTTCCTGGTTGCATTTCTTTTTGAAATCTAAATTTTGACAACATTGTCCCCCATTATAAAAATGGAGAGTGTGGCCACCGCCAGTGCTGTCAGATATAGATATTTGTTACTAAAGGCGACGATAAGACTTCGTTTTTAACGATGAAAATTTTGAAGTATTTTTTGGCAATTTGCTTCGTAATATTTTAATTCCTTGGCGATATTTTTAGCTATATCAATATATGCGATTTCAATAATATGGGCTAGTGTTAAAAATATAGCAAATTTTGCGAGGAAGTTTTTCTACAGCATAAAATAATTAATGCAAAAGAGAGTTATTTTCCATACCGTATGTTTACCAGTGAGGATGTAAATAGCTGAATATAATGACTAGTACAACAATTTGTACTTAAATTCATTCTTAAGTAAATGTTAATTGTATGTTATCACGAGACTTCAATATTTATTTTGATCCCGATGTACAAGTTTAGTTTTTCTTATTAAGGTTCATCTTTTGGTATAAGTAATTTTTATTATGTTTTATACGACAGTATTTTTATGTTATGGTAAGCTAATGTATGTCTTATAAATTAACTTTTGTTAATGTAAAAACTTATTTTATTTAAATTTAACAATATTTGTTAAATAAAAACATGTACATTTTTTAGCTCATATATAACATTATATTGGCGATATTCGACAACTAATTTAGCGAGGAGGCTACAAATAAATCTGGCATCACTGGCTAGCATTGATCAGGAATGATATGCATATGTATGTATTTATGAATGCACTATCGCGTGATGTAATGTTTTGCTATTGGCTGATAATTTTAAGCCACAAACAAGCAAAAAAATTATGTAAACATTACAGTGGAACATATTATAATTTTTCTCTTTAAATTTTGGAAGCGAACCATTTTAATTTTTGTCTAAATTTATATATGCTAATGAGAACATTGATAAATCTTTAAGCCATAAGCGGGTGCTAGACACATCAATATTCAGCTTCAATATGTGGTTGTGTGCGTTTTTTTATAAAAAAATATTCCCACCAATAGTATATGTGTATATTGAAGCTGAATATTGATGTGTCTGGTACTCGCTATACATGAAGAAAAATATAAAACTTTTAACTTTAAAGAACTTTATGGTTTATTTAGTCTACCAGCCAAGAAGTGGTGTAACCCACATCTAGTTTTTTAAACAATTGCTCTTTTTGATTATTTAATTGCTTAATACTTTGCAAAACTATGATCTGTACAAAAACTATTTTCCAGCTCTATTTTTTTAGAATACCAAAATGCGGTTTACTCTAACTTCGTTTCATAGTTGGTAACGTAAATTATGTATTTATCAGCAACCAAAAATCTAATGTGCGGTGCGCTGATAGCCTCATATACACTCAAAATATGTATATCATAGGTAAAATAAATGAAAAAATGTGGTTCATTTTACGAATATATTCGTCATTTTTACTTTACAAAATCCTTTGTAGATAACAGAAATGGTATTTGTTTATTTGTAAGTAAGAACATTTTGTATTTTTACAAATATTTCAAATATTACAAATTCATGACTCATGAAAAAAATTTCGTGTGATATACCAAATTTTGTATAAAAAGGTAAAAACATTAAAGTCTGCAAGAAAATTATTTTGCCTTAAATTTGAAAAATAAGTTTGTAGAATAATCTGTAATTCTTGGAACTGGAGTTTGTAATAATTATAAAAAAATATAATTTTAGTGGAATTGTTACAGCCTCTGTATTTCCCATACATTACATTACATATTTTGCATTGAAACTCACGAATCAAACTGGCTATTAAAAGTTGCACAATGACATGAAAAGAAATGAAGGAAAAATTAAAAAATTTAACAAAACAGCAACTTTTATTTTTATATTTCAATATTTTTTCGTAAAATTGACGAAATTGTACTGTTGGCAAAAAATTTGTTTATTTTTGGAAATTTCCAAGTTTATAAAAATGTTTAATTTTCTTCTAAATTCAATAAAATAAACGAAAAATATGGTACTATATATAATTTTTGTAACACAACGAAACTCGTATAATTACGAAATCTGTTTCCTTCCACCAGCTAAACTTTTCGTAAAATTTACAAAATTTTCGTTTATTGCACAAATATTAAAAAACGAAACTTTTTTTCATATATTCAAGCATGAAATATTTTGAGTGTAGCATATATTACCAGGATAACCACAAAGATATTAAAAACTGTGTTTGCTTATATGTGCCGGCTATACATATTATGAACGTCTCAATAGGGTGTATTATCAATTACGACTTTTAAACTAGAACTTAAAATGCCAAAAAAATAAATAAATAAAATACAATTTGTTTTAAATTTATAATTTTAAATTTCTTTCTGCATGCTGAACATTTTTAAAACAAATTATGTATGTCATTTTTAATAAAATACTGCATTACTTTGATTGCAATACCAGTATGCTCTTTGCTCCTTATTTTTAGGAAACCAATAGAAGTAAAAAAAAATTGTTGGTGTTATTTTGCTTGCAACTGCCCACTGCACACTTCATATTTAAGTATGTATTTCTTTTAACTACAGGACTGCCAACTTTTACGCAAGTAATGTTTTCCCATACTTTTCTTGCTAAGTTCGGTAAAATGGGAAGACAAAAATTAATCCTGCTTTCATACTCTTTTATATTCAGACTTTCTATGATTTTATCGGTAATTATGTAATTAAATTCTATGGATTTGAAAATTATGGCCAGTGAATTCTTAACGAGTTTCAGTTTCTACTACATATATATTATGGATAGAGTGTAAAGTATTCGTAACCAATTTTTGCCATGGAAAATGTCAAATTCCACTCATACAAATGCGTATTTTGAGCAATTTGAAGTTACAAAACAAACAATATTATGAATTTACAAGTATTTTTTTATTAAAAATTTGGAAGTCTTATAAGTTTGTAAAGCACAATGTTATTATTTTACTCAAAAGTATTGCAATATTAAACATAAGACTCAAGGGTAAATTCAACAAAAACCATATTTTTTTATTACGCACATATGAACTTGCAAAAGTTAAAAAGTGATGTACATAGATGTTTGTCCTCAATTTATTGCCAAACTTAATACAAGAAGAAATGTTTCACATTACATGTGTAAAAGTTGGCAATCCTGGCTTAAAATTAACAACAGATAAGTATGAAGATTGCATGGCGTCGTCCATCTGCATGTATGGGCAAATGCAAAATGAAAATGCAAAAAGAGCGAACGATGTGTACATACACAAAATTTATGAGCGAAGCAGAGGAACGAAATTGTGCTTAGTCTAGAGCTGTGCCAAATCGTTCAATCAAGTGACCGCTCATTTTCGTTCATTTTCTAAAAAAGAACGAGTTCGTTCATTTCGTTCATCCGCTCTTTTCAAGAAATAGAACGAAATAAAAACAAACAAACAAAAGCTGATTCGTCAAATAAAAAGGGCATTTGTCCAGTGAGTTTGTTATGAATTGTTTAGCAAACTAAGCAAAACAAACAATAGAAAATATAAGAAACAAAAAAAAAATCAGCACGTATAATGTTTAAAATATTAAAGGAATAAGAAATCAAAAGATTCATATTGGCAAAAGAGCCACATATAAAGAATCAAAATAGACTGTTTATAATATTATTATCTACATAGGTAAATTTGTTTAAAAAACTCTTAATATGTTCTAAAAACTCAAGAAATATTAATGGCAATTTTATTAATTTCATAATGGTCATACTGCTACTAAAAGCAGGCAAATGAAAACCAGAATGTGACAAAAAATCTCGCACGAATAAAGAAAAAGCAAAAAAAATCAAAACAAAAACACCCAAGTGCGCTCGTTCGTTCATTTCGTTCAATTGTACTTTTTATCAGCACTGCTGAGCCAAAACAGCTCAGTAAAGTGACCGGCTCACTTCGTTCATTTCACTGATTCGTTCATTTGTACTCGTTCGTTCATGAACGACACAGCTCTAGCTTAGTCTAGCAGAAAATTTCGAACGAAGCAGATGTGCGTCGGATGCAGGGTGACCGATGACATTTTTCAAAAAGTGGCACCAAATAGGGGATTTATCAAATAAAAGGGGCAACATTAAAAAAACCGAGAAAACTACACTAAACTTTTTATTTTTAATGTATTTTCATATAACTCTCCCTAAAAAAAAGGGTCAAAAAGTGGCAAGGCAGTCGAAAAAGGGGAAAGGCAGTTGAAAAAGTGGCAATTTGCCACTTTAGTCGGTCAAACGGTCACGCTGGTCGGATGTCATTAAATGAGAAGAAAAACAAACCAATACAATGCCACACATGCTAAGCTTTCAATGTAGTGGTGCCCATACCTATCCATCTGCAATGTTCTTGGGTTCAGTGTTGGTATCTCTACGAAGAGCAAAAGCACATTAAGCTGTTGCAAAAAGGGTAAAAAGCGCAATAAAATACGAAAAAGAGGGTAAAAGAGCACGAACATATTTTTTTTAATTTTAATACATTAACCCCCTGTTTGTGTAAGACGTTTGAGTTAGAAATCTTATCGTTTCTGTAATAGATTAAAGAAAAGTTGTACAAGTTTCCTTTAGTCTATTACAAAAACGCGAAGATTTTTAACTCAAACGTTTTACACAAACAGGTTGTAAGTCATTTAAAAAGGAGAGTTTAGAGTGTAAAAGCTCAAAATATTGTTACGTTTTTCTCTCTATAAAAACGCTTTTCCGTAGATCCGAAGATTTGCAAATGAATACAAGAGCCGAGTGTAGTAATTAGGGTTAAGAATGATACAAGTTTTATTTACAAATACGCTTAAACTAAATTAATCAAGAGCTTATATAAACTAATACAACTTAAACTACTGAATTACACACAAATATTCACAACTGGTTACCACTATGCCTTCCTCGCTGTAGTTTACGCACGTTTCTTATCTGGCTGCGCAAGTAGTCACGTGACACCTCTCTGTCTACTGCCTTCACTTACGAGACTCACTCTGCCGACACTCACAGTTGATACACCAATACCTCTTTGTCTGCTGCTCGTCACACACGGCACTCACTCTGCCGACACTTACAGTTGATACACCAATAAAGACTCACTGGCTTTACTTACACCCTTATACACGTCTATTCGCTGCGCTGTTCCCTTTACTCCAGTCGACACGATAGACTCCACAATAATCTCAATTCCACGACAGACTATTATTAATTCACAACTTAATTATCAACTGACTTGTTTACTTGCAAATGACTGACTTGTTCGCGACTGACTTGTTCGTAACTGACTCACACTGCAACTAACTAACTCATTGGCGCCACCTCTTTTTATATTTCACACAAATTCCACTAGAAGTTTCAAGCAATGTCTAGACGATTATTATCATCTTATATGCTGCCTAATTAAGTTCATGTGGTAACTATGTACGTACATGTGTATATGCGTACGTGTGTACATCATTAACTAAGCAACACACGGTGGTTGTTTATCTTTTGCTTTTCGTTTGAATTGGCATGTATTTTTGTGTGTAAATATGTGAATCTTCTTAATAGCAGACGCTTTTTTTGTTGTTGTTGCTTTTGCTTGTTTAATCAAGCTAGGCATGCTTATTTAGTTGTTGGCTACTATTCTAGACTATTCTTTGCTTTGACCCTGTAGGAATATTTTCGCGTAGCATTTACATTAACCCTGTTGGAATATTTTTGTGTAATGCTGCTTAACATTGTTGACGGCTATTTTCGTAACAATATAATTTAAAATTTTTGCTTCAAAATAAACAAAGTATTTGAGATGTAATAACAGAATTTATTAACATATTAATTAAAACAAAATCTTGATTAATTTAATAAAAATAAGTATGTAAAAACAATTAAAAAACCAGGAGTCAAATAATATAGTAACATATACAAACATACATATGTACATACATTCAATAGTAGGTGAAGCTTAGGCTTAGATTAAGATATGTATGTTACTGAAAAATCATTTACACATAAAGAATGCATTAAAAGCGTCACTCTTTTCTTAACCTTAACCTTTATTCCAATTGTCAACATTGACAGCACGTCAATACGATATGATAAAATTGGAGGTTGGGTACTCGTTGTCTAAAACAACTGACTGCTATTGATAACCTCATGCTTTCAATCGAAATCGGCCCTTAAAATTTAACCACTCTTGTGCGTTGAATACAAATTTACCTACATTTTGTTGTAAACGTGAACATTTTGTTTTACTTTGCACTTACAAATTAACAGCCTTATGAAAATTCCGAAATCGGCCCTTAAAATTTAACCACCCTATAGTATGATATATATATTTTATTTGTGTAAGCTTTAACAAATGCTTATTGCATACTACTTTCAATCAATTATTATGCAGAGAATTATGTGGTACTTTCCAGTTACTTCCGTTCTTTATTTTGTCAAAAAAAAAAAAAATTAATTTTTTAATTCCAGTTATGAAAAGATTTCTACATTGTTTTTAACATAGTTTCGTTATTGTCATTGAAAAAAAATTAAAAACCCTCAGTTAAAAGATGCTGCTATTAGCGCTTAAAAATATTTTAGTTTTTTTAAATTAAAAATATTTTTTATTTAACAAAAAGCACCAAAAGCACTGTAAGATACTCGTTTTTAAAAAAAGGGTATTAGCCAAAATTTCGCGTTTATGAAGAGGCAATAAGCACCAAAAAATACCCGGTGTTGCCAGTTAAATTTTCGTCTCATTTCCCTAACTTGAAATTTTAAATCTCCAAAGCCAAACTTGATTTTATTATGATCAGAAGAAACACTCAAGTTTTGTTTATGAAGAAATACATCTTCTCTTGTTGCTACGCCAATGTAAAGATGAAAATTTTCTTAAAATAATTTAAATATATGCTTGAAAATGCCTTTGCATGTCACGTTTTTTCATGCATGACAACGTACGTGGACAAACCAAATTTTCTGGTTTGCCATAATAATTTTCTGAAAATAAAAAATTTAGTAAATTCTCATCACACATATTTTATTATTGTTGGGACAAAATTGTTCCCTGGCAACGCTGATTCTTAAAAGTTTGAGATACACACAAGTTGTTCTCAGTAATGCGTGTGTACACATACGTAATAGAAGAGTATTAGGAAAGGCGCGGCGCCCTTAATTTGCCGACCACAGGTTTAATCTCATATTCTATTCAGTGTTGCCGGAATCCCAATTCAGTTTTACAGGGATAAAACTTCAAACTAATCCAAATTTTATATATTACGCAAACAAAATTTTTTGTAATTATATTTACGGTGCTCTATTCATGTACATATGTACATAAGTATATACATTACTTGTATGTATATAAATAAATCACGATAGCAGTGACTTTTGACAAATAACACCGTGCAGCTTTAGTATCTGAAGTAAAAAACAAGCAAATCGCTCAATGATTACTGAAAATTACATTAAAAATTGGAGGGAGTTCCAAAATTCTTTCTTTGCGTTGTCTAGTGAGAAAAAAAACTTCTTGCTTGCATGGAACAGAACAAAACTCGTCCCTTGCAGCCATAACCAGCCTAATGTGTACCTTATTTTGCTTTGTGTAGTTGTCGTACTTTCCGTTGCCCATAAATTTAAAAAATTCTAAAAAAAATTTGTTGGGTGGAGCTTTATTGGTTAAGAGTAGCTCCCAAAAGCATTAGAAAAACACTATTAATTATTAAAACCCGAAAAAACTTAGTGTTAATTTTGTTGTAGATTTGCGAGTAATAGAAAGTTTAAATTTTTAATCTGATGTTTTAGAAAGCATCATAGTAATAATAAAAATAATATTGATCCATTCTACTCTTTAACGCCCTTAGACCGAGAAGTAGAACAAACTAAAACAATTTGCGAGAAACACAACTTGCAACTTGAAGAAAATTTAATTCCAAAGCACTGCAATAAGTGCGTAGCTTAAAAACTCGCTCCTGCTATACATGTTTTAAGCTCATATACATATACATACATATGTTTTAAGTAAAATATTTTTTCTTTTGCAAAAATTTACTATGTGCCTATCCAACAAAATAACGAAAGGACATAAACTGTACATGGCACACTTACTTTATTAAACGTTTTTTAACGTTGCATGTAGCGAGTTTTGGAATTCAATTCTACGTATATATGTATAAGATAAACAATTATTTAAATACATAATATACATGTACATATAATAACTTTATTTGGACGTCATTCTCCCAACGATCTATCTTGCGGTCAATATTATTTTAAGAATAAAAAGAAAATGCAAAAAGTTATCACCCTAATGTACATGCACATGTATACACGTTTAATTATTATTATATTAATTAATTGTGTATGTCCGTCCACACACATACATATAGATTTATACATACATATATATAAATATATAATAAATATTCATAAAGGCCTTGATGCACTATCATACACAGTCGTACGATTCATTCACTGGAAAATCGAATTGAATTATGTCACACTCCAAAAGAAATACCAACAAAATCTCTTATAGGTGCCACACTATTCCACAAAAAAGATGCAAAAACATTTAAAATAATTTTTATGTTTAATTATTTTGCATTTCTAAAGAAATAATAACTGAAACTGTAATTGTCAAAATGTATCTCTCTATCTTTAAATAAATGAAGCAGAATTTGCTGTTTTATTATCAACTGCCTCACAAAATGCATCTCTGATCTAATAGAAATTATCATTTTATGAAAATTTTCATAAACTTTTGTAAATCGGACAGACTTATCAAAAAATCTGTCACACATGTCAAATTTTAATCCACACTATCATACTTTTTGAGCACACACGATTTTTTTGACAGATCGAACAACTGTGTATGATAGTGTATCACAGCCTTAATGCATTTTCAACATGTGTACTTTTCGATTCTTAACCAAGAAGGAAGCGTCGGGTTAAGTGTCCCAGAATCGCTTCTTTTGTCCATTATTTTGGTGACAAAGTATCGTCTACATTTTAAGTTTGTTTTTGATACGAAAAAAAAATTTATCAGATACACATAATTATGTAGCCTTCTTCTTAATGTTTTATTAGTGTTTTTTAAATAAAAGTGGCGTCAAGTAAAATATAAGTTTTTATAAAAAATAGTTTAAGAAATCCATTTAAAAGGTTAATATATGTAAATGTATTAAGCAATAATTGAAAAATATGAAAAAAATTGCAAAAAATAAATTAAAAAACATTTCATATTGTATAAAAATAAAAAATTTGAAAATTTAACAATTCTACTTATGTGGAAGTGTCATTTGTGAAATTTTGATGGACCTGTGGAAGATTTTATGACATCAGTTAAAGGTTTGTCACACGTTTAGTTCCATACTTAAGTGTTTGACTTTACTAATTCAGCGAAACATTAATTTTTGATTTACATGCATTTAATATAAATGACAAACAAAATACCTTTTATATAATATTTCAATTTAACACGAAATTTGAACAAAATATGTATGCAACCTGATTATCAAAAGTGTAAACTAGAATATTCTTTCCACTGAATAACTCGAGCATACAATAATGTTGGAGCAAAATTATATTAAAATTACGTAAATATCTTATAATTCAAATATAGTTGAGGAAAAATTGGTTTGTTCCATTTATAGATAACATCGCAGAAGTCGGCAACACTGCTATTTTGATGTGTGCTGCTTTATACTCTCAATAATTTTCTCTCCTAGTTACTTTAATCCGAACGAAAACAAAGAGCCCATTTAGATGAAGGGTGTCCTCGCTGCGACAACGCTTACGTTCTCTTTTGGAGTCCCTTCTTAAATCCACGAGCGTTTACATGAAGACTTTTTTGTCGCAATAGTCAGGCGACTTTTTGAAATTAATTTGTTCAATGCTTTTTAACCATTCATTCGTAGCAGTATTGCTGTTAGTTTGAGAAATGTAGAATTAATATGTCCACATATTTTTATTTTTTTTTTTAATTTACCACCAAAATACAATAATTCCTTTTCTCTCCTTACTTTATTTGTTTATAATTTTTATATTATAACTGTTTCTTTGATGCATGTTATAAAAAATTGGTCTAACTGGCAGCACAGTCTGTACCGAGCACACAAAAAATACGATAGAAAAAAATTTTTGAGAGAGAAGAGATATAATTGTTGCTTCAATTTCCAGTACGTGCAGTGTTACCATATGTGAAGATTTATCTTATTTTTGAAGTTTTTAGACATGTTAAAACGACAAAAAAGATTTTTTATCTTAAAATAAGATTTTTAAAAATTTTACTTTTGGTACTTTTAATATATTATAGAGGGATTTTTTAACCAAACTACTTACAAATTTTCTGATTTGCTTCATAATGATCTTACAAATATTCTATACATTAAATATTTTGTGTTATTTGTCTTTATTTTTAATAGTTCACAAGAAAAAAATAAATTTTAACTCATTTTCATGCAATAAAATAACAAAAAAGATTTTTGCTCACAAAAAAGTTTTTTTTTGTTGGACTTGAAGATTTTTTAACAAATAAATATGGCAACACTGAGTACGTGCGACTTTTGCTACCCCGCAAGCTTCTCCTCACTTCTCGCTAAAAACAAGACCCCTTCATCTAAACGGCCTCAAACAATTTTTTTTAAATTGCACATCTTTATATGAACATCCATTCATATATGCATGCATGAATGGGTGCAAGAATGATAAAATAAAGATTACGCCAGCGCGCAAGAATAAAAAACATTTCTGCGCATGATGGAATTCTGACGTCACTCAGCCTGTGTTCTAGAGCTGCAAAACTATCGATAGTATCGATAGTTTTGTTGTAAATGAAATATCGATAGTTTTTTCCACTATCGATACTATCGGCAAAAAAAGCAAGTAATTAAAAGAGTAAAAATAATCGAAGTCAGTAAACAGTAGCCGGCAGCTTTGAAGCAAATTATCCGTAGTTGATTTATGCTTTTGTACAGCGATGGAAAAGTTGGTACAAATGTATAATATTAGCACTATTTGAATGCCAAAAGTACCGTAGCACCGCAATGACCCATTTAGCACTACTGGAATCTCTTTATATCATATTACATGCCAAAAATAGCATTAAAATATATTAACCCCCTTAAAATTTCCATAGAAAAACCGGTTTTAACGTTCACTTATTTTTTTGCACAAGGGGGTTAATCTTTAGCTCGAAGCTATTAGAAAATTAAGTAAATCAAACGATGTTTTCCGGTACTTAAAGAATTGCTGGAATAATGTTATTTATTCCAAATTCATCTGCAAATGTGGAAATTTTATTTTCCTACCAAGTAGAGAAGCCGACTATTTGCATCGACTGTGAACAATCGAATAAAAAAAAAGGTTATAAACGTAGTATATCGTAAATGTTACTTTTATATTCAGATCCCAGCAACTAATATTCATTGTGCACCTTCTGGCGTTTTGTTAATTGATTTTTAGTTAATTAAAAAGTACAAGTATTAAAAAAATATAAATAAAGAATTAGGTATAATCGTACTGAAAAAATTAAAATTTTTTTTGAAAGTTAGTACAATTTGTAAATATGACATCGCATCCCTGCTTCTGTATATATAAGTACTTAAATACATATGTATGTATATGAATTTATTTATAAATCCAAGTGTTATTAGACAAATAGTAGTCACAAGTATCTTAATAAATTCAACATAGTCGACACAAAGATAAATTTTAGTGGTAATGATATCGCGACGGCCGCCAATCGTCTCTTACGATAAAACTTTACAGTTAGTGTCTTAAAAGTTATCAACAATTTTTGCATTTTGATAATTCTAAACTATGGGTAGGCCCATAAAATTTCAAGTTCAATAAAAAAGTATATTTTCGATAATATGCCACTTACGATAAAATCGAAAAAAAGGCTTGTAGTTTATGTGGCAACTTTTATAAAAATATTCGATACTATCGATAGTTTTACATAAAACTATCGAAACTATCGAGTGGAGCGACTATCGATAGCTTTGCAGCTCTACTGTGTTCTCATTGCGCTGATTTACACGGGCATAATTGTGCTGGCATAACATGCCAGTTTGTGGGTGAGAGAGGCAAAGAGAGTGGTTTTGCGGTTGGCATAACTTTTCAACCAGCTTCAACCCCGCATTAAGGCCATGATGCACTATCATACAAAGTCGTGCGATCTACAAAAATATACAACCCTGGTGTGATGAATTGTTATTGTCTTTTGAAAATTTTCATAAACTCCATCATATCAGCGATGTACTTTTTCGTAGATCGCACGACTTTGTATGATAGTGTATCACGTGTATCACGGCCTTTAGCCAGGGTGACCGATGACATTTTTCAAAAAGTGACACCAAATAGGGGATTTATCAAAAAAAGGGGCAAAATTAAAAAAAAAGAGAAAACTGCACTAAACTTTTTATTTTTAATGTATTTTCTATATAACTCACCCTAAATAAAGGGGGTCAAAAAGTGGCAAGGCAGTCGAAAAAGGGGAAACGCAGTCGAAAAAGTGGCAAATTGCCACTTTAGTCGGTCAAACGGTCACGCTGCCTTTAGCAGCATAAACCAATACACACACAACTTAAAAAACAGCAAATGTTAAATGAATACTAAAAACACTAACACACATACAGCTGTGTATACGAATACATTTTGTGCCAGGTAAATTAGTCTCGTGTAATTTGGAAAAGAACAAAAATTTTGTGGTTCTCGTCTAAACTACCTCATTGGCTAGTAAAATTCAACTGAACAACTATATTAGGTCCAATTTCATCAACTTATTTAAATATCAATTCATATTTAAAAGTAATTTTTCCATACAAAAAATAATGAAAATAGACATTTAAATATGAATTGATATTTAAATAGAGTTGGTGAAATTGGCCCTTACACGCACACAAACTCACATTTTATGTTTGCTCTTTTTCTTATCTCTTTATTTTTATTTTGTTTTTTATTTTTCTTAGTTTTGCAGCCTTTAAACAACAACATGTAATTTTTTTCTTGGAGATCTCTCTGAGTAAATTAATCAGAGGGCTGCCACCTACAACAAAAAACATAAATTTTTTGCAAGAAATTATAAATTTGACATGTGATACAGACTTGGTAACCTTTCCGAGGGGACTACTACGTCGTCAAACGGTAAATCATGCGCCAGGCGTAATATAAAGGCAGAATTACCCGACTGTAAATGTAGAACTGTAAAGGCTCAGTTAGCCGACTGTAATGTAAAGTAACTGCAACAGTAAGAAACAGCTGATCAATTTTGTTATGTGAAAAGTAATGAAAATGGTTATAGAGATGTAATGTAACGTAACCTACTTTTCATATAAAAATATCAATCAGCTGTTTTCTACGTTACAGTTACATTACATTGCTGTCGGCTAACTGAGCCTTAAATGTAAATGTGTCAGCTGGTCGATTCTATTGCATGAAAAGCTATGCAAACGCTTACCTGACTGAAATGGCACGTAAATGTAACGTCTGAACCTGCAGAAAATAGAATTTCATGACGAAGTTACGTGACATTTGTAGACAGTGATGGGATGTATGTATATTAAATGAGAGTGTGGCACAATAGCCCTGACTTGTTACTTTTGTTTCTTTTAATAATTTAAGCTTTTGAGTGGTTAATTTGTATACGTATATACATGGCATATTTAATAAATTTAGTTTTCTAAAAAAGTTTTTTTTTTTATAAAATCTAACCAGAGTTTGCCAATCGTATGTGTTTATTTTTTGTTAATATACATTCATACACATATGTATATGTACATATGTGCGTACAAACATACACTCAAGCGTACAAAAAACTATTTGTATTTAAAAATAATAACAATAAAAATAAAAATAGGTACGTATAATCAAAATAATTATAATGATAATAAAAATATAAATATTTTTTATAATTATAATACGTTGTAATGTAAATATGTATATACGGGTATTAAGCTTAAATTGTAATTTCACTAAATGTCAAAGTCATTACAATGTTTGTAAGTATAAAATAATGATTTGATACCATTTAAATAATTTTGGTACTTTTTCCATGCAATCAAAAATAATGTGAAGATGTTGAACTCTCATCAATGTTTCGAACAGCTGTTTTCCATTTTATATGATTTTTTTATATTGATAAACACCCAGCAAACAAAAAGTCCTGTATATGTACATGTGTATGTATTTTTGTTAAAAAATATACATATATATATTGTTTGTAAATAAAACTAAATTATTATGAGTAGGTACGAACATTAATAAGAAAAGGTTAAAACGAGAAAGTAAAGATTTTATTGAGGTGCTACTGCAAGCATACACATTCTTGGAAATTAAAGAGCTAAATAGTTCGTCTTTCCGATGAAGGTGCTCAAAATCTATTCTGGTAATGTACAATGAAAAATATTACGGTGGAGAGTTACAGCTGCTATTAAAATTATTATAATTGAGTTCATTTAAATAAAATAATAATAATAATTTTCAAAACCTCTAGGCGTTTTCTAAAAGGTGTTATTCGTTCTAAAAGGTGTTATTTCAACAACTCAATTAGTTTTTTCCAACAGGCTAAATCTTGCCATCAAAAGAAAGTAAATTAAAATAGTTTCAGCGAAATTATTAAAAAATCTTGGATTAATTAAAACATTACTATTTTATATATTATTTACTTATAAGTTCTAATACATACATACATACATACTCGTGTGTATGTCCGTATACATATGTATGTAAATTTCAATCAAAATGAATTTCATGAATTTAAATATTATATTTACATATATGAACTTTCGCGTTTGACTTCAAATAAAGACCGTGATACACTATCATACAAAGTCGTGCGATCTACGAAAAAGTACATCGCTGGTATGATGGAGTTTATGAAAATTTTCAAAAGACAATAACAATTCATCACACCAGGGTTGTATATTTTCGTAGATCGCACGACTTTGTATGATAGTGTATCATGGCCTTAACTCGCAATTTAAAATCAAAAATGCGTGTTTGCTGGGCACAATGCAATTAATATGTATGTGTGTGTGCACAGAGAAGTTTTTTTGTTTGTTTCGAAAACACATGACACGTTTTTAAGTATTCTATAAGCGCTCAAACTTTTACATTTACATTACATTTAGATTTACCTTAATCAAAACTTTTTTCATTAGTGTTTGTTGGTTACGCTTTTTTGGGCAAATGTTTGACAAGTGTGACCGTAGCTTAAGTAAGCTATAGAAAGAAAGCCAAATAAGTTTAAATAAAAACATATGTCCATATCTATTGCTTTTATTATTAAACAAAATATTCTATCGTGAATTTCATATGTATAATTTTTTTAGCGCAAAAATTGGTAATCAGCTGTTGTATATATTTTACTGGATTTTACAATTTTTCCGTTCACGTACTTTTAGATGTAAACTTTTTTATTGAGAGTAATTTCTTTAAATTACTCAGTTACTGGATTTTACTGGAAAAGTACTCAAACTCACCTAATAATTTTTGCAACAAGACATAAACAGCTGATCGATTTCTTAGAGACGATACGATTTGAATAACTAATAGATAAGGTTGAACAATACGGAAAGAAGTAAAGTAACACGATACGAATCTACTAATTCTACCATTACATTTTTAACAATCATAATAAATTCCGGTCTTAAACTCTACTATTTTCTCCAAAAGTTTTAGGAAGCTAAGGCTATCCCAATTAAAAAACTTGAAAAAAAATCTGATTGTCCATCTTCATACCGCCTTATCAGCCTGTTCTCGCGTGTAAGTAAAATTTTATAAAGTCATTAAAATTAAATTGAGTTATTTTATGCAAGCAAATGATATTATCTCGCCTCAACAACACAGTTCATCCGTTGATTAGAATTAGAAATTTAATCAAAACAAACTTTAACCATCAAAAGTCAACTGGCATGGTTATATTGGATGTCAAAGCTGCCTTTGATTCAGTCTATTGCAATGGTCTCATTTTCAAATAATAAATTTAAATTTCCCAATAGCTTTGACAAAAATAATTCACAGTTTTCTCACTTCTCGTCCCTTTAAAGTTCACATACATTGGCTAAATCATTCTGAAAGCCATTCTATAATGGCGGGTTGTCATGTCTATCTATCGCCTGTCCTTGATAATAATAATAATTATTAAATTGGCGTTAAATAAAAAGCGCATTAAATTGTGATATTTGGATATTTGTACATACAAATAAAGAAGTTGCTGTCGTTTATAAAGACGACGGAAGCATCAAATTGTGCCTTTAAGAGACACCTTAAATTGTGATAAAACAGACGCATTAAATTGTGTACTGGTTGTCCATTAAATTGGGATATAGGGTGAGAGTTAATTGTGAATTGGAAATACTCGTATTTATGTATACAGACTTGACAGAATTAATATTACAGGTAGGTTAGGAAGGGTGGTGCTTTATCGCACCTCCACTTGGAGACCCAATTGGGTCCATTGTGATTCCCTTCTGTTGCCCAAAAAAAAGTAATATTCACCATCTCATTTGCAGCCAGAAGTAACCCTATTATCCATCACTAAGCCACCGAATTCCCATAATAAAGCCCTGATGTCCTCTAGTTTACACTTCCTGACATCAGTAATGCTTTCATGGAAACGTCTGCTAAGTCATCTAAGCCTATGACGTTGCAGCCTTGGGTAATGACAGATAATATGTTCAATGGTTTATGTTTCCACTTCATCACCGCACATCCTACAAAATCTGGAGTGCCATTCTCTCAAATGCTGGTTCTTGCTCTGACCGAGGAGTGACCTGTCAACACGTCTATCATGATTCGCATCGCCTTCCTATTCATGGCCAGTAGTAGTTTAGATCTTCCTGAGTCTAGTCTAGTCCTCGAGACTCTACAATTATCCATACTTCGCCATGAATTGTTGGTCCTGCTTTCTACACAATCACTGAGTTCTTTATAGTAATCACCTATTGGTAATTTCACCGATCTGTCCGACATTCCCTCATCCAACGCCAACCCTATTCTTGCCAGCTCATCGGCAATTTCATTTCCCTCAACACTGCTGTCACAAAACATACAGAAGTGTCACGAGACGGCAGATACGGGTATTTTTCAGTTTACCTCGTTTTCCCTCAAATTTTGTCGTCGGTTTTGTTTTGCTACGTCTTTCTAGTGCAATACATGTTTATTAGCTGTGTTAATTGATAAGTAGTAATACACTACAGTATCAAATACACTATGCTTTTCTCTTTCCTCCATGAATTTTAACAAAAACCTGATTGGAGCTTTTTTTACCTGACACTTCTGTGTATTCTGTGCTGCTGTGGCCAGGAACCCAAGTCTGGCACTATACTTTTCCATAAGCAAGTTGAGGGCTTTCCTACAGTCAACACACAACTACAACACACTAATAGCCCACCAATACATTCACAGTAGGGGTGGAAAACTATCGGTGCTACTATCGATAGTTAATTTTTTTTTGTGACTATCGATGTTTTAATTCTGCCATCGATTAATACTTGAAAACAATCGATATTTTTTAGTCACTATCAATGGTAAATTATACACCACTAAAATCAAAAAATTTAAATATGTTGATTTTTATAAACAAAAATAACTGAATAACGGGAAAATTTCTTCCGCTGATCTCACTTATTTTTCATACATTTATTTTATTTTTGTTCTTTACTGAACTGACAAATAAAATTCTATTTTATTTTGTTTTGTTTAAAAATATTTTGTTTTGAATTTTTAGTGTAAATAAATACATATCGCACACAACTCAAAACTATCAAAGGGTTTTGTTTTTTTTATAAACCAGGGGGGTTACAGCGTATTTCGATTCGAATAGTAAAATTTTTCGAAACAAATTTCGAAATCGAATGCTAAACCGTACTGCGTAACTCGTTCGAATCGATTAGAGGTTGTATTCAGAAACAAATGGGATATTACATGAAAAGTTGGTGGTAACATTGCTGCTAAAATTCCAAAATGGAAAAAAATATCCCATATCAAAACAATCTTTGTCTTGGAAAAAATTAAATATTATCAGCATTATGTATAAAAATTATGAAGGCTTTATAAAGGGGTTTTTAGAGAAATTTTCATACAAAATTTTTCTTATTAAGCCTTTATAGAGCTTTAATAAGTTTTATAAATAAGGCCGTATATGTATTTTGTGTAAAAACTTAAGTGCTCGTTTTAATTTTTATAATGGATTTTGTTTTCCTGTGTTTGGACGAGGATGATTATTATGCCATTTTTTTAGCATCTGTAACATTTAGATGCCCTTTTGCGGGGCCTGGATGCAAAGACATGTTGCTTTTTATTTGAGTATGTAATTTTTTGGAGTATTCCTCGAAAATTTCAAAATGACAAATATTAAATTATTTATATTTTATTAACATAAATAAGAACTATGTTTTAGCAAATCAAACATTAAGTATAATTTGTTTACATATAACACTTTTATTTGTATTGAAACATTTAAATACTTACATTTTCTATTTTTCTATCAAGTTGTCACTACAAAATGTCTTTCGAACAATTTCCGAACGCTTTTTGCATAACTGATCCTCGTTTTCGTAGTATAGAGTTGCACTTTCGAAAGGGATTTTTATTGTTCGTAATACAGAGTAGCTGTTTCGAATGGGATTTCTTGTTTTCGATAGAGTACATAAAACGTTCGTAAATTCGAAACAAGTAGTACGGAAATCGTAATACACAGTACAATTAGTTCGAATTCGTAAGTTATTTCGTTCGAATCGAAATATGCAGTAGCCCCCCCCCCCCAGTTAATAGAACAAATCTCTAGCGTCCGCAACAATTTCTTTTGCAATACAGTCCTCTTGAAGAATATAAAATACCGTTATGATTGTTTTTATGTTACACACTTGCGTCATTTGTACAGTTTTTTGCCACTACTCAGTATCTGAATTTTTTTGAGTTGTGTCTACTACTGATTTACTGTGCGATATGTACATAATACGAGAACCATACAACTTCGATACTATCACGATAGTAACGTCTATATATCGAGTTTTTTCTAACTTTCGATAGTATTGAATCGATATATCGATAAAAATGTTTATACTATCGAAAAATATCGATATTGACACTATCGATTCACAGCGCCCACCAATGATTTAAACGTTTCTCAGTGGTATGAAAATTAACCATTGCCAAAATTATTAGCCCAATTCACAATCTTGTGCAAATGGTCTTGCGTCGTTGCATGTGCAAAGTAGTATAATATATTGATACTCACCACTAAGAATTGTTAAGTGGTGAGTATGGATATACTATATCATTTTTCACATACAACGATGCAAGACCATTTGCACAAGATTGTGAATTGGGCTATTTACTTGTCTTGATGTTTTGAGGTGCCCCAACTAGGGTGATCGACTTGGGCTTTTAACAGGTTTTAAACACCGGTTTTTTCACAATACGGTTGTCGGTTTTTTCAAAATGTTGATTTTTCGAATGTCAGTCTGGTTTTCTTTACAATTTAAAAACCGGCTGAGTCGAATACTTTTCGATTTGTATATTTTGCAATAAAACTGGTTTTTACTATGTTCTGTTGATTTTCCCAAGTATTTTTTTTCAGTATTATTTGAGCATGACAACACTTACTGAAACATGACATTTAAGCGATACTATTTTATGAGGTGGTAAAAGAGGCAAATTAAATTGGCCTTATGATGTGCAATGGATGTCAAAATCCATTTGCAAGAAGTTTTTTAGTTTTGTTGACATTTTGCTTCATATTTTATATTGAGGTAGATATTAGTGTCCTGCACACGATATCTTATAAGAACTTTCAAGACATAAGGGATTTTTCAAATGCTTTACTACAGCGAAATCTTATAAAACAAACGTTAACACTGTTTGCAAGAAATTTGTTTCAGTATTGTAGGTATAAGAGTAAAGATGAAAACACTTCGTGACGGAAGAATTTGTGATACTTGCTTCTTTCTACGTATGAGCGCGTGTACAAACGTCATGCATGTATGTGTGTATGATCTTTTATTTTTCTGCGCACATGCAAACGAACACACATGCATTAACATTAGTTGTATGCGGTTAACCACATAATAGCTTACCATTTACATATTACACAAATGTACAATATGAAAAATAACAAGCATACACTGATCAACAGTACTTCTTTTGAGTGTTTGTTACAAACAAGCTGTCTTGGCGACATCGCTTGTTAACACTGATATACACGTACACCAATACATCCATCGTGCTTCGCTTATAGTACGAAAGCATTTATTATTGGTTTAGTATAATACATGCGACGTGAATACATTTAAAAATCATGAGGTATTTACATTTAAAGACTGTTTACGCAGGTCTCTAGTAGATATCTACATTGTCCATACATTCATATGTATGCATATGTATATGTAATACAATATAATAGCCCAATTCACAATCTTCTTGAAATGGTCTTGCATAGTAGCATGTGCAAAATGATGTGGTATATTGATACTCACCATTTAAATATTATTAGTGGTGGGTATAAATTAGAGATGTGCAAATGTCGTGATTCTATCGTGTCACGCGTGATTCGTGATCAAATATTATAACTAATCACGCGTGAGTGCGTGAGCGTGATTGAAAAAATTTACTCTCACGCTCTCACAAGATAACATTCCTGCATAGGTACATATGGAACTGTATTCAATCATTTGAAATAAATTATTTTATAATAATAAATGCATATATGTATGTATAGTAATATATATGGTAGTATGAGCTTATAAACATAATGAATACCCCCAAACAAAATGTTTCGACTTTTTCTGAAGTCAGACTTGTCGTACCGAATTCGTTGACATTTCGGTAGTTTCTCTGAATAATTTTTTTAAACATTAAAACTTTGATTTTTGAGTACATAAGTAAAAGTTTGTGATTTTTTTTTTTAATAAATATGTATATGTTGATAAAAAAAAGGATTGTAACAAATATTAAAAAACGTGAGTATGTGCAAATTATTTCGACAATAGCAACAACATAACAGTGAAGCGGTACTCTGCTATAAAAGCAAAAAGAAATCGTACCTAGATGTCGTTAGGAATTCGTACCGACTTATCGTAACGAGTTCGTACCGACATATCTTTACGAAGTCGTGTCAACCATTTCATACAAAAATTGTTACGATTTCGGTAATATTTCGGTGCCGAAATCGGAAGATTTTGTCGACCAATCGTTACGAATTCGGAGCATTTTGTTTTGTATACATACACCTTTGTAAGTATGTATGTATGTTTCTTAGATACCCTTTAGGAAGTATCAATTGAGAAACACTACTGGTTCAAACGTGCCTTTGTCAACAATACTACTAACGAATTGTACCGCAGAATTTTTTTTTTGCTTTAGAGGCCGTCCATAGATTACGTAACGCTGTAGGGTGGAGGGGTGGGGTTCGAGTTTTGTTATGATTTGTTATGGTGGGGGTGAGGGGAGTCTTTGAAAATGTTACGTAACAGAAAAATTTTTGTAATTTGTATGTTTTCTCATTTAATATGCTTTTCTCATTTATTTAATTGATCATACGTCTTACCTTCACATTTATATTATGTATGTATACATACATACATGTGCGGAATGTCAATTTTTGATATACGAGAATTCGAATTCGAATATTTAAAATGATATCCGCGAATACGAATATTTAAAACGATATGAAATTAACTTTGCTTTATTTTAATTTACATTGCAAATTTTACAAAAACACGAGCATACATATATACATAGATATGTATGTACATATTTATAATATACATATTATGTAAGAACCTATTTTTCAACCCAAAAAACATGAAAATTATATTATACATATACTAATTCGTGAGCGTGGGTGATCGTGATAAGTTGTAAACCACTCGTGCGTGATTAAAAATATTTTATTCGTGAGCGTGCGTGATCGTGAAAATGTTCAAAATCATTCGTGCATGAAAGTGCGTGAGTAAAATATTTTTCAGCGTGATCGTGCGTGTCGTGAGTCAGAAAACACTCACGTGCACATCTCTATAGTATAAATATACTATACCATTTTGCACATGCAGCGATGCAAGACCATTTGCACAAGATTGTGAATTGGGCTAATGATTTTTTCTGAAATAAGAAACTTCTTTAATTTTTCCAGGTAAGCTTAGATCGGTGAACAAAACTACAGTTTTATAAAAAAAAATCTATCCTAAGTTTTATTGTATGTAACAAATAGAATTCGTTTTTGGAAATTGAGCAATTGTTTTGCTCCCAATTTTTTTTTTAATAAAATAAAAACTTGATTTTTTATTTTTAGATATATTTTATTGATTATTTACTATATAGTATATCTTTCATCTTAATACATCAAAAAATTATTTTATCCATTCCATGAATTATATTTAGCTCTTTATACTTACTATATACATATGTATGTATGTATATTAAATTATGTTAATGTATTTTTCTTAAGTGTTGATTTGTATTCTTAGAATAAAATTATATTTTTTAGTCGTAAATTATTGAATTTATTATGCTTTGATCATATTTACTTTTTTTTTCGAATATGATTTACTATTAAAAATATACTCGCATTTAATGTATGTGTATTTGTAAATATTAATACCACATTGTCAATTATTCTTCAATTTTATTTTATTAATAATTTAATAGATTAAAAAATGTAAAGATTTTCAATGTATGCTTTTTACATGCATTGTATGATATAGATCACCAAAAGTTTGCAATAATTCCCATATATCGTTTTGAATATTTAGGTGGTTTATAATACAACTAATTTGCAAATATGTTATTAGAATTCAAATACATATTATTACTTATTTATTCATAATTAAACATCTAACAATAATTAGTTTATTACTTGTTACGATTAGTGTAAACCCCGACATTTAAAATAGTTTTGCTTGGATATCTTCTTTGTGTAGTTTAATATTTATTGCTGGTTTTTATTACTAAAATTATCTTTAAAATAATTGAGTTTAATTTATTTTCTAATTGTTAAACTTAAAATCTATTTTCTTCATATTTAAATGTTATTCCCGGCATTTAAAAAACAACAATTGGAAAGTATTGTTATTTTTATTAGCAAACAATTCCTTATTCCTTTACATTACTTTTTTATATATTATTAACGTAGATATACAATCCAATCTCACGGATGCGGTTGCTAAGTTTTCTTATTTAAATCTTTGTTAATTTCACAGTTTTCTTTAAAGCTCTCATTTTCCCAATTTTAATTTTTTTTAAATTTTTTTAATAAAACATATTTTATTATAAATTTGAATGACTAAAGAAAGAAGGAAATTCGAAATAAATACAAAAGAAAAAAAAATTAAATTCATCACTTGGAAACAGTCTAAGCTGCCTTAACCGTGAGCTTCTACTCGTATTTCTAACGTTAATTCGAATTTTTCAACTTTTTTATGAACTTATTCTAAAATTTAATTTTATATATTTTACTATTAAAATCTATTTTTATTTAATTTATAATGACACCAAAATGTTTCTTTTTTAAGTGTTCTCAAATTAGAAGTATATAAGTACTTATATTTAAAGTTTGAATTCAAAATTATTTACGGCCTTATGTAATTATAAGAAAAAATTGCCATGACGTTAGCATAAGTGACGAACTTGAATTAGGGTGTTAACGAGTTCTTCCATGTAATTTGATATTAAAAATGGGTGCAATTACGTACTTTTAATCCACTACTAAGTCCTAGCGTGATCTTTAATGTGCAGTTTTATGGCAAAACTCTTTAAGGCTCAATCAGACGTGACATAACCATAGCCATAGAGAGCAGCCGTTCGAACCAAACTAATGGGCAACACTGTATTCGATTATACTTGACTCGCCATAACGCCATAACACTCACCATAGAAACCAATTTAATTTTGGTTTGGTTATGGTTATGGTTATGGCGTTATGGCTATGTCACGTCTAATTCAAGCTTTAATATCATGTTCAATTTTGCCACTTGTGCTAACTTCATGCCAGCTTAGTAATCTATTACATATACATACATATATTAAGAACATAAAACAGGAAATTTTAAATCATTGATTTTAGAACGCAAAGAATAATAATTAAGTTAAAAAGGGAATGCAATAAGTGGAGTCACAGTTGGATTTTGTTTAACCTATTTAGACCAAATTTATGGCTTTCGACGTAGTTTTGCAAGCTTTAATTGCGTTCTGAAAAAAATATCTGAATTATTCAGGGCAATCATGAATAAAATTCCGCGTGAAATTTTTCACGGGGAATAATTCCAACTAATAGCAAATAATAGGGAAAACAAAAACTTCTAATTGGAAAAAGGAGAAATTTCACGTGGAATTTTATTCATGATAGCCCTGATTAATAGCCTGACCCACGATATCGACAACGTTCGACTTGTCGCACACTTACATTTTAAACAACAACAAAATATTAAAATTTGTTTTTGTTTTGAATGTAAGTGTGCGACAAGTCGAACGTTGTCGACATCGTGGGTTTGGCCCTAACTATACAAATAACATACATACATACATACATATGTCTGTCATCGCCACATATCCATGTGGCTTTTTACATGCCATGTACTATTATAGGCTTTAATTTGGGATTTATTTTCGGCATCGGGAATCCGTGATTAGCGTCTCTAGTTTCCGAATAAGATTTTTTCACTGGCGTTCTTAATTTAGTTCAAATTTACCGGGAATTAATAATAAATATTTGTACCCATTAACTTATAAACAGAAAAAACTATACCCAGTAAGATATAGGATCATCCAAAGAGTAATCTTGGAGCGCTCCCTTGCGAGTAATGGATTACTCCACAAAACTCCGGAACTAATTGAATTTTTAACACAGCATGTCCGCTCCCTTTGATCTTGAAAATTATGACAGAGGAAGTAATCGTTTTTGTCTTCTAAAAGAGCATAAAGGGAGTAAACATTCATATAAAATACAAATTTGGTTATTTTTATACAAAAACAAGAAAACATTCATTTATTTTTTTTAATTTTTTCAAAAATGTTATTCACCCCTATTATGCGTTTCGATTCGAATCGAAAGTTTCTCAGTTTGGCAACTTTGGTATTCTGCGTTATTCGATTTCTCTTTCGATTCTATGTATTCTTCATTTCGATCGTAACTACGTTTTTGTAAGTTGCTATTTTAGTGGCGGAGCGTTTTCAATTTTTGTTTGTTTAGGTTCAAAAATTGATTAATTAAAGAAACAATAATGCAAGCATTAAATGCCAAAGAAGGTTTAATTAATGAACTGCACAGTTTGTTTTGTTTTTCTGTACTGAAATGCGATTTTTATTTAATTTATTATAGGTAGAACAGTATAAAAAGTTTACATACCTATTTAATGGCAACGAAAAACGATATTTTCTATGGATTTAATTAAATTTAAACAAATAAACTTTATTTTTATGTTACAATCATGTGCAAAAAATTAAAATATCACCTCCGGCGAAACAGGATTCTTCACACTGGATAAATTTGGCCACAAATACCTTTTTGTTATCCTGTTTTTTTTAACGCTCTGTACTTTAATTTTCAAGAATTTATTTAATAAAAATTTTCACAATATATAATTATTATTTGTTTTAATGTTAAATCGCTGTCTTTTTGCACTAAATTTAACTTTTTGCTAAAAATGTTGCAAAATTGCTTAATTTTTCTGTTCCTATTTCACCCGTTTCATAGCAAAGCAGAAGGTTTAAACATACTATTCTCTTCTTCTTTTTCTTTCGATTCAGTTTTTTAGCAGAATACCTCTTTTCGATCCGTGCGTAACTGAATACGGGAGCGTAATCGAAACGCAGAATAGATGTGATTATTAATTAATTTTCACTGATATTCTTTGAATTGATATTATAATGAACATCAAAGTTTTCCGTTTGGCTATCTTCATTTGATAATTCATTGACTCTGCTAGGTACTGATGCCTCTTGTTCACTTAAAGTCTCCCGATTACAATTTGAGAATTTTGCAATTTCTTTTTGAACTAGTCGTCTTCAATGACGATTAGAAACTAAATTTTGACACATTTTTAACAATTTCTTACTATACCCGTACCTTTTCGCTTTTTTTTAATAACATGTCTTTCACTTTTTAAAACTAAACTGACTAAATAGAAAAACAAAACGAAAACATCAACAATTAACAGTTATGTCAAAGAATATAAAAAACGAACTGATACATCCCTCATTGATCCATTTGGAGTACCTATTAAGCGAGGCATAAACAACAAAACGAAAATAAAGTTTCGATAGCTCGCTTATTACTCCAAATGGATGAACAAGTCATTACTCCTTTTTTGCTCGATTATGGATTAATCCATATATTTTTTACTGGGCATATTTTGGAACACTTACATACATGAACATAAGTATGTAGTTATATATCTTATACATATATGCTAGCTTTTACGATTTAATTTGTTTTTTATTTTTTAAATAATTGTTATGGGTTAATAGAAATAAATAATTGCAATATTACTACAATTTTGTTTGCAATAAAAAGAAATGTTTTTCGAAAAGAAACATTAGTAGTAATCCAATTATGTAAATATGCGCAACATACATATTAGTGTCCTGCATAAGACATCTTATAAGAACTTTCAAGACATGAGGGATTTTTCAAATGCTTTACTACAGCGAAATCTTATAAAACAAACGTTAACAAGAAATTTGTTTGAGTATTGTAGGTATAAGAGTAAAGAAGAAAACACTTCGTGACGGAAGAATTTGTGACACTTGCTTCTTTCTACGCATGAGCGCGTGTACAAACGTCATGCATGTATGTGTGTATGATCTTTTATTTTTCTGCATTAACATTATTCACAAAATAGCTTACCATCTACATATTACACACACACTCAAATGTACAATATGAAAAATAACAATCATACACTAAGTACCAACAGTACTTCTTTTGAGTGTTTGTTACAAACAAGCTGTCTTGTGACATCCCTTGTTAACACTGAAATACACGTACACCAATACATCCATCGTGCTTCGCTTATAGTACGACAGCATTTATTATTGGTTTAGTATAATACATGCGACGTGAATACATTTAAAAATCATGACGTATTTACATTTAAAGACCTTTTATGCAGGTCTCTAATACATATGTATATAGTTACATACATACATATATACATATATATATATATATATATATATATACCCTGCAGGAGAATAGGCGATAATTGTCTAAAAGCTACTAGTATAATTACTAAAATAGTAAGAACTAGTGCAAAATGGGTTAAAGTTGTTGTGTAAAATTACTAATGCTGATGAGTACTAGTATATGAAGTAGTTCCAAGGCACCACATTGCAAAACAAATTTTAACTGTCTAACAGAGCTCTTGCACTGTATGAAAATTGGTATCATATAATTACTAAAATTTTAGCTTGATCTAAAAATAATTATAATTAAATAACTATAATTACCCTTTTGTATTTCTGAGTTTTGATAAATAATTGCACATTTTAACTAGAGTTGTCACTGGGTAACAAAAGAATAAAACCACCAATTTTATAGAATTTTTCCTTACAAAAGAACTGGTAATAAACTAGTCGTAAACTAGTACCAATGGTACTAGTAGTTTTTTAAACACACTCAATGCTAATTTGAGAATTAAGATAGCATAGGAAGGGTTACAGTTGGGAACTAGTGGTGGTGATTTCTGTACTACTAAAATACTAGTTGGACACCAGTTCGTTCTCCTGCAGGATATATATATATATATATATATGTATATGTTATTATACATATCTATCGCTCTTTTAATCAAAGAACGTTATAACTCAAAAAAAACCCAGTTTGCCAGAAAACGCGTTTTAAGTTTTAAATCTATACACAACTTAATGGAAAAAGAAATTTTGATTTTTCTCCCAAGAGTTGAGTAAACAAGATATTGGTATGAAATTTTTACACAATATGAAGAGCGATATGAGGATTAATTCTGCATCATTAACTCATAAAATCCATTTTTTTAGTTATGACGTTCTTTGAGTAAATGAGCGATATGTATTTACATACATATATTTGTATGTATTTTAATTTTAAATCAAGGAAAACTTGCATGGAAGTAAATAATTAGTTGGAATACATAACTTAATTTAATTTTACTTTTTAATTTTTAATTTTTTTATATTTTTGGCATTAACAAATATGGGCATTTCCACAGAAAAGTCCACTTTTTGTCACTTTACGTTACTTGATTTTTCAAAGAAAAACGTATGTTTTATATTCTATTTTTTGAAAATTAGAACGTACTTAACTCTACATTTAGTAAAAGTTAGGAAGAAATCGAACAGAATGGCTCTAAGTTACAAGCTTGAGTGCATGGTGACGTAGCGTGACTGTGGAAATGCCCATATGCATGTTGAAGTTGGGATATGATGAGAGATTAAAAAGGTAAAAACGAATAATATATTTAAGGTAGGTTTGCTTCGCTATTTTACCTAGTTAACATTTATTTCATTTACTTTTATTACTTTTTTCAGCTTTTTTTAAATCCTATGGGCTGTTAAACTACAATTAAATTTACTTCAACTTTTTATTCCCTTCTTTAACACAGTCTGATTTAAAAAATTAGCAATTATCAAATCTTCTTTATAAAATTTCTTTGAAAACAACACATGCTAGGTTTCAGACCATATACATAAGTATGTACATAACTCTTCCACGTGAAAAATATAGCATTTCGTAATCTAATTATACACACAGCTTAAAATCAATAATCATGTTCAAATTTCAATATGGAAAAATATTAATTTACAGTATTAATTTATTCATTCTATTTATTTTTAAGTATCTCAATATACATTTAATTAATATGACGCGTTCTTGTTTCTAAGTTGCAGCTTTTCCCTGAGTGTATAATTCGAAAGCCCATTCCAATTGGTTACAACGTTCTTTGCCGACAAATTGATAGTCGACTACAAATATGTCAAATCGACCTATAATTTACTTTTATGCTCTAAATACAAGTTAGCTACAATGTAATGCAGAATTTTCCTAAATCAATCACTTTTATGCATGATTTTCCTTTTGCTTCTTCATTCATCAATTGAATCGTTTATTTCAAAAACCGGCCAAACGAACAATTATTGATTTGAGTAAATCAAAGAAAACTTCCTAGCAACCTTAAAATTACTTTTACAAAACAAATATTTTTTCCTATGAAACTTATCAATTTTTATAACTGTATGATAAACACAAAACTTTATTTTTATCTATACTCACATAGATAATATTATGTATATTTAAACAAGTATTTATAAAAGCCCTACTGCGACCAACTTTGAACCGTCAAATATACTAAAAGGTCATTCAAAATGAAAAATCATAAGAGAAACCTAAAGATGATTCTAAAATACCTGTCGATATATACTACATATATGTAGTTTGCCGACTTTTTATACTTTCGTACTTACAAAATGGCGTCTGTTATATACATATTTTCAATTATTTTATTACAAGTAAAAAGGGATAAGTTAGTAAAAAATATTTATTATATGCCAAACTTTCAAAATTCACTATATAACTTGAAGTATCTCTTGAAGTTTTTTAAGTTTAAATTTATTATTATTTTACTTATTTAGTTTATTATTTTACTTATTTAGTAAAATATTTTTTTTTATTAAAAATACATTGAAATAGATTATTGAAGGGTTTAGCTGGATCCAAAGCGCATTTCACTGTTGCTAATGCAGATCATCAGGGAACCTCTACCCAAAGCTTATTGGAACAACTAGTTATTATATTATAAACTTTCATTTAAACAAATGAGAAGCTCAACAACAAATTACAAAGTTTAAACAAGAACTCAATAATCAAAATATTTTCTTACTTTACCAATGCTACATTGGCTGACTTTTTTTCAGCTTCAAATTGTAGTTGTAAAAGTATGTAAAAAGAAAATAAATGTACTTAATAAGTAAAATAATAATTTGGGATTATTAGTGCGTTAAAAAATTTTAAACTTAAATTTTAACAATTCCCATAAAAACATTAATTGAAGTTTTTTGTTTGGATAATGGTGATTCAAATTATGGAAGTTCAACTGTATATATTTATGCATGATTATGACCCCAAGCACAACTCAAAGCCGTTAAAGAATGGCTTCTCTATAAAGTAAAACCAAAGCTTCCACATCTTCTACAGTCCCCAGATTTAAATGTGATCGATTACACTGCACAACGGTGATTTGTATGTTTAAATAAAAATGGCCGATCCTTATGTATTTTTATCTCCTGATTACGATGGAGTCCTTAATTTTTCCCTATCAGATCTAGTTTTAAAGATATAGTTACATTTATCATTTGCATAATTTACACCACTTTTTGTAATATTCCCTTAATATTTCACGAATGGTCCTACAAACTTAAAAATACTTTTTGGATTATTAATCTGCATAAAAAATTTTTTACATGCCAAGAAAAATGATCAAGATCAATCGATGGCTAATATGATACACCAGGAAAAGAAGGAAGACCTGAAATGAAAAAATTTCGATATTATGAAGGCAATAATTTTTTTTTTTTTTTTTTTAAACATGTATTTATTTATTGTATCTTCAAATATGAACTAACAATAAGTATTCAAATCTTAAATCTAAAATATAATTATTAGGCCCGACCACTGTCGGACATAAACTTAGTGATAGTTATAAATAATACATAAGTAGTGATAATCAAAAAGAAAAAAAAAGTATTTTCAAGTAGTCCCATCTGGAGTGTTGAGTATAAGAGCCCTTGTGTCCCTCTTTTTTAGGCGGATGTGTCCAGTAAAGTTCAAAATATTATTAATAATAATATTATTAATAATAATATTATTAATAATAACAAAATATGATTCGAGTTTTGTTAAATATTTGCCTGCGTATTTTGCAATTTCTTCAGTCACTAGTGGCATATTTAAATCACGATGTATATTTGAATTTTTGATGTACCATGCAGCCGAAGTTATCTTACGTAAAATTTTGTTTTGCCTTCGTTGGATTCTCTCGACATTGGAAGCTGAAGCAGTGCCCCATAGTTGAATTCCGTAGCACCATATAGGTTTCAAAAGTGACTTGTATATCAAAAGTTTGCAATGTAGACTGAGAGTTGAATTTCTACCAATCAGCCAATGTACCTGAGTTAATTTTAGTGTCATTTGTGTTAGCTTAGAATCAATGTGTTGTTTCCATGTAAGCCGTCGATCAAGGTGTATACCAAGGTATTTTACATGTGAATGTTGAGGAACAATTTGATTATTGATTCTAATGGGGGAACAAGTATCTTTTCGTAGAGTAAATGTTACCTGCGCACACTTCTGCTCATTTACTTTAATTCTCCATAACTTTAACCATAGTTCCAGCTGGGTAATATGTTCCTGAAGATATCGGAATGCCTCGTGAGGGTTTTCGTGAATGCTAAAAAAGGCTGTATCATCGGCAAAAGTAGATGTATGGATTTTAGTGCTACCAGGCATATCACAAGTATAAATCATATACAAAACTGGTCCCAGTATACTCCCCTGTGGCACACCGGCAGATATAGATTCGGGAACACTCATGAAGTCTCCTTCCACAACAATGAATTTCCGGGATAGAATATAACTTTCCAATAGCTTTAGAAAATTTATTGGTAGATATGTCTTCAATTTTAAAATTAGGCCTTCATGCCATACTTTATCAAATGCCTGAGAAACATCAATAAAGAGAGTAGAACAATACTTCTTTTCTGCAAATGTTCTTCTTATAACTTGAACCAATCTATGCGTTTGGTTCAATGGTACTATGCTGACTTCTAAAACCAAATTGATGGTCCGGTATGCACCCACTATCAGTTAGAATTGGGGACAATTTTGTCATGGGCAGCTTTTCGAAAAGCTTTGATATTGTTGATAGTAAACTTATCGGCCTGTAAGACTCAGCTTTGGTAAGATCTTTGCCCGGCTTTGGAATCATTTTCACCTTGGCAAGCTTCCAGCTGTGTGGATAATACTCTAGTCGTAATATGGCATTAAAAATAAATAGTAAGATTCTAGTTGCAGTGCGAGGCAGATTCACCAGCATCTTGTTACTAATTCCATCAATACCTGGAGCTTTCTTCGGGTTGAGCTCAGCAATTAGTTTATGTACATCACGCATCTTAAACTTTAAGGGTCGAGGGGGTAGAGCAACTACACTCGGCAAATCAGCAACACCAGTACATGTATTTGGGGTAAATACGGATTTTAAATGCTCAGCAAATATTTTACCTTTATCGCTTCTTGCCCAATCACCGGTCGAAGTGCGCAGAGGTGGTTTAAACTCAACGGGTCTTTTAAACCTTTTAGTAGCGCGTCACAAGGAGTAATTAGATGCTGGTGCGACATCGAGACTTTCAAGATAATTTCTAAGAGATGCAGTTTTCTCAGATGCAAGCAACTCTTGGAGTCGTTTCGTGCACTCTTTAAATTTAATTTTGGGGTGATCTGTGCTGTTGCCATTCCCTTCTAGCTCTTCTTTTTTCATGTACGAGACGTTCAGTGTCTGTAGAATAAGTTTTATTAAACGGATGGGAGGTAGTGGCATGTTCAGCAGCCTGTTTAATATTCTCGTTGAGATTGGCAATGTTAGATTCAATATCATCTGGTGTTATTAGCTTAATATTTTCCGTACAATGACTACTAAGGTATTTTTTGAACCCCAGCCAATTAACACGATTTATCATCTTCATATATGGATAAGGTAAGTCACTTCGTAGTGGGTTACAGATTGTCACGATAGTGGGAGAGTGATCGGACGAGAGATCTAGAGAAGCTTCAACTTGAACTAAATCCCTAGAGATATTTTTCATGACGCCAAAATCTATGACATCCGGAATTTTTTGTATGTCAGTATTCCAATAAGTGGGCTCCCCACTCAAAATGACGTCCAAGTCCATTTTTGCAATTGTGTTGAACAACGCTCTACCTCTGGGAGTAATAAGACGCGAACCCCAGAACGTATGTTTTGCATTGTAGTCGCCAACTGCTACAAAACAAGGTCCAAGGGATTTGTAGAAATTCTCGTATTGATCCTCAGTGATTGAAAATCTGGGAGGGGAGTAAATTGATGATATCACGAAATTTGTACAAAAATGTTCAATGCCAATATGTGTTGCTTGTAGATGTTCTTAACATATGTTGTCAAGAATATAGTGCTTGAGTCTTGACTTTATTAGAATAGCTGATCCACCGCAAGCTCTTCCTCTAGGGTCCTTTGTATCATATGTAGTGTAGCCATAAATTTTAAAAAGGCTTCTCGAAGTCAAGTGAGTCTCAGAGACCAACATTATATCAATATTTTTTTCTATGAGGAAGTGCTGAAGTTCATTTTTATGTTGGCGAATGCCGTTTGAGTTCCAGAAACATATTTTTAACATGTTCATGGTTTGTTAACTAATGCTTGAAGTAGTGTATTCTGCATTCCAAGCATTTCCTGCATCATGCTAGTCATATTTGTTGTAAAGTTGTTTATAGTTTGCACCAGATTATCAATAGTGGTTTCAAGGCGACTGAAATTAAAGCTCGAGTTTGCATTTGTTGAATTATTTGATGGTGAAACATTTTGTGATGGAATAGAATTTGTCTTAGCAGCATCGGCATACGAAACACGGGAAGTGACTGGTTGGCTCATTTGCGCAAAAGTGGCGGAGTAAGGGCAATCATGAATAAAATTCCGCTATAAATTTTTCCCGGGGAATAATTCCAACTAATAGCAATTAATAGGCAAAACAAAAAATTGTAATTGGAAAAGGGAGAAATTTCTCGCGGAGTTTTATTCATGATTGCCCTAAATTTATACGGATGGTTCTATTATGGAGCACAGATCAGGTGGAGCTATTTACTACCCAAGACAAGAACTTTTCATCTATGACAGTGGAATTATGTATGATCCTAAAAAATTAAATTCGGCAAACATAATCCACCCAATTATGAATAAAATTCCGCGGGAAATTTTTTTCTGGGAACAATTCCAATTAATAGCAAGTAATAGGGAAACAAAAAATTCTAATTGGAAAAGGGAGATATTTCTCGCGGAATTTTATTCATAATTGTCCTGAATATCAACTGGCATTCTTCTGCAAACTTTTGAAGTAAACGCGTCTTTTATTAATTCTATAGATTCAGGTGTGGGGTAATTAAAAAAAACCATTAATATAGAATATGTAATTGTGAAAATTTTAAATAAAATTTGCAAGATTCCTATTTGTCTTAAAATTTTATCGTGATACAAGGAAGCTAAAAATGGCAGCACGAGAAGATCTCGTATTGCTGCTGCGCTGAGAGAAATGGGAATAGAATTTCCTGAAACAGCTTCATTGACGCAGCTGAAGAATTTGTTGAAGCAGACTATTGCAACTTCAAGTGAGGAAAATATTGTCTCAATGTCCAATATGGATTTATCGGGGGCACCAAAATCTAGCGGTATATCTGTATGTCAAGAGTCCGCAGAAGTGTTCATTCAGTGCAGCTACTGAAAGTGTAAATATTCATAATGGCGCTGCCACAAGTGATTTTATTCAAAATGTCGCGGCTTCGGATTAATGATGTAGTGAATAATTTCAATATGGCGGATGACTTAAATGAAATTGAAGCAAAACTTGCACAGCGTCTTCGTAGTTTGAAGTTAAAATATGAAGTCGCATTATTGAAAGCGCAGAGTGTAAGATTTCATTGCACTTCAATAACATCGAAGCGGCTTTGCCAAAATTTCGCAGAGATAATAATTAAGCTGAATATCCATACCATCCGTTCAATGCGTAGTTGCGTTTTATGCATGTGTCAAAAAGTAGAATAGTAGTAGTAATTGTATGTGGCAAGTTACAGAACAAAACGCAAAGAACGTGTAGACGCATAGGATGGATAAAGTAGGTTTACTTTCTACTTTTGTATCCGTCGCTTGCATCATGCTCTCTTTTATAGCCAAATGTTCGTGTGGTGAATTTAAATATTCTCTCTTTTTGCATTAAAACAACAAAAATACTTGAGCATAAGACGTATTGCATGTAACTTGAATTTAGAATCGGAGAGAACGTACAGAAACCCATACAACGCATATACAAAGAACGGATGGTATGGACTTTCAGCTTTAATGTTACTAAATGGATCGCAGAATTTGAGTGCATAACCCATGGGTGTGAATACAATTCAAAACTACTTTTTGGTCATCGAATGGTCACAGGTAGGGTAAAGTTGTTTGTGCGCCTACTATCTGTGCGAAGCTGGAATGATCTTAAGGATTTGTTAACAAAAAAAATTTAGCAAAGAGGAAAATACTCGAAATGCGTATAAGAATTTGGAACCAAAATGCTGAAAATTTGCACTACTACGTCTTAACCATGCGAGAGATAGATAGCAAGCGGATCCTACATACTCGTAAGTGAATCTGAATTAATTGAATGTATTGTGTGACAAGCCTTTTGCATGTATGAACTTCTGTAATGTGACCTCAGTGACAGAACTCAATAAACTTCTTCCGAAATATGAGAAATTGATATCGAAACCAGAAAAAAATTTATTAAGCCAAATGTAGAGCGAAGATGTTTGGTGTTTCAACTGTTTAGTGCTTGGACATTCCGGCAATGACTCCCTTGAGGAGATACGCAAAAAAGGCTCTTGCTTTAAATGCGGTAATCTTGACCATCAGTATGCCAAGTATCCTTCGATAATCGTAGCGGCTATAGAAAATAAGGAGGATTATGATTTTGGAAATTTTAAAGAAATTGTGTGTTGCTTTTGATCTTGATTGTATTGCTGATCCACAATTTGAATTTATTTCGTTTATTTAATAGTGGCAGTCAGAATAGATTTATTCGAAAGTCTTTTATGAATAAAGCAAAAAGATGTCGTAAGGTGAAGGAAGACAAATTAACTCCCTTCATAGGAATTGGTTCAGTTGAATTTTACCCTAAAAAGAAAGTTTTTGCATTAATAAGATATAAGTTAAGTATAAAGAATTTTACCTTTATTTGTGTTACCTGATAAGTACCTACCGATTCCCTTATTGTTGGACTTTTTGGAACTTTGGACTTTCAATGTGATGTGTAATATTCAGCTTTGTTATAACAGGGATGGGATTGATATTGGTTTGTGTAGTAAAGGGGAATTTGTGGACCGCATCGCAGTTTTGGTAGAGGACTATATTGATGAGAGCAGGGAGGCGGTGGCTTTTGGTGTTTACGAGGCTAAGATAACAATGACTTCTGATACGCAGACTTTTTGTGCACCTACCTAGGAGTCTTTTTATTTTAGAGAGAAGGACGAACTGAATCACATATGTAATTGGAGAATTGCTTTATGGGGGAATTATTCGTCGTAGCAATTCGCCATATGCTTCGCCAATTGTATTGAGAAGGAAAAAAGTGGGGAGACTCGGATGTGCATTGACTACAGGAATTTGAATAAATTGATTGTGCGGGATAATTATTCTCTGCCACTTATAGAGGACTGTCTGGAATACTTGGATGGAATACATGGATGATATATTTCTTGCGACGAGGGCAATGGAGAAACATTTACATTTACTTCAGAGGGGTTTGGCGCTGCTGTGGGAAAATGGTATTGAGCTGAAACTGTCCAAATGTAAGTTCACCTACATGGAGATTGAATTTTTGGGTTACAAAGACCCTCTGAGAGTCACATTGTTGCAATTACGAATTATTCAATTAGGTGAGCTTCAATAATTTTTGGGTTTGTGTTCGCAATTTCGAAGATTTTTTAAGTCGTTCTCTGTTTTATCTCGTTGTTTAAATAAACTTTCAAGGCGTCAGGGTAAATTCGTGTGTGGTGACGAATGTGCCCTTTTTTTAGCAATTAAACGAGAAATTGATTTCAGGTCCTGTTTTGACTATTTATAGTCCCAGAATGGAGACGGAATTACATTGTGATGCCAACAAACACGGTTTTGGGTCAATAATTCTTCAGAAACAGGGGGTTTACTCTCTATTGCGATGCGAAAGCAATTACGATGCGAAAGCTAAATGCGATGAGATGCCAATTTGGTACTCTCTATTCCTTTCGCGCAATTTTTTTAAAAATTGCCAACACGGACATTGTAAAAGAAAATATGGCAAAGGTTGGCAGTACTGAAATGTCAAAATATGTAACAAAAAAAGATATTTAAAAAAAACGAAATTTAAAAAAAAGTGAAGTGTAACAGTTTTTAATTGAAAGTAAAATAGTTAGTAGTCTGTAGCGTTATAGTTTGATGAGGAAAACGAACGTGTAGAACGAGTCTTAAGAGTGCTTCTATATACTCTCTGAAAATGACCTCAGGTAAGAAAAAAAATATGTAGCGGACTATTTTCTCAAATACATATTGCTTTATTTTATTTTTGTAAAAAATTTTTGTTTGAATCAGAAAGCGTTTCTGTATGTGGTAAACGCTATTCAGCACTAGCTAAAAGTTTCAAGTATTGGAGCTTTTTATTAACACACGACTTGTGTTTTGTATAAAAGTTCAAAATGTAATAATTTATTGAAAAAACTTTCTTCAGAAAATTATAAATATTTCAATGTATAATTGATGTTACAATTTAAAGTATTTAAATAACAAGTACAATATACTTATATATTCTGTTGATATCCAACACCCTCTCTCAACATAATATTCTGGCAGTAAGGTTTTTAAACGCTGGCAGTGGTAAAGGCTTGGTAAGAAAATCAGCTAATTGTTGTTTTGTAGAACAATATATTAGATCAATTATGCCATTCTCTTGTAAGTTTTTGACATGTTGAAATTTAACGTCTATGTGCTTCGTTCTGGCACTGAATTTCGCTGTAGTAATAATTTTGATACAACTTTGATTGTTTTCATACATTGGAATGGGTTTAATAATAGAAATATTCATGTCATTCAGCAATTGTAACAACCATAGAAGTTTTTGACCTGCATATGACGCAGCAATAAATTCGGCTTCTGTCGAAGGGAAAGCTATTGTTGATTGTTTCTTTGACGACCATGATATGATGTTACAACCTAATAAAAATATATATCCACTTGTGGATTTGCGATCCTCATCCCCTGCCCAATTCGCATCTGTAAAACATTCGATATTTAAATTAGAATTTGCTTTTAAAATTAATTTCTTATTTATTGTTGTTTGAAGATAACGAATAACTTTCTTTGCAGCTTCCCAATCACATTTTCGAGGATTATCTACTCTTCTACATAATATAGAAACGGCGGCAGCTATATCGGGTCTTGATGTAATAGAAATATGAAGTAACATTCCAACTACTGACCTGTACTTCTTATTATTTTGTAGTAGGTTTTCTTCATTTGTTATTTTAATAAACTCTGGATCCATTGGAATATAACTGGGTTTTGCATCTTCTAATTCACTTTCCTTTATCAGCTTTAGAATTTTCTCCTGCTGGTGTGTTAAGAAATCTTCATTATTCCTCTCAATTTGAATTCCTAAATACGATGAAACAATACCCAAATCTTTAATTTCGAAATATTTGTTCAATTCTATATAAATATTCATTACCAATTCTTCATATTGACTACAAATCAATATGTCATCAACGTAAACAAGTGCATACACAATATTGTCGTTGATTTTCCTTATATACAAACAGTTATCTGCTTTGCTTCTGGTAAATCCAATTTTATTCATTACTTCAGTTAATGCACCATACCAAGACTTAGCAGCTTGCTTCAATCCATAAATTGATTTTTGTAATCTACAAACCAAATTTTCTGTTCCCTTTCCAATGAATCCTTGAGGTTGTTCCATATAAATTTCTTCTTGTATGTTTCCATTTAAAAATGCTGATTTCACATCAAAGTGTTTTACTGTACACTTTTTGACTGCACTTACAGCCAATAGTGTTCTCAATGATACAAATTTACCTACAGGAGCAAATGTTTCGTCATAATCTTCACCGAATATTTGTGTGTAGCCTTTAGCAACTAATCGCGCTTTATACTTTGGTTTATTAAAGCTATCACTTTTAAGTTGAAACACCCATTTGCACCCAACTATTTTCTTTCCTTTTGGTAACTTTGTTAATTGCCACGTTTTATTCTTTAAAAGAGATTGGTATTCATCATTAGCAGCATTTAACCAATGTTCACGCTCAGGACCTTTAATTTTCATCATTTCATTCCACGATCCTTGAAATTAATTGTAAAACCTTTTCTAACAATTTCTTTCACAGACAATAGACTTCCATTTAAATCAGGAACATAGAGAACATTTTGAAGAAATAATTTATTTAATTTACCATTTACATATCCATTTCTAATGCCTACCGCACTCAAGGACTTTCCGTCAGCTATAAATACTTTGCTGTATGATTTTTGCAGATTTTTGAAGAATTGTCTATTGCTCGTCATATGTATTGATGCACCAGAATCAATAACCCAACCACGATCATAAGCAACTTGTAAGCAAACTTCGCCATTTTTGTCAAAACCTTCTGACATCGCAGCATTTTGTTTCTTCCATTTGAAACAATCATTTTTCACATGACGCAATTTATGACAGTGAAAACATTTAAGTGGCTTTTTCTTTTTAAATTGTTGACCTTGTAAAGCACCGTTATTATTATTTTCTATACCATTACCTTCACCACGCCTTTCAGATTCGTCCAACAGCTTCTCCATGACGTATTGCAAAGAAATGTTTTCTTCCGGTTGACCTTCAATGGAAGTCACCAAGGCAGAATAATTTTTCGGCAAACTATTAAGCATTAAGCTACCATAGAGCTATCTTTAATATCCTCACCACGGTCCAATAACTGAGCTCGCATTACGTTAGGACTATCCAAATGTTGTTGCATATTTTCTCCTTCATACATACGTTTGTCATACATTTTGCGAAATAATTTTGATGTCATTGTCTAACGCTCATGAGCCTTTTGCAATTTCGTCCACATCTCCTTTGCTGAATTGATGTTTCTAATAAAATGGATCTGAGAATTTTCCACACACATAGCAATTGTAGCCATCGCTTTTTGGTTTTTCTTCTTAAATGCTTCGGTTGGTGGTACAGGGATCGGATCTTCAATTACATCCCACAAATCCAATTGTATGAGATGCATTTGCATCTTAAACTTCCACGTAAAATAATTAATATTATTAAGAAGTTGAAACACCGCTTTAGTCTCCATTTTATTTATTAATTAAATTTACAGAACTATATACTATTAACAAAACGGAGCTGGGCCCATAACCTATTGGAGCTATTTATTAACACACGACTTGTGTTTTGTATAAAAGTTCAAAATGTAATAATAATTTATTTATTATATAATTGATGTTACAATTTAAAGTATTTAAATAACAAGTACAATATATATATTCTGTTGATATCCATCATTAAGGACATCCACAGCAATTCCAACTATTATAAAACTCCCTACCGCATTAAAATTACTTCGCCAAGGGGATACCAACAAATTGACCAGGGCCATACCCTAGGACTATCGCAGCAGTCAATATCACGTTGCTTACGAGTTTTGCGTGGCGATTGAGAGAATACTATGGTTCAAGCATATCAAACTTGATTTAGCTGGATAACGGGAAAAAGAAGTATAAAAAGCTTTTTACAACACGTGCGGTAGTCACATCAAATGCTTAGACCGGCCAAAAACGAGCACTTAAGCTGGGGTCACACGATTGGCACAATGTACCAATTTTCGTCGGCTCACTGCGATAGAGCCATAAGTAATAAGCCAAAATGGCATTATTACTTAATTAATTCTTGAATAAGTTTATATGGCTTTATTACTAATGCCGTGTGGTGCAGTTATGTAATTATATTTCAATTAATTGATAAATAATGCAAATTTACTTTGTTACTTATGAATTCATTTCAGTGAACCGACGAAAATTGGTACATTGTGCCAATCGTGTGACCCCAGATTTACACTTCAATAAAAAATTGAAGCACAGTATGAATGCTATGGTTTGGTTAATTATATTTCGCCTTGATTTTACATTTTTAGATACATACATACATACATACATATGTATGTATGTATATAATCAAAAAATGTAATATAATTTTTTTTTTATTTTTTTTAAGTACCAAATACAAATATACATATTTTCAACGTACTCACATATTTTTCTTCCTTTGCGTTTGATATTTACATATCGCAAGATATTTGGGATTATCGAACGATTTTGACAGACGCTTTCGCATTTCAGAGTGCTGTCATAGCAGGCTTGCGAAAGAGGAAATGCAGATGCGCAAACGCATTAGAGAGTACCAATCGTTTGATTTCGTACCATTTTTCTTTCACATCGCAATAGAGAGTAACCCCCCAGGATTATGAACAGTTCCACCCTATTGCATATTTTTCAAAAAGGACGTCGGATGCAGAGCAACGTTATGACAGTTTCGAATTCAAAACACTTACGGTTATATATTCGCTGCGGAGGTCCAGAGTATATTTTGAGGGGATTATATTTAGAATAGTGACTGATTGTAATTCATTGACTTTGACTCTGAGTAATAAATCGGTAAACAATCGGATAGCGAGATGGGAATTAGAGTTCGAGAACTATGACTATGTAGTAACTCATCATCGTTCAGGTACAACAATGGCACACGCTGATTCGCACTGAGATCATCTATTTTTTGATTGCATTAAGAAGCACAAAATAGAGTGATCAAACCGTTCTATGATATACATTGTTCTATAATATACATACATATATTAGAGCACTGCACTGAATACTCGAGCAATGTTCATGAGTAATTAATCTACTCTGAGTAATTTTCTCTTTTGCCTATATGAATTTTACTGAACTGAAAACACACGGGCATGCTCATGGTATTGCTCGTGCAACGCTCTAATATATGTGACAGCGCATAGAGAAAGGGACCTAAGGGTAAAAAAACAATTTTCACTTTCTTTTTTTCTGAGCATCGAATGAGACCGATCCCATGCCAAGTGTTCCCTCCCAGAGATATGCGCGTTTTATGATGTGATGGTACACCAAAGATACACGTATTTAAATCTTTAAAATGGCTCTCCTGAACAAAACCGGTTTTTACCCTTAGGTCCCTTTCAATTTTCCGCGTCACATATATGTATACAAATTTAAGTTTCATATATTCTTTGTCATATCATTCAGCCCTATTCTGCGTTTCGATTCGAATCGAAAGTTTCTACGTTTGGCAACTTTGGTATTCTGCGTTCCGTTCTTCGATTTCTCTTTCGATTCTATGTATTCTGCATTTCGATCGTAACTACGTTTTTGTAGGTTGTTATTTTAGTGGAGGAGCGTTTTCAATTTTTGTTTGTTTAGCTTCAAAAAATAATGCAAGTATTAAATGCAAAAGAAGGTTTAATTAATGAACTACACAGTTTGTTTTGTTTTTCTGTACTCTAATGCGATTTTTATTTAGTTTATTAAAGGTAGAACAGTATAAAAAGTTGACATACCTATTTAATGGCAACGAAAAACGATATTGTCTACGGATTTAATTAAATTTAAACAAATAAACTTTATTTTTGTGTTACAATTATGTGTAAAAAATTAAAATATCACCTCCGGCGCGACAGGATTCTTCAGACTGGAAAAGTTTGGCCACAAAAACCTCTTGCTTATCTCGTTTTTTTTAACTCTCTGTACTTAAATTTGCAAGAGTTTATTTAAGGAAAATTTTCTCAATATTTAATTATTATTTGTTTTCACTGTTTTTTTTGCACTAAATTTAACTTTTTGCTAAAATTTTTTGAAAAATTTTTTAATATTTCTGTTCCTATTTCACCCGTTTCATAGCAAAGCAGCAGGTTTAAACATACTCTTCTCTTCTTCTTTTTCTTTCGATTCGGTTTCTTTTTTTGTGGAATACCTCTTTTCGATCCGTGCGTAACTAAATGCGGGAACGTAATCGAAACGCAGAATAGGGATCATTATACATCCCTGAAAAAGTTACACAAAGCTATTGTTTTCCATAAAAAATTAAAAGATGTATACTTCAATAAACAAATAAAAAGAAATAAGTTAAATATCAAATAAATATAGATATCAATTAGTTTGACCTTAAATTAAAACTGTTGGAAATTGAAAACTTTCAAGGGCCAAATTATGATATGAATTTTTTGAAATGAATGCTGTTTCAACGAAAACTCATACATATATAAATCGGACATTATACAAAATCTTAAATAAACACTATTTCCGCTGAAGTTAGATTATGTTCATCAAATCTGCTCTTCAGTAGATCCTTATTTTATTGCTTATAGGAATATAGGAATGTGTTGTATACGAATCGGCAGCAAACTGAAGTAAGTAAAAACTTTACTTATAAAAACTTTGGTAGTTTGCAATATTTTTTTTTAATAAATTTAATAGGAGAGGATTTGATAATTACTAATTTTCCATATTGAAGCATTTTAATGTAATACATATTTTATTTATTTTATGATATAAGTTTAACGTTAATTTTAATTTACATAAATATAATTAAGATTCTTTTATTAAGTTTGTTTTTGTTTAATTTTATTTAAAGAAACCTTTTTCTGAATATTGTTCTCTTCTTTTAAAGTATTTATGCATTTATTGTTTTTTTTTCTATATAAATTAATAATTTTGTGGCTTTTGAAGTAAATATTTTTTAGGTTTTCAATAATCTAGATTATTTTAAAGCTTATTAATAATATGTCATATTAAATGTTAATATTACTATGTGAATGCCTTGCTTTATTTAAAACGATATATAAAATTAAAACTAGGTTTTGCTTTCAAGATTTCATAAAATATTATAATTGTTTGTTTTGTTGGTTTTCAATTGGCTTTGATTTACTACTGAACATTATTGTGTTCAAATTAAAATAAAAAAAAACATATTTTTTAGCTTATAAACTAATTATATATACATACATATGTACATATATTTGTGTACACATATATATACTTATATGTATATACATGTATACATATTTATATACAAACATATACTATATATATTTTTTTGTTTTTCCTGTCTCCACTTGTATGTATAAATATTTAAACTTATGTATTTTCTTGTTTGTTTCTAATATATTTAAAATTTTTCCTTGAAGTTTTTTAAGTATTTTTTCGTTTCTGTTAATTTTTAAAACCTAATATTAAAAAATTAAATCCCTTGTGTAGTGTTTTTAGGAAAGAAAATAATAATAATAATAATAATAATAATAATAATAATAATAATAATAATAATAAAAAGACAATATAAGTATGCTTCAATATTTATAGTAAAATTTAATTGAACTTATTGAATTTATTTAATACTAGCTATTACCCGCGGCTCCGCTCGCGTTGATCTGTTTATAAAAAATACATAACAACCGGTTTCAAACTGGTTAAACAATCTAACCTGAAACGAAAACTACCCTAACCAGCCCAAAATTGAGGTTTTCGGAAAAAATCAGTACCAAATATAAAAACCGGCTTCGAACCGGATAAAAAAATATTCTATATTTGACTCTGGTAATGTAGCTTTCCATTGGTGAAAGAAATTTTAACATCGGTTTGGGCGTTACAGCGTAGCAAAGAAACGAATAAACTCACATTCACATTTATAATATTAGTAAGAATTCCAAGAATTTTAAATTTTCACAAATAAGAATGAAGTATATTTAAAATATACTGATTATTCATAAAATACAAGCAAGAAATTTTACCGTAATCTGACTGTTAGGTACTCATAATTTTGAAAATTTTGCATCACAACTTTGAAAAAGAAAACGAAATAAAAATACTACCTATCTCGTATAACAATGAAATACATACTTGCTCATATAACTGAATTTGTATTATGAAATTTTTCATGAAATTAGCAAATTAATTTTTATTTTTTCAAAAATGATTCAGAGATTCATGCCAAGGCACATTCACCAGGTAGTAGCAGCGGAAACGCTGCTGAGCTATTTTTTTTTTTTCAAATTAAAGTTCATCCGAAACTTCAAAAATTGTTTACGAAAGAAAAATTAAAAAAAAGTTAAAAAATTTCAATGTGAAAAATATTTTATTAAAAGAATTCTTTTAAAAAAAATTTAAAAATAAGAAAAAACTATTAAAAAATTGTGAAAAGTACTAAACATTGCAAATTTTGTTAGTGGTAGCCAGTGATGCCAATTTAGCAATTTTCTGGCTAAATTTAGCTATTTTTCATCCCATGTAGCCGGAAGAAAAGTGAATTTAGCTATTAGCTATTTGTTTAGCCATTTTTATTTTAATTTAGCTATTTGTTAACTATTTTTCCAAACATGAAATTTATTTATTTCATAAAAAATTTGTGCTCGCATCAAAGGAACACTTATTTACTACCAAAAGAACACAACTGAGTTTTGTTTCGCATTACCATCAATGAATTCTGGTTGAAACTTATAATCGTTGCCATGTTGTGATAAGTTGTCGGGTCTATTTAGTGGTTTTTATATCAATCAAACAAGGGTCAGTTTTGTTTTACACGAGTGAAAATAAAAAATAAATCAAAGTTTAAATGAAAGTTTAAAAAATAGAAAATGAATAAAAATTGTAAACAAAAATTAGTAGTAACCCAAAAATGTATCGACTGAATAGCAGAATGTACAAATGAATACAAGGCGTACTGCAAATATTGCAAGTTCGCACTATATGCGCATTTTCTTGACTACCTGAAGAAAAATAACTTTATGTATTACTTAAATTAGTTTTTATTTACTTTAAAAAAAAATTTCCGATTTGTTTAAAAAAATTCATGTATGAAATACCTTCTTGTTTTTGCTAAAGTTCATGATTTTTGCATTCGATGGCGCTTAGCCATTTTTTTGTACATATACATTTAGCCATTTTTGGTGAAGGAATTCTGGTATCACTGGTGGTAGCTGCCATGGAGAAATTTTTTCAACTTTTTATGAATAATTTTTATTATTATTATTATATTAAACAAATTCTATTTTTGACACTTCGGATAAACTAAAAACCATGTTGTTTTTTCATTGTTGTATTTTTTATTGTTTTTGTAATCCTGATACTACGTAATTTTTACGTGCTTTTCTCTTCTTTACGCGACAGTTACACGAACAAAATTTGCTTTCAAGTTTTTCACACATACTGACTGTCAAAAGTCATTTAAATTGAAAGATGTGAAGTAGGCTGCATGCAATTTCAAAGCAAATTTATTTTCAATATGCCGTTGATAAAAAAACATCTTCAAACAACACAACTTCATGGCTTCTATATACATATGTAGGTGTATAAACCGCAACACATCATTATAATTTTTATTTTTGTTCCTAAGTATATTTATTTAAATTTAATTAAAATTTTTCGGTGGAATATAACATTATTTGTAATAAAAGAACACAAAAATACTGTGTGCCGAGGTTTCCAGAATCAATTCAATTGAAAGACTCTATTGACAATTGAATTGAAACGTGTATGTGGTGCTTAAAAGAATGAATGTATTTGTGAAAAGTGTGAACGTATTGAAATTTAAAAGGCAAACCTTGATCGTGTAGCGCTGTTATTAGCAACTAGAAAAAATTTCGTGTAACAAATTTCATAAATTTTAACTTGATAATTTACTCTCGTGAAAGTGTTTTTAACATCTATATGTTTAGTGATTTATTTAAGGGCATCTGGAATTTTCACTTTTTCTGAGACGCAGAACAATGTGCTTTTTTGGAACAGACTTTTAAATTCATGCAATAGTATTTTTGGTAGTAAAACTGATATAACCATATTAAAGTATATATCGAACGATCTACAAACCATGCACACAATGCAAACCGTGATATTAATTTCTATCTGCTAAACCCAAATGCATCTCCTATCTACAAGTGCGATTACTTGTTTAACAAGTATGAGTTGAATACTTCTTATGCATGAGCTAAAACGTCGACTTAGAGTGTAAACCTGCTAACTTGCCTTAACCGAATTTTGTAGGAGACACAAAAAAATGTTAGCAGTTCTTAAAATTACTTTAATTAAAACTTGGTGTATTTATTTTTGCAGTGTAAAGAAATCTTTTTCGTCTGATATATTTCATTCAACAAAGAATAGCTTCGAAAATATTAAACATTATTAAACTTCACTCATTTGGATCTTCACTCCTTTTTGACGTTAGTGCTTTTTTAGCTTTTTGAATCTCAAAATTACGCTTTTTGTGCTTTTTTTTTAAATTTTAATGTGCTTTTAGAGCCAAAAAAGTTGGTATCACTGATACCAGCCACTGTCCCTAATATAAAGGCTCAAGTTTTTGATCTGGATTTCCGATAACTCGGATAAGCTGCCGAAGGATATTCTGCAAAGGAGGTGCAGACGGAGATCCTCCAGAGCGGTACCACGTCAATCTAAAATTCATTGCTTTTTAACCTAAATGTGAAGTGGTTTGATTCAGTAGATGTGATGCTTTTTTTACTTCTTTTTCCTCACTTTTTATATATATATATATATATATATATATATATGTATAAAACTAGTCACAATATAACAAATTTTAATGACGTTAGAAAGAGAAAGATTCGCAGCATCGACTGGCTAAATCATTTAGTGTAATTTGTCAGTCTACATGTAGAAAAAAGTATAGTTTGTCTTACTTCTAACAGTTAACTGCTTTTATTTAGCAGTTTCCCCGACAACTCTTAAGGCCGGGGCACAATGAATCCGTCATACGTTAAACGTTACCTTTTTCAACTGAAAAGCTAAGTTGAAATACATGGTTTCTTATGAGGTCTGTTACATTCAGTACGTGTTCGTCAACGCAAAGTACAAAATTTTGTCAACTTTTAAAACAAAAGAAATAAACGAAATGAATACAAAAAGTTGAATTTAATAAATAAAATGGAAAATCGACTTATTGAAGCTGTCCAAATGCTTCCGTCAATAAAGTACTCATTGTGCCAACCTTATCCGTCGTTGCGTTAATGTCAGTTGAAAAAGGCGAAGTTTAACGTAGACGGATTCATTGTGCCCGGCCTTTAGGCAAAGCATTATTTGCCAAGCCAGTGTGTTTTGTTATATTTAAAGTCAACTAAAAATTCTTTATATTCGTATTTTTTTATACGTACATTTGTGCATTCATTCATTTGTAAATAAATAAGTAAAATATTGAAGATACATTTTCTTTTCCTTCGCTTTTTCTATTTTAAACATGATTTCGAATGCATTTTTGCGTGCGAGTAAAAACACGAACGGTTGCATTAGAAATTTCGATATGTGTTATTCGAAACAGAATGCGAAAATCCCAAAATTTAAAAAACTCGCACATTCGAGTAATAACTCGCTCGCAATCGAATGTGGGAATTAGGCCCCTGGACTTGTTTTCGTATCTGTTGATTATTGAAATTGAAGAAATATGGCTAAATAATACCTGATTTACATTAAACATTTTTTTCATGAAAGTTCATTAATTTTGTTCTACGAAACTTTTTCAATTTGCTAATTGCAGCGCTATAAAAGAGAATTTTATATAAAAAGGACGTAAAATGAATTCTGATGCATTTTTGGCAAATTTTTTGATATAAGTTGCTTCTCCAGGCCTCCTATTGGCAAATAAAATATTTTCATGCAACTAATTTCATTGTTATTTTTAAGAATAAAAATTTTTTGATCTGAAAAGTCTTAAATGTAATAAAGAAACATTTGCATTTGGCTTGAGCCAAAAAAGAAATAAATTTGTTGAAAATAAAGTAGTGATTTAAAATTCCATTTGATATGTGGTTAAAAATAAATTCTTTACCATCTCAAACAATGCATGCACTAGCTACTTTCGAGGTAATTTAAAAGTGGTTCTTTGCTGTGATATACATACATATGTACTTGATGATATTTAATACTTATATTATTAAAAGTGAACGTTCTACGTTAACACTCTAAGCTGACGAAATACTTTCTAAAATTTTGGGACTGATAAAAATGTTAGCAAAATAATTCTGTGGCAATAAGGAAAAAAGGTCTAAAGTCATATTTTACTGTTTTGCCGGAGAGCGCTTCATAAACCTGAAATATTTTTTACGAATAAGGCAGTATATGTATATGTATGTACATATGTGTAGTATATATTGGCTTCGCATTTCCTTTCTTTGAGCTCAAGGCTTTTCTCCTAGATTTTACAGGAAGAACAAAAATACTGTTTTTAATATTTTTCGTACTTATACGAGATATCCCGATTGTACCTTACTTGAAAATTGTGCATGTGAAAGAAATTTAGAGAGAATATTTTTCTTCTTGCACGAACTAGCCCGTACTTTTTCTACGGTAAAGTAGTCCAACAATCACCTTTTTAAAGCGTATAATAAGAACCAATTGCATAGCAGCTGTGGGCTGAGGAACAGCTCTCACGTCATCGTAATTATTTTTTAAGTCTGGCCAGGCTTGTATTTATTGTTATATCTTGGAGAGTTTTGCTTCTCGCTCGCACTGGTTTATTATACTATTGTTAATTCTCAACTAAGTCCCAATTTACACTATGCAAGTCTTATTGCTAAGCTGATTAGTTTGTTAGGAGAGAGAGACGGGGGGAAAAGAAACGTTTCGCTCTCTCCCTAAAACTAATCAGCTTAGCAATAAGAATTGCATAGTGTGATTTGGGACTAACTATCGCTTTAATTTATTTTGTGGAATTTTACATTGCCACATGCAAATGTTTTTAATAAGATTTATCATTGATGGTAGAGTTGATGGTAGAAAATCATACTTTCTATACAAAGGTATATATCGTTTTTGTTTACTCTCACTTCCTCAAAAGATAAAAGAGCACACATATAGATAGACACAATATAAAGGAAAATCATACTTTCTATACAAAGGTATATATCGTTTTTGTTTACTCTCATTTCCTCAAAAGATAAAAGAGCACACATATAGATAGACACAATATAAAGGAATTTTTCGATCTAAAAGAAGCTAACTAATTTATTTTTCTTTATTCCTGCATACATAAATTTAAGCTTTTCTTTTCTTTTTATCACAAATACCGTTATTTCAAACAAATTCGCTCTCTTTAATTTTCTTCTTCTTGTAAATACTATAAATTATATTTTCTTTTTCAAAGTTTTCGGTTCTTATGATTTCAATTGTTGGCAATACATATTTAAAAAGTCAGTTGGCTAATCAGAGACGACACTTGCTTATATTTTGTTATAGATTGTATGGAAACATTTTTATTTTTGAGTCGGTTCAACTTAAAATATACTTACTGCCTTATTCATAAAAATTATTTCAGGTTTATTAGCGCTTATTTGACATATTTCTATGTGAAATTTGTCACATAAACCTGTAATAAACCTAAAATATTTTTTATGAATTACACCGTTAATTTTTTACTTTTTAATTTAATTTAATTTTCAAAAGTGTCGACTTTAGTGTGCGACTATAGTTACCCAGTATATAAAAAGAGAATTTCTGTGGTGAGATGCTTTTAAGTTTTTAATAAAATATGTAGTTGCATCACAGAAATGATATGCAATTCGAATTTAAGCAACAATGTTAAAAATAACTTACAAATCTGAGAAATATGTATGTGTTATTATATTTAAGGTGTCGTTTGTAAAAAATGACGTTTATTATTTTTTTTCCCGGGCTAATGTCCGTAATTTATACAAATAGATATTTATTAGTGTCTATTGTATAAGTTAAAATTTTTAAGTCAAAATCGTAAGTATAAACGTTACGTAAATTATCTGTATGTAGAAGTTACGGGCATAACTATTAAAATACACAGACTTCAAGCTGCTCTATCTTATTAGATTGAAAATTTTTTTTGTTCCTGTGAATTGTTAGGAAATGGCGTTCGGATTTAAAGTTAACGATTTATTTTTACCGAAATATTGAAATATACTAACATAACTACATATCGTTACATTAATATCGAAAGGTCCTTACTCATTATTTTGTTTGAAATCGATTTTTTATATACGATTACATATTTCGATGGAAGAGCATCTAATGTCTAGAAAAATGCAAAATCTAAAAAAAATATTGAGCTATGGCCTTTCTATATTAAGGTAACGATATGTATATATTAATTAGGATTACTTTCGTTTGACTTGAAGACAAATATGTATACATATATTCGCCCTTATCGGCAATAAAAGTTAAACACATTTACATATATCAGAATCTATTTGTTTTGATTGTTAGAAAGAAAATTGAGAAACAGTGTTAGCATTTTAATTCACAATTATTAAGGGTGGTGCGATTGTATTTTTTTTTTCGTTAATGCATTTTTAATTATTAAATAAATAATAGGTATTATTTTTATAATAAAATTATAAAATTGCGTTGCGGCTAATGATTTTTTATTTTGTTCAGTTTTGATGAATTGTTTTGTATTAAAATTAAAGAAATCAAATGTTAACTTCAACTGTGTCCTCTTATTTAGCAAATTTCTCAGTTATAATAATAGTATTTAAGAAAAATATATATAATTAACCGAGTTGCAATTTATGTATGTAAAATATATTAAACTAAATTCATAAAACTAATTAAGTTAAAGTATGTTTATTAAAACCCGTACACCACCTAAAATTATGTATTTATTTTTGTATTTTAAGAGAAGCATTCTAATAAATTTTAAATGACTATGACTACTTAAAAGTATGTATGTATACATATGTATATGCTTGGCTTTATCCGTTTCAGTTTGGTCGAGAAATTATAATAAAAGTAAATAATGAAAAAGTATTTATGTAAGTAAAACTCTAAAGTAACTTAATATTAAGAATTGAAGAGATTGATAGCGATCGGCGAACTTTGTTTTAGGCCGCTATTTGCAATAATTTGAATTATGTGCTAGCAAAGGAAATTTAAACTAATTAAAATTCCAAATTTATTTGTATGTTTGTATGTAATTACCTTTTAAAAGTATGTATAATATATTTTTAAATATTGCATTTGTTTCTTTTGATGGTTTTACAGTACCAGTGTAGTGTAGTGTTAAAACAATAACAAATATATTTAGTATTATTTTTAATGAAAAAGAAAATATCAATAATTTCTTAAATGTTTCAAAATTCACGAAAGTTACACCAAAGCTGCTGCAATAGTTATATTTAAAATTACAGTACTACTGAAAAATATTAGTAGCATTAAAATTTGCGTTAAAATATCGGTGTAACGTTTTTATATTAAAAGCTAAGAGCGCTTAAAAGCAATAATAATATTTGTAGTATTAAAAAACATGTATGTTATTCTCACAATAAAAGAAGTAAATTAAATAAAACTTTGGTTTAAACATTTTTTTTTATAAAATAAATCATAATGAAATTAAAATTTACATGCGCTCTTTTTAGTTTTAAATTCGAATAAAAAATTAATTTCAACTAAAAATGATTATATATTGTAGTTTTTCTTTGTTGTTCCCTATTAACCGTTTATATTTTACGTTTTAAAAATGCTTTAAACTTTTTTAAACATTTGCAAATCCGTATAATGATTTTGTGAAAAAGATCTTCTTTGCTTGTAATGTACATATCGCTTATTTACTCGTACTCAAACAACGTCATAACTAAAAAAAAAAACAGTTTGCCAGAAAACGGGTTGGAAGTTTTCAATTTACACAACTTAACGGAAAAAGAAAATGTTATTTTTTCTATAAAATTCCATTTGTATTAATTCCATTTTTATGAGTTATGACGTCCTTTGTGTAAATGAGCGATATGTTCTTTTACTTGCTCGTAGTTTGAAAATGTGTAATTGTTTTTGTTTGTTATGAAATTAATGTTTCAAAACTTAATACTAAATTATAATTTTATTTTTAATTTTCTTCAACAAAAATTATCATGTTTCTTTCTTTTAAAATGCTTTCATTTGTGTTTATGGTGAGTTATTCGAAGATTGTGTCTCTTGTTTAAAATTTTGTAGATAAATGTATTTTTTAGTTGCTGATATTTTTTTTTTGGCATTTTGTTCTTTCATAACAATGTGTATGAGAAAGAGAGACGGTTTTGTCAAATAAATAATTTGAGACTTTAGTTTTATGTAAATTTAAGCAAAGTACATAACCTTTTTGGTATCTGCATGCACAGTGATTGCTCTGGCCATTGCTCCAGGTGTTCTATCTTCGGAGCAGCCACTTTGGTGGGAACCCTCACCAGAGTCGTGTTCTTTTTCAACCAGGTGATATCTGAAATTTAAAAATGTATGTATGTATGTATTTTGATTTTCATAATATAAGTATTCAGAATTAAATGCCGTGTTCACAATAGGAAACATTATTAAGAACGAAACAAAATAATTTGGCAACGCAGTCATGAGCGCAATTAATTTCAATTTAGTTGTTTTTTTTATGGGAATTGTTAAAATTTAAGTTTGAAATTTTTTAAACGCACTAATATTCCCAAATTAATATTTTACTTTTTAAGTAAAATATTTTTTTATTAAAAATACATTGAAAATTAGTATTGAGGGGTTTAGCTGGATCCTATGCGCATTTCACTGTTGCTAATGCAGATCATCAGGGAACCTTTACCCAAAGTTTCTTAGAACAACTAGAGTTATTATGTTATAAACTTTCATTTAAACATTTATCACAATTTTCAGCTTTTGACTTTGAAAATAGTTTCGGGTATTTAAAGTCAATTGGTAATGTTAAATGAACTACAAATCCAATAACGCAAATTCATAGGAAATTGTTCATTTTCCATTCCAGTCAATTGACTGGTAGTGTTCTTGTAGGGACTGTTAGTTTCTAAAGGAAAAGCACTGCGGTAAGTACATTAATATAATACATATTAGAGTAATTTTATGTACTTTTTTATATATTTAGAAATAAACGCACCGCAATTTCAAGAATTTGTCTAGTGTTTTTTCAGTGTTGTTAAATGCATGTGAAGAACTAATTCAAGGACTCTATCTAAACAGGAAATTGAAAAAACAAGGAAAAATTTCTAAAACTCATATTTCTCGAGTTATTGAATTTTTCCTAGAAAATTGGGAAGTGTGATAAAAAATTAACAAAAAAAAAAAAATAAGTTTTCATGCAAAACTGTTATTATGTATTGCATTTCTGAATTTAACAGGTATGATTTAAAAGCTTAAAATCTTTGAATAGCCAGCCTTTGTCCGGGCTTAAGGCTTTTCTCCACCATGGTATTTCTCAAAACGGCGCTGCTTACTAAATATTCTCTGAATAGCCGCCCTTTGGCCGGACTTAAGAATGTTCTCCACTATGGCACTTCCCGACACGGAGTGGATTACTAAAAATTCTCTGCACAGTTCTTGGAACAAATAGGGTTTAGGACCTCCTCGCAGAAATAAATAAAAACTATCCTATCCGGTAGAAAATTAAAAAATAAGAAGAAAAAATGAAATAAAAATTTGGCGGCGAGCTTTTGTTTCCGATTTATGGGCATCCAAAGCTCCAGTACACAATTGTGATTACTTGATGTATTTTCTATCCAGAGCAGTCAATATTGGTATTATTTAAAAGCTTTTAGGAAGATATTAAAAAATTTAATGACATTTAAAAAAAACCACTAACCCGTGGTTTTTCCCAACACGGCGCTGCGTACTAAAATTTGTTGGTATAGCCGGCCTTCGGCCGGGCTTAAAGATTTTCTCCACCATGGTCTTTCCTAAAATGGCACTGCGTACTAAAGGTTTTTTGTATAGCCGGCCTTACGAATTTTTCCACCATGATTTTTCCCAACACGGCGGTACTTACTAAATATTCTTTGCATATCTGTTAATTGATACCAATATTGGCCCGTTACATTAAGAAATGTAATGCTCACAGTTTCATACTTTCCATATCTCGGAAACTAAGGCTTGCCGCCAATTTTTTTATTTAATTTTTTCTGCTTATTTTTTAATTTTCTATCGGATAGGATAGTTTTTATTTATTTATGTGAGGAGAACCTAAACCCTATTTAAGCCCAGTTCTTAATTGATTCAAATATTGACCCATTTATATCTTATTTCTTCAATTTCTTATCAGAAAATAGTGTCGCCGCCAATTTTTTATTAAATTTTTTTTTTTCTTATTTTTCAGTTTTCTATCACATATTCTAATTTTTATTTTGTTTGTAGCTTCTTCAGTTCACTTCTTCGCCTACAATTTAGGTGTGTTTGTACTCACCTTGCTCTGAATGCTACTAAGTGGGCATAATATGCCGGTGCTGGTATAGAAACCGATCTGGTACAGCGAACATATGTATGACACAGTTGATATGTTAAACATTGCAGCTCATCCGAATCGAAATGATTATCATCCCATAAAACATGATAATGCGATGGCCGACTTGTACCCTACATACATATATAAAATGTTAAGAATTAAAAATATGAAAGCAATATGTATAAATATATTATATTAATTTACTTGTATGCCTTGATGACTACACAAGTAGAAATCAAACTCAGTGGGATGTGTGATGCCAACATCTACCGTTGTACCAGCTGGTATATTTCCAGATTTACCACTCTGTTCTTTCTTTTCGGCACAAAACAGTCTTGTGTGATGCCGTTTTTGTACAACAATAAACGTAATGCCCGGACGATATTCAGCCTCTAATTTAATACAAGCTTCTCTAATGGCCGTCAGTTCGTGTTGTAAAACATGTGGAAATTGACCCTCGGAAACACCATCGCGGTAAAGGATAATCCGATGAGGTTTATAGCCGCCAGTTGATTTATAAAACATTATTAATAGCTCACGAACCATACTGGAGAGCTCTTGTATGATTTCCTGACGATGTTGTTGTACACGTACTGTGGCGGCATAGCGTGATGGATGAGCATCCATTGAGCCTACAACAGCAGCAATTGATGGTTTCTTATTATCTCCTGCAGGTGGATGAGTGACATCGGCGCCCAGAAATATAACAGGTTCATTAAAAACCTTTGGGCGTATGGAGGGTACAAGGATCGAATTGATTCCTCCTAATTTTACGTTGATTTTCAGACATAAATTGGATAGTGTCTGAGGAGAAGTCTTATTGACATTTTTAGCCTGTACACACTGTGTAGCCATGCCCAAAACAGTGTCACCAACACGTTTTACTTCAGCTACATATATCAACATAATTGTAAGGCATAAATTAACAAACAAACATTTTTTACTAGCTACAAATAAAAACATACCGTAAACGGGCGTTTTGCCCGGTAGCACTACGACAACTAACTGTAAACTTGCAAACGACTGTTTTAAATACTTGAACATTGGTTCCACTTGATCGGGGCCAGTTGCATATTTACAGAAACAAGGTTGGCCCATTATTGGCATACCAGCATCGTTGGAGATCTTTTGCAATTGTTGGGTGAAATTACGTAAAGCGTCTTCCCTCACCGTACGTTGAGGAGCGAAACAAGCAATAGCCCAAACTCTTATTTCTACACCTGTAAAGAATTGCTTACCACGCATATCCCAAACACCTTGATTCGGAGATGCCAACGATACTTTATTTTGAGGTGGAAATAGTTGCTGAAAATAAAGGTATAATATTACTTATTTTTTTTAACATCCGCAAACTAAGCGAATACTTACCTGCCCCGCCATGCTGGAAACCCGGCCGCCGTATTGTAATTTTGGTGGCGGTAGAACACGTCCTCTTACTTCCATCATTGAATTCGAAATGGTCAGACCGAATTCCTGTACATATGAATCATTGTTAAAGTCCGCTCTTTTCACCAAATTATTGATTTCACGCTCCCGGTCTGGGGCAGAACGTGCAGTAGCTTTAATCATTGTAGAAGTTTGCATATCTGTCAATTTCTTTATACACCTTTGGCCGGCTACAATGTGACAAACCTCCAAGGGCAAATAAGTGTGTTTGTGTTCCTGACCAACTTGAAGGCAAGGTAAATGAGGAAAACGTAGTTTCATGCGATATTTATCAAGGAAATATTTTGCTACAGTACATTCAACCGTCTGGCCATTTTCAAGCTGTAGGGGAAATCTTAAAAACCAAGCAGAAGTTAATTAATGGAGTATTAAATAATTTAAAACCATATACATAATTTATTACATGACACCGTTAAATAATAATTAAAATAAAAAAATTTCACTTTTTTAGAAAAAGAAAACGGCGTAAATTTTAGATACAAAGTACATAATTTGAGTTTTTCTCAGTGTTCTTACGATTGCATTTGTGCTGGTCTTCTGGTAACGTTGCAAACCCGATATTTACGCCTCATTTGACCACAATGAGTGATTTCGATTTTTAAACCTTTGATTTCCTTTGTAAATTTGACACGTTGAGAATCGGTCAAGGGTTTACGCTGCTCATTTATATCTCTAATATCCAAGACTTCACACATGAAATCTATAACAGGTTGCGATTTGTAAAAGGCCGTAGCAGAAACTAAAATATGGATTATTATTTCACTTTCATTCATACAAGTCGTTATTAACTCAAATTATTACCATCAATATTTAACATCATTTTCCATTGAGATGGACGCACACTTTGATGAAAACCAAACCAGACTTCTCGGCCACCACCCAAAGGATGATAATAACCGTCTGGTGAACTGAAGAAACTTCTACCTACTGGTGTATATGTCATACTAGGTAAATGACGCATAACTACATCCAACGCTAAAATAGCATCGTAGGGTATTTGTCGAGTGCGGCCTTCTAGAGCTTCCTCTAAATTAAATAGCGAAACTTGAGCCATCCACTTAATAGTCACACGGAAAATGCGATCTTTTCCCTCTCCAGGTAAGGTGACTTCCAACTCCAATCGATCATTACCAATAGGTAAAGGATCTCGAGTATATAAATTGTTGCGACCATCAAAAACAGGCTTCAGGACGCCGAAAATTTTACTATACGCATGAACCATAGTCTCGATAATTTCGCGGTTTACTTTTCGCGGACATTTATCCGGTTGTATATTGATGTCGTAGTGATGAACGTAACCACGAGGCATGCTAACTTGAAAATGATTAGCACGCAGTACTATGGGACGTCCTTCCCGCCCTAAATTGGGACGTCGAGGACATGTAAATACTGGCAGTTCAGGTTGGGTGGTAGGAGTTGCAGCCGCTGCTGCCGTCGCTGCGGTTACGGTCGATGAAGCTCCTAAAGCGGAGGCAACAGCTGCTTGGGTGGAGGATGCACCACCCACGGCACCACCCACAGCAACGCTTGAAGCACTTGGGCTGGTAACAGCGGTGGGATTCACGGATGAACCAGGTGCTGTTGGTGCTACAAATAATAGTAGTTCGTTACAATCATTCATATCATTTAATAGCGGATTAAGTGCTAATAGAGAATACATATGTATGTATATACATAAAACACGCATAACTTTTTTAAACAATATACATACATACCTACATATCGTTACCTTAATATAGAAAGGCCCTAACTCATTATTTTTTTGAAATCGTGATTTTTGCATTTTTCGATACATTGAATGTTCTTCTATCGAAATAGATAGGATAGATTTCATAAAAATAATGAGTTAGGGCCTTTCTATATTAAGGTAACGATATGTATATCGCACACTAAATCATACAGTCACAACTCAAAATTATCAAAATGGTTTTCTTTTTTCATAAACCAGTTCACTAAACAAATCTCTAACGACTGGAACAAGACCGTTATGCCTGTTTTTATGTTACATACTTGCGTCATCTGTCCTAGTTTACACTATGCAAGTCTTATTTCTAAGCTCATTAGTTTAGTAGTAGAGAGAGACGACGGGAAAAGAAACACACTCTCTCTCTCTCTCCTATCAAACTAATCAGCTTAGCAATAATACTTACATAGTGTAAACTAGGACTTTGAGCGGTATCAGCAGTTTTTTGACACTCCTGAACATCTGGAATTTTTTAAGTTGTGACTATTTATGATTTAGTGTGCCCTTAATTATGAAAGTGGTCTAAGTCATATACACATTCCTTTGGTTGAGATATTTACACCTAATTCACACGAAGACTTTTATGAAGTCTATTTTTCGACGTCACTTTTTGTTTGTTAGCGAACGGGGTAGAGAAGAAAGAGGGGTAGAAAAAATGACTCGTTTTCTGTTTTCCATAGTTTTTTTCATATTTCTCTTTACATTGCTCTTGTTGTTATTTTTGTTACGTTTCAATGTTACTCTTCTATCTTGTTGTTATTTTTTATTGTTACTCTTCTAGCTTATTGGCTATATGAGTGGAGAGAGAGTAAAATTAGACGTCAAAAAAAAAACATCGTATGAATGCAAGGAATTTTTGGTAGCAACTACAAAAGAGAATTAAGAAAAATAGACGTCATAAATTTCACCGTGTGAATTAGCACTTAGTAAATTACATTTGAACAAATCAAAATACATATATTTTTATATTCAGTCTGTGTCAGGCATTTGCCGTGACCGAACGTGTTTTTCTCTCTTGACTGCGGGGATTTTAACAGTCTAATTCATAAAAAATATTTTAGGTTTATTACAGGTTTATTTGACAAATTTCCCATAGAAATACATATGTCAAATAAGCGCTTAATAAACCTGAAATATTTTTTATGAATAAGGCAGTAATTCTTTTGTGTACAAGCTAACGTTTTTTTTTTCTTCTTCTTTCTTTTGTGGTGTGTTTCGGGCCTTTTTGTTTAATTTTTTTTTTAAATTTAATAACTAGTTCGGAAAATTTCTATCTAATGGTTATTGACTAAGTGGATATGAACGGGGTTCATCCCCCGACTACAACCGGTTTCGGGAATTAGATTCCTCAGCCGGGAAAACCAGAACAAATAAAAGCAAACGACCACGAGCAGAAGATTTTATTCCTCTGCCTCAAACATCATCGAATCAACAAAACCTTCCACGCTATTTAATCGCTGCTGCAATATCACTTAATGAGTGCTCAAATGTTCCCCCACTAGCGTCTCACAATGTTTTTCAAGTCGAAATAGGCCTTGATTTCATTTCGGAAGATCGCCTTGAAGTCAAAGAAATGAAAAGTGGAGATTTGATTATAAAAGTACCTGATAGTAAGTCCGCTGAAAAGTTCCTTAAGTCCAACTATGTACATCGACTGTATACTTGTGAAAATTTCGTTGCATAAAATTCTGAATTCAATTCAAGGCCGTATTTTTTCTAGGAATATAATAGAGATCTCTCAGGAGGATCTACTATCATCCCTAAAAGATCAAAATGTCATAGAAGTTAGAAAAATAACTAAAAAAGAAAACGATAAAATAATTGCTACAGGAGCTGCAATAATTATATTCGATCTCATCTACCGGCCAGACATATTGAAATTGGGATAGGAGGGAATTCCTGTGGAAGAGTATATCACGAACCCCATGCATAAATTGCCAAAAGTTGGGACATACTAGAAAGTGGTGCCACAGTGTTGAACAATGCAGAGAATGTGGCTATTCTGAAAAGCATGAGGCATGTAGTCGTAAATACTGTGTTAACTGCCAAATCGAAACTCATACATCAGTGTCCCACGTACTGGAAGCACAAATCTGTGAATTACCTCCGAGTTACTAGAAGATGTACAACACGCGAAGCTTGGAAAGTATTTAATGAAAACCCATCTTTAAATATGATCCAGCCTCGTATTCCTAACGCAAACCAAAAAACTACATTCGCACAAATTACAGTTTCTTCGATGGCAACAAAAAGCAGCAATGATAAGAAAAACGAAATGCCAGACAAACTCAATCATGTAGAAAGCCAAAGTAACCTAAAGAAAACTGCCAAAAAACAAACACAACACTCTCATCATACTACGTTTATACACGCACTATTTGCAAATAAAAATATTTGCAAATAAATTAACTCACCGTTTATACGGCATTTTAAATAACTTGGTACCACTTCTATAGAAGTGCTACTCATATTTGCAAAAAAATTGTGTAAATGTATAAAATAACAAATAATAATTTGTTTTTATTGTCATTATTTTCTCCTTCCAATGTTTTTTGTGCAATATATTATAAATTTATTGGTTTTTATTAGCAAAAATTTGTAAGTGTGGCAACCTAAAGAATTTTATTTGCAAATAGTGCATTGATCGTGAATAGTTTTCTGAATTAGTAAGTCGCAATAAAAACAATAATATGGCAACAATTTACAGTTTTATTTGCAAATAAGCCCTGCGTATAAACGTATTAAGCCATTTCACACTTACTCACATCTTTCATCTTTTATCATTCATCAATTTGGCAAGATGATAACATTTTCCCATAAGAATTATACGTGGCGGAATGTTCAACATCTTTCAACATCTTCAAAAGATGTTCCTATCTCACTTTGTTCTGTTTAACATCTTTCGATTATTTTAGTGTCATCACTAGAAAAAATGTATACAACTATATACATACATGCATACATACTATAAAAATGTATTCATATGTTTGTATGTATCAGTGATGGGAATTGGAAATCTTGATTTCGTGCCAAATCAGCTTTCAAATAGTGCCAAAATCACTTGAATAGTGCCAAACCACTTTTTTATATAAATTTTAATGTTGGCACTTGATGTTCATTTAAACTATGGTTCTTGAATGATAATTTATTGTGTTCATAACAGTGATGGGAAATGAGATTTGCATTTCGGTATCAAATAATTTTTTTCGAGTATTTTTTTGGTCCCGAGAGTACCAAAAATTATTATTTTTTTTATTTTATGATTTGAACAGGCCAAAGTTCGCATCGCTTTGAAAGCCAAATTACATGTGATAATTATTAATGAACAAATAACATCAAAGTTAGTTGTAAATATTCTGACAACACATAGTTGAACGGAAAAGCTAGCCGTTTTCGAAGGCCAATTAACCTTCATTATCAGCGTTCTTCTGTGTTTGGTCCAAAGTGTGTGGTGCCACTTGATGTAGATTTCTGCGTTATATACGCAACTTTTTTGCAAATGGAATATGTGAATTGTTTTGATTCATCGTATTTCAATTTGCTGAAAGATTTTTTGTAATGAAAGCTCAATTTTACCATCTCTAAATTTACAACAGTTTTACCATTGTCGTTTGTTCTTTACTAATTATGCACATGTTAGTTAATTTCCTTATTTTTTGTTCTACTTAAGACAAACTTTTTTGGTTTGTTACTATCAAGTATACTTATTTTATTTAATTTTTTAGTTAATTTAATTATTATTCTTCGAACTCCATTTGCTTCTAGATTTTATGATTTGAACAGTCTAAAGTTCGTATCGCTTTGTGAGCGATTTAAGTTTTATTAACTAAAAATTATATAAAATTTACATATTTACAAAGAAATAAAAATAGGAACACAAAGCGTATACATTAAGAGAGGGTAAATTTTTTTCAAAAGTTTCATAGCAAAAACGTAGTCTGCCCGAAATTTTGAGAAAATTTTTCGATGCAACCATGGGTCTAAAATCAAACCCTACCGCATCTCTCGACATGAAAATTTATTTCCTCTTCAAAAAAATTGTTTTAATTAAAACTCTTCCAATCCTTTTTCGAATCATTATTAATTCTTCCACGGAAGTACTCCCTGCTTTTAATTTTTTCATGAGATAGCTTATGTTTATCCACAATGATTAGTTCCCTATTTTACTCTTTAAAACCAATGTCCATAAATAAGACAGTAACCAAACAAGAAGCATCTCTATCGGAAATGCTAAATCTATCACACACTATGGCAAAAGTTTAAGATATCGTACTTATTAGTACGAGTCTATGGTATTTTTTGTCTCGTATGTGACCTTGCAAATTTAAATTCCGATTGATTGTTGATCAACGATGCTCAGCACGCATTCCGGAATCGTATGTTTCCTGATGGTATGTTGGCCAATCACGAACTCTTTTAGGTTATAACGAATCAAGCCGCAAATATAAATATGTATGTGTGTACATATGTAAAAATTTTGAAGTTACAAGTTTTTAGACTTTAATAAATCTTTGGCCTGGATAAGACTTGATACTGCTGAAACATAAAGCATGTTCCTTTGTTTGTTTTCATGAGATTTTGGTAAGAGAAAATCGTTTCCACGTTTACAGAGGAGTGAGGTATGGACCAAATTCCGTAAGCTACTCTCAATTTATCAGGAAACATGTATTCATCTGACGCGTTTTTAGTTTTAGCCACTGTAGACTAGAAGCTGCATATATTTTCTGTTGTTAATGGCTGGCTTCAGTTCGTCCATATCAGCCAATGCTTTATATTGGTTGTTAATATTTTCAAAACTATGCTTTTTGCTGGAAAACATTGTAATTAAAAGTAATATAATGCTGTTCGTCTTACCAGATAAAACATTTTCAGGGGAAACTTACTAAACCAATTTAAAATTTCATTGTAAAAATCCACTTTTGCCCTCAGGTCTTGACAGAATTTACTACAACATTTTTACAATTGCCTTTAAACTGATATAAAACAGTTGTTTTAACATGGTTCGTGATTACATATGTATAAGTCAACTTCTGTGCTACAAAAAATATCATTGAGCCAAATAGGTTTTCGTTTATATTTAATAGGGAAGGATTACACTTTTCTAAAATATCTTAACTACATAATAAAGTTTCGTACAATTTGTCGAAAAAGAATTTTAATTCTTTGCAAAATATATGCATACCGTGAGAGTATCAAATGTGTTGCGGGAGTACTACGGTACTTGTTCATGTCAAATAGTATCAAAAAAGTGCGATCGTACCAACTTTCCCATCACTGGATCATAACTAGAAAAATTTACGAATTTCACAAAAACACGGTCCAAAATTAGTTGTATATATGTGTGTGAAGATAAATTTTCATCGAGTTAAATTCATTTTTCAAAAATATCGCATGCGATATTTTTTTTTGGTACGAATTTTGTACTGAAACTAAGGGGTTTCTTCATAAAAACGTTCACTATAATAATTGTATTTATGAAATTTTTTTAGAAAACTTTTAAAAATATGACTTAGTAAAACACTTATTTTTCGAGTTCTATGAGGGAAATGACCGCTGTGGTCAAACCCTTCTTCCTCAGCGAATCAAACCTAGTGAAAAATGAAGACAACAAATCATACTAAAAAACTGCATTTACAGTATACCTGAATTGTATTTCTGAAATTTTTTAGAAAACTTTTAAAAATATGACTTAGTAAAACACTCTTATTTTTCGAGTTCTATTAGGAGATATACTGTAAATGCAGTTTTTTGTATGATTTGTTGTCTTCATTTTCCACTAGGTTTGATTCGCTGAGGAAGCAGGGTTTGGCCACAGTGGTCTTTTCCCTCATAGAACTAGAAAAATAAGTGTTTTACTAAGTAATATTTTTAAAAGTTTTCTAAAAAATTTCACAAATACAATTCAGATATACTGTAAATGCAGTTTTTTGGTATGATTTGTTGTCTTCATTTTCCACTAGGTTTGATTCGCTGAGGAAGCAGGGTTTGGCCACAGTGGTCATTTCCCTCATAGAACTCGAAAAATAAGTGTTTTACTAAGTCATATTTTTAAAAGTTTTCTAAAAAATTTCACAAATACAATTCAGATATACTGTAAATGCAGTTTTTTGGTATGATTTGTTGTCTTCATTTTCCACTAGGTTTGATTCGCTGAAGAAGCAGGGTTTGGCCACAGTGGTCATTTCCCTCATAGAACTAAAAAAATAAGAGTGTTTTACTAAGTCATATTTTTAAAAGTTTTCTAAAAAATTTCAGAAATACAATTCAGATATACTGTTTTTTAGTATGATTTGTTGTCTTCAGTTTTCACTAGATTTGATTCGCTGAGGAAGAAGGGTTTGGCCACTGTGGTCATTTCCCTCATAGAACTCGAAAAATAAGAGTGTTTTACTAAGTCATATTTTTAAAAGTTTTCTAAAAAATTTCACAAATACAATTCAGATATACTGTAAATGCAGTTTTTTAGTATGATTTGTTGTCTTCATTTTCCACTAGGTTTGATTCGCTAAGGAAGAAGGGTTTGGCTATAGTGAACGTTTTTATGAAGAAACCCCTTAGTTTCAGTACAAAATTCGTACAAAAAAAAAAAATATATCGCATGCGATATTTTTGAAAAATGAATTTAACTCGATGAATTTATCTTCACACACATGTTGTATATAGACATTACTACATTTCTCACTCTATTTTCGATTTGATCGTGAATGACACGTAGTAAAAAATTAACTTTTTTGTTACTAAAATTGCAAAATTGTTGATAACTTTTAAAATACAGGCTGTAAAATCTATCGTAAGCGATAGAATTTTGAATATTATAAGAAAACCTTCTCGTTAATCGAAAGTAATGCTCGATATGTATGCATCATATATTAATAATTTACACTTATTTACAAAATATACAAATATAAAAACTTTATTTACGCAATAAATAATAATGTTTCTAAAGGACATACTTTAAGATTATAATAACCCTAAACTAATTTAAATGATAAAATAACTTTTTCTTATTAGATGTATAAAATTAGTGACAATTATATAATTATAGTTTGTGCTTTGTTATGGTTAATATACTGTCGAGTTGCACAAATTCGTACACGTTAAAAATAATAATAATTGCTAGCTATTTATTTTAATCAAACAAAGATTCTGTCGGTATAGTAGAATTTGTATGTATTGCTTTTTTGGCTCATCATTTTATATATATACATATATATATTACGATTATATAAAAGATATGTTGTTAGACTTCAAAAATCTTTACCACATATTAAAGATGCTAAAGTTTATAATTTTACTTTTGATCAAATTACGAACTAAAAATATACTTTCCACGATTGATGAAGAGTAGAGAATAATAACAAAAATTAAAAATTTTAAAAACCCCCCGACTTTTTTCAGAAAAGATGTTATATCTTTTAAGCGGCTGGACCGATTTTCTTCACCCATAGCTAAGAACCCTCTCGATCAAGTCATCTTTCAAACAGAAAAAACTAAATGAAAATCAGTCCAGCCGTTTAGCCTGTACGTGGACACAGACAGATACACAGACACACAGACACACTATACAAACTTATAACACCCCTTTTTTTTAGTCGGGGGTTAAAAAGTATTAAAAGCATTTTTTTTATCAAAAGGAATAGTATTATTTGTGTCTACATTTAGGACATATGTATTCTGGCGCACACCTTGGAAAGCAATTCAAATAATAGTCCTTGCAGTTATATTTAGTTTTCATATATGACACAAAAGAAATACAATAAGACTTTAATTGTATTTTTAAACTATACAGCTTTATCGTGGGAAAATTAGTTTTTGATTATTAATAGTTCAATTTCAGTGCCGAAATAACTTTCTTCCATTGGACCGAAATTCTCACCAATTTCGATCTATATTGTCAACATGAAGATCATCAATATATTTTTTATTCAAAAAGTTTTGACGTAAATCACGAAATAAAAAAAGCCGATTTTAAATTAAATGTAGTCTCACATTTTTAGATTGCGTTTCGACAATTTACTATTTCAAGGACATAAGATAAAAATAAAAATGCATCTTGATTATATAATCCGCTAAATTATTTAATATAAATAGTTTTATCATTGTATTATGACTGAAAATTTTCTAATGTGAAGAAATATTTCAAGGCTCGCGGTGTTCAAAGACTCCATCTGCAACAATCTTGCCGAGACAACCAATGGTTTGGGGAATACTTGAGAATTTCATAAATTTCAGAGTTTAAATACTTCTAAAAATTTATAAAATTGTTTGTACGACATGAGCTGTTATAAACAAATTTATATACTCAGTTTAATAGATCGTCAATGTCTCTGTGCAAACTGTTACTTTTAACTATCAGAACCGAACAGTTGTCAGCCTCAAATCCTACTAAATTTTCATTACTTAAGAACGTAAAAAGTACGAGAAGAGAACTAATTATTGCAATAAGAAAAGTTTCCATATTTAATGGACAAAAAGTGCCAGAAAGGGAGCGAGAGTGTCACAGTGCCAGGCAACGTCCAATAGTGCCAAAAATGGCACAATTGTGCCACATTTCCCATCACTGGTATGTACATATATCTGTTGAAGAATAAGAGTGAACACCAATATTATATACTTTAATATTGTATATATACTTTGTTTGAAAATATATTATTTGTATTTTACGTTATTTTTAAATAAAATTTTCTCAGTCTTTGTCAAACTTTCAAACTAACAATAGGTTATGGGCCCTTCCGTTAAATAAGGGTAGAATTATAATTATTGCATAAAGAATATTCGCTGTTGTGCAAAACTGAATTTGTACCTATTTCTAATTAAATAAAATTAAAATGGCATCAAATTTTCAAATTGAAAAACTTCGAGGAAGTGAAAATTTTGAAGACTGGAAGTTTGCAATTCAAGCTTTTTTCCAGATGAAGGGTTTGTGGAAAGCTGTTGAAGGTACTGAAGATAAAGAAGAAAAGAAGGTTCAGGCAAAGGCAGAGCTTATCTTATCAGTTGACAAATCAATTTTTCCACACATTCGGGAATGCAAAAGTGCTGATGAAATCTGGAATACATTGAGCCAAATATTTGAAGACAGCGGTTTGGTAAGGCGAGTTGGTTTAATTCAAAAGTTTTGTTCAACAAAATTAAACGAATGCAAAAACGTTGAAGAATATGTTAATGAAATATTAACAACTGCACACAAATTAAGAGCTGCTGATTTGAAAATCGATGAAGAATGGGTTGGATCAATGATGCTTGCTGGTCTCCCCGAAGAATATAAGCCGATGATTATGGGGATTCAAAGTTCAGGTATTAAAATTACTGGCGACGCTATTAAACTGAAATTATTGCAGGATGTTAAGACTGATTCACAAAACTTAGCATTGGCTTCTCATAAAAAGGGATTCAAGACTAAGGTTCCTAAGTGTTTCAATTGCAACAAATATGGACATATTGCTGCAAAATGCCCATGTAAGAACGCAAGAACAAATGTGAAGAAAACAGGTAATGCGATGTTGGGAGTTTTCACCGTTCGTCAACTAAATAAGAATGACTGGTTCTTTGACTCGGGTGCTACAGCTCATATGTGTTCTGGTGCATCATATTTCAAAAACAACTATGAAGATCAAAATACAGAAGTTACAATTGCAAATAATTCTGTAATGGGTGTTAAAGGTATTGGAGATGTTGATTTGATTGTGCAGGCAAGTAAAAATAAAAAAGAAAAGGTTACATTTCAAGATGTTTTCCACATCCCTGATTTGTATATAAATTTACTATCAGTATCCAAAATTGTTCAAAATGGTTTCAAAGTAGAATTTAACAAGGAAGGATGCAAAGTTTTAAACGGCCGTGGAGAAGTAATTGTGACAGGTGACCTTATAAACGGTATGTTTCGGTTGAATATATCGAACGATAATGCATTCGTATGTGCAGGCACAAATAAAGATGCTGATTTATGGCATAAACGTATTGGCCATGCTAACAATGAAGCTCTAAGAAACATGATTTCCGGATCTGTTTTAGGAGTTAAATGTGACTTAATAAAAGACAGTTGTATTACATGTACAAAAGGTAAAATGTCTAGACTACCATTTAAAGATGAAGGAAGAAGAGCAACAGAGGTGCTAGGCCTTGTACACACTGATCTTTGCGGACCCATAGAAGTTAAATCCATAAATGGTTCGAGATATATGCTTATCTTTATTGATGATTACAGCCGAAAAGTTTTCCCTTATTTTATCAAAACAAAAGATGAAGTTGTTGAAAAGTTCTTAGAGTTCAAAAACAGTGTTGAGAATCAAACTGGAAATACTATAAAAGCTTTGAGAAGTGATAATGGTTCAGAGTACTGCAACAATCGTATGAAGAAGATAATGGCTAAAAGTGGAATTCAACATCAAACAACAGTTCCATATAGTCCACAACAAAACGGTATGTCTGAAAGGATGAACAGAACAATTATTGAAAAAACGAGATGTCTTCTAATACATTCTGGGTTAGAAAAGAAGTTTTGGGCTGAAGCAGCTAATACAGCTGCATACTTAATAAATCGTACTCCATGCAAAGCACTTAATTATATTACACCGGATGAATCTTGGTCAGGTAATAAACCTTGCTTAAATTATTTAAAGGTTTTTGGATGTAAAGCTCTAATTCACGTTCCAAAAGAAAAGAGAAAGAAGCTTGATCCTAAAGCAAAAGCTGCAATATTTGTTGGATATTGCACTCACACAAAAACTTATCGTTTTTATGATCCTGAAAGTAATAAAGTAATATTAAGTAGAGATGCGAAGTTTTTAGAAAACGAATTCTATGAAACTAAACCAAACAATGATAATACAAATTTCCTAATATATAGTGGATGTGATTCAGTGGGGGAAATTGAAGTTGCTAATGATGTACAATTACAAGAAGTTGTTGATGAACATGTTGATCAAAATGTTAGCTTTGGAGAACCACCTAACAGTATTGAGAGTCTACAAGAAGATGAACCATCATCAGAAGAATATTTTTCAGATGAAACAAGTGCTACACCTTTTGAAGGTTTTCAAACTGAAAACGAAAGAACTGGGAATTATGAAGATGGAATCACATCACCACAATCCATTAGAAAATCATCAAGAATTCGAAAAGCAGTACAGAGGTATGGTTTTGAGTGCAATATGGTATACGCAGATCAAGAACCTAAAACTGTAAAACATGCACTCGAAAGCAAACAAAAAGCTGAATGGAAGAAAGCTATGGAAGATGAACTCGATGCCCTTATTGAAAATGGTACTTGGGACATTACAAGTCTTCCGAAAGGAAAGAAAGCCATAGATAATAAATGGTGTTTCAAAATTAAAAGAGACTCAAACGGCAATATTGAAAGATATAAAGCAAGATTAGTAATAAAAGGGTACTCACAACGTTACGGAATAGATTATGAAGAAACATTTTCTCCAGTAGTAAGATACTCATCGATACGTTTATTACTAAGTTTAGCAGTACAATACAACTTAGACATAGATCAAATGGATGTTGTCACTGCATTTTTGCAAAGTGAACTTAATGAGGAGATATACATGAAGATTCCTGAAGGCTTTAGTGCAGATAGTAATAAGGTATGTAAACTTAAAAAATCTCTATATGGCCTAAAGCAAGCAAGTAGAGTTTGGAATAAGAAGTTAGACAATACTCTTAAGCAAATGGGTCTAACACAATCAAAAACAGAACCTTGCATTTACTATAAAATAACAGATTATGAAAGGACATACGTTGCAATATATGTCGATGATATACTGATTTTCACAAACAACCCTGAAAGAAAGTTATTCATAAAAAAGAGCTTATCAAACAATTTTAAAATGAAGGACATAGGAGAGGCAAACTATATACTTGGTATGAAAGTTACTAGAGATCGTAAAAGAGGAAAACTATGGTTAGATCAAGAACTTTACATAAAAAATGTTCTAGATAGATTTAATATGTTTGATTCTAAACCTGTAGCAACACCATTAGATATAAACCAAAAAATTTCTAAAGATATGTGTCCGAAAACAGACGATGAAATAAAAGAAATGAAGTCAATACCATATCAAGAGGCAATTGGAAGTTTAATGTTTGCTGCACAAGTAAGTCGTCCTGATATTTCGTTTGCAGTGGGTGCCTTAGCTAGATATAATAACAATCCTGGAAGAGCTCATTGGCAATCTGTAAAACGGATTATGAGATATCTAAAGGGCACATCACATTATAAGCTGGAATTCGTAAAAGAGTCGAAAGAATATATAGAGGGGTTTTCAGATGCTGATTGGGCGGGAGACATTGATGACAGAAAATCAACATCCGGTTATATATTCAAGTTTCAAGGAGGTTGCATATCTTGGAATTCAAAAAAGCAACAAACAACTGCGCTTTCTACAACAGAAGCAGAATATATGGCGCTGTCAGCTGCAGGCCAAGAGGCATTGTGGTTGAGATCGTTATTTAATGAACTTGGAGCACTATCAACTTTAAAAATCAAATGTGACAATAAAAGTGCAATCAATTTAACTCAGAATAATACGTATCATTCTCGATCGAAACACATTGATATTCGTCATCATTTTTTGAGGGACATTGTTGCTGAAAAGAAAGTTCTGATTGAATATCTTAATACAGAGGAAATGGTTGCAGACATTTTTACGAAGTCGTTAACAAGTTTTAAACATTCTCATTGCTGTGAACTGATGCTTATAGGTGCTCAATCTAGTGGGGGTGTTGAAGAATAAGAGTGAACACCAATATTATATACTTTAATATTGTATATATACTTTGTTTGAAAATATATTATTTGTATTTTACGTTATTTTTAAATAAAATTTTCTCAGTCTTTGTCAAACTTTCAAACTAACAATAATATCTACATATCGTCACCTAAAATCCAAAAGGCTGTAACAACCAAAAAATTTAAAATAGACTTTTTGATTGATTATGATGTGATTAACCAAAATACATATTTTCCTACAATTTTACTCACATATGTTAAAAAATACTGATTTTATTCATTATTCAATTTGGCACCTAACATATAAATAGTATTAAATTTATGAAATTTTTTGCTTCTCCTGTAAAATAGTAATAAGTGTACTTACGGCCTTTTGGATTTTAGGTGACGATATGCATGTACATATGTACATGCATTCAAGTCTACATTTTGTAATATCCTTCCCAAAAAAAGATCCGTAATTACTCCAAGATTTTATTATATACATACATGTATATTTATGTATATAATAAAATCGTGTATATATTTTTCCTAATCGAAATATATTACATAAAAGTAGTTGCAAATGTCTACGCGAAATCTTTGCGGATAAAGTTTGAAATATTAAGGGTATAATACCCTTTTCACACTCACTCACATCTTTGAGGAATGCGTGGAATATGTTGAAAATTGATTCAGTAGAAAAATTCAGTAGAAATTGATTTAATTGCTGGCTCGTGAGGAGCAGAAACAAATAATGCTACAATATGCAGAATTAGTAGAAATTATGCTAGCGGACGATGATGATGAAGAAATATTATATACTACTTTATGCGCAAAGATTTCGCGTCCGAGCAGCTTGCAGACATTTGCAATTTATAATTAATTTCGGTTTGGAAAAATATATAAAAGATTTTATTATATAATACATACATATGTATATAACAAAATCTTGGAGAAGTTACGGATGTTTCTGTGGGGAGGGTATTTCAAAATGTAGTCCTGAATATATGTGCATATTTACATGCGTATCTAAATATACATACATACATACATATGTATACATATATAAATTTTTATAGTATATATGCATGTATGTACAGTTACTCACAGAAATATTTTGCATATGTAAAACTCAATAAATTTACGAAAAGAATGCTACATAAAAATATCTCCTTTTAAAAATTCATGTTTATTTTTTTTACATATTGAATAAGAGAAGCCTTAACTGCAATTATTTTAATAAAAATTTAAAAACAAAAGAATATTTTATGAAATTTTTAAAAAATAATGAAATAACAAAAATTAAAAATTTTAAAAACCCCCCGACTTTTTTCAGAAAAGATGCTATATCTTCTAAACGGCTGGACCGATTTTCTTCAAACAAAGCTAAGAACCCTCTCGATCAAGTCATCTTTCAAACAGAAAAAAATTAAATGAAAATCGGTTCAGCCGTTTGGCCTGTACGTGGACACGGACAGACACACAGACACACACTACAAACTTATAACACCCCTTTTTTAGTCGGTGGTTAAAAATCTCTTATATCAGGTCACAAAAGTATTTTGCTTTTTGAATTTTTTATACAGATTTTTCATTATTATAGCAGCAAACTATGTTTTAATGATTTGTGTGATATACATTATTAGAAATTATCACTTGCAGACACCTTATAATAGATTCTACTAAATTTCGAGGTATTTTTTTAAACGTTTCTTCTGCCAATACTAGTCCGTAAGTACACTTTTGATAAAATACTATTTTCTTGAATTTTCCCTCGAAATAAGCCCAACGATTTTCTATACGACTCATGTCGAGACTTTGTGGTTTTATTGGCAGATGTTTGGTATTATATGAGCCATAATTTAATGTCCAGGGCTATATGTTTTGGGTCGTTGTAATGTTGGAAGTAATATCCATTGATATACGGACCCATTTGTTCAGCACTGGCATGTAGATTTTCTCTAAGAATTGACAATTATAGATGTTTTCACGAAATCAAAAGTCTGAAATTTATGTATTTCAGCAATTGACTAACGATTATGTCTATTAACTTCGGAAATCAAATTTTTTTTGTAGCTAAGCTACCGTTAGTATTGTTGGCTTTTAGAATCCTACTTATGGACTTGCCACTTAGGTGTGCCCGTAGTATCCCCTTTAGCATTTTTTTAAGACTCGGCACATATAAATGGTGGTTTTCCCTATTTTCTTTAATAGTTTGTCGTGCGTTTCTTACCGTTAACAACTTTGCTCGACTTTTTCATGGAATATTTTCAATGTAACTGCGCTCTTTTACACGTTTAATTGCATTTTCTATTGTTTTATACATCGACCAAACATATCCCAAATATATTTGACTGATTTGCCCTATTATACAGATATGAAATGATCTTATTCGTTGATCAATATAATTCCTTTACTTTTAACCATTTTTTTAACAAAAACTTCACGTGTTGCACTCAATAAGAAAATATAAACAAAAACGCATAATAATTACTATTGCAAATGAAAAGCAAAAAAAAACCCATGTGACAACAGAAATATTTAAAAAATAGCGGGAACGTTAAAAGAAGCAAAATACTTTCGTGAAGTTGAAATTTCGTAGTTGACACAAGAAAAAGCAACAAAAGTATAACAGTTAAATTCAAAGTTGTTGTTTTTTGAGTATTTTCTATTCTATAGGCTTTGCTTGCTCAGTTATAAAAGAAATAAATTTAACATGTTGCCTCAATTTCTTATTTTTAATAAATTTATTTAATCATTTTGCAAAAAAAAATTTATACAAAATATTTCTGAGAGTAACTGTATATAGTTGTGAACATTTTTTCTAGTGATGACACTAAATTAATCGAAAGATGTTGAATGGAACAAAGTGAGATAGGAACATCTTTTGAAGATGTTGAAAGATGTTGAACATTCAGCCCTGTATAATTCTTATGGGAAGATGTTATCATCTTGGCAAATTGATGAAAGATGTGAGTAAGTGTGAAAAGGCTATTAATCGTGAATAGTTTTCTGAATTAGTATGTCGCAATAAAAACAATAATATGGCAACAATTTACAGTTTTATTTGCAAATAAGCCCTGCGTATAAACGTAGTATCACAAAACCTAATCACCCCTATTCTTCGTTTCGATTACGTTACCGCATTCAGTTATGCACGGATCAAAAAAGAGGTATTCTGCCAAAAAAAAAATGAATCGAAAGAAAAAGAAGAAGAGAAGAGTATGTTTAAACCTGCTGCTGTGCTATGAAAACTTTTCCAGTCTGAAGAATCCTGTCGCGCCGGAGGTGATATTTTAATTTTTTACACATAATTGTAACACAAAAATAAAGTTTATTTGTTTAAATTTAATTAAATCCGGAGACATTATCGTTTTTTGTTGCCATTAAATAGGTATGTCAACTGTTCTACCTGTAATAAACTAAATAAAAATCATTTCAGTACAAAAAAAACAAAACAAACTGTTTAGTTCATTAATTAAACCTTCTTTCATTTAATACTTGCGTTGTTTTTTAATTAATCACTTTTTAAAGCTAAACAAACAAAAATTGAAAACGCTCCGCCACTAAAATAACAACTTACAAAAACGTAGTTACGATCGAAATGCAGAATGCATAGAATCGAAAGAGAAATCGAAGAACGGAAAGAATACCAAAGTTGCCAAACGGAGAAACTTTCGATTCGAATCGAAACGCAGAATAGGGGTGAATAACTCCTCCCTAAACGTTAATAACATCAATAACTCATTGACAAAAAAAGAACGTGCAACAAACGCAAATAACAACAACAACACAAATGTAGACCATGGGTGACCAAGATAAATTTAAGGTTGTGTAAGTGAGCGAAAAAGATAAACACACAGAAAGAAACAATTAATAAAAGTAATTCTTATATGATTTTTTTTATGAAAGAATTTTTTTCTAGAAAACCGTTTCAACAAAAAGTAATAAATAAACATTATTATTCACTTAAATTCTGAGTTTAAAACTACGAAAAACCAATTTATGTATAAGAGAAAACAATTTTTAATTTTCACGTAAGCAAAAGCATTTTTTTACATAAACAGCATGCACAATAAATTTCTCGCAGTGCGTTTGAGAAAAATGATTAAAAAGATAAGCAACAATTTATCTCAGATAAGACAAAATGAAAGAGAATAAGAATACGTGTGAATTCGATTTGCAAAAATTTGATACATGATGTTCACCCATGATGTAGACACATGTACAACATTTAAGGTTGTGTAAGTGAGCGAAATAGATAAATACACAGACAGAAAAAATTAATAAAAGTAATTCTTATATGATTTTTTTATGAAAGAATTTTTTTCTAGAAACCCGTTAAAAAAACTAATATACCTATAAACATTATTATTCACTTTAATTCTGAGTTTAAAACTACTAAAAACTAATTTGTAAGAGAAAATAATTTTTAATTTTCATACATTGTATAAAAATAATGAACAGTAACACCCACTATGCATGTATGTACATTCGTCGCAGTTTCAGTGAAGATTAAATTAATTTTTTTGTTGTATGTAGGCAAAAGAATTTTTTAGCATAAACAGCATGCATAATAAATTTCTCGCAGTGCGTTTGAGAAAAATTAGTAAAAAAACAAACAAATATTTGTCTCAGACAGGACTAAATGAAAGAGAATAAAGGCCGGGGCACAATGAATCCGTCATACGTTAAACTTCGCCTTTTTCAACTGACATTAATGCAACGACGGAGAAGGTTGGCACAATGAGTACTTTATTGACGGAAGCATTTGAACAGCTTGAATAGGTTGATTCACCATTTTACGTATTAAACTCCACTTTTTTATTTACTTCGTTTACTTCTTTTATTTAATATTATTTTTGCTACCACAAAACACAAAAACTTAAATAAGAACATACAAAAAAAACCAACCAATCTGTCAAACTACTCAACGTACGCAAAAAGTTAAAAGTTGACAAAATTTCACACTTTGCGTTGACGCCCACGTACTGAATGTAACAGACCTCATAAGAAACCATGTATTTCAACTTAGCTGTCAGTTGAAAAAGGCTAAGTTCAACGCATGACGGATTCATTGTGCCCCGGCCTTAAGAATACGTGTGAATTCAATTTGCAAAAATTTGCTACATGATGTTCACCTATGATGTACAACCACTCAACAAATAGATCAAAATTCACTCACACCAATGCAAACTTCTTATTTTAAAATAATCTCACTCAACAAACAACATAAAAATACAACTGTAACCGATTATTCTATTTTAGAAGATATTGAAGATGAAACTTTATTTAGCAATGATAAATCTTTTTCATCAACGTTTTCTTTGAGGCAAATATAGACGAAAATTTAACAGAAGAAATGATCACTCAAGACATTACCCTGTCGGATTTTTATTAGCTAGCTCAAAATATAGGTGACTTTTTGCTAACTCATTTACAACTATCTTCTGAACTAACTTATAAATGATGCAGATGTGATTCAGTAGCTTTTTGTAGAACTGCCTTCTTCCCGATAAGTATTGAACTAACTTTAAGCTAACTCAAAACTGATGCTGAGATTATTGAGTTGTGTTTGTACAACTAACATCTCCTCGATAAGTTTTGAACTAACTTTAAGCTAACTCAAAGCTGATGCAGAGATGAGTCAAAGTTTATCGAGAATATGTCAAAGTAAAATTCATGTTTATGTTAATTCTGTGCCATCTTTATTTTATATGGCGCAATAGCAAAGTATTAAGTATGATGGCTGACAAACAAAGTGATCACGGTTCGATACCAATTCTCGTCTCTAAAAAAATTTAAAATTGTTTAAAATTTAAGTCGACTAAAAATTTTAATCATTAGTAAGTTAAAAATAATGTTTAGCTAAAGAAAGACCTTTTTTCTTCTTTTTTGATGAGCCACAAACTAAGTCATAATGGGCTAAGCATTAGTTGGTCAGTTCGCAGCTAACTAATAGTGCACTTGAATTTTATCAACCAAAAACTCACTCGAAATGAACTAACTTGTGGTTATTTTGAAACTTATGCAGCGTGAGTGAGTACTGACTCGTTCTGAGGACATTACGTTGAAAAACTGAATAGCGTTTAACATGTAAAATGAGTTAGCTTTTGAGTTAATTGTCACTCGTCTCTAATTAACCATTAGTTATCCTGCAGTCAGACTGGGACAAAATGTGTTTATGTCAACAGTAAAACATGGGTGAACATCATGTAGCAAATTTTTGCAAATCGAATTCACACGTATTCTTATTCTCTTTAATTTAGTCTTATCTGAGATAAATTTTTACTTATCTTTTCACTCATTTTTCTCAAACGCACTGCGAGAAATTTATTGTGTATGCTGTTTATGTTAAAAAATGCTTTTGCTTACGTGAAAATTAAAAACTATTTTCTCTTACAAATTGGTTTTTAGTAGTTTTAAACTCAGAATTTAAGTGAATAATAATGTTTATTTATTATTTTTTTTTTTTGAAACGGTTTTCTAGAAACAAATTCTTTCATAAAAAAAATCATATACGAATTACTTTTATTAATTGTTTCTGCCTGTGTGTTTATCTTTTTCGCTCACTTACACAACCTTAAATTTATCTTGGGTCACCCATGCACTAAAATGCCAGTAGTAATTACATTTTCTACAATTTCCCTTCTATTCGTCAGTATGAAATAAAGAGCGAAAACAGATGTGGTGTATTTCTGGTGGATTTTGCAATAGCTTGTCAATATACATTAGCCCAATTCACAATCTTGTGCAAATGGTCTTGCATCGTTGCATGTGCAAAATGGTATAGTATATTGATACTCACCACTAAGAATTGTTACGTGGTGAGTATAATATACTACACAATTTTGCACATGCAACGATGAAAGACCATTTGCACAAGATTGTTAATTGGGCTATTATTTTGTATGTACGTAAGGTATAGAAATGTACCAGTAAATGTCTGGTTGGTATGTCTCCATGTTGCCATAGGAACTACGTAGTCAGTACCTAGTCAATAGTTTTAGTGTTACTAGTAGATTTTCAATGACAAGCACATGATAAATGTCTATAGCATAAAGTATTGTATGGGGAATAATTGTAGAGTAGTACTGGTGACAAAGTCAAAAGCGACTCAGTACATTTTCACCATAGACATTTCCTTCAGGGTACTTTTAAGTTAGCTCAAATCCTGACAGGGTACAGAAGGATTAGGACTAAACACGCCCCCAAGAAATCAATCAATAACTCAGATATAACAATTTCCAGCAATTAAACGTTTTAATTACACCTAATACTTTAAGGAATACACAACCTTTGGCCCGAAGGGGCAAATTAGAAAAATAAAACCATTATGTCTTCACCAACACATTACGCTTCTCCAGTGGAACATACAAGGATTTATTAACAACAAGTATGCCTTCGAGATGCTATAGCCAAGCATAAACCCAACATTATAGCATTGCAGGAGACGCACACAGCCCAGAAAAACTTACCCCGCTTACATTTAGCAGGTTTCAAAATTTTTCACCGTAACAACAACTATGACTATGCCAAATCTGGCATTGCACTGATGGTTAAAAATAACTTAAAAATAATAGTGTTTTCACACTGAAAGTTATAATATGGTTTTAACGTTAATACCATAAACAGCTGATTTTGCATTCACACTGCAAGTTTGTTAAGTTCACACTGCAAGTGAGTTAAGGCTGTCTAATAACTTTGCGCAAAATAAAATAAATCCCCTGCAGAAATGCGTGTATTTGTTGTTGCATTTTTTCTGCTTTTTAATAACTGCCAGTTCATAGAAGCCATGTGAAAATTCTCGTATGGCTATTTATAATGAAAACAAAAACAAAGCACTCAAAATTTGTTTTTGTTTTCATTATAAATAGACAGCCGAGAATTTTTACATGGCTTCTATAAACTGGCAGTAACAATTGTTGGACAAACTGTACAACAACAGTTTTTGTTTGTATGAAAAACTGAGATATTTCACAATGCGCTCTAAAATGGAAATTATTTTATATTTTGTAATTAAAATTTTTTTAATTATGGAACTTCTTATACAGAATGAAGAAGTGCTTGGAAATAAAGTGATTATATATAAAAATGCACAAATACAATATAAGATAAACCTTTCTAATAGGCAGATGAGTGGCAGTCATATTGTGTATTTTCACTTTCCAGAGTTTAATGAAAACATTTTCTTTGTTTTCCTGCCAAAAAACTCTTTTCCCATAATTTTTTGATTATTATTGCTGATACATCCATTTTTAAGTTGAAAATCGTTCAAGCGCCATCTCTTGTTATTCACTGGTATAAACATTATCAGTCGGTCATTTCAACTAGGCAGCACTAATTTTATCACAGCGAAAACAAGTTTGCATTTCATAAAACCAACTTAAAACCAATTCAAAAATGGTTCTAATTTGGTTTTAACAAAAACAATTTGTATGGTAAAACCAGGTTTTAAGAGTTCGTTTTAACGTTAAAACCAACTTTTATTAAAACCATGTCAGTGTGAAAACACTATAACAGATCGTTTTACATCCAGTAGTGATCTACTATTTCAGACCATAGTAATCCGTTGTGATACGGAACTTCATGTTACAAATATTTATAGAGAAAATGCCATCAACTTATCAATAACAATGATGAATAATATTTCAATTGCCAGAAATGCTCAACATATATTTCTGGGTGATTTCAATTCCCAAAATGTATTGTAGGGTTCAGCCTCCAATTCTCCAAACGGAAAAATTTTAGAAGATTACGCAGATGATCAGGACTTAAGGCTCCGTTACCCGACTGTAGAAATCGCAGATGTAAGGTAAATGTAAACGTTTGAGCGCTTATAGAATGCTTAAAAACGTGTCATGTGTTTTCGACACAAACAAAAAACTTCTTTGTGCACACATACATACACGCTAATTGCTTTGTGCCCAGCAAACACGCATTTTTGATTTTAAATTGCGAGTTATTTGAAGTCAAACGCGAAAGTTCATATACTTATGAATAATATTTAAATTCATGAAATTCATTTTTATTGAAATTTACATACATATGTATACGGACATACACACGAGTATGTATGTATGTATTAGAACTTATAAGTAAATAATCAGGTCTATTCGGGAAGTCACTTTCACCACAAATAGGCACATCTTTCACTTTTTGCTATTCTAAAATACTACGTTGGAGATGAGTGATAGAAAACATATGTTTTCTTTCACTTTGGAGGTATTCTAAAATACTTCGTCACCATGATCAATGTCATATTCGTTCGACGCCAATTTTAGCGCGTTAAGTTTAAATAAATAAAGAAAAAAGAGATACGAAGTGTTTATATGGTGTCTACCACTGTTAATTAAGCTTTAATGGCGTTCGGCCAGGCTCTAAAAGACAAGTTTCCTTTAAGTTCTTCAAAGATGTAAACACGTCTTTAAAACAAATAAAAGAAGTAACTAATTTCACTTTTACTGTTATTGTTTCTTTTTATGTTGCTTAGCACATGTACTGTTAAGTTTTTTTATTAATTATTTCTTTAAATTACTTCTTAAATCCCTTTTTGTTTTCAACTTTTTCTGCATACAAGTCAGCTGTTTTCAATGTTGATGACGTTTTTATAAGAGATAACATAATATCGATTACTGAAAACGATATTTCTTCGCACGTATTTTAGAATATGTCGACGTCGACCTGTCGAAAGTGAACGTTCGACGACGAAGAAGTGAAGCGCGTATTCTCGAATAGACCTGAATATATAAAATAGTAATGTTTTAATTAATCCAAGATTTTTTAATAATTTCGCTGAAACTATTTTAATTTACTTTCTTTTGATGGCAAGATTTAGCCTGTTGGAAAAAACTAATTGAGTTTTTGAAATAACACCTTTTAGAACGAAAATGCGCCTAGAGGTTTTGAAAATTATTATTATTATTTTATTTAAATGAACTCAATTATAATAATTTTAATAGCAGCTGTAACGCTCAACCGTAATATTTGTCATTGTACATTTGAGATTTTGAGCAACTTCATCGGAAAGACGAAGTATTTAGCTCTTTAATTTCCAAGAATGTGTATGCTTGCAGTAGCACCTCAATAAAATCTTTACTTTCTCGTTTTATCCTTTTCTTATTAGGGTTCCGTGCACAAAAGGTGAAAAGGAACCCTATTGTTTTCGCTACGCTGTCCGTCACACGGTATTTTCTCAGGAACCGTAAGAGCTACGGACCTGAAATTTGGACACAGTATGTAGAACCTTGGCCGCTACAACAACAAATACATGAGAATTAAAAATTAAAGGGTGTTCCAAAACGAGCAACGAAAAATGATAAAATCCCATGTAATATACATACAATTGTATGAACATATGTATATTGAAACTTGAAATTTGTAAAATTAGTATATTTTAAAATCGCCAAAACGCGAATATGTCGCCAAAACTAAAAAAAATTTTAAATAAAAAAAATCGCAAAAATGAAAAAATCGCCAAAAATAAAAAAATCGCCAAAATGAAAAAACACCAAAAACCGAAAAAAATCACCAAAACAAGAAAATAAAGTGTCAAAACTAAAAAAAGAGCCAAAACTTAAAAAAATCGCCAAAACCGAAAAAACCGCCAAAACAAAAAAAAAAAAAAACGAAAAGACCCCAAAAACGAAAAAAATGCCAAAACTATATATTATATAGGATAAAGTTTGTATTAAATTACATATCTAGTGTTCGTACGGAACCCTTCGTGCGCGAGTCAGAGTCGCACTTTACTGAATTTATTAATGTTCGTACCTACTCATAATAATTTAGTTTTATTTACAAACAATATACATATGTATATTTTTTAACAAAAATACATACACATGTACATATACAGGACTTTTTGTTTGCTGGGTGTTTGTCAATATAAAAAAATCATATAAAATGGAAAACAGCTGTTCGAAACATTGATGAGAGTTCAACATCTTCACATTAATTTTGATTGCATGGAAAAAGTACCAAAATTATTTAAATGGTATCAAATCATTATTTTATACTTACAAACATTGTAATGACTTTGACATTTAGTGAAATTACAATTTAAGCTTAATACCCGTATATACATACATTTACATTACAACGTATTATAATTATAAAAATATTTATATTTTTATTATCATTATAATAATTTTGATTATACTACCTATTTTTATCTTTATTGTTATTATTTTTATTTTTATTGTTATTATTTTTAAATACAAAAAGTTTTTGTACGCTTGAATGCATGTTTGTACGCACATATGTACATATACATATGTGTATGAATGTATATTAACAAAAAATAAACACATACGATTGGCAAACTCTGGTTAGATTTTATAAAAAAAACTTTTTTTTTAGAAAACTAAATTTATTAAATATGCCATGTACGTATACAAATTAACCACTCAAAAGCTTAAATAATTAAAAGAAAAAAAAGTAACAAATCAGGGCTATTGTGTTTACAAATGTCACGTAACGTCGTCATGAAATTCTATTTTCTGCAGGTTCAGACGTTACATTTACGTGCCATTTCAGTCAGGTAAGCGTTTGCATAGCTTTTCATGCAACAGATTCGATCAGCTGACACATTTCCACTTACAGTTCTACATTTACAGTCGGGTAATTCTGCCTTTAGTGGTTTTAAACGATGGGTCCCCAACTTTACTTAGTACTAAAAAATACTCTAACCGCTGTGAATGTTTCCATGTGCAGTGTAGACATTGCCTCTACTTTGAACTGGATTTGTCTACATTTACCAGAAGTGTGGGACCATTTTCCCATTAAAATTACTAAATCCATAGACACAGTTAAGAAACAATTTTCACCTCGATTTTTAGAAAGAAAAGCAGATTGGAAATTATTTGAAAATAAGGCTACTGAAATAAATAAAAAAATTCGAAGAATCTTGCAACATCAACAAAGAAGCTGCCCAAATAAAACGGATCCTGCGAAAAACTGCCAATGAGTCTATTCCATTAAGTCGCCAATGTAAGAACAAACACAGTCCTGTCTGGTACAATTCAGATATATCTGGACTGATACGACAAAGACAGGAAGCATGGAAAACCTTCAAAAGATGTCGTGACAAGGCAAATATCATCAACTATAAAAGGCTAAGTGCAAGGGCCAAAAAAGAATGTAAAACTGCAAAAAAAAACACATGGGGAAATTTTGCAAATTCTTTGAACCCTATATTGGATGTCCGAGTTCTATGACAGAAAGTCAATAATTTAAGGTCGCGAAAATTGACAACTTTCCTACTATCTACACGAACGATAATCATTTTTCTGCTGCCCTCTCGGCTCGGATGATGCTTTTGATCCCAGGATTATTTCCGAAAAAAAGGAAACTCAAAATTGAAAATCTCCCGCAGACAGCGTGCCAATATAAAAGAACTGATCGGTAAAATAACGTTCAATGAACTACAAGAAGTAACAAGATCACTAAAGGGTTCAACCCCAGCACGAGATAAGATTACTTACTCGATGATTAAATTTGCACCTGATACTCTTAAAACCCGGCTATGTGGAGTTTTACTACAGGACTGGAAAATGGCTATTATATCACCTATTCCCAAGCCTGGTTATCGACCCATATCCTTATTACCCGTAATGGAAAAAATAAAAGCAAAACGTTTTTTTTTAATTTGCAATAATGCAAATATCAAAAATACAACATGCTTTCATACCCAGAAACGGGGTTCATAGCATATGCCACCAGCTAGAAGAAGTTCTACGTCGTAACATAAAAAATGGTCAACATTGTTTAGTTCTCTCTGAGGACATTGAAAAGGCATTCGACCGTGTAACATCATTATCCGTTATTACGGAGTTGAATAACTTTCTTTTCTGCAACATACGCTTTAGATAATGGGGTACCTCAAGGATCCCCACTCTCTGTAGTACTATACTCCATATATGCCAACTCCTTGGCATCAGCGGTGTCAAATTTATCAGTGATTGATATCGGAATTTATGCCGACAACATCTTTGCGGTTGCATCAGGCAGCCCTAAATGCGTTCGTCATAGCCTTAACAACTTGGATCAAACAATGGATAGTTGGGCTAGAGAGAAAGGAGCCGTCATTCCCGAAAACAAGGCAGAAGTTCTTCACGTTTGCAGAAAAATGTGCTGTAACGATAGAACAATCATCATCATAAGAGAATGTCAAACTGTCCGACCAGATGAGGATCTTGGGAATAATTTTTTTCAAAAATCTCCTCTGGAATGGTCACATCAAGAACGTAGCAGAAAAATTGTCAAAAATCAACAATCTATTAAAGCTGATATGCTCACGAAACAAAGCACCCCACATTGAAACAGCACTCAACATTTGCAAATCTCTGACAGCTGGTGCTATAATGTATGGCCTAACAATCTACGGCTGGACATCCAAGAGAAATATGAATAAAATTAACACCTCAATGAACAAGTGCTTCATAACGGCATCCGGTCTGCTTCGTACAACAACAATTGCAAACTTAAGGACTGAAGCAAATTTTTCAGACTTCAAAACATTATTAGAAAAATACTCTGTTAGCCTGGCATCACGGGCAATCATAATAGCAACTGAAAGTTTGCATAACACCTGTTGGGATCAACTAACGACGTCAAACAATTCAACCCCATCGGCTATCAAAAACATTATCGCGCTTGTGAAAAATGGAACTTACCCATTCCACACAAACCAAGTGCACCGGTTTACCCTATGGCTCTTGTTAAAGTAGATGACAGCCTTAGTTTTCTCAATAAGAATTCTTCAAATCCCCTGTTTTAAAAAAAATGTTTTTGGATAAAATCTCACTTTTCTCCCCAGATGTAATTTACTACACCGATGGATCATTCCGAAATAATATAACGTCGTACTCCATCGTTAAACAAATAACAGCAACTCTGTATGGAACGGTAAGAGAAGCTCGATTGCCAGACCATACCGGTATCTTTAAGGCAGAAATTTCAGCTATAAAAACAGCTATAAAGTATTCCATCGAACATGGCAAAAAAAAGTTTAATTTGCACTGATAGCTTAAGTGCAACGAAAGCCTTAATTAAAAGTGAAAATGGTGTATATGATGATATGCTACGCTTGAAAAATATTCAGAGCGGAATTGTTGTCATATGGATTCCATCGCACCTCGGAATTCTGAGCAATGAACATGCAGATGGTGCTGCAAAGGGATCCCTGAACTTACCACGAATTACCGAATTTCCTTGTTTTCCCAAAGCATTTACAAACTTGTTTGCGTTTGAACATCCTGTATAAAGAAGACCAAAATACAGCACAAATTTTTCCAGAAAGCACTGTATAATGCTTGCCCGCATGAGAGTTGGTAAAGCCGTATTCAATTCCAGGCATTATTATGAAAAAATGCAAATGCAACTCCTGCAATGTATTGCTCAGCGTACCGCATATACTAACTGAATGTCAACTTTCTAAGATAGACCAACCGCTGGAGAAGCTGCTTGACTGCACCACAGAAGACAACTTTAAGCTTAAATTTATGTTCCTTTACTGTGGATATCCTCGTCAAATATTCATCATAAACCTCTAACTATTGAAATTTCTAATTTAACGTTTTTTAAAAATTCTCAACTTTGCGATTGTTAATGATTTTTAAATTATGTAATTTTGATGTGATTAATTCCATAATCGATTCTATTAACTGGTTTGACCTTTTTGCTGGCCTAACAATATGTGAGTGCTAATATTTTTACGGAAAGTGATTCATATTTGTCTTAGTAACACTCCAAAAAAGAATATTAAGCCCTATAAATTGCCGTGGTATACTAGTGGTTTAAAAAAGCTAAAAAATCTGCGCAATAAATTCCATAAAAAGTTTATTGTTATGGGTGATCCAGAATGAGAAGCTAAATTTATATATTATCGTCTTGAATTCAATTTCTTAAATAAATTTCTATACAAGCAGTTCATCTTGTCTAAGGGGCAGTAAATTAAAAGTAACCCTAAGGCGTTTTGGTCTTTCGTTAAGTCAAACAAACGATCATCAAATATACCATCAGTAGTTCGTTTAGATGGAGAAATTTTTGAATCTTGTGATGATGCTGTTAATTTGTTCGCTTCATTTTTTAAATCCAATTTTGAGCCGTTCATAAATAATATCCCAACTCCAGTGGTGTCTTTTGAACTAAGTTTGGGCTCACTAGTCCTGTCCGAGGCTGATGTATCGGAAGCAATGCTTGAGGTAAAAAACTCATTCAAGTCAAACTGTGATGGCTTATGTACGCATCTATTAAAGAAAGCTTCAAAATCCATCGTACCTGCTCTTACATTTATTTTCAATTTGTCGCTTCAGGAGAGTGAATTTATTGATAGGTGGAAAATTGCTACAGTTTCTCCTATTTTTAAGGAAGGTAAGAGAGACGATGTAAGTTGTTATAGACCTATTTCTAAGTTATCATGTATTTCAAAGATTTTTGAACACATCGTTCACAAAAAGTAGTTTTTCCTTTCCAAGCCATGGATTTCTCCCTATAAGCATGGTTTTTATTCTGGAAGGTCTACTGTAACAAATTTGACTCTTTTCTGCGAATATTGCTTAGATGTGCTGGAACATGGTTCCCAAGTGGAAGTAATTTATACTGACTTCTCCAAAGCTTTTGATAAGTTATCGCACTCCATGCTTATATCCAATTTGAGATTAATGGGCTTCCATTCTAATTTCCTGATATGGATTAAGTCCTATTTATCCAATAGAATTTGCTCTGTGAGCATTGAAGGTTTTAGATCTAACCCTTATCTACAAACGTCGGGTGTACCCCAGGGAAGCATACTTGGTCCATTGTTATTTAACTTGTTCATTAATGACATTGGTAGCTGTTTCGTAAAATCGAGGTATCTTTTATATGCCGATGATTTGAAATTCTTTATGAAATTGGAATCAATTAGTGATGCGCATATTCTGCAAATTGAGATTAATAATCTAAGTGAGACATCTAAACATTAATAAATGTTTACATGTCTCCTTTCATAGGTCTCTGACTCCCGCTGTGGTTGTATTTAATATTAATGGTATAAATTTGAACACGTCAAACTCTAAGTTGGACTTAGGGGTGATGTTCGACAGCTCGTTGTCTTTTGCAGCTCATATTGATTACATACTTCCCAAGCGTATAAACTGTTTGGTTGTTTGAAAAGAAGGTGTTTCGAATTTGTTGACCCATATACACTCAAGCATATCTATACATCGTTTGTAAGATCTAAGGTAGAATATGCTTCTGTTATTTGGAGTGCTCACGTTTCTAATCTGATTTCTCGTGTTGAGACTTCAACTTATTTTTATTAAATTTGCCTCACGCTCACTACCTTATAGTGTTTTCACACTGAAAATTAAAACCTGGTTTTAACGCTAAAACCATAAACAGCTGATTTTGCATTCACACTGCAAGTTTGTTAAATTCAGTTTTTAACTCACAGGCTGTCTAATAACTTAACTCAAAGATAACTCAAAATAAATCTCCTGCCGAAATGCGTGTATTTGTTGTTGCATTTTTTCTGCTTTTTAATAACACTTGTTGGACAACTGTTTTTGTTTGTATGAAAAACTGAGATATTTCACAATGCGCTCTAAAATGGAAATTATTTTATATTTTGTAAATAAAATTTTTTTAAATTTTCGAACTTCTTATACAGAATGAAGAAGTGCTTGGAAATATTGTGAATAATATAAAAATGCACAAATACATTATAAGATAAAACTTTTTTATAGGCAGATGAATGTCAGTCCTATTGTCTATTTCACTTTCCACAGTTCAATTTAAAATATTTTCGTTGTTTTCCTTCCATAATTTTTTGATTATTGTTGCTGCTGCATTAATTTCTAAGTTGAAAACTTTTCAGGCGCCATCTATTGTTATTCACTGGCATACCATTACCAGCTGCTGTCGGTCAGCAGCACTGAATTTATCACAGCGAAAACAAGGTTGCATTTCATAAAACCAACTTAAAACCAATTCAGAGTCTGAACACAATGTAACGAGAATTCATTGCGGTGCTGTTTTTCATACGATTTTGAAGTAAAAACCCGCAGTGCAGAACGGCATAAATTTAAAATCTATTTTATTTTCATTGCGAACTTTCTTATTCTCTCAATTTTTTACTCTCTTTCTCTTGCTGATGTTGCCACAGTTTTTGAATAATTGGCGGTGTTCACAACAAAAAACATGATTCAAAAATGTTTGTCATAAAATATAAAAGCTTAAAAAATTTATCAAATATATCCGCGAATGTATAAAATTTTAATCATTTTTTGTTTTTAGTTAATGCCATTACAAAATATTTAACAGAAAGAGCAATTTTTTTTATAAAATGTATGCACAAAAAAATGAATAAAAATTTAAACAAACAATGTTTGTTTTTCTCTCCCGCAACGAGAAATCGCACCGCACCGCAAACATTGTGTTTAGACTCTCAAAAATGGTTTTAATTTGGTTTTAACAAAAACAATTTGTATGGTAAAACCAGGTTTTAACAGTTGATTTTAACGTTAAAATCAACTTTTATTAAAACCATGTCAGTGTGAAAACACTATTACTTATCTTCCGGTTCTAGTCTCGATTAATATAAATTTATTAAATATTTATTGAATTTTTTCAAGATTAATTTACGTCCTGTTTCAAAATATCGAAAGAAAACTTTCGACTGAAAATTTATATTGAACACCAAAAGAAATTTTCATATTTTGTTGTTATTTTCAATATAAATTTTTAGTCTAAAGTTTTCTTTCGATATCGTGAAACAGGCAATAATTTAATATTTCAAAGCAAAAATGCATGTGACTTAGACCACTTTCATAATTAAGAGCACAATGTATGGATGTGTACACTGTACAGGTTACGTACATATAAATAAAACATGCCTACATACATACATATGTAGAGAAAAAGTACAATGCACAATACAACTATTTCAAATAAAACATTTTGTTACATTTTTACTAAATAATCTAAGATGTGCTAAAAGAAAATAGGTCTGATATGTATTAAGGGCTTATAGGAAGGAATGTATTTAGATAATGTCAATATAATTCAGAGTAATTGAAAAAAAATTAAACTTGTAAGCTTCAGTTTTTACAAAATGTTCCCTTAAAGAAATAATTTGAGTGGAATTAGTTTGGGATTTAAATTTTGTATTGACTCACATAGTGTCCACACATGATGATTTTTTATCATCAGCCTCATTCCAGTTGTCGACATCGACGTCACTTTAACACAATACCAAAAAATTAGTGGTTGTGTACCCGCTGTCGACAACAACTGACTCCTGTTTACAGTTTAATAATATTTTCTAGACCATAGGGAACGGAAATACATTGTCAGTAACACAACATTTTGCTCGAGAGCGAGTAAACAAGCACCAATTTTTTGGAATTGCGTTAAAGTGACGTCGATGTCGATAACTGGAATAAGGGTGCATAACTCGTAATATGACACCGGCAGGACAACTGTAATTTTTTTCATTAATATCAACATAAATGGATCAAACAAATATTTGAAAAATATTTGCCAAAAATATCATGTGTGCTAAGATAAATTTAAATTTAACTAGCAGAGACAAAAACCAAAAAAAAAAAATTCACGATTCATTTTACAGTTAACAGAGGACTGTTAATGACTTAACATTCATAGTAAAATAAAGGAATATTATTTCGGTGGCGAAATCCAGGAACTGGGACTGATACTATCTATACCCAAAAATTAATGGAAAATATGGTCCAGATCAGTAAAATAAAATTAAATAACATTTTTTTCAAATAATTAATTTTTTATTCATTGCGAAAGTTTGTCGTGTGAGTGACCGTAAGCGCAATCCCTTCTAAAAAAATTATTTTTGCTGAGTTGTTGTTAGCTTTTTTAATTCAAATTTAGATGGACCAACAAAATATTAATAAAAAAATGAAAATCAAATGCGGTACATGGGCAACATAAAAAATAACCCACAAAAACTGATGGATTATACAGCAAAACAAAGAGAATTGTCCCGAAAGTACAGAATAAAAGTGCGAGAGAATCCAATAGAAGTCGATAGCAAGTTAAAAAGAAAGAGAGAATATGATAGATCGAAAGTAAAAATGATTTGGACTAATGGGCAAGTGGAGAACAAGAAAATTGATAGGTATTGGAGCAAGAAATCGTTTGGAAAGGGTGTAAAGAAGGCAGAAAGGGCACTGCCAAAAAATGTAGAAAGGCGAAAAATTGTTTTTGATGTATTGAATAAAAAATACAACGATATGAATATCTCTTTTTTATTTTTTCTTCTTCTTCTTAGCTTAAATACTAATGTAATGACTATAATTGTATATATAACGGCACACAAAACTGCAGTGGAAAAATGTCGCGAGCGTGAGTGACGTCGCGTGAGTGACGTCGCGTGAGTGACCCAGAAGAATCCTTCGAAAAAAATCACAGGCCAAATTTTTAAAAGTCTAATAATAAAGCTTGATATTTCTTACTTATGTCAAAAATATTTAAAGTTCAAAATTTTCACACAATTCGCAGAGTTTGCTGATTAATAGCAATGATGTCTAAAGCCATGTCTATTTGAAGTCGCGTGAGTGACCGCTCTTTTGTGACTTTTATCTCAAAAGATAAAAACCGGAGGCTCTCAAATTGTTTACCATTGATACTCTCAAAATACTACAAAAAATTATTAGTGGTGAATTGTAAAAAATTTAATTGTGTTTTATTTATTTAACATTTAAAATTTTATTTTGCTCCCGAAAGTCGTGTGAGTGACCGCGGAAATGCATATATGCAACTCATTGAGGTAGTTTACACGAGAACAATTTTTAACCCGCACAATTTTTGTTATTTTCCAAATTACACGAAACTAAGGCTGAGTTTACATCTGGCATTTCTTGTGTGTCAATTGCCCAAAAAAGCCCAACTAATTACTAATGAAAAACTGTTTGATCCAGACATATATTTATTGATTTAAAAAGTTTCCAATCATGTTGGATTTTATAAAATTGTCTATTAGTTATGTATGAAACTGTTTAACATAATAAATACGTGTCTGAATCAAACTGTTTTTCATTAGTAATTAGTGGTTACGTTTTTTTACGCTTGTGTGGCACATGGCACATAGATGGAAACCCGGCCTAATTCATCTGGCACAAAATATATACGTATACACAGCTTTGTGTGTGTGTGTTAGTGTTTTTCGTATTCATTTTACATTTGTTGTTTTTTAAGTTATGATTGTACTGGTTTTATGCTGCTAATGCGGGGTTGTAGCTGGTTGAAAAGTTATGCCAACCATAAAACCACTCTCTTTGCGTCTCTCACCTACAAACTGGGATGTTATGCCAGCACAATTAATCCCGTGTAAATCATCGCATTGCTCAACATTTATTTTTTTACATAAATCACAATTATTTATTATATACATATATTAATATCTATTTAATAACTTTTAATGTAAAAGTGATAAATTTTTCAATATTTTTATTATAAATCATTTTTTTTAATTAATTAAAAAGCATAACACTCAAAAAAATAATCAAAAAACTCGGATTTTACAAATGAATACGGTAACATTAATTTTGAGAGTAAAAAAAAAATAATAAAAAAATGATCGGGTTTTACCTTTATACTACACTTTGTTTTATATACATACTAGTGATGCACGAATATTCGTATTCGTATTCGAATTGCCGAATATTTGGCCATTTTTGATGCGAATATGAAGCATTCGTATTCGTCAAATTCAGGCGAATACGAATACGAATATTTTTCCAAAAAAAATTAAATAAATAAATTCATAAATCCTAAACTAAATTTAAATAAATGGATAAAAATATTATTTTGCACGAATTCATTAAATTTTTTAATAGAAATTTGTGCTTTGTATCATTTTCAAATATTATTTAATGACCATCATTAAAATTTTGGGTAGTTTTTATTTGCTTTAAAGTACGCCAACAGGAGTATGAAGTTCTTTTTCATAAAAATTTTTAATATATCATAGGCGTAATAGAGCCCTAATTTAATGTCTATAAATTTCACATGAAATATTCGTATTCGCGAATATCGTTTCAAATATTCGTATTCGCATTCGTATTCGCGAATATCAAAAATTGACATTCGTTACATCACTAATACATACATATATGTATGTACTAGTGATGTAATGAATGTCAAACTTTGATATTCGCGAATACGAATATTATATATGAAACTTATAGACTATAAATTGGGGTCCTAAATACGGCTACAAAATTAAATACGAAAAATTGTTTATGAAAAAGAATTTCATACTCCTGTTCGCGTACATTTAAGTAAATAAAAACTATCCAAAATTGTAATGGTCGTCATTAAATAATATTTAGTTTTTAAAATTCTGTAAACTCATTAATACGGAAAACTATAACTATCCGTTCGGCGGAAAAACGGATAGCAAATGACGTCGGTTATCTCACATGGTTCAAACTAAGTTGGATAAAGAACAGGATTTTTAGTCAATGTTGGTGTTGGTTTTATTAACACACCTAATCGTAATAGGCTTGATGAAAACTTTTCTTAACTTTTATTTTTGAAGTAAACCATTCCTCTCTTTAGTGAAGAAAAGTATTTCAACTTTTTAATGTTAATTGTAAGAAATTTGTTTTGTTTGTTTTGAAATCTTATTTATTTCGAATTTTGTTCGTAAAAAAAATTATTTAGGAAGGAGGCGATGCGGGCGTACAAAAGTGGTGACCTAATATGACCCACATGGTACTCTAAAAACGTGGATACTCAGAATTTCTGGAAGTTCGATTTTTCAGGAGATTTTCGAAAAACTTTAAATTTGCCCAAATTGAAAACATGACATTTGGCAAAATTAAATATTAGTAGCAAATCATTTATAAAAATTAGAAAAAGCAAAGGACCGATATGTGGTCCCTGAGGAATGCCAGAATAAGCCTCGATTAAAAAAGAGGAACTTGCATTACCAATTTTAACGGTAAGTTTTCTATTGAGCAGAAAGTCAGTAAAAAATAATGAAAAATTTTGCTATAGTCCAATTTATTAGAGTTTTTGCAATAAGAAGTAGTGATTAAAAGTGTCGAATGCTTTTGCAAAATCTGTGTAAATTAAGTCACTCTGAGATCTAAGCTCCATGCTATTAATAATGTCATGCGTGAATAGAATTAAATTAGTGTCAGTAAATCTGCCTGCCATGATCCCATGTTGACAGGATGAAATATAGCTCGCTACATGCTCAAAAAGTTTATCTTTAATAATTTTATCAAAAATTTTTGCAAACGTGAACTGCTTAATAATATTAGTACATAATCAGTAAGTGAGTAAGTTTGTAACATTGTGCAGAATCTGATTCTTCAATTCATTAGTCCCAAATCACACTGTGCAAGTCTTATTGCTAAGCTGATTAGTTTCGGGGAGAGAGAGACGAGGGGAACAGCAACGTTTCTTTTCCACCGTCTCTCTCTCCTAATAAACTAATCAGCTTACCAATAAGACTTGCATAGTGTAAATAGGGACTTAATACTTAAACTTTCTTCATCAAAACTTATTAATGCTTAACACTTTGACTCTTCTCCGAAAATAAAACAGTTGGGCAAATATTATTATGTATTTCAAAAATTTTACATAAATAGAAATTATTTTTAGTAAATATGTACCTATCTAAGGATTCACTGCAATAATACAAATTTTGAAACAGCATTTTGGAAAGAAAATATGTTTCATAAATACCTACATATCTTATTAAAATAGAAAAAAATTGCTAGTAAATCAAAGGTATAAAAATAACTAAATTTAAAAGGTAACTAATTCAAACATTTTTTAAATTTTGTAAAGCATTTAGATTTCAATTCAAATTTACATGTGAGTGTATCGAAGCTAGTCTGCTGTTGGGAAGGGCTTTGAGGCCTTGTGGGCGAAGTCCATTGTGTTTCTATAATTGAGAAATGAAATCAAAAAATAAAAATACAAAATAAAAAACAAATAAAAATAATTTCGAAAATAATAATTTGAAGACAATAAAAACTCAATATACTTATATAGGCTTAAATCTAGTTTAGGGGCAGCTCCCAAAAATGAAAAAAAAGTATCATATCCTATAGTAAATTGAAAAAAAAGGAAAAAAATTAAATAAAAATATTGGCGGCGAGGCTTAGTTTCCGAGTTATGGTCCTCTGAAATTCTAGTACAATATTTTGATTATACGGGGTTTTTCAACGAATATGACCAATATTGGTATCATCTTAAAGCTTTTGAGAATACATTTCATGAAATGGTAAAAATAGAGTCTTGGTCGGTCATGCAGGAAAACGCTATTATGCAGGAAAACTGAAAGGCAGAAAATCTTTATTAGGCTGCGCCGTCTCGGGAAACACCATAGTGGAGAAAATCCTTAAGCCCGGCCAAAGGCCGGCAATGCAAGAAAACGTTATTAGGCAAGAAAACTTTGCAAGGCAGAAACTCTTTATTAGGCTGCGCCGTCTCGGGAAACACCATGGTGGAGAAAATCCTTAACCCCGGCCAAAGGCCGGCAATGCGAAAAAACGTTATTAGGCAAGAAAACTTTGCAAGGCAGAAAATTTTTACTAGGCTGCGCCGTCTCGGGAAACACCATGGTGGAGAAATTCTTAAGCCCGGCCGAAGGCCGGCAATGCAGAAAAACGTTATTAAGCAAGAAAACTTTGCAAGGCAGAAAATTTTTACTAGGCTGTGCCGTCTAGGGAAACACCATAATTATATATTAAATTATAGTTTTAAATTATAATTAAGCCTCGCCGCCAGTCTTTTTGTTTAATTTTTTCTTCTTATTTTTTCAATTTTCTATAAGATACGGTATTTTCTAAAATTTTTGTGATGCCAATATTGGTCATATTCGTTGAAAAACAACTTATAATCAAAATATTGTAGTAGAATTTCAGAGGCCCATAACTCGGAAACTAAGCCTCGCCGCCAATATTTTTATTTAATTTTTTTTTTTTCAATTTACTATAGGATGGGATACTGTTTTTTAATTTTGGGAGGTGCCCCTAAACTAGATTTGTTCCCATATATAAAAGTGATTTAAAAAAGTATGTTTGTTTTATTTGAATAATAGGTACTTAGAGATTGGGCTTTTGTTACATTTTAATACCTAGTTACCAAATGGATCTATCTAGTATACTCTAGAATACTAGAGTAAACTTCCTGGAATAAGAAAGAGTTTATTAAATTTGGAAAGTTTAAAGTTGAACAACATCAATTGCAGCGTTTCAATTTCCATAATAATATGCAAGTATTGTACGTATGCATAGCAAATTAAATAAAATTCATTTTTTATATGTTGCAATTTGCAAACTTTAATACAAATATCATAACTATTTCACCCGTATAACCGAAGCAAAATACATAACTCGCGTTCTCCACCTGACAAAAATGACTAACTCCGGTCTCCACCTAAGATAAAACGACTAACTTTAACATTAATTTCAAGTTAATGTTAAGTGTAGACTGCTCAAGTTAATGCTTTTTTCAAGTTACTCGGTGTCTCCACCTAATATAAAAAGACTATCATTAACATTAACTTCAAGTTAATGTTAAGTGTAGACTTCTCAAGTTAATGCTTTTTTCAAGATACTCGGTGTCTCCACCTAACATAATGACTAACTTTAATATCTAACATTAACTTCAATTTAATGTTACGTGTAGACTGCTCAAGTTAATGCTTTTTTTTAAGTTATAACATTATTGTTAGTGCATTTGTTTCAACAACTCAGTTATAACTTCAAGTTACAGCAAAATATCATGTCAGGTGGAGACGTAGAGTAACTTTAACATTAACTTCAAGTTAATGTTAAGTGTAGACTGCTCAAGTTAATGCTTTTTTCAAGTTATAACGTTATTGTTAGTGCATTTGTTTTAACAACTCAGTTATGACTTTAAGTTACAGCAAAATTTCATGTCAGGTGGACACGTAGAGTAATAAAATTATATTTTGTTACATGCCTATGGATAAAACTGCGCTTTCATATACAATGTGTGTGCAATAAATTAGTGATACCAAGTTTTTACATTATGAATACTGCGCAGTCGACGTCCAGTTGCAACGAATTAGAACACCAAAAGAGAATACATATATTTTTTCGTACAAGACGTAAAATAAATAGATATATGTACAATAAATAAATTTTGTTTAGTTTTACTATCAATTCAACTTACGTTGGCCAACAGGATACATCTTATTGATTTTTTGTTCAAACTATTAATTAAGACTTATTTTCTGTTTTATATATGTATATTTGTATGATAATTTATGGGTTTACTTTCAGCCTTTTGTTGATCACTTTGTTGTAGAGAATTTTTTGTTTTCGTTTGGTTTCGTTTTCACAAATTGCAAATATCAATTTTTGCTTAGATTTAAAAAGAACTTTTGTTTAAATTTCCTTGTATATGAAACTCAGCAAATTAAGAACACAATAAGAGGCACAAATTCAACATATTTTATGATGTTAAATTTTTTATTATTACGCTATCACTTTAATAAATGCGTGCTTTTTTCTTGTCGAGAATCGTCGATCTTATACACAGATGTATGTATGTATATAACTAGAATCTTTCAAAGATAAAGAAGAAACTTTTTGGCCTTTTGTTTTATTTTACTTTTGTGATTAACTTAAGCATATACACGGTGGGTAACTAGCTACACAAAGCGATGGACGATTTTGAAAAACGTATGTATATTTTTCTTCTTTAAAACAATGTGTTGTGTGTGTTGAATTGCTGATTGAGTTTTCACAAAATTTGCTTCCAAAATTTTTGGTTTTACAATTTAGTTTGGCTTACAACTCTAAATTTATTTTAATGTTTAGATATTGCACCTTACTTTTATGGTAAAATAATTATTATTGCTTTGCATGCATTATGCAAAAAACCAATTGAAACTTCTCAGTTATTTTTCACTTGCACGATTCTCGACGTTCGTTCTTCCACAGTACAAAAACAATACTGACAACTTCGAAATGCTAAACGAAAAATGGCGTTTCAATATATATACAGAAGTTAAGATGTATTGGGAATATAATCAGCGTTACCGTTAAGTATTAAGTATCTGGGTGTAAATTACGGCATTCGAATCGGTTCGAAATTTTTTAAAATATAACATTATTTTGTTAAAAAATAAAAAAGCAAATATAAAACATAACCCTACAAGAACACTACCAGTCAATTGACTGCTCATTTGATCGATAGTCATGCAGGATATATTCATCATTGTGTAGAACAAAGCTTCTATCACATTACTAAAGGCAAAATGAAAAATGTGATGGAAACTTTTGTGTACGTGTGAGGTTGCATCTCACTTCCGATTAAAAGACTAGTCAATTGACTGTCATTATTGAATTAAATGTAAAATTGTTTTAAATGTGTTAGTGAAAAAATTTGTTTGTGTTAGTTTCAATCATTCATTTCTTGTAGGGAATTGTTCGAAATTTATTACAAACACAATAATTTATTGGCATAACGTCAACCTTAAACATCTCAAATATAATGTGAACGGTTGTGTTTAGTTTTTAAAAACTTGCCTTAAACATGTTTAAAAACATAAGTGTGAGCATAATACAATACCACGTATCTATATACGTGATATCGAGCAGATAACTTGTTTTGTTCAAAACCAATGTTTTGCTACATGTTTCCCATACACTTTTCATATCAGCAAAACACCTCAAGTAAGTTGTTTTCCTCCAAAACATGACGAAATTTGTCAGTGCAACTCTGCGTTGCTGGCTAAAACGTCGAAAAAACCCGAAGTACGCTGATTAAACATTTCACTTACACAGAATATTAATTTTTTTAACCCATTGCACAAACCACATTAGATGTATTTATAAATTGTATATGTAGATTAGTTTAGGTTAGGAAAGGTGGTGGTATATCGCACCACCACTCGGAGACCCAATTGGATTCATTGTGATTAGCTTCTATTGACCATTAAAAAAGTAATATCTACACCCCATTTGTACCCAGAAGTGACCCTCCTATCAGTCACTAAGCCACTAAATGTATATGTAATTGATTGAAAATTTTATTAATCTAAATAATAAGCTCTTGATAATAAACTCAAATTTCAACACTTCGAAGTATTATGAGAAAACTAACTTATATTGCTCATAATGGAAACGTACTATAAAAGTGGATTACGTTTTATATGAAAATTACCAACAACAAGTTTACGATGAACAAATGTAAAACACGAAGGTGATTTTAAGCCTGTATGAAAAAAATACACATACAAACATAAGTTGGCATAAGTTTTAAAATTAAACCATAATTCATCGTAGTTTCGATATATTTTTCAATTTTTGCAAAAGAAAAGACAGTGTATGATTTGTTCGAAAATATTTTCTACTACATGTACGTATATAACACAACGTTATGTTTTTATGCAAATTTATTTTCATGTAATTTTGCAATGTGTTGTAAATATTGTTTTATAAAGAGCTTATAAAACAAATTTCGTATGAAAATTTCTTTTATTTACCACTATTCTGCGTTTTGATTCGAATCGAAAGTTTCTCCGTTTGGCAACTTTGGTAGTCTGCGTTCCGTTCTTCGATTTCGCTTTCGATTTTATGTATTCTGCATTTCGATCGTAACTACGTTTTTGTAAAATGTTATTTTAGTGGCAGAGCGTTTTCAATTTTAATTTTTTTAGCTTTAAAAAGTGATTAATTAAAAAAATAATACAAGTATTAAATGAAACAAGGTTTAATTAATGAACTACACAGTTTGTTTTGTTTTTCTGTACTGAAATGCAATTTTTATTTTGTTTATTACAGGTAGAACAGTATAAAAAGTTGACATACCTATTTCGTGGCAACGAAAAACGATATTGTCTCCGGATTTAATTAGATTTAAACAAATAAACTTTATTTTTGTGTTACAATTATGTGTAAAAAATTAAAATATCACCTCCGGCGCGACAGGATTCTTCAGACTGGAAAAGTTTTCATAGCACAGCAGCAGGTTTAAACGTACTCTTCTCTTCTTCTTTTTATTTCGATTAATTTTTTTTTTGGCAGAATACCTCTTTTTTGATCCGTGCATAACTGAATGCGGTAACGTAATCGAAACGAAGAATAGGGGTGATTAGGTTTTGTGATACTAATTACGTTTATACGCAGGGCTTATTTGCAAATAAAACTGTAAATTGTTGCCATATTATTGTTTTTATTGCGACATACTAATTCAGAAAACTATTCACGATTAATAGCCTTTTCACACTTACTCACATTTTTCATCAACGTAATCGAAACGCAGAATAGGGGTGATTATAAATCAAAAATATTTTTTATGGATAAGGGCTTAAATAATTAAGTTAATTTTCTGAAAAAAAAACAAACAAAAAATTCAAGCAACATAAATCAATTTTCATATGGAAAATACGTAATTAAAAAAAATACATATAAAGTCATGAACAAATGACTTATTAATTTCTTGGCTCAAGGCTTGTATTAATATCTTGCTAAAGAGGTAGTGGTTAAATACTGGAAAACAAAATATTTCTAATTCTTCTTGACCTCAAGATCAACTAAAAGAAATTTTAAATTCTTGAAAATAAAGTACATCTCTCTTTGTACCATATGCTGTTCTTTTTGGATAGTTACAATAATTACTACATATCTTTACACTTTGATTGTGCGTATGTATTTTAGAACATAAAGTTTAAAATTTGTCAGTTTATAGCCCATTCAGCCGGACACGAAATTAAGTAATTTCAAGCTCAAATTACGAAAGAAATTAATGATGTTTAAACAGGTTCTGAATGACATTTGAGTTGATTTCGCAAACATCTTGTTCACTGCGGCAGACATTGAAGTACTTTTTTCAGTCGAATAAATTCTTTTTTACACTTATACACAATTTTCTTTAAAAAAATTTCATAAATTTAATCATTTTCAATCTTTTTTTAATTTAATATCGAATGTCAAAATTTTTATTTCTTTTAAGTGTTGTTTTTCATAGTTGTAAATTTACTCATGTTTGAAGAAAAAAGTAGTTTTTGTACAAAAACAGAGTTGTATATTGTAATTTCTTGTTAATTTCATCGAAATTAAGTAAAATAACTTTGGAAAATGTCAAAATATATGGGAAATTACTTAATTTTAACTTGATTTCGGCCGAAATCACGAAATTGCTTAATTTGGCATCAGCCTGAATGGGCAATTAGAATAAATTTAAAACCGACAGAATAAAACCACAAGTGATTTTTATCAAGCTATTCGATTATTTGTAAATTAATAATGTTATTACAAGAACCTTATTCAGTGGTAAAACTAATGTATGACAAATCCAGTACATTTCAAGCAAATTTAAACTAGTTTTAGTATATGTCGTTCAAACAGTTTTTTAAACTGCCTATTCCAGCTTTGATATTTTGAAAATTGCTTTATAGATTTCATTAGCCACACTGTTTTTTACAAAACCCTTTGGTTTATTTATTTCAGTCTGTGGACATAAAATCCTTCCAGACTATGATAACAAAATAACTTATAAGCTAAATAATAAAAAGTGTAGATAAAAACTAACAGCCTTCGTGTAACCCTCAAGTTAGAAGGGACAAAAGAATACAAAAAGGAATTCGAAGAATTTTGAGCAAAAAGTGGCCAGCAGTGAAAAGACGAGGCAACACAGCGGTAACGCTGAAAACAGTTACCGTAGAGAACTTGGTATTACTTTCTAGTTGGAATTATAAATGTTGACATTTTTTTTCTACAAAATTGCAGATAGGCACTCGCAAGATTACAAAACAAAAAAAGAAGGCTGAATTAAAATTATAAAAGAAGTTGTATCAAGATGTCCATATATTTTAGTGGTACTTTTACGCGTTCACAGGGTATTGTTTCAGCTATTCAAAAAGAAGTGAAACGAGTAAACTTAAAAGGAGTAAAACGTGTAACAATTACATTTGATCCATTTGCTGAAAATGTTAAAGCAACAAGGTGAGTTTAAGAGATGTGAAGAATTGCAAAAGCATAAAAATCGATATCAAAGTGAATGCAAAAATGTTAGCTCGAAAATTACAGTCAGTAAAATTGAATTAAAGGCATCTACGCTCGTGGGAACACGAAAAATAAGTTCAGTATAAAAATATAGCAATCGTATTTCGACGATTTTGCACTAGATTAAAGAAAAAATTTTGCAATGTTCCTTAAATATTTTCGTCGACATGAGCAGAGTTGTCAGAATTTTCAGATCTTTTTCGTCAAATTGATATTAAAAATCGCCAAAATCAATTTAATGTAGTTTTTCTTAATATATGTATATTTGATAATAAATTTGTTTTTATATAAAAGCTTTCGTTATATAAATTTAGCTGAAAATTGCCAAAAGTGGAAATAAAATTGACAAAAATTATTTCTTGCAAATTCTTCTCATCTACATATGTGACATCGCCTAGAGAAAGGGACCTAAGGGTAAAAAAAAAATCAATGTTCACTTTTTTTTGATGTGGACAACATCTGAGCATCGAATGTGACCGATCCCATGCCCCAAAAGTGTTCCCTCCCAGAGATATGCGCGTTTTATGATGTGTTGGTACACCAAAGATACACGTATTTAAATCTTTACCCTTAGGTCCCTTTCTCTTTTGCGCGTCACATATATTCAAAACGCATTAATTACTATAATTAATATAAGAAAAAACAAATTGATTTAATTTCTTGCAGACGTGTTTTGGTAGGATTTATTTTTGAAACTACTTCAACAAACTAATTTTCCTGAATTACAAAACTTTTGATGATCAATGTTGTTAACAGTGAGATTACACGAGACATAAGTTTGGAAATTTTTGTGTTGGCAATTGGCAAATCTGTTGCTAACACAAAAAATGGCTGTGTAAACCGTAAATGTTAGTGTTCGAACACATGTTTGGAAACAATTGCTCAAACAAAAGTCTGAGCAATTATGTTAGCACACGAGCTGTCAAATTTACTTTTTCCGTAGAAAATAATGGCGGGAAACTAGAAATAATAAGTTTATTACAAAAAAAAAAAAAAAAATAAATAAATTAAAAATAAGTTTGAACACAAACTTTTTTGTGACGTCATTCTGCCGACGTTATTTCTTGTGTTCAGAAATAAAAATTGCTCGTCTATTCGTACTGCAACAAATATTAAAAAATTTATTTATCGGCAGAAAAATCGACATGTCAAATCAAAAATTGAGACGGCACGTTAGGCGAGAAATTGATATATCTGACAACCCTGGACTATAATTCTTCGGTACGTGTGTATGCCACTGAACTCCTCCGAAACGGCTGACCCGATTTGAATGTATTTCTTTCTAGATTAAAAAATCAGCCCAGCAGATGGCACTGTAGTCGATATCGACGTTATTTATCTATACTGCACCTTAATGGCTCGATCGACTTGAATGAACTTTTGTGTATGCATTCAAGTGGGGGCGGGGCGTAAGATAACTGAAAATTAACACAAAACTTAAAATAAGTATTTATGTGATGGGAAATCGCAAAATTCGGTTTGGAAAGATATAAATTTCGAACAATTTCTAGAATAAATTTTGAGACTCGCATATTGTTGGATTTCAAAAAGTTAAAATACTGTGTACTCTATAGAACAATTTTGAAAAGTTAAAAATATAGAGCAATCTAAAAAAAAGTTACATATCGTTGTTGCTCTGACGTGATCGGCTATGTGTAGCTTTTTGAATTTTTTTTATTTCACTATTATAAAACTTGATCTGTTATGCATTCACCCACCAATTCGTTTAAAGATATCTTCATTGGTTCAGAAGTTAGCAAAAGTAGACAATACATATTTATCAAAAAATATAAAAAAACTGCTGTGTTAAAAAAAATTATTTTATTAGAAATGCTCTTAAAGCTGAACAACAAAATGAGTTATTTATAGTTTTTGAAGCAATTTCGCAATACCTTCTAAATATACAATTATTTTCCATATAAAAAACAGCAGCGTTGCACACATTTTGAAAATGACACCACAAAATGTCAACAAAAGACATTTATTATTTTATTAGTTATGAGTGAAACTGTTTGGTCCTTAAACATCTTAAAAGCTTTTAAATAATTCCAATATTGGTTAAGTTGGATAGAAAATATGTATATCATATAATCAGAATTTTGTACTGGAACTTTTTTGGTTTAATTTTTTTTTATATTTTAATATTTTTTAATCGGATAGGAATTTTTTATTTTTGAGAGGAGGACCTAAATCCGATTGTTCCGAAAACGGTCCCAATTTAATCCTATACCATGACATTATATGCCTCACATTTTTATTAAATTTTTTATAATTTATTTTTGTTTGCTGACTATACAACATACATATCTTGGTTGGTATATTTCGACTTTTACCTAATTTACATTAAGCATTTTTTTCATAAAATTAGTTGCATGAAAATTTTTTATTTGTCAATAGGAGAAAGCTACCAAAAATGCAGAGATTCATTATACGTCCTTTTCTATATAACATTCTCTTTTATAGCGCTGTAATTAGCAAATAGAAAAAGATGCGTGCAACAAAATTCATGAAATTTCATGAAAAAATGCTTAATGTAAATCAGGTATTTGACTACTTTAATCTACTTCAAAATCGTCATAGTAGAAGTCGAAATACGAAATTCATAAATAGACCCATTAAGTGACATCGCCAGAAGCTAGAAGGCCATAGACTTAGGTAGCTCAGTAGTAGATATCGGGTATAAAGGGAACGTAAAATGTGCCTAAGGGGCGCTAGCGCTTCTAAACTTGACCTAACCTGCTTAAAAAACAACTGAATCAGAATTTACGTTTCTTCTTGATTTGTTTTCCTTTCAAACATAAATTTCAAACTTAAATCATTCTCGCGATTTACTGACCTAAAGTATATATAAAACAATCATTCAGACAATTTAAAAATTGTTCATGTATTGATACTGAGCTAGTTTTAAAATCTGTGCAATGAATCATTGCGTATTTATAGTGAATAAAATTCTCTGAATATCGCGCTGGTGTTAAACTGTGAGCAATGGCCATCTGTAATATAAACTTGCCTTTATTTAAATATCAATGTATGTATGAAGTGAATTTCCCAATTTAAATGAAAACGCTTGCGCGAAAAAATGACGTAAAACAATAAATTGGAATACATTTTCCTTTTGCATACTTTCAACTGTCAGAATTTTCTTTATAAGCAAATGGCCTCAAATTAAAAAATTGTAAAATACAAGAGATAAAAACCATAAATTTGTTTGGAATAAATATAGGTATTTTATTCGAATTATATTGCAATTCGTAACAGTTACTACTTACCATACACTTTTCCAATAATATCCACTGCCAGTGTAGATCCTATATCTGCAAATGTCATTGGTAAAGTATGGAGCTGAGCAGGCCCGCCTGGAGCCAGCTCACGCTCCGTTGACATTTTTGTCGGAGTTGGCGTCAGTTTGCAGCCTTTCTTTAAACGCCAATATGAATAATGGTGATAAGTGAAATTACTGAAATTAAAAAAAAACCAACTTCAAATAACTTTCTTACACAGTACATATCGTTTGTCAGAAGTATAATTGTAACTTTACAGGACAAGGCAAAAACATAATAGAAACATTACAACTGCTTGTACATACTGTTTTGTACATCTGCTTCTCTTCGCGTTATTTTTTTATACTACGAGTATTGCAATACATTTTTGTGACGAAAAACTTAAAAACTCAATTTTGTAAAAAATAAGAGTTAGAGCCTTTCTACTTGCGACCATCGATATGTGTTCATATATATGTATAAGTATGTAATAATATTGCTTTCTTTTTGTTGTAGAGAATTCCTGTATCTTTTGTCTAATCCCCGTGTGGTAGGATCAAATCCCAATTGCGTTTTGAAAACTGATGTTGTATGTAATCGACAACCTGCTGAAGTTAAATTTTCTCTAATTGAAAAAGCTCAAGGTAAGTTCAAAAAGTTATTTAAAATTAATCGGGCGCGTTCAAGCATCATTAACTTTTAATGTATATGTACATACAACATACATATGTAAATATTGAATGTACATATGTATCTACATTAGACCAAGCGGTTGTCAAAATTGTAATCTATGTCAAATTTTAAGAAGGTTTCTCAAGAAGCCATGTGTCTAAAATCAAAATCAAGCTTCCCGTTTTTAATGAGAAACTTTTCTTTTGGTAATACATATATAGTTTTTTTTTTTTAAATATCCCAGCTAAAAAAATATGTATGGAGCATATATGATATCCCATATATGGTTCGGATCCGAAAAATGAGGGTATATGGGCATATATGATTATATATATTCATACATTTTCTTACATGTATGTATGTGTAAATATTCCCTCTACAGTATGCAAAGTTCACAAAATCGCACTGTTGTGCAATAAATTAAATTACTAAAATTACTTTTTTTAGATTTTGAACAGGGAGGTTGTATTTAATGATACATTTGTTTGGACAAATAATTCAAATCGAACTAAAAGTCATTTCATTCCTCATTTTAAGTCAAAAAGTGAATCAATTATTTAAAAAACACAAAGAAATCAGATTAAAAACTAATGCAGTTAATTATAAAAGAAAAAATAATTCGTCTAACAATAGTTTTCAATATATTTTTTCAGTAATATGAACTTATCTTATCTACAGAATTCTTTTATTTTCGATAAAATTAATGACTGGATTATACTTTTGATTATTTGATCCACTATGTATAAAATCATGCAAGAATGGTTTTTTTTGTAACAAAAGTTTTTCTTTTTTAAACGTTGAGGGCACGCATACCGCATGTATTTTCTAATGGATTTCCAGTTCACCAGTGATAAAATACCAAGCTTTTTTGATTGCAAAAACGATCTTATGTGAAATATCATGTATGCATACATTCTTATGTGGCTACATATATTAAATCTTATTTCTATATATGGATCCACATATGAGCTTCATAATTAAATTTCCATATATGAGATCATGTATTATAATACGTTTCATATATTAGTCCATATATTAGTTCATATATAATAGTTTTGCCATGTATAATCCCATACATTTCCATACATGAATTCATACATATTCATATATAGTTATATACATTCATTTATTAAAAATATATGGACCATATATAATTTTTTTAGCTGGGATATGCTAAAATTTAATTGAGTTTTCTAAGAAATTTGACAAAAGTAATTAATTTTCGGCTTGTTCGAAAAGAAATGTTGTGAGCTTTCGAAAATTGTTTAAGGTCTGTTCAATTACTTTCCCAGCAGAAACTAGCAACGAGAGAGTAAGGCAGAAATTTACAAAATTACTCTCCTAAATATGAAAAAGTAAATGAACGCTTTACTTGTAAATAAAAACTTGTAAGACAATTTTATTCATATCAGAACCATGGATGGAAATCATGATACAATTATACTTTTTCTGATTTATTTTACATATTTGATAATATTTTAAATTGCAGTTTTTTTTAGAAATTGACATTTATACCCGTATTCTATCTAACCTCTGTGACAATGACAAAATTATAACAAAACTGAGGTGAATGACTATTTGTATATTTTTGGTATTCTGAAAAATATTGTCATGAATAAAATATAACAAATTTTGTCACCTAATGAAAAGCACATAACAAAATAAAAATTTATTCATTTTTTTCCTTTTAATTTACTTTTTAATCCCCGACTAAAAAAGGGGTGTTATAAGTTTGTAGTGTGTCTGTGTGTCTGTCCGTGTCCACGTACAGGCCAAACGGCTGGACCAATTTTCATTTAGTTTTTTCTGTTTGAAATATGACTTGATCGAGAGGGTTCTTAGCTATGGTTGAAGAAAAGCGGTCCAGCCGTTTAGAAGATATAACATCTTTTCTGAAAAAAGTCGGGGGTTTTTAAAATTTTTAATTTTTGTTATTAATATATGAATGTATATAACTATATATGAATATGTATGAATTCATGTATGGGATTATACATGCGAAAAGTATTATATATGAATTGATATATGGACTAATATATGAAATGTATTATAATTATGGAGCCATACAAAAATGTATGCATCATATTAAGGCAAAAATAGATCATTTAAATATAAAAACAAAAAAGTTGTATTGGTTACTTGGATCAAGATCAGAACTTAACATTGAAAATAAAATTAAAATATATAAGGCAATATTGAAACCAGTTTGGACTTATGGCATTCAACTATGGGGTACTTCAAGCAATTCTAATGTAGAAATTTTACAAAGATATCAATCTAAAACTCTTAGAATGATAGTCAATGCTCCATGGTTTGTAACAAATAAACAAATTCATAAAGACCTTCGAATTCCCTTTATTCACGATGAAATAAATAAATTTAGCTTTAGATACTTAAATCGTCTTAGTAGTCACTGCAATGCATTAGCAATAGCTCTTCTTGATGAAAGAGATGAAGTTAGGAGACTGAAAAGGTTTCACATATTAGATTTACCGTATAGGTAATAGTAATAATAATAATATTTATATGTACATAAATATAATATTAGGTTTAGTTTATTAAGCTTGCTGAAGCTTAATAACAACTGTTAAATTGTCTTTTTTTTATCAAATTTACTTATTATTGTAAAATAGATTGTAAATAAATACATTGAAAAAAAAAATATGTACATGCTATCTCACATAAAATCGTTTTAAAAAAGAAAAACTTTTGTTACAAAAAAAATTGTATGATTTTATACATTGTGCCCCCATTTAATATATCAAATAATCAAAGGGATAATCCAGTCATTAATTTTATAGAAAATAACAGAATTCTCTAGATACGAAACAAAGTTCATATTACTGCAATATATGTATATATTGAAAACTATTGTTAGACGGATTATTTTTTCTTTTATAATTAATTACATTAGGTTTTAATCTGATTTCTTAAATTAAATTTTATGTACGAATATGAGTTTTGTGTTTTTTTTTAAATATGCAATTGGTTCACCTTTTGACTTAAAATGATGAATTAAATGACTTTTAGTTCATTTTTCATTATTTGCCCACACGAATGTTTCATTAAATACAATCTACCTGTTCAAAATCAAAAAAAGTGATTTTAGTTATTTAATTTATTGCATAGCGGTGGTACGCTTTTGTGAATCAGGAGTGTATGAATATGAACTTTGCATACTGTAGAGGAAATATTTACACATACATGTATGAAAATGTATGAATATATATTATCATATATGTCCATATACTCTCATTTTTCGGATCCGAACCATATATAGGATATCATACATGGTCCATACATATTTTCTTAGCTGGGTAGTTGTATTTCGTGATATACATATATGAGAAATACATATAATTTATACTAAATCTGACTATACTGAGGAAATAAAGCAAGACATTACGAAAAAAAAAATATATTTGTTGTTATATGGAACCAAAAAAAGGAATTGCATTTTCTAGCTTAAATATAAAAAAAACTCTTAATTTTCATTCAATCTTTCAATTTAAATGACATTTTTATACATCTGATTAGTTAATATTTATAAAACAATCAAAATAATAACAATAATTGAAGAACAATAAAAAAACTGGTTTTTGATAGGCAAAATTCTTAAAAAACGAATAGCGCAAAATAGCTAGGTTAACTGCGGGGATGGGTCATATTTACCTTTTTTAACTTTAAGCAAGTGTTACTCGAAGTACAATCGCCATGCGACTTATTTGAAATTTATAACATTCAGAGAGATTCAATATCGCCAGCTACTGAGAAGAGCATAGAAAAGAGAAGTACATTTTTAAAACCACAATCAATTTCAAAAGTAACGGGTAATTTTGACCCATCTCCCCTCTCGCCGGGTTAAATAAGGGATGCGAAATTGGATTTACAAATTGTATTAACTTTAAAAAAAAATTAATATTTTCAGTATGATTGTAGCAAATTCTTTTCTTTTCTTTCAATTACGGTCACATCATTCTACTCAAGAACTATCTACATACAATTTTAAGATAATAAATAGTAATGAATTTTTTAAACAAATTATATACATACAAAATAGGGAATTATCTACATACATTTCCAATAATATTAATGTTTAATTTCAGAAGGTGCACAAAAGACTATTACTTGTTGCGATCCTTATATAAAAGTAACATATTTTGTTTTGATTCGATTAGAGATCTCTATCGGTAGTCGATGCAAACAGTCTGTTCCTCTCCTTTGGTTTTTTTTGAATTTTGCTACGCAAATACCCTTTCCTCATTTGCAGATAAATGTGGAACAGATAATATTCATCTAGCAATTCGGGAAGTATCAGGAATAATCGGTTTATTTGCTTCATTTTTCATTTCTATTACCAAAAATTACATACATATCATCAAATCAGAATTGGTTTAGCCCATACGCCACAAAGTTGGAGTGAAAAAAACGTCAAATAAGGTTTACATTAGTGACGTAACGAATGTCAATTTTTGATATTCGCGAATACGAATACGAATATTTGAAACGATATTCGCGAATACGAATACGAATATTATATATATGCAATATGAAATATTAAAAAAAATTTATGAAAAAGGACTTCACACTCTTGTTGGCGTACTTTAAAGTTAATAAAATACCCAAAATTTTTAAAATCGTCATTAAATAATATTTGAAAATGATACAACCCAGCTAAAAAAAATATATATGGTCTATATATTTTTAATATATGAATGTATATAACTATACATGAATATGTATGAATTCATGTATGGAAATGTATGAAATTATACATGGCAAAACTATTATATATAAACTAATATATGAAATGTATTATAATATATGAGCTTATATGTATGTATATGGAAATTTAATTATGAAGCTCTTCGTATGTGGACCCACATATTGAAATAAGATTAAATATATGGAGCCATATAAGAATGTATGCATACATGATATATCACATAAGATCGTTTTTGCAATCAAAAAAGCTTGTATTTTATCACGGGTGAATTGGAAATCCATTAGAAAATATGAACAACCAGCTAAAAAAAATTATATATGGTCCATATATTTTTAATATATTAATGTATATAACTAAAGGGTCCACCAGATAACTTTTTTTTTTTGAAAAAAACTACTGAAGCTTCGGCTGTGTGGCACGTAGCGCCGTCCTGTTGAAACCAAATGTTGCCAATATCCTCCTCTTCAATTTTTGTGAACAAAAATTCGTTCAACATGGCCCGATAACAATCGCCTTGCTCAATGGCCCAATTATGCCTCTGGACCAAAATCCGCACCAAACAGTGCGCGTCGGCTTTTCAATGTATGCGTGTGGGTTTTCTGTACCCCAAATGCGACAATTTTGCTTGTTTACATACCCGCCAAGATCAAAATGAGCTTCATCTGAAAAGATGATTTTTTTTGGCAAAATCGGCATCTTCTGTAAGTCGATCGCAGGCCCACTTAGCAAAGCGAAAACGCATTGGATGGTCAGTTGGCTCGTTCAGCAGAAGGATAAAACTAATTATCTGTCAAATCAGACATGAGCTAAGTGTTACCATTCACGAAATAAGCACTAGTTGAAAAAAAACGTTAGATGGCGGACCCTTTATATATGAATAGGTATGGGATTATACATGGCAAAATTATTATCCTTTTGCTTTTCGTTTGAATTGGCATGTATGTATGTGTGTACATATCTGAATCTTCTTAATAAGCAGACACTTTTTGTTGTTGTTTTTGCTTGTTTACGTTTAATCGTGCTTGTATGTTTGTTACTATTCTAGATTATTCTTTGCATTCACAGTCATCGACTATTACTCGTTGCGATCGGACGTTTACTTTACAGTGCTTGTTTATTAAACGTGTATAACGGTTCATAGTCTTTTATAATTTGCTTTGCTTCATTTTTGCATATTTTGTTGTATTAAATTATTTTGTGTATTAATAAAATATACATACATACAAATAGAATAAGTTAAAAACTAGTTGATATGGCCCGTAGGCCACCGGATAAACATTCCAATAGGTTTGCCTTATTAGGCGACTTTACTGATAAACCATTTAAAGAAAACTTTCCTATTCTTCCGCAACCGAAAAAAAATGTGCTCAGTGATCCAAAATATTTAATAATATCATCTGAAAACAATAAATTAAAAAAACTAAGCCCTTTTATTATCTACAAAGGATTACATGCAATCTCCACGTTAATAGATTCAATCAGTCAACTAAGAGATGGTAACCTTCTGCTGCTGGTACGAAAGCAGGTTATCGCTGATAAATTTTTGAAAGCTAAAACCCTATTAAATATTTGCCCGATCTCTGTTAAATTACATGAAACTCTCAATTTTGTAAAAGGTGTCGTATTCGCTCCTTGCCTTATCGATGTTTCAGAAGAAGAAATATTGAAAGAACTACATTCCCAAGGAGTAGTATCCGTGTACAAATTTGCCGTAAACATGAAAAGCAACTTAAAAGAACAAGAAACAACAACATCAACATCAACAACAACAATCAGTGAAGACAACACCAAAACCAAAAAAAATGAATATTCTAGATTTATGGTTCTAACGTTTAACCTTTATAACCTACCCAAGGTCATTGACGTAGCGTGGTATAAGGTAACAGTAAAAATGTATTTCCCAAATCCCATGAGATGCCAAAAATGTCAACTCCTTGGTCACACCAAAAACAAATGCAATAATCTAGAAACATGTGTATTTTGTAATCTTCCACCTCATACCCCGATTGATTGTTCGAGACTTCAGTGTGCAAATTGCAATGACAAACATCCTGCGTCGGATCGAAATTGGCCCAGATATCTTCAACAAAAAGAAATAATTAAAATCAAAACCATAAATAAATGCTCTTACGGTGCTGCCAAACGAAAATATGAAGATAACATCACAACTATACCCCAACAAAAAGAAAACCAGTCATACTCGGAAATAACTAAAAACACTGCCGAACTTTCAAAAAAACAACCCAATAAACAAATACAAAAGAGACCAGCCACTTCACCGGATCAAAACAAAGAGAAAAAGAAACCTACACGTCGAGATTCATCCATTAGCTCCTTATCAAGTGAAATAGAAACTGAAACACCATGTTGCTCATCATAATTAAATACTAATATAATAGAAAACATTTCATCAAAAAACAATATACCCTACCAACAAGAATTAAAATAGCAGAAACAACAAATCCAAAAAATAAAAAACAAAATAAACCTAAAAAATGCAATGAGAACATAGAAATATATAAAAACAACTTACAAAAAAACTCATCAGTACAAAATACTTCTAACTCTAATTCCCCTCTTGGTCTTTTGACCCAAGAATTAATCTCAAAAAACGAATACTATTTATCAACGTCCGTAATGGACGCCATATGAAAATATGGCATCGTGCTCCTTTCTATCAGTTGTAAATATAAGTTTACAATTTGTTATGAAAGTGTTGAAAATGGCAGGCTTTAAGATATTGCAATGGAACATCAATGGTTTCATCAACAATTTCAATGAACTGCAATTTTTAATAAAAGAGCACAATCCTGATTTAATATCAATACAAGAAACCCATTGTAAACACAATTTCAACCCAATACCCCCTAAGGGATATATAGCTTATTTTCACAATTCCCAATACAATACAACTTCTAAGCAAGGCATATGTGTGCTGATAAAAAGTAACATTCCACATAAACAAATCCAAATAAACTCAACATTACAAACAATAATTACGGAAGTACATCACAACATTAAATTTGCTATCGTATTATTATATATACCACCTACGCAAACCTTTTCTGCGCAAGATCTATCAGGCATTTTTGACTCGGTAACGATTCCAAAAATAATAGTCGGAGACTTTAATTCATGGAATGCTTCTTAAGGGTCGCCTTCCACTAATCACAGGGGGCACACATTAGAAAACGCTATATTGGCATCATATTTGTATATATTAAACGACGGTCGTCCTACGCATCTTTCCACACATGCGACTTTAACACATGTAGATATTTCTCTATGTTCATCATCATTACTAAATAAAACATCATGGGACATTTTGGATGAAATGTATAGTAGTGATCATTTCCCAATTCTCATTGACATATCGCTAACAGGGTCAAATAAATCTAACTTTGTCGAGAAATTTTTATTTGACTATGCTGATTGGCCAATTTTTACCGTTGCCGTTGATAAGGAACTGCAGAAGAAACCTTACTCATCAAATATCAACAGGGAAGCTTCTCTTATAACAAAAGCAATAAGAACAGCAGCTAATATTTCAATCCCTCAGTCATCGTTAAAAATAAACAGAAATGTACACTGGTGGAATAAACAACTGGCTCTGTTGCGAAGTAATAAAATAAGTGCGTGGAAGTCATTTAAAAAATCTCCTACAACTGATAACCTTATAAAATACAAAAAGGAAAACTCAATATTTAGAAGAGAAATGAAAAAACAGAAACAAATTAGTTTTGAAAAATTTACAAGCACCATCAATAAAAATTCATCAATCAGTTCCATTTGGAATAAAATCCACCGTCTTTCTAATAATGTAACTAATAAAAAGATAGTCGCAGTCGAAAATTGCAATACAATCATCACAGAACCATTTTTAATAAGGGAAGCCTTTGCAAATAAATGGTGCGAATATTCTTCCGACCACAACTTTTCACAATTTTTCATACAGGCTAAAAACGCATCCGAAAATATAAATTACGCTTTAGAGTCCACAGAAAAGACACCTACATAGAGAAAGATATTACATTTACAGAATTGCTCTGTTGCTTATCCAAAGTAAAGGGTTACACTCCTGGTTTTGATCGAGTATCTCACAAAATGATAAAGTATATAAGTCCTCAATCCAAACAACGTCTATTAAAACTTTTTAATGATATCTTCAACTCTGGTATAATCCCAACCGACTGGAAAACTGCACTAGTTATTCCAATCCCGAAAATAACACTAGAAGCTCTCTTAAAATAAATGAATATCGTCCAATCATTACTACCATGCATCGGAAAACTGATTGAAAAAATCATTGCAACTCGTTTATATTGGTTTACGGAGAAAACCCGCCTCACTTCTCGCAACCAGATAACATTTAAAGCTGGCAGGGTTTGCTCAGATGCGACATATTGACTTTTACATCTCTAAGGCTCTCTCGTCTCGAAATCATCTATCGATTCTTTCAATCGACTTTGAAAAGGCTTTTGACAGAATCGGTGCACATGTAATTCTAGATACCCTTAATAAATGGAAGGCTGGACCTAAAATATTTAACTACATAAGGGCATATCTTAAACAACGTCAATTTCGTGTAAGAGTAAACGGTGTGTGCTCATCTATACATACCTTACACAATGGCATACCCCAAGGATCACCACTGTCCGTTATACTTTTTACAATTGCTTTTAATGAAATTCACCACATAATCAATAAATTTAAATTCTTGGACCATTGTATTTATGCAGATGATCTCTACATTTTTTGTAAAAGGACCTGTAACTTAGAAGCCAATAACATATTGCAAGGTGTATTAAATGAAATCAGAATTTGGTGCTTAAAATCTGGAGCGAAAATATCCACCGATAAGACAAAGAAGTTACATATATGTAGAAAAAAGTTGTGTGATTATCATTGCCACAACTTGAACATAAACAACGCTAATATAAGTAACACAGACCAATTGAAAATTCTAGGAATAACTTTTACGAAAACTTATTCGTGGAAAGAACGCTACCTTTCGCTAAAGAAATCTCTAACGCCAAGAGTGAACATAGTTGGACATCTGTCAAGTAAACGAAGCTTCATACACATCAACACATTAACTTATCTCACGAAAACTTTAGTTCTTACCAAAATTAATTATGGTCTTTTCCTAGTTGGTAATGCACCCAAATCAAATATTAATATTATCAAGGGCTTATATCATCGTGCAATTAGAGCAAGTATTTACGCATTTCGTACAACAACTTTAGAAAACTTATTTGCAGAATCAGGATTACCTTCTATCGAAGTTCGTATTAATGAAGCCAAACTGAAATTATTTACAAAACTGATGTTTTCTAATAATTCAGTAATTGATGATGACATAAAGAAACACCTCGCAGCAAAACGAACATATAGATACACGTCAGCTTTAAGCGAATCTTTCCAGTTAGCAAATAGTCTCAACATAAACACTGAAACAGCAAACTATACTCCAGATTATCCCTTCTGGTTTTTTAAGGAAAGCTCATGCGACTTATCTCTGTCTAACAGCCTGTTTTTAGAATACATAAGCCCTTTCCTTTTTATGTTTCGTTTATAAACGATAACGTTTAAAATTTGATTTTTATAAAACATATTCTAAAGCTTTAGTTTTAACATAAAAAGAGCTTTTTAGGTGTAACGAAAAAATCACACTCACAAAATTATTACAGTGAAGGAATACAAAAAATAATATCTATTAAAAAAAAATTCTATGAAAAACTTTAAATAAAATTAATTTCAAATTAATTTTAAATTTTATCAATAAGGGGGTAAGCAATTTAATTTCTAATTGATTTTAGCATTCAATTGGAAATCAATTTACCCATTAAAACAGGTTTTCATTGCCTTTCGTATTTTCCGTTGTTTGTTAGAACTAACTATGTTTTTTTTCTACAACTATAGGGTGTTTTTTTGAGGGGTATAGAACTTCGAATTGAAATAAAACACAAGAAAATCGTTTTAATGTCCATCAATTTGGCTTTATTGGAAGGATAATTTTATGCCATTAATGTTTAAATATGATTTCGGGCATGTGGCCGCCGCGGCTGGCTCGAATAAAGCCAATTCTACAGGTCCAATTTTCAACCACTTTTTCGAGCATATGGGGCCGTATGTTGGCAATAACGCCACGAATGTTGGCTTCCAAGTCCCCTAACGTTTCTGGTTTGTTGGCGTAGACGAGCGACTTCACATATCCCCAAAGAAAATAATCCAATGGTGTCAAATCACACGATCTTGGTGGCCAATTGACAGGTCCATTCCGCGAAATTATGCGCTCATCGAATGTTTCCTTGAATAAATCGATTGTGACGTGCGCTGTGTGGCATGTAGCGCCGTCTTGTTGGAACCACAACTCATCCACATTCATGCCATCCAATTCGGGAACAAAATAGTCGGTTATCATGGCTCTATACCGGTCTCCATTAACGGTAACTGACTCTCCAGCATTATTTCGGAAGAAGTATGGCCCAATGACTCCACCAGCCCATAGAGCACACCAAACAGTCAGTTTTTGTGGATGTAATGGCGTCTCAAGGGTCTCATGTGGATTCTCTTCACTCCAAATACGACAATTTTGCTTGTTGACGTAGTCATTCACCCAAAAATGAGCCTCATCACTCAACAAAATTTTGCGATGAAAATCAGCATCGAAATCAATCTCATTTTCGGCCCATACACCAAAATCACGACGCATTGCATGGTCTCGCGGCTTTAATTCTTGCACAAGCTGGATCTTGTAAGGTCGCAAGCCAAGATCTTTGCGCAAAATCTTCCATAAAGTTGATGGACAAAGCTCCAATTGCTATGCACGGTGGCGAATCGATTCATTCGGGTCCTCTTCAACACTTTGCTCTACAGCGGCAATTGTGCGCACTGTTCGACGTCTCTGCGGATGCGTATTATCACATAGAGTAAACGTAGTGCGAAAACGATCCATGGTTAACCGAATTAATTGAATTAGAAAATTAGAATTTTCTCTCGACTACGTCTTGGTCACACTTTTACCACACACAATCACATTCTTCGAAATGAACCACCCCCGTTATGTACTAATTGTGGAAAAATCATCACAGTAAACCACATTTTAATTGACTGTTTACATTACCAACCCGAAAGACGGTCGATTTTTGGATCTACCAACCCAAAAAACTTGCTAGAGTTTCCCACCGAGGATAACATTAAAAAAATTTTTGATTTTATTAACAGAACTGGAATTGTAATTTAGTTTAAAAGCAATAATCAATTTTTATTTAGATATCTTAATTAAAAACTTGAAATGTATATATTATTTTAGTAACACCCGGAGCTGATGGCCTAGTTGCTAATGCTCCTTATTTTAGTATTAGATTTTGTAATTAAGTTATAAATCTATTAAATCATAATAATAATAATAATAAAAATTCTTTGCATTGACCCTGTAGGAATGTTTTCGCGTAACACTTACATTAACCCTGTCGGAATATTTTTGTGTAGCGCTGCTTAACTTTGTCGACGGCCATTTTCGTAACAATATGAAATGTATTATAATATATGAGCTCATATGTGGATCCATATATAGAAATAAGATTTAATACATAGAGCCATATAAGAATGCATGCACACATGATATCTCACATAATATCGTTTTTGCAATCAAACAAAGCTTGCTATTTTATCACTGGTGAATTGGAAATCCATTAGAAAATACTTACGGTATGCAAAGTTTATATGCGTACCCTCAACGTTTAAAAAAGAAAAAATATTGTTGCAAATAAAAAACCATTCTTGTATGAATGGCCGGCCCCATTCAATATATCAAATAATCAAAAGGATAATCCAGTCATTAATTTTATAGAAAATAACAGAATTCTCTAGATAAGAAACAAAGTTTATATTACTGCAATACATTATATTGAAAACTATTTTTAGACGGATTATTTTTTCTTTTATAATTAATTATTTTAATCTGATTTCTTAGGCCCAATAATCGACTTCGCAATTGAGTGTTATTTAGCTAATATCCACTTAATTTTAAGTTGCACTTAATTGCAGTTTCATTTTTTCAGTCGTAAAATTAAATGATCACTTAAATACTATGAAAGTGTGGTAGCACTGTGAAATGTTGATAGTTCTAAAAGAAAACAGATGTTTAATGTAAATAAGAAAGTTAAGTTATCAACATGTAGAAAATTAAAAATTTTTTTTTAATATATGTACTATGTATTTATTGTATCTTCATATGTGAACTAATAATAAGTATTCAAATCTTAAATCTATAAAAAAAATTATTAGGCCCGACCAGAGTCGGACATAAACTTAGTGTTAGTAATAAATAATACATAAGTAATGATAATCAAAAAGGAAAAATAAATATATTATCAAGCTTCCAATGTCGAGAAAATACAACGAAGGCAAAACAAAATTTACGTTTGATAACATCGGCTCCATGGTACATCAAAAATTCAAATATACATCGTGATTTAAATATGCCACTAGTGACTGAAGAAATAGCAAAATACGCAGGCAAATATTTAACAAAACTCGAGTCACATCCTAATCCGCTGGCTCGTAATATTTTGAACTTTACTGGACACATCCGCCTTAAAAAGAGGGACACAAGGGCTCTTATACTTAACACTCCAGAAAATTAAAACTGCATAAAAACACATTTTATGAAACCAAAAGAGCATAAGAACGCATTTTTCTATTTATTTATTCCATTATATGATACTATGCATTGCATATGTTATATATTTATGAAAATTAAACGAAATTCTTTTTAATACGACCACATGATGTTCATGTACATGTTTTCAATAAACACACACAAGCACAATAACATATGGTATGCTCGTAAGACTTAAGTGTGATTTAAATATACAAGTTTGGGCATTTAAATGGCTCTCAACTTTATACTCAAAAAATGAATTCGGTACTTAAGAGACACTTAAGGCCATGTCAGATACAACTTTTGCTTCGCGTTGCGTTGAAGATTCGCTTTGACATCTAAGATGAAATGTACATGCTTATATGAAACATGTCACATAAAGTGCTTTTAACGCAAAGCGAAGCAAAAAGTTAGGCAACTCTAAATCTAAAATTTTTATTAAAATGTCGGTAAATTTACATAAAAAACGAGATCGTGGCATTACAGTAATCGAATTGTGTTGTGTTTTATACAAAAAACCAAATAGTGAAACAAACAGTGAGTGTTGTCAAAGTTTTTATTGTGTCATACACATTTTGCTTCACGCTTTTTTCCCAAAGTTAGAAACGTCACGCAAAGCGTTGAAGTTGTATCTGACACCGCCTTTAAAGATAAATGACACATAATTGAGAAGTCAATTATTGGGCCTTAAATTAAATTTTATGTACGAATATGAGTTTTGTGTTTTTGAAATAATTTATTCACCTTTTGACTTAAAATGAGGAATGAAATCACTTTTAGTTCGTTTTGAATGATTTTTCCAAACAAATGTTTCATTAAATACAACCTCCCTGTTCAAAACCTAAAAAAAAATAATTTTAGTAATTTAATTTATTGCACAGCAGTGCGAATCATGAGAGTATGAATATGAACTCTGCATACTGTATAGGGAATATTTACACATTCATGTATGAAAATGTATGAATATATATATATATATATATATATAATCATATATGCGCATATACCCTCATTTTTGGATCCAAATCATATATGGGATATCATATATGCCCCATACAATTTTTTTAGCAGGGTAATTATGTATATATCCAACACATATTTTTTCATATATTTTTCAAACTATTGTATAAACGCCTTATGCAAAAAAATATTTTACTTTGGCTTTAAAGTTCATATTAGTTGCCAAGCACTTTAAGGCTAACAAAGCTTTGTTAAGAAATCTTATACAAAAGACAACTTTAATTATTTTGTAATTTAATAGTAAATACTGGTTGTTGAACCACCATGTTCAACAACCACTTCACAGCTTATGATGTACAAAATAGAATACAATTTCATTCGGGTATTCAAATAATTTTTTATTTTATTAAATAAATTTTTATTATCTTCAAGTAAAGCAACATAATTTAAAAAATATGAGCTTCTGACATAGTAGGAAAATAGATAAACATTTCTGTGAAGTAAAAGTAAAAATATGAAAAATTATGACAATTTGTTTTATTCGAGTGAAATGCGTATTTGAATATCCAGCTTTTATCGACTCGTTTTGATTGTATGTACATCACTAAAACATTTTTGTATAATTGTATTTATTTTAATATTTTTTTATGGATTTTGCTATTTATTTCGAATCAGTTGGATAATTTGGTGATGTTTTCCATTACATGACCGACTTTGTTTCTTTTTAATATATGTTTTTTATTTATTGTATCTTCAAATATGAACTAACAATAAGTATTCAAACCTTAATCTAAAATATAATTATTAGGCCCAACCAATGTCGGATATAAACTAAGTGATAATTATTAATAATACATAAGTAGTAATCACTTGTATCTTGTATCTCTCTTTTTTAAGCGGATGTGTCCAGTAAAGTTCAATATATTACGAGCAAGCAGATTAGGATGTGACTCGAGTTTTGTTAGATATTTGGCTGCGTATTTTGCAATTTCTTCACTAGTGGCATATTTAAATCACGATGTATATTTGAATTTTTGATGTACCATGGAGCCGATGTTATCAAACGTAAATTTTGTTTTGCCTTCGTTGTATTTTCTCGACATTGGAAGCTGAATTCCGTAGCACCATATTGGTTTCAAAAGCGACTTATAATTATATCAAAAGTTTGCAGTCTATGCTAAGTGTTGAATTTCTACCAATCAGCCAATGTACTTACCTGAGTTAATTTAAGTTTCATTTGTGATAGCTTAGAATCAATGCGGTGTTTCCATGTAAGTCGTCGATCAAGGTGTACATATACCAAGATATTTCACATGTGAATGTTAGGAAGAACTTGATTGTTAATTCGAATGGGGGAACAAGTATCTCTTCGTAAGGTAAATTTTACTTGAACACACTTTTGTTCATTTACCTTAATTCTCCATAAGTTTAACCATAGTTCCATCTGGCTAATGTGTTACTGGAGTTTGCGGGATGCCTCATCCGGGTTTTCGTGCATACTAAGGCAGGTTGTATCGTCGGCAAATGTGGAAGTGTGGATACTACTGCTCACAGGCATATCACAAGTATAAATCAAATATAAAACTGGGCCCAATATAAACCCCTGTGGCACACCGAATGAGATAGTTTCAGGCATACTCATAAATTCTCCTTCCACAACAGTAAACTTCCGGGAAATAATGTAATTTTGCAAAAGATTTAGAATGTTTATTGCTAGGTATGTCTTCAATTTTAAAATTAGGCCTTCATGCCACACTTTATCAAATGCCTGAGAAATATCAATAAACAGCACAGAACAATCCTTCTTTTCTTCAAAAGTTCTTCTTATAAATTGAACCAATCTATGAGTTTGTTCAATGGTGCTATGCTGACTTCTAAAACAAAATTGATCTACTAATTAGAATTGGGGACAATTTTGTCTTGAGCAGTTTTTCTAAAAGCTTTAACATTGTTGATAGTAGACTTATTGGCTACTATCAGAAATAATAAATTTAAGATAGGAGCAGTCACTTATAGCTTCATTTTCAGATGTAACAGGAATCAATATGTGCAATATTAACAAAACAATTTGGGGTGCAAAATACACATTTTGGAAATATCAACTTAAAGTAGTCTTAAGCAGGTCGTACACGACATGTCTTTTACGTCTGACATTTCAACTTTTCAACTCAGATGTAATTCTGCATGTCAGTCAAAATTGTTGTTTTACAGAAGGTTTATAATATTCGGTCACAAACCTACATGTTAATTGCTTCTGACATAGTCTCTGTTGATTTTTCTATCTCTCTCTGTAAATATTTACACTACGACCACACCAGCAGTTTGATGTGTCTTAACACAAGCAATAACGCCGGCAGAATGATGACGTCCGATTGCTTGTGTTCACATAAATACTTAAATTGTCAATCATTTTATCATTTTCTAATTTTAAATTGAACTTTTATTTGTTTTATGTAGTTAAAACTTTTGTTTTCTATTTTTACGTTGAAAAATAATTAATATAATTTGTATTTGACAGCATGGGTTAAGAGATTGTTGCTCAGCAATGTATTTTAACATTTGGTGCTGAATATATATTTCAACACATATTCATACGGTCCACACGCTAATATCTTGTGCCGGCAATCGAATTTGACAGTTGCCACGATAATAATTGCCAAGATTATTGCTCGTGTGGTCGGCATGTTAGCACAGCTTTTATATAAACCAAAATGGTATTTTGCCGCCACAAAAATTTTTCTTTGCGGCGTAAAAAAGTTCAACCATTTTAACGATTTTTTCTTCAAATTCGAAGATACCAAGTTAGCATATAATAATGCAACGCTATTTATATTAGCCCAATTCACAATCTTGTGCAAATGGTCTTTCATCGTACCATGTGCGAAATAAAATAGTATATTGATACTCACCACTTAACAATTCTTAGTGGTGAGTATTTTGCACATGCTACGATGCAAGACCATTTGCACAAGAGTGTGAATTGGCTATTGCATGTACATAATTGCTATTTTTCATTATAAGAACAGCCGATGTCAGAAGGTTTGTCAGAAGAAAATAGAGCACGCTCTAATTGAAATTTTGTCAGACGGCTTTGCGTCTGACTTTTACAGAAGCAATGTTTTGAAGGTACCACACGACATGTACCTGTTTTACACTGGAAAATTTGACAAGTCAGACATAAAAGATATGTCGTCTACGGGGTGCATTAACAAACGTGTGTGCATACTTTAGAATTTTGATATAATAATTTTTTTAGAATACAACTTTACTTAACATTGGCAAAACTTGGTTAAGTTTTTTTGCATACGACCCTAAAGCTATGTACAGACGGTTGTCAGATCAATGTGCTCAAAATTTTTTACAACCGTGTGAACTGACAATTTTTGTCAGACGTCGTTGCCAGAAAAAGCATTGTCAGTCCATTGCAAGACTAGCAACTGACAACATATTGTCAGGCATCTTACAATCGTGTGAACACATTGTAAAGTTATTGCCAGATATTTGTCAGACATTTTAATATTGTCAGATGTGCGAAGTTTATGCATCTGAGGCAATGGTGTTATTGTAAGAGAATTCTTTCTATGGGCAACACTGCACACGCCTGATTTAAAAAATAAATTTATAATAAAATATATGCAGACAAAATCATTGCAATTGCTTTATGATCCATAATAATTTATACTTTCACTTTTTACATTTAACACAAACACAAACGATAAATATTTAACAATTTCTATCAAATGCTTTAAGTCTGGAAACGCATAACAACAGATCTAACAATTTGTGCATATGACAACCGTGTGAACTGACAATTTTTCTACTGACGATTTTGTCAGATGAATTTATTGTCATACAACCGTCTGGCAATAAATTGTAAGATTTCCTAACAACCGTGTGAACTGACAAGGAATATTTTGCTGGCAATTTTCGATTGCCTGTACATTGTCAGCACATTGCCAGATCTGACAATATTTTAAGATCTGACAATCGTCTGTGCATAGCTTAAAACTTTAATTTATTATTTATTTTTCATTATCATTTATTTTCTAAGACAACAATCTTTTTTGAAGAAAATAAGTTAGAAAATTCAAACACAAGAACTCAAAAATATGTTCAAACAACGTCCAAAATATTTGTACTGAATTAATGCGTTAGATTTTTAATAATTTTTTATATTAAAATACTATATCGAAAGCTGAATTCGGTTCGATAGAAAATTCGTTACTCACAAATTTTCGATGCTCATATCGATGCAGAGTAGGGATGTAAGGAATGTTCACATTCGATTTCGCATTCGCAAATTATTCGCTTACTTTTGCTATTTGCATTCGCATTTGCGTTCGCTAAAATATGCAAATATTTCAAGCGAATACTAAAAACAAAAACAATTTTTTACTTCTTTTACGAAAATATTTTGCGATTAACAAACGTCAAAACATGAACATTTTTTTAAGCCAGCATGAAAAAAATACATATACTTACAAGTAAAGCATTCTAATCAAAGCTTTAAAGCTTTTACAGCGGTGTTTGGAAATATTTTTCAGTTTTTGAAAAAGAAAAGGCAGTGTTTGATTTGCGCGAAAATATTTTCTACTTAAGACTACTCTGTTCAAACTTTTGAAAAATGTTGAACACCATTCATTACTTCCTTCATACACAAAAATTTGAAATGCAAACAATATTAACTAGTCCCTGTTGGTTGTAAATTCCACGCGAAATAAGTGCCACTCATATTATTTCCCATGAAACTTAAAATGTTGAAGACACACATATTTCATATGTTTTTCCCAAGATGACGGTTAAAAATCGGCTTTAATCGGCTTGTCATATTTATCAGATATGTCCGATGAATTTTTATTTGAAATATTTAAAAAAGGGTTATTTTATGTTCTTTTAAGTTATATTCACGAATTATATTCACCTTAACTTATTTTTAGGCATTTTATATGTTTGACACATCTTAGAATGACGCGTGTAATATATACCGGAATGGTCTAGAAATGCTATGAAATACTGATAGCAGCTTCGTCCATTAAGCACTAGTTTTTTGGCTTTTTGAATTTTAAAGTTGTATATCATAGCCTGTCAATGTCGCCCCATAGTTACGGTGAGCATATTTTTCAACAAAAAATAAAGGACATTTACAGCCCTTTACACAATCCAAAGTTAAATGTTAATTGGCATTTTAACTGGCAGTTAGCCTAAGACGTATTTCACAATTTATGGTTATCTCTTAACTGACAGTATTTAACCAAAAAGCGATTGTTAAATATAACTGACAAAATTCTTTCGGTTAAGATATTAACTGACACTTTTAATAAATAAAAATGGATAGAAATATAAACAAGCACTTATATTTATGCAATATTTTCAATATAAAAAAAGCTAAAGCTAGAAGAAAAAAACTTGAACGTCGAAATCACCTTTCTTTATCTGACGAAGAATTTAGAAAAAGGTATAGACTGTCTAAATCCGTTGCAGCATATATTACCAACGCCATACGTAACAAAATAACATCAACAACGCAAAGGTAAGATATTCCATATTCTTAAGTATATTTTGGAATAATGCAAGCAATTGTGAAATCACTATATTTCGTGCCTTATCGTCAACGCAAATGGTGCTGTTGACTCTTAGGTTTTATGCCACTGGCAGTTTCCTGATAGTTATAGGAGATTATTGTGGTGTGTCGATTGCAACCGCTAGCCGCGTTATTAAGAAGGTATCGAGGTCAATAGCAGAGTTTTCAAGAACATTCATAAAAATGCCACATTCGCAAAATGAAATGAGAAAGACATCCACACTTTTTCACAGCATTGCTGCATTTCCTAAAGTAATAGGAGCAATAGATTGTACACACGTTAAAATACAATCTCCAGGTGGTGTTGATGCAGAAGTTTTTAGAAATCGTAAAGGCTATTTTTCATTTAATGTTCAGGTGGGAGATGTATACTATATAATTTTTTAAATATTATGCAACTTACTTTGTGTGTTTGTATACATATTAATTAGGCCATTTGCAATTCAAACCTCGAAATAACAGATTTAGTAGCCAGATGGCCAGGTTCAGCACATGACAGCTACATTTTTAGCAATAGCCGTATTAAAGCCCGGTTTGAAAGCGGAGAATTTGGTTCCTATTTACTTTTAGGTGATAGTGGATATGGCGTCAAATCATACTTGATGACACCTTTAACTAATCCAACAACAGAAGCAGAAAAGCTTTACAATGAGTCACAAATTAGAACTCGTAACGTCATAGAACGCAGTTTTGGAGTACTTAAACGTCGTTTTCCAGTGCTGTCTCTAGGATTGAGACTATCTATTGACACATCAATGACTGTTATTGTAGCTTGTGTAGTCTTACATAACTTATGCAGACACCTTAAGGATATAAATGATTTTGATGATTTTGTTATTTCAAGTGACGAAGAAATTAATGTAACGGAAGGAGGATTTTCGAGCACTCGAAATGATATTATTCAAAATTATTTTTCAAAACTATGAATATGTACATATGTATAAAAACGATAAAAAATAATGCTTGCAATTAAATACTTACTTGTATTCAAACCAATATGATGTTATTATATTTCATAAATGACGAAAATTGTTTTAAGGAAAAAATTTATTTCAAATCATTTATTCAAAATAAGATTTATCACGATGTTAAAAAAAGTTTTACTACATATTTAGTAATAGGTAAAAATAAAAAAACAAATAAACCTCAATAACACACATTTTAAAATTTGCTTCGAGTTTGAAGTTTTTCAATTTCCATTTTTTTTAAACTAATTTCCAGCTGAAGTAGTTCCGCTTTCAAATTTAGTTCGGCAATTTGCAGCTTATGTCGCTCCTCAGCTCTTTTTTCCTCATTTTCAAAGAAAATTGCCTGCTTTGTCAGTACTTGTTCATTTTTGTCAGAATAAGCGTAACTATTAAATTTGAGTTTTGCCGATTTTTTCTCTTTTAATTTTTTTGGATTCCATTTGTCCCACGAGCTTATCTAAGAAAAGAGAGAGAGAGGCAGGGTTTTTGTTCCGTAAAATCTACTAAATGAAACTAAAGCCTACAGTACACCGCATGTAAAAAGCCACATGCGTATGTAGCGATGACGTCACGAGAATTTTCAGCATGTTCGTTGCATTTTCTAAAATTACTAGTAGTGGCTAGATGCCGTAAAATTTTTATAGTTTTTTTGTTCCAAAATACAGATGTGGCACATGTAGCCGAATCGAAGGCATTTTCTGGGGCAGCTCGTCTGTAAGCATGTTAATATATACATGTACATATGTTGCTAGTACACGGCATGTAGCAAATGTAGCATTGTGATGACGTCAAAATTACGTCAGAACCACATGTGCATGTGGTTTTTTACATGCCGTGTACTGTAGGCTTTAGGGATATTATGAATTCATTTAACGAAATATACAAACATACGAGGCACTAATATTGTTATGTACATTTCGTTGGTCTCAAGAAGAAATGTCCTAACTCACAATACGTGTTTACATAGATATATTAAGAAATTCACTTTCATTATATCGTTCATTTACATACTTCAATAGTGCTATAACTGAAAAAATTAGTTTTTTGAGCTAATAATGCAGAATAATGCGACATTTTGTATTTTATCTTGTGTAAAAATTTCAAATAAATAGCTTGTACCATCACTTCCTGAGAGAATAATTTGTTTTCATTTCTCCATTGAGTTGTATGCAAATTGAAAACTTAAAACGCGTTTTCTGCAAAACTGTTTTTTTTTAGTTGTGACACTATTGAAGTAAATCAGCGATATGTACTTATAAGCACAGATTTTTAAACACTTATTTCTACCTTAGCAGCTTCTTCAGAAGACTTAACATGTGAGCCTTCATCTTTTGTTTTAAACTCAAATTCATCTTCCAGGAATTCTATTTCACATACGTTTTTTTCATCCTTCTCCTCACCTTAAATAAAAATGTTTTTGTAATATTTAAAAATAATTAAGAAAAATTAAAAAAAACTTGCCAGTGAATATATCACAGTCGTATTCATTTAACAGGCCTGTTGCTGACTTTCCTAGCAATGAGTGAATTCTTTCATCACTGCAGGAAACCTTTTTCTCATAGGAACCCCCACCAGTTTTATATAATTGATTCCGGTCTTGAGCAATTGCAGTCTTAGCCTTTTTCTTCATATTTTCATATTTATTTTTAAGGTTCTTTGAAGATCTGACTACATTGCATTGGGATCCAAATTCAGATGAGATTTTCTCCCAAGCATCGTTCTTTTCTTGCCAACTTACTGCATTGGTTTTTTTATTTTCAATAATGTGGGCATATTTTTCCACCAAAGACATTAGTACATCTTCTTGTGATGTAAAGTTTGAAGATCTACACATATACATATAAGTTTATAATAAATTATAATTGTATTAATGCTTATAGAATCTTACCTTGCATGCTTATTTTTTTGTGTTTGAAAACTAGTTTCATCCAGAGAATCCACGAAAAATATATCTTCTTCTTGGATCATTTTACAGGAGCTAATGCCATATATATGTATGTACATATATGTATATTGAAAAATATTATATTTAAATATTCAAAACTATTCTTATTTGCCTACGTACCTTTATTATTAAGAAATAACACTTTTTTTAAATTTATTTAAAGAAGAGAAACTTTTTGTATTTTGAAAAATTGTTACACTTTTTTGACGTTGGTAAACAAACTAAGAGGATTGCCATACTTTCCCTAAAAAATTATTGTTAAGTAACCGGATGATGGTGAAACACAAATTATTAACTGTCGGTTAGCAAGTTCTTGTTAAACAAACTTGCAGTTAGTAAATTTTTTCCCTAAACTTAGTTTTTCATTCTTTATGAAAACGGCCGTTAGAAATGTAATAAAAATTAAGGCAAAACAAAATTTTACGGTTAATAACATCGGCCCCATGGTACATAAAATATTCAAATTTACATCGTGATTTAAATATGACAGAAGTGACTGAGGAAATTGCAAAATACGCAGGGAAATATCTAACAAAACTCGAGTCACATATTTTGAGCTTTAGGACACATCCGCTTAAAAAAGAGGGATAAAGGGGCTGTAATACCCAACACTCCAGATAAAACTGCTTCAAAATACTTTTTTTCATGACTACACAAAGCTACACCATGATACAATAATATAAAGGTAAAACCATTCTCTCTTTTCGTCGCCATATTAACCTTCTGACGTTTACCTCGATTATTTTTTACTCTCAAAAATAATGCTACCGTATTCATTTGTAAAATCCGATTTTTTTATTACTCTTTTGACTGTTATCCTTTTTTAATAAAAAAAAATGTTTTATAACAAAAATATTTAGGGAATTCACAATAGCGTTTTAAAACGTGTCTTAATATTGCAACGTTTCAATTTTAATACTTTAATATGGTCTGGCAAGTTTGTTGTTTTTGTTTTGTATGTAAATCAAATTAATTACCATGTGGCAAATTTAACAGTATAAAAAGCATGTCATTTTCAATATGGCAATATAGTAATGTTAAACTAAACATGTTAAAACTGTCAACGCAGATGTAGTTGACGAAAAAATATTTGTATTTTTCGCAGAACAAAAGTTATTTTAATAAATTTATCCAATAATAATTTCTAATTAAAATTTTTTTGTTATTTTAATACGTACGGAAGAAAATAATTCAGTCTCTCATAAGCATTCGTACAAACATGCATTTTACTCTCTCTCTTTCTCATATATTACACACTATTTTATAACACGGATGGAAATCATGGTACAATTGTACTTTTTATGGTACATTTTTGACGTTGTTGGTACCGTGGTACTACCGCGAGTTACTTGGTACAATTTCAAAATGTCAATGTTTCACTATATGGTTACATTAATTTTGCTATGTTCTCTTCAATTTTTTTTTGTGTGTTTTATTTTAATCTGTAATTTAATAGTCGAATCTACGAATGTACCTTTATGAATGTAATATTTAATATTTTTTGTTATTTTTTTATTGTATACTGAATTTTTATACACATTTGTGTTAAGTTTCTGTTTTTTATTGTAAACTTCTGATTTTTTATACTCATTTTTTTATGTTTCTGTTTTTATTAATAAATATTAAAAATTGGTACCGTAGTTGGTAGTTGGTACAAAATCCAAGAAATCATTTTCCTTCCATGATTTATAAATAATATAAAGATGTATGTGTGTTTGCCTGAATTTGATATACACCCCAGCAGAAAGTGCGAATAGTGAAAATGTACTGAGTCACTTTTGAGTTTGTCACCAGTACTACTCTACAATTATTCCCCATACAATACTTTATGCTATAGACATTTAGCATGTGCTTGTCATTGAAAATCTACTAGTAACACTAAAACAATTGACTAGGTAGTGAATTCATAGTTCTAATGGGAACATGGAGACAACCGGACATTTACTGGTTCATTTCTATACCTTACGTACATACAAATTTATGTATACTGACAAGTTGTTGCAAAATCCACCAGAAATATACCACATCTGTTTTCTCTATTTCTTTTATACTGACGAATAGAAGAGAAATTGTAGACAATGTAACTACTACTACAATTTTAGTGTTGACATAGAGACACTTGGCCCCGGTCTGACTGCAGGGACCAGGGAAGTCCAAAAATGTTTTGCAGCTGTATGGGTGAGAGAATTTTAATTACAGTGAAAAGAAAAAGTGGGCACAAAGATTTTAATTGAAATTTAACATTTAAGAAATTTATTATCCGACATATTGTCAGAAGTTTATTTTAATTTGAAATTTATTTGCTAGTGGTTCAGCGTTGTCTATATATATATTTCATTTTGCCTTATAATTACTTTTATTGTTATCCGATGGATTTCTAATTGTATAAAGGTGTAGAAAAATAAAATAGATTCATATCGAATATAAATTATTTGCTGGGTTTTTGTATTAGTTTCTAAGCCTACTACGCTTATTTTTCTTTTGTGATTTTCAAAAATACTATTATTTGTGAATTCTCAAATAGTTCTTGAAAGTCTGTGCATAAGATAAGAGGTTTGTGACTATTCAAAATGTGTGGTTGAAGTCTACTGATGATTTGTTACAGCAACAATGAAATATATAGACAACGCTGAACCACTAGCAAATAAATTTCAAATTAAATTAAAATTTAATTACAAGAATTTGTTTTGGTTGTAAAAAAGGTAAAAGGGTATAGTTTAAACTGAATTTTCTATTTTCCGATTTGGTAAAATTAAAAACTTTTCAACACATTTTTCTGTTTTAAAATTTTACTTTTTAAAAAACAAAATGTATTGAACATTTTCTGACTTTATCAAGTAAACAAATAGTAAATTGTAATTGTAGTAATAGAAACTCCATCGGTAAACGTTTTTACATAACAATATATAAGGTCACTACGCTTGAAAGTTATTTTCGTTAATTAAAATATAACTTGTTTTCATTAGTTTCTTCCCCTGCAACCATTTCCTAATTTTTCCTCATCATTATATGTAACCGTATTGATATGAAAAGTCTAATAATGTCTATAAGTAACATTTTATACTGCCTCTTATATGTTGGATAACATAAAATACATTGGGCATTATCAAAGGCATTGTATATCGAAAAGTATTTTCTTAATTCTATCATTTATATTATCCACTGTAGTTGAAAAAATATCAATACAGCCGCTACGCATGTGCACTTCTTGCCGTCTGGCCACAAAACATACAGAAGTGTCACGAGACGGAAGATACGGGTATTTTTCAGTTTGTCTCGTTTTCCCTCAAATTTTGTCGTCGGTGTTTTGCTACGTCTTTCTAGTGCAATACATTTTTATTAGCTGTGTTAATTGGTAAGTAGTAATACACTACAGTATCAAATACACTATGCTTTTCTCTTTTTTCCACGAATTTTAACAAAATCCTGATTGGAGCTTTTTTTACCTGTCACTTTCTTCACTTCTGTGTATTTTGTGGTCTGGCAGACAACTAAATTAAATGAGCATAACAAAGTGATGGGTGGAGCCAATTAACAATTGTTGAATGCAGCGATGCCAATTTAGCGCGTTTCGCGCTAGATTTAGCGCGTTTTAACTATGCCAAGCACGCTTTTTTTCGTCTTAGCGCGTTTAATAAAAAAAGCGCTAAATTAGCGCGTTTTGAATCAAGTCAAGAACAGTGTTGGTATTAAAGGGTTGCATTTGTATACTCGTTTGTATAGCCAAAACAAATATACCATGGTATGTACCATGTAATTGTAGTGTGAGCGACAGAACTAGTATAAGAGTTATTGTGTGTGCGTGCTTTTCCAAATTACAATACAATTAAAAACAAATAACAATTGCTTATTGTATTGCTGCTGAGCAACTGTTTGATCTGTTTCTGCTTAAAAACACATATTGTAATACAATTATATGAAAAAAAACCATTGTTGAAACAAGTACATGATGGACAGATGTATCTGCGGACGTTCGTTATGTTATTTTGTGGCGCATCCAAGTATAGAGAGAGAGACAATTTTGCTCTGAGAGTAATTACACTTGCATATCGTGTGTCATTTTTTTGTATTTGCAGCTCATGTGTTTCATGTACATGTATCATCTACTTACATATATATGTGAAATTTTGCTTTTATTCATTCATCATCAGCCACGTATTTTTTCTCAACACAACATAAGTCACTTACGGTAAAAGCAGTTTTATGTATCTTATTTGTTTAAAAAAAAAACAAAAAAAAAAATAAATGTGCTCTTTTCATTTGCTCATTACCCAACCATACAATAATTGCTTTAAAAATCAACATTTACAACTAGTAACAGAAAACGCTAAATAACATATTTGTTCATACCAGAACCAAAAACACGCAAAAACTAGTGCAAACAGATGTATCTGTGCAATGCTATAGTTGGTATCTCTACGAAGATCAAAAGCACATTAAGCCGTTGCAAAAAGGGTAAAAAGCGCAACAAAAAATACGAAAAAGAGGGTAAAAAAGCAGGAAAATATTTTTTTTTTAATTTTAATACATTAAGCCATTTAAAAAGGAGAGTTTAGAGTGTAAAAGCTCAAAATATAATTTAAAATTTTTGCTTAACAATAAACAAAGTATTTGAGATGTAATAACAGAATTTATTAACATATTAATTAAAACAAAATCTTGAGCGACATCATCACGTACAGCTGCGACATTTTCGGTCGATCGACCTGGTCGAAGGCGCGTTGTTGTCTTTACATCACTAACAGACCCAGTTTCGGCAAATTTATCGATTAATGTCTTTACAGTTGACTCTTTTGGAGCATTATTGTGACCGCAAATTGATCGCAAATTTGCGAACTGAAGCCGCAAAACTTTCACCATTTTGGTAAAACAATTTCACAATGAGAATGCGTTGTTCATTCGGGTAGCGCTCCATTTTTACTAACCTCGTACCTTCTACTAGCAAACAATAACAATTGTTCAAATGTCAAACAATGACACTTCGAATGGCGCCAAATTTAAATCTTGCATTCTTGTTGGGACACCCTTTACAATAGTAGGTGAAACTTAGGCTTAGATTAAGATATGTACATATGTTACTGAAAAATCATTTACACAAAGAATGCATTAAAAGCGTCACTCTTTTCTTGAGTACTCTTAACTTAAAAGTTTTTGGCTACCCGTTGTCAAAAACAACTGACTGCTATTGATAACCTCATGCTTTCAATCGCAATCGGCCCTTAAAATTTAACCACTCTTACGCGTTGAATACAAATTTACCTACATTTGTTGCAAACGTGAACATTTTGATTTACTTTGCACTTACAAATTAACAGCCTTATGAAAAGTCCGAAATCGGCCCGTAAAATTAAACCACCCTATAGTATTATTTAATATTTGTGTAAGCTTTAACAACTGCTTATTGCATACTACTTTCAATCAATTATTATGCAGAGAATTATTCCAGTTACTTCCGTTTTTTATTTTGCAAAAAAAAATTAAATTTTTTAATCCTAATTATGAAAAGTTTTCTACATTGTTTTAACATAGTATCCGTTATTGTCATTAAAATCAATTTAAGAAGCCTCAGTTAAAAGATGCTGATATTAGTGCTTAAAAGTGTTTTAGTTTTGTAAATTAAAAATATTTTTATTTAACAAAAAAGCACCAAAAGCACTGCCAGAAATTGTTAAAAGCATTGTAAATACCCGCTTTTAAAAAAAGGGTATTAGCCAAAATTTCGCGTTTATGAAGATGTAAAAAGCACCAAAAAATACCCGAAACGCACCAAAATACCATCACTGGTCAAGAATATAATTTCAGTTCAATATTTTGTAACTTTTTTTAAATAAATTTAACAATTTTCTAATATCCAAAACTCTGATAAAATTTTTTAAATTAGTTAATGATTCAGCTGTCGCAAACAAACTTCGCTTGACCTTGGTTAGAATTACAAACGCATTTTAATACTGTAATGACAAATATTTTGAAATTTCACAACTAAAAGTACATATGTATTACATACAATGACCCAAAAAATTTACATAACTTACAAAGCATCTACTATAGCTGAAGTACAAAAAGCATTTGAATCGGAAAACTATTCGACAATTTATATGTTGTTACAAAGATTTACAAATAAATTAAAAGTAAAAAACGAAGGATTTCGATTATTTGGAAGGCGATTCTGATTTTGTATTAAATGATTTTAGTTTATTAAAACATAATGTCGAGGAAGGAATATTGCAAAATCTGAAAAATTAATTGTGATACGAGTAGTAATACATACATTGACTTTTATTGAAATTTAATTTAGCGCGTAGAAAATAGCGCGTTTTTGCTATAAATATTTGACAATGCTGTAACTTAGCGCGTTCTAGCGCGTTTTGAGGGGGGTAGTAGCGCGTTTGGATTATAAATAGTTGGCATCGCTGGTTGAATAAAACGGGCATCTATGATATACACAGTATGTGTATTTATATCAGTGGTGCCAACTTTTTTAAAGCAAAAAGCACTGTTCGGTCATGAAAAAGAACCAAAAAATGCAATAAATATGTTTGTGCAGGATGAAGATTTGAATTCAAATTTTATTTTTACTCTTTTATATATTGAATTAAATCATCCACTATAGTCGAAATGTCAAAACACTTGAAGAAAATTTAAGTGGAAATGTTTTGAAATTTTGGTCCTTATCGATTGCCCTAGTTATACTTTTAAAATAATTCATAGCACTAAAACTAATTTTCCATTTTTGTAGTCTTAAATTTTTAATGCTTCGTTCTTCTGCATTTCTTCAACTTCACCGCATTTGTTATTATATTCTTTTATAACGTCTATGTGTCCTCTGTAATTTCTATAAATATGTTCTTAAGGATACATAAAGTTTTTTTTTTACAATTTTGAAATTATGTTGCGATTTAGCTCTAAAATCAATTACTTTTTTTCGTGATAGCCATTTCTGCACACTGTGAATGAGAACTTATGTAGTTCCCTATCTGTATTTCATCCAATTGAATAAATACTGCAAAGAAAACATTCCGTATCAAAAAATTGTCTAATCCATGGGTGAACATCAGTAGCAAATTTTTGCAAATTGAATTCACACGTATTCTTATTCTCTTTCATTTAGTCTTATCCGAGATAAGTTTTTGCTTATCTTTTAATTAATTTTTCTCAAACGCACTGCGAGAAATTTATTATGTACTATGCTGTTTATGTAAAAAAATGCTTTTGCCTACATGAAAATTAAAACTTATTTTCTTTTACAAATTGGTTTTTAGTAGTTTTAGAGCCAATTTCACCAACTCTATTTAAATATCAATTCATATTTCAATGTCGATTTTCATGAATTTTTGTATGGAAAAATTGCTTTTAAATATGAATTGATATTGAAATAATTTGGTGAAATTAGCCCTTAAACTCAGAATTAAAGTGAATAATAATGTTTATTTATTATTTTTTGTTGAAACGGTTTTCTAGAAAAAAATTCTTTCATAAAAAAAATCATATAAGAATTACTTTTATTAATGGTTTCTGCCTGTGTGTTTATCTTTTTCGCTCACTTACACAACCTTAAATTTATCTTGGTCACCCATGGTCTAATCAGATATTTTTGACATAAAAAATTTATATTATTGTATCATGCATACAACCAAGACGTTACGTCCAATTCTCAAACTTCATATTCCTATTAAGTTTTTTCAGTATTTTTATAGGAAATTTGATTATTAGGAAGGAATGCAAAGAAGCAAGTACAGTCACCTTGTTAGATTGAGTATGCGTGTATGTGTTTAAATTTACAGTTTCAAAAAAGTGAAAAAATCTTAATTCGCGTTTTTTATGAAGCTACTAGACTATCACAAATTTATATTTAGCCTAATTGTAAAACGCACTAAAAGCACTAAATTCCAAGTTAGAAAAGCACCAATTTAGTGCCTTTTTAAAAAAGCACCAACTTGAAAAAAATGCGCACTGTTATGACTTATAAAGCACTAAATCTAGTGCTAAAGGTACTAAATAGGCATCACTGATTTATATCGTTGCTTGCTGACAATCAGGGATGATAAAGTTGGTACAATTGTACTTTTTTTGGTACAATACAAACCCTAAAAGTACGTTGGTACCCCCGTGACTCATTTGGTACTATTTGAACAATTTTCGAGAGACTATCCCTTGTTTTTTTACACAAAAAATAAATCGCGATGACTTAAAGTACATATATCCAATTTGAAAGGAAAGTGCTGAATTTGATTTATTAATGAAAGCGACTAAGGTAGTCGGTAGATATGCATTACACTTGTTTGGTTTATTATAAAGAACTACATCTATCTTCACTGGGGTTTCATTCTCAATATGATAGCATCGTCTTCATTTATTTTATATATTGTATTATTATACAATAAATAAGAAATTTGCTATATTAATATCATATCAATCGCTTAAATGATGAAATTAAATGAAGCTAGTTATGCTATATACATACATATATAAACGATTAAAATTTGCTATGAAATGAAAAACTTTATATATCTAGAAATAAAATTAAAAGTTTTATAGTTACGGATTTTAAAATAAATGTTAAACAGTTCTATATAACCTTTTGCAAAAATAAATTAAAAAAAAAATTACTTTTTCATGACGAAATTTTAACCTGGCTAACAAAATTCACTCCCGAAAATGTTACAAGTATCGTAGCTTTCTTAATAAAAAATATTCCCAAAAGTAAATATAAATTCTGATAGTATAAATAACGAGTTTCGAATTTTAAAACACACTCATCAGCGAATGTAGAAAGAGTATTTTCATAATTTAAACGAAGACTCGAAAGTCCAATAAAAACAAAAGAAAGGCCCTAACTCGTATTTTTTTTACGAAATTGAGTTTTTCAGTGATTCCAATACATTTCACACAAATACACCTCGCTACAAGAATTAATTGCAATAGTTTAAAAAAATCACGCTTTTACTATTAGTTGTACTAAAATATTACAGAAAGAATATTACAGTTTATATTGTGTTTTTACCTTCCCATTTCTACTTGCGACCAACGATATGTATTTACTGCCTCTTCCACTAAAAAGAAGAAAGAAGACTAGTATCCGAATTCTAATAAATTTTCACTTTTGAGTTAATGATGCAGATTAATCTGCATCATTACGATATGATTCTGTTTTAAAACAAACACAAAATTTTCATTTTTCATTAAGTCGTGTGTAAATTTGTGTTCTGGCAAACTAGTTTTTTTTAGTTATGACGTTATTTGAGTGAATGAGCGAAATGTGTTAAAAATATAATAAAAAAAGTTAAAACACAAAAAACGAGTTTAGTACTATTGGGGTCGAAAAAGTACAATTTTAAAAGCTAATTGGTACGAAATTGGTTTTCTCATTTATCATCCCTGCTGACAATGAAAAAATTAAGATAGCGCAATATTGCCACATTAAAATTTTAATACCTATACTCATTGTGAATTCCCTAATTGAAAAATTCATCACTATTGCATTAAAAGTTACTAAATAGATATTAATATATATAATAAATAATTGTGATATGTGTAAAAAAATAAATGTTGAGCAATGAGCTGCATATACAACAATTGCAGTAATACCAAGCATTTTATCAAAGGCACGAGTTTTTTTTTCAAATCTTCAATTCCATATTTGCGGCAGAAATGGATAGAAGCATGCAATATAGATGATGGTTTGCTACCAAAAAATCCTTTGGTTTGTTCTGTTCACTTCCGTGAAGAGCATATGAATATAAATAAACATTGGACCCGTTTGAGCCTAAGTGCAATTCCTCTTCAAAGGTAACTGCCACATTAAATACATCCATTACATTATTGCTTTAAAGCAGTATTGTCCACACGTACACTTTCACATTCTGGGAGTCTACTCCGTAATTCGAAACGAAAGAAAATGCTTTCGAATTTGAGTGTTATTAACATTATTCTACTAAACTAGCCATCATTTAATAAGTACTGGTATACTCTGTAACTAAAAATAAAAGAAAATGCAACTGCTTTGGAATGTGTATGTTAATATTATGCACGGTTAGGAAGGGTGGTGCTACAACACACCTCCAATCGTTTACCAAAATAAAAAAAAGTGAAACAAAAACCGTATAAAAGCAAGGCTATTTTGTGCTAATTACATGCTATTCAAAATTCATGTTTGAACAATTTTTAATATATCTTCAGAGAATAAACCATTACATGTATTATTCAAAACCACAAATTACACATTTCCAAAAACATTCCTAAAAAAAAGTTCCCAGTAATTTCGTGTGGCAACGTTTTCCTCTCTGTTTACAAAAAAACAGTAATCAAATAATTGGGACAAATTCAGAATTAATTTTATACGTTAAATGTGGTTGTACCTTTATATTATTGTATAATGAGCTACACAAAGTTGAAGCGAAATATTGGTAAGAAAAATAAATAAAATTGTAAATTAACTACAAAAGACCTAAAGCTTATTATGCCTGTTGTTATGTTACATACATACATACAGTTTTTTCCACTCCTCAACATCTAGGATTTTTTGAATTGTGACTCTTTATGATTTAGTGTGCGATATGTACTTTTTTCAGTGTTGCCAGGTAATTCCACTTTTGAATGATTATAATTTCTATTGTATTGATGTTGACATTTTCGGGTTTTAATAAAATAAAACTTAAAACTTTACCCCCATACTCATAAAAAAATTAAATGAATTTGAAATTTATTTTAGGAAAATTTTGTATGGAAAGTTTGAAATAAAATACATTTCAAATTCGTTTAAAATTTAATGAATATGGGGGCTAGAGTTTAAAGAAAAAAAAAAATTGCAATCTAAATTAAAGGACAATAAAGGACTATTGATTAAAAAAAGGAGACTTTATTTTAAAAAAATTTAAAAGGACATCATGTTAAAAAAAGGACTGTCCTCTTAAAAAAATGTCGAATGGTCACCGGACCCATAGTACGTAACTTCAATCGACTTCCTATAGAAATGATACACATACACGAATATGATTTCTGTCGTTGGCTAGTACTGCTGTATAGTGGAATTACATGAAGTCGGAAAATAGTCGGCTCTATTTTTAGCCGAAAGCAGCCGCCAGTACCGGCGTGGGCTGAGATAACTGCAAATAAATCGGCGGCGGCTTCGTTCTCTGTATCGATGTTCTATAGCCAGCAAAGATCGAAAATCGAATGCACCTCATAATAAAGTCCATAATCAGTGTTGGCGCAAACCCGGGTTTCTACAAAAAACAAAGTCCAGTCCAGTGAGTTTTTCTAGCGTCCCTGCAGGAAATGGAACTGACACAAGACTAGTCACGTGATCGGGCCCCAAGTGATAGGGACCAGTCCGCGTTCTAACACTTCATATGAAGCGGATCAGCCACTTTTACATTCGGATGACCTAGGTTGGGGTTAATTGATACTTTGTATGCACCTTGTCACTTGTCACTGAACTATTTCATAAGGACCTAATCGATGTAGAATAATATAAATAATTAAAAAATGCCAATCCGACACTTAAATGTAACAATAGGTTTGTTCATTTACTAAAAACTGTTAAGAATTTGTAACAATTGTTACTGGAAAGTGTTCATTAACTCAAAAAGTTTTCAGGGAGAGTACGGCAAAAGAGAGAAAAAAAATTGAGAGACAAAAAAATTATCACAACCTCCTGTTGTGTGTTTTTTTCTTTATTTTTAAATTAATTATTTAAAAAATATCTGAAAAAGAAAAACTCAAATATGTGAATTTCTTTATTAAAAAAACATGTATGTATAATGTAAAAAGAAAGCTTATTTTCTTAATTTATTGTTTTTCTTTCATTAAACCACATAAATTCAATTTTATTGTCAATCAGCCTTATTCATAAAAACTTTAAACAACATTTCAAATGTTCTTTAAGCAAAATTCGCTAAAATTGTATTCATAATAGAATTTTAGCTTAAAAAACTTTTTTTAAATCAGCAAATTTTAAAATTGACTGCACCCATGTTTAAACCAATTTTAAGATGACGTTGTTGTAATTTTGCTTCGTGTTTGTTTACATTTTCAACGTGCATGTAGTACGTATGTATTAGGGTGTTCGATTATTCGACTTTTCCAGAAACCGATTTTCGAATAGTTCGAATATTTGAAATTATAAAAAACCCAGGATATCTATCAGTGTGACCAGATTTTAAAATAATATTAAGCTAAATAGCGTTTGAAAACGACGTAAAATAAGCTAGAAAATTAAATTTTAAGCCAAAAAATAAAGCTAAACTTTTTCCAACTTCTTTCACTTTGCTATATTTTCTTATTGCTACGTTAAATATGTAGATATATACATGTACAAAAAATTTTTTTGATTTGAAATAAAATGATAAGCTGGCAAACAAAACTAGATAACTAAATATTTTTTTTTTAATTTTTTCGGGCTCCAAGTACAAATCTATGAAGTCAAGAAATATTTTCATTCATATCCAGTTCGATCCCATGTATATTAAAAAATTAATGAAAACGGATTATTCCTTGCTATTCTCTATCGAGTTAATTCAGTAATTTGCCTGTCGTGTAAAAAACAGTTACCGGGGCTAGTCTGGTTTTCTTCGCTAACTCCTCAAATATATTTAATAATTTTTTAATTAAATTATTTATTCATTATTATATATATGTATTTTAGTTTAAAAAAAACCTTCCCAAAATAAGCTTAACCAATTTTCAAAAATGTAACAGCATTTATACTAAAATACGGGTCACGCTGACCTCTATATAAAAAACGAAGCAAAATGTTAGCAAAACTAAATAATGCTTTTTGCAAATGGATTTTGACATCCATTGCACACCATAAGGTCAATTTAATTCGCCTCTGCTGCCCACTAATAAAATAATTTCGCTTAAATTTCATGCTTCAGTAAGTTTAAAAAAACCTTCCCAAAATAAGCTTAACCAATTTTCAAAAATGTAACAGCATTTATACTAAAATACGGGTCACGCTGACCTCTATATAAAAAACGAAGCAAAATGTTAGCAAAACTAAATAATGCTTTTTGCAAATGGATTTTGACATCCATTGCACACCATAAGGTCAATTTAATTCGCCTCTGCTGCCCACTAATAAAATAATTTCGCTTAAATTTCATGCTTCAGTAAGTGTTGCCATGCTCAAAAAACGCTTAGAACTTCTATACTGAAAAAAATTCTTAGGAAAATGAACAGAACACGTCGGTCTAACTTTTAACATAGTAAAAACTAATTTTATTGCAAAATATACAAATCGAAAAGTATTCGACTCATCCGGTTTTTAAATTGTAAAAAAACCGGACTATTCGACATTCGAAAAATCAACATGTTGTTTTAAAACCGGTTGAAAAACCGAGTCGATCACCCTAGTATGTATGTACTTATGTACTCCTATTAGTGTTTTTCATACGGGATTTCCCGGGAAAAATTTCACCAGCATAATAGCTAAAACTTTACAACAACTAGGGCCGAGCTTATATCTGGCGCACATGTGCTCTGAAACTTAGAGGCCTTTATTTGCCAAAAGCAAAACGCGATGTTTAAAATTAAAATAAACAGTAATGCACAAGGCAATAAAAGAAAAATTACAAAATCATTACAGATTCTATTAATGCTTATTGTCTACTAATGCCCATTTCTTGACTTAATAATCAAACTGTATTTATTTTTAAGTTCTAATTAAATACGAAATTGTGTTTTTGAGTGCATATTTAAATAATAATTAAATGCCCAACCTTGTGTAATTAAATACTACTTAAGTTTTATGAGCGTACCATATGTTTTTATGCGTGTGTGTGTTTATTGAAAACATACACATGAAAATCATGTGGTTGGGTTGAAAACATCATGTGGTCGTATTAGGACGAATTTCGTTTAATTTGCATAAATACATAACATAAACAATTCATAGTTTAATATCATGGTATAAATAAATAGAAAAATGCATTCTGATGCTCCTTTGGTTTCATAAAATGTGTTTTTATCCAATTTTAATTTTCTGCATTTTGATAACCTAACTTGTTTGTTTATGTTAAACAGCTGTTCTTTGGAAAGCTTTCCATAATATTTGGAAATTTTTGAGAGCTGCCGTACTTTCAACGTAATTTAATAATAACTTTAATTAACCACTGAAAAAATGAAATGGTATTTAATTACAACTTAATTTTAAATAAAAATTAGCTAATTACGTACTTAATTTTTAAGTTAAAAACTAGTGGTAAGTCCTATTTCCAAAGAAATATTTTGTAACATTTTTTTTAATCATATATTTTTTGCGTTATATCAATGCATTTGGCTTTGCATTTACACTCAAAAAAGCTTTACATTAACTGTTTGTAGTAATTATAATGATTTTCCGTGCAATCAAAATTTTCAGTTATTTTTAATTGTTAATAAGTAAAACTATAATATCTAACTCATAAATAAGTTTTATATTATATAAAATGAATTGAAATCCATTTTAGGAAAATTTTGTATGAAAAATTTGAAATTCATTTTAAATTTTATGAATATGGGGGTTTTTGTTTATTTTTACGTAATTTGCTATCTATAAAATTAACATTAAAAAAATAAAGGGTTTTTAAATGACATTTTACTTGTTCCAAATGATTTTTCATTTGAATTTACCTACAAAATATTTTGAGTGTACATATAATATTGGTATTTATGCATTACTATTACAGTCAAATCCCGATAATTCGACCCCGATAAATCGTAATTCGTAATCGTTAATTCGTAATAAACTGTCGGTCCCTTGAAAAAATCTCGTTAATTCGTAAAATTTCCATACATTTTGGTCCCCTCGCTAATTCGTAATATTTTCTTCAAATAAAATCTTTACCTCTTATAAATCGTAATTGTTTGCTAACTACCACTTATAATTCGTAATAAAAACAACAGGAACATGGAAAGAATGATTTTTTGTTTACCGCTATTTTTCTTATTCGTGGGTTTTTGCTTCTGCTTGTGTGTGTGTACGCACGCATAAAACCCTGTCGGTGGTACAAAACAACAAATTTTTATTTTGTATTTTATTTTTAACAATTTTTTTTATGTTTTTTTATCGTTTTAGTAAATAAATTGAAAAACCCCTAATTCGTATTTATTTTATTTTAACCCCGTTAAATCGAAACCCCGCTAAATCTAAAAACCCTATAATTCGTAAGACATGGCCGGTCCCTTGCGATTACGAATTATCGGGATTTGACTGTATATAAAGAACTGAAATTGTATTATTTTTTCGATTAATGTGTTATTCACCCCTATTCTGCGTTTCGATTACGTTCCCGCATTCAGTTACGCACGGATCGAAAAGAGGTATTCTGCAAAAAAAAAACTGAATCGAAAGAAAAAGAAGAAGAGAAGAGTATGTTTAAACCTGCTGCTTTGCTTTGAAACGGGTGAAATAGGAACAGTAAAACTAAGCAATTTTGTAAAATTTTTAGCAAAAAGTTAAATTTAGTGCAAAAAACAGTGAATTAACAATTAAAACAAATAATAATTAAATATTTTGAAAATTTTCATTAAATAAACTCTTGCAAATTTAAGTACAGAGAGTTAAAAAAAAACGGGATAAGCAAGAGGTATTTGTGGCCAAACTTTTCCAGTCTGAAGAATCCTGTCGCGACGGAGGTGATATTTTAATTTTTTACACATAATTGTAACACAAAAATAAAGTTTATTTCTTTAAATTTAATTAAATCCGTAGACAAAATCGTTTTTCGTTGCCATTAAATAGGTATGTGTCAACTGTTCTACCTGTAATAAACTAAATAAAAATCGCATTTCAGTACAGAAAAACAAAACAAACTGTTTAATTCATTAATTAAACCTTCTTTCATTTAATACTTGCATTATTTTTTGAATTAATCACTTTTTAAAGCTAAACAAACAAAAATTGAAAACACTCCGCCACTAAAATAACAACTTACAAAAACGTAGTTACGATCGAAATGCAGAATACATAGAATCGAAAGAGAAATCGAAGAACGGAACGCAGAATACCAAAGTTGCCAAACGGAGAAACTTTCGATTCGAATCGAAACGCAGAATAGGGGTGATTATTTAATTGATCTTATGAATTATAATTTGTTTTTTGTTAAAAAATTAAATTAAAAAATATTTTGTATTGGACGGGAAAACCGAAAAGTCGTTCCCACTTTCCCGGGAAATGAAAAAGTCCGGGAAAAGAAACTCTAGTGACAAGTGACAAGGTGCATACAAAATATCAATAAAATGTAAAAGTGGCTGGTCCGCTTCATAGAAAGTGTTAGAACTCGAACTGGTCCCTATCACTTGGGGGCCGATCACATGACCAGTCTTGTGTCAGTTCCATTTCCTCCAGGGTACGTATATACAAATGTACCATGTGAAAAAGTGACATCCCACAAGACAAATATGTGCACACAATGAGAACTAGTGTTGTCATTCGAACGAAAATTGTTCGAACATTCGAACAACTTTTTATCATTTTTGTTCGAATGAACAAAAATTTCCAATTTGTAATAAAAAATTATTCAATTCATTTTTGTCGAATATTCGAACAATTTTCTTAACTACTTTGTTTTTAAAAGTATTTTACATTTCATAACTTTTTAATTTGTTAACAATATAATATTAAGTAATCAAATTACTCCAAATTATAAATACTTGTGTCAGCTTGTTTGTATGTTCGCTAAGTGCATCTTTTCCCAGCAAAAAATGGTGCTTCGCTGGAAGCACCTATGTATATAAGTGCTCTTTTGGTATGTAAGCGCTTACCCGATGCATGAAATTTTGCATGATTTTTATATGGGATTCCTCGCGGAGAAGCTCTGCCACGTCGATCTAAAATGTGATTCTTTCATGCCTGCCGGAGTGACCTGAATTCAGCAAAAATATTCGTCTAATTAAAAAATTTGTTCTTTATTTTTTTTTTACTTTTTTTTTCTACCGAAGCACATATTTATTTTTGTGCACAATTCAATTTTGTATCCAGTTGAGAGTTTGAATATAACCATCCGACTGACTTCGTAGTGCTTGTGTTAAATTTCGTCATTCGCTTACATTATTGCATCCTCGTAAGGCAGAGGGGATGCACAGTGTGCTTTTCCGCGCTTCCGAAGCGCTTATTTTTGTGTTATATTAAACTACACCTTTCAAAATGTTTTTATGGAAACCAAAATAGAAAAAAAAAACAGAAAACGAAGCTATAAAAATGCAAAAGAGACTTAATAATAAGCAATTTAGAAGCAATTGCTTCGAAATCTCGATTATTTTTTTGCTGGGTTGTTTTCTTGCTGGGAAAAGATAATGCTTCTTTAACGAAATTAGGTTTCTTACAATTCCTGATAGAGTTTAGAAAAAAAGAACGCACGGTGTCATGGCACACCGGATAGGAACGTAGTTGTTTACGTTTTGCTTACCTTAGAAATTGCCCTTTATTCCCAAGTGGACTTATTTTTGATAAAATATATAGCGTTTGTGTGAGGATGGCGTTGCCTGAAGTAGTTAGCACGTTGACTACAAAACCGAAGATCCTAGGTTCGAGCACGGTGTCCGACAGTCATTAAAAGTAACAACGCCACGCATTTTTCTGATGTGAATTAGTGTCCTTTGTATCAGTTGTTGTGGGTTACTAAAACTACACCCACTTCAGCAGATGCTAATTCTAATGTAACATCAGAGCGCCCTCCACCAATAAAATGAATAAAATGGCTACTGAACTCAGCTTCAAAATTAATACGCCTCATTTGACACCAGAAGGCGCTGCAACACTGCGAGCAAAAAAAGCAGAGTTGTAAAAGAATGGAGCTTTCATCTATCTCTTCCTTCACCTTTATACTTCATTATCACTATCGCTTCCATATCACCCTCTCTCACTAACTTCTCTTCAACACACAGGTATTACAAAGGGACCAAAAGTCAGCTGTACTCTCCCTTCTTTAGAACCAGCTTGCTGACCTAACTTAACCTAACCTAGCGTTTGTGTCTTCCCAGACACATATCTATGCATTTTTTGAATTACATCAAAATCGATTAGATAGTTTCATAGTCCCTACACCTCCTCGTGCTCCTATTTTTGAAGTCTGTATCATATGTGCTTTCATAGGCTCAGATCTATCTATGTTATGAATTTCACCAAAATCGCATAGATATTTTCAAAGAGGAGATCCCATTATGAAAAATTATACAGCTTATGTCTTCTTTTATACTCAGATCTATCTATATTTTAAATTTTATCACAATCGGTTAGATAGTTTCTGAGACGCAGAAATTTCCCCCTACCTCCCCTCGGGCTCCTGGTTTAAAAAAAAAACATATAACCTACGTGTCCTTCTGCACTTAGATCTATCTTTGTTTTAAATCCCTTTTAAAACACTGAAAATATAAAACACTCGCTGTGGCAGCACCATTATGCTATGTAGTTGTTACCAGTATTTGTAACCACTATTCGCCAGTATTTTTTCATATTAAAAAATTTTTGTTTTACATGCATGGCGCACCATAAGGAACTTAAGGCCGGGGCACAATGAATCCGTCATACGTTAAACTTCGCCTTTTTCAACTGACAGCTAAGTTGAAATACATGGTTTCTTATGAGGTCTGTTACATTCAGTACGTGTCCGTTAACGCAAAGTACGAAATTGGCTCAACTTTCAACTTTTTGCGTACGTTGAGTAGTTTGATATTGGTTGGTTTTTTTGGTATGTTCTGAATTAGCTTTTTGTGTTTTGTGGCAGCAAGAATAAAATTAAACAAAAAATAAATAAAAAAAACGTTGAATTTAATAAATAATATGCAAAATTGACCTATTGAAGCTGTTAAAATGCTTCCGTCAATAAAGTACTCATTGTGCCAACCTTCTCCGTCGTTACGTTAATGTCAGTTGAAAAAGGCGAAGTTTAACGAAAGACGGATTCATTGTGCCCCGGCCTTTACGTTCCAAAAATAACTGTTTTATCTTGAGGGTTACACGATCAAGTTTTGCCTTTCAAATTTCAATACATTCACAATTTTTCACTAATACATTCATACTTTTAGAATTTGATTCAACTTTGACTTCAAATTTTCTTTCCAACTGTGTTCAATTTATAGGCAAAAAACAACTGACAGCAATTTCAATGAGCACATTTTTGGTTTTTTTTTAAATTTTTTGCCGACAGTATTTTTGTGTTCTTTTATTACAAATAATGTTATATACCACCGAAAATTTTAAATTACACTTATATAAATACATATGCTTAGGAACAAAAATAAAAAGTATAATGATGTGTAGCGGTTTATAGATCTATATAGAAGTCATGAGGTTTTGTTGTCTTAAGCTGTTTTTTTATCAACGGCATATTGAAGACAAATTTGCTTGGAAATTGCGTGCAGCCTACGTCACAGCTTTCAATTTAAACGACTTTTGACTTTGTGTAAAAAACTTGAAAGCAAATCTTGGTCGTGTAACTGTAGCGTAATATAATCAAAAGCCTTAAGAATTGAATTGTTGAACAACGTAAAAAATCATTAAATACCAACTTTTTCAAAAAAATGTCACAAAACGCGAAAAAATTTATAAGTTTGTAGTGTGTGTCTGTGTATCTGTATTTACGAGTCCACGTAGAGACCAAACGACTGTACTGATTCTGATTTAGTTATTTCTGTTTGAAAGGGGACTTTATCGAAAGTGTTCTTAGCTATGTTTGAAGAAAATCGGACCAGCCGCTTAGAAGGTATCACATCTTCCAAACCGCAAATTGACCAATTTTAATTTGCTTTGATTTCGTTTGAAAAGTGACTCGATCGTATATTTTCTAATTTGTACTTGAATAAAATTGGTCTACACCATTTTTCATTGAAATTGAGAAAATTCAAGATAATATTGAGAAAATTCCAATTGAAATTGAGAATTTCAATTTGAAATTGAGAAAATTCCAAATGTAAATGAGATTTTCAATTTAAAATTGAGAAAATGAAATTGAGAATTTCTTTTTGAAATTGAGAAAATTCCAGTTGAAATTGAGAAAATTCCGAATGAAAATGAGAAAATACCAAATGAGAAATTTTAATTTGAAATTTGAGAAAATTCCAAATTAAGCTGGAATTCAGAAACTTTATTTATTCGAGATCTTTTTAATAAGTATATGTACATATATGATTTAAAAATAATATATGCTACGAGTATGTATTATTGCCCAACAGGCATGTCCTCCAGATCCATAGAAGACTGGTAGAGCATTGTAGTATGCTGTATAGCTCTACTGCAATCGCCAACAGTTATACTTCCCTTTGAAATATTAATTGTCTCTTCTAAAAACACAATCCTCTGCTCGTCTACATTTGGGGAAATTAAGTTTGGTACATTCATCTTTGTTTTCACTGTACTTTTTATTTTTGACCAAATATTTTCGATAGGATTAACCATCGGTGAATAGGGGCTCAGCCGTAAGAGCGTAGCTGGAGAGTTGTCGAAAATATTTTGTAAACGGTTGTGGCAGGGAGCGTTGTCACATACCACTACAAGCTCGTATAATTCATTTCCTAGCTGTTCCCACCAGCGTTGTCAACTTTTAAATTTCAAAAAACACTGAAACCAGGAAAAAAACGCGTAATTTAAGTAAAAAAGCACTAAATTAAATTTTTTTCTATATTTCCTTGATTTTATGTATGACTGACCTTATTAGGGAAGGCCTTAACGTTGAAGAACTTTGTGTGGTAGTTTCTCTTGACATTTCTAAGGCCTTTGATTCAATTGAACATTATAAAATGGTTATTAAGCTTAATAAAGAATTTAATTTTTCTATATCTGCTTGTAAACTTATCTGGTCTTATCTGAATGGTAGATCCCAATTTGTTTCTGTAAATGGAACTAATTCTAATATTAAATCTCTAGGTGCAGGTGTTCCCCAGGGATCAGTTTTAGGACCACTGTTATTCATCATGTATATAAATAGTCTTAGTGATTGTGTCAACTCCCATATTTGTAGAGCTTTCATATATGCAGATGACGTTTTTCTATTATTTAAATGTGGACGGGATTTCTCTGATGTGCTGGAAAGCAACATTAATTTCAGTTTACAACGTGTTCATCAATGGACTGAATCTAATTCACTTCGTTTAAATATTGCTAAAACTAAAGCCATTGGTTGTAGTAAATCGTCACGGTTTGTCTTTGATTTTGTTATAAGTTTAAATGGTATCACTATCGATTTTGTTGACAGCCTTTTGGTGTTGGGTGTTATTGTTGATAACAAGCTTTCTTTCGTTCCTCATTTTAACACATTGCATGGAAAAGTTTTTGGCGTTTTACGTAGGTTATTCTCGACAAATTTATATTTACCACTCTGCATTAGAAAGAGACTGTCTCACGCCTTACTAATGCCTCTTGTCCTATATGGGCTCGAGGCTGTATCAGGTACTAATGCATCAAACGTGTCTAAATTTAAGCGGATTGTCAACATGATATTCCGTTTTGTATACAAAATTGGTTTTCGTGACCATATTTCAGAATTTGTATGTCAGTTTCTTGGCTGTTCGTTTAAAGACTTTCTTGTTTTTAGGAGTCTAATTTTTTTCCATGGTGTCATTAGAAGTGGCAATCCAATCACTCTTCGAAATAGATTTGTTTTCTCTCGTTCAGTAAGGAATCCACAGGTTATTATTCCTAGAATATCTTCTTATGCTTTTGAAAAATCATTTTTAATTCGTGTTGCCCGATTTTTTAATCATTTACCAAGCAACCTCAGAAATTTCCAGTTAACAACTTATACATATCGTAAAAAACTACTAGAACATCTTTTGAATCTATCAAGCATTCAGACCACCGCTTAGTTGGACCTGGTTATTATTATTTTTTTAACCTTTCTTTTTTCTAACTTTAATTATTATCTAAACGGCTGGGGAGCCATGAAATTAACGAAATCAAATATTCATATACATATTTATGTACATAATATTTTCATATATGTTTTAGTTTTTTAATATCTCTGAAACTATTGTAATTGAAGTTCTACTCTTTATCTTTATTATTATTATTACTATTATTTTTTTTTTGTTTTGTTTTTTCTCTAGTATTAGTATTGAATTATTAGTATTGAATATTATTTCTGGTGTATCATTCCTACTAATTTTAATAAGGTGTAGTTTTTCTATGTGTTACCAACACATAGTTGAACGGAACGGAACAGCTAGTCGTTTTCGAAGGCCAATAAACCTTCATCATCAGCGTTCTTCTGTGTTTGGTCCACTGTGTGTGGTGTCAGTTGATTTAGATTTCTGCTTTAAGCCTAGGTAATCTGTTCACAATTTCGTACGAAATGCTGTCAAACTACATATAAAAATATTTGGTATGAAATATTTGCGAAATAAATTCGCAAAAGTAGTACTCTGTTCTTGTTATGAAAAACACGTAAAATCATGTCTTTCCATGCAAAATTAGTCTGGCATCATTTTAGTTTAGATGCGAAACAACATGAGCAGTGCTTTTTTCGCACGGAATTTTAACAATGTTGCATACTTTCAAGCAATAAAAGCGAGAAATTTATAAAAAAAAAACTGCGAGTTGGACTACATTTAGTACATGTCAAATTTTTCACGCGAAATAATCAATGGTCCTGAACATTTTTCACAACTTTGAACAGAATATGTGAATTGTTTTGATTCATCGTATTTCAATTTGTTGAAAGATGTTTTGTAATGAAAGCTCACCTTGCCATCTGTAAATTTACAACAGTCTTACCATTGTCGTTTGTTCTTTACTAATTATACACATGTTAATTAATTTGCTTATTTTTGTTCTACTTAAGACAAACTTATTTGGTTTGTTACTATTAAGTATATTTATTTAATTTTTTGCCACAAGCCAATGACTATTATTGGCTAAAGTTCGTATCGCCTTTTAAGTCAAATTACATGTGATAATTATTAATGAGCAAATAACACCAAAGTTAGTTGTAAATATTCTGACAACACATAGTTGAACGGAACAGCTAGCCGTTTTCGAAGGCCACTAAACCTTCATCATCAGCGTTCTTCTGTGTTTGGTCGACTGTGTGTGGTGTCAGTTGATGCAGATTTCTGTTTTATATACGAAACTTTTTTGCAAATGGAATATGTAAATTGTTTTGATTCATCGTATTTCAATTTGCTGAAAGATGTTTTGTAATGAAAGCTCACCTTACCATCTCTAAATTTACAACAGTCTTACCATTGTCGTTTGTTCTTTACTAACTATTTACAACTAACTTTGGTGTTATTTGTTCATTAATAATTATCACATGTAATATGGCTTAAAAAGCCAAATCATAAATATAGAAACAAATGAAGTTCGAAAAATAATAATTAAATTAATTAATTTTTTTGTTTTATAAAAAAAAAAATTGTATTTAAAAAATATAGAAATCGGTTGACCTTGCATTTTATTCCTAAAACTTCAAATTTGAAGCATCCGATACACATTTTGATTCTATGAAAATCAGTGAATTCTAAAATCAATTTGACGAAACCTTTTTAAGTTATAAAAAATTTAATTTTTTTCAAAAAAATCACCTGGAATTAGTCAAATTACCAGCAATTGGCAAGTCTTTTTGACTTGCTGATTAGATTTTGAACTCGATGGCAGTAATAGTTAATTTTTTTAAAATCAAGACTTTCAAAACTTGATTTTTATTAAACAATGCTGTGGAAACATTCTTTGACAGCAAACGCAATATTAATAACAGCAGTTTTGTACAATCTTATTAGAATATTTTGAAATGTTCCATTTAACTTCAGTGCTATGTTTTTTAAATATTAGACTTCTTCAAAAAAAAAAAAAAATATATATATATGTATATTATATAAGGAAAGGGTTTAGTGCCACCGCCAAGAAATAAAAAGCACCAAAAATTAGTTTAAAAAAGCACCGAGCACTAACTTCAAAATTTTTCGCGTCGAAAATTTCAAAAAGCACTAAAACCGGTGCGAAAAGCACCGAGTTGACAACGCTGCTTCCCACCTATCAAGAACACTCTGTAGCCACTCATTAGCTGTTAGCTTTGAATGAACCTCTACGGTTGTCCATTTTAATAATGTCTGATGATGTAGTAATAGCACCTAGCAAATGTATGTTTGGCTCACGAGATGTAGGCATTGACTGCACTGTTCGGAGACCAACACGGGACCAACCATGTTTCCTACGACAAAATAAGTTGAAGTTTTTCATTCAATTTAAAAAGCCTACTTGTCCTAAACTCCAAACAAAAATACATATGTACTAGTGTCCTGCACAAGACTATTTATAAGACCTTTCAAGACATGAGAGATTTTTTCAAATGCTTTAGTACAGCGAAATATTCTAAAAGAATCGCTAAGCAACACTGTTGGCAAATATCTCTTAAATCAAGTTGTGTGTAAATTGAAAACTTTAAACTCGTTTTTTTTAAGAAAATCTCATTTTTATTTGGAATTTTCTCAATTTCAAATTAAAAATTTTCAATTTCATTTGGCATTTTCTCATTTTCGTTTGGAATTTTCTCAATTTCAAATTGAAATTCTAAATTTCAACTGGAATTTTCTCAATTTCAAATTGAAATTCTCATTTTTAATTGGAATTTTCCCAATTTCAAATTGAAATTCTCATTTTCATTTGGAATTTTCTCAATTTCAAACCGAAATTCTCAATTTCGTTTGGAATTTTCTCAATTTCAAATTGATATTCTCAGTTTCATTTGGAATATTCTCAATTTAAATGAAAAATGGTGTAATCGATTGAAAGTTCTCATAAATTTTTTATATATTAATTTACTCTTTTCTTTTATGCGATTCTGTTATTTCAATAGTATTAGTGGAAAAAAATTCTTAACTTTATGTTACAGCGTCAAAAGTTTTTAAAAATTTAAATTTTTGTTATTAATATTTCTAAATTTGTTATTGAAATTATTTGTTTTTCTTGTGTAATAGTGTTTTCACACTGAAAGTTAAAACCTGGTTTTAACGTTAAAACCATAAACAGCTGATTTTGCTTTCACACTGCAAGTTTGTTAAATTCAGTTTTTAACTCACAGGCTGTCTAATAACTTTGCTCAAAATAAAATAAATCTCCTGCCGACATGCGTGTATTTGTTGTTGCATTTTTTCTGCTTTTTAATAACACTTGTTGGACATACTGTTCAACTGTTTTTGTTTGTATGAAAAACTGAGATATTTCACAATGCGCTCTAAAATGGAAATTATTTTATATTTTGTAAATAAAATTTTTTTAAACTGTGGAACTTCTTATACAGAATGAAGAAGTGCTTGGCAATATTGTTAATAATATAAAAATTCACAAATACATTATACGATAAACTTTTTTTATAGGCAGATGAATGTCAGTTATATTGTCTATTTTCATTTTCCACAGTTCAATTTAAAATATTTTCGTTGTTTTCCTTCCAAAAAACTCTTTTTATCCATAATTTTTTGATTATTGTTGCTGCTGCATTAATTTTTAAGTTTAAAAATGTTCAGGCGCCATCTATTGTTATTCACTGGCATACCATTGCCAGCTGCTGTCGGTCATTTTAACTTGGCAGCACTGAATTTTTCACAACGAAAACAAGGTTGCATTTCATAAAACCAACTTAAAACCAATTCAAAAATGGTTTTAATTTGGTCTTAACAAAAACAATTTGTATGGTAAAACCAGGTTTTAACAGTTGGTTTTAACGTTAAAACCAACTTTTATTAAAACCATGTCAGTGTGAAAACACTATAATGAACTATTTTTCGTTTGTTAATAAAAAAATTAAACTAATACACATATGTATGTAAGTGTCGTTTTTTGCAAACTGTTTTAGCATTATTCGAGTATATTTTTTTATTCTTGGTTCAATCGAATATTCGAACAAAAGTTCAAAATTATTCGTCTGTTCGAACAAGAAAAAAACCATGAAATTTCATTCGAACAAATATAAAAGACGAATAATTAACAACACTAATGCGAACACAGCTTAATATATCGTCGCTGTTTTAACTAACTGACCTAACTAACATTTTAAAAATTTAACAGGAAAGCAGCTTTTATGGTTGTTTTATACATTCATTCTTATGGCGGCGTCAGAAATCTTTTTATATATATATATATAGGCACAAATGTAATGTTTACAGTCGTGAAAATTGTAGACAATGTGTATTATGACTTATAGAGTCTAGTAGAGGACTTACTCATTTTTCAAAAAAAGGTCAGTCAGTTCGGTTACTTAAAACAGCGACGATATTACAGTTATTAATAACAGATTTATCATTTAAAATCTTACAACTAAAAGCTGTAACGCTTTAATATAATAAGTTTACAAATATACATAATTAATTGTATTTAGTAATATACTGATAATTAATTTAATCACTTTTGTTGTATATGCTTTATATTTCAGAACAATTAAAAGTTAAAGACGTACGTTTCTTAAGCAACAATTTAAGTACATTAGAACTCTTACAACTGTGTAATAAACACGTGTCACCATTGGCGCCCGAAGAAGAGGAGAAAGGTAAAGTTTTAACTAAAGCTGAAAAACAAAAGTTATCTAAAGGTTCTGGTGGCAAAAAAGTACAAAAGAAAAAGTAAATCAACCAAGCATTGTTGTAAGCCAGAGTTAAATAATGGCTCGCAAGCACAAGGGCACCTTAGCTGTTATTGAGCAAATTTATAATGATATTCCCGCCTTCACCGACGTCTTTACCGAGGAATCATTTTACACATTTGCATTTTGTTTTGCATGTGCTACCGTTTTGGTGGCATTTATTTTATCTAGGTTTATTACAATAAAACCAGTAGAAATTTAATTTGTTTTATTTTCAGTTATAATTAAACAAAACTATAAATTTGTTAAAAATAATGAGAAACTTATATTTGTAATGTAAAGGAATAAATTAACAGAAGTTTTATTACTTTAATATGGAAAACATACACTAAAGGTAAGAGCGAACTGGGCGAAGCGATACTGACAGTTGATAACGGACAATATTCTCCCATATCTTGGCGTATTTCGACATCGACGTTTTTGTAGTATATTAAAGAAAATCACTGCAATTTAGCCATTTTTCATCCTATTAAGGTAATTTTCACGAGAACAATTTTTAAGCCGCACAATTTTTGTTCTTTTCGAAATTACACGAGACTAATTCATCTGGCATAAAATTTATACTAGTGTGTCCCAAAAAAATTATTTTCTTTTGCCCCAATATATATATATATATATATATATATATATATATATACGGCCTTATGTATAATCAAAAATTGGAATGAAGTTAGCATAAGTGGCAAAATTGCACATGGTCTTAACGTGTTTTGTCATGCAATTTTACATTAAAAATCATGCTAGGATGTAATCGTGTGTTAAATCTACATTATGCGGTGATTTTTAATGTCAAATTGTATAGAGAATCTCGTCAACACGTAGTTAAATTTGTCACTTATGCTAACTTAATGCCAATTTTTCATTATATGTACATAAGGCCGATAGTGTTTATCAGATTTTTCGAAAGAGGTTTAGAGGTCGCAAAAATCGATTTTAATACAAAAATCGGGATTTCTCGACTTTTTTTAATTTTAGCACGATTTGTTTTTTGTTAATAAAGCTATGTACAGACGGTTGTCAGATCGTACAATTTTCGTCAAACGTCGTTGGCAGAAAAATCATTGTCAGTCTATTGCAAGACTAGCAGCTGACAACAAATTGTCAGACATCTTACAATCGTGTGAACACAGTTTTTACCCTTAGGTCCCTTCCTATTTTGCGCGTCACATATAATGTAATGTGTCTGTTTCATATATATTGGACCACGTACTCCAATATTAATTGCAGGGTTTTTATATACATAAATATGTACCTATGTATGCGTGTTTTTTTTATTTTTTGTTTTACTTCATTCAATATTCAAATGCCATAATTTTTAAAGTCATAATTTTCATTAACATAGAATGTTAACTATAAAATTTGGATTTTTGTGACAATGTTACGAGAATACAAAATTAAGACCGAGTCACAAGAGTAAATATAGAACTGTATGTTGTGACTGACTTGAGATTTTTTTTCTGTGAATAGGCATGTTAGTTTAAGAATTCTTATGTGTATTTTTTTTGTTTTACTAATAAACTGAAATTAATAAATAAATAATTTATGCACTTTTACTGGTTCAAATTACTTGATTTATGAACAAATTAAGCGATTATTAACCGATTAAGCCAAAATCTCGGTTAATTAATCGAGCGATTAACTGATTAAATTAAAACCCCGATTAAATGAATACCCTAGTTGCCACGCTTACAAATCTTTGATTACAAAAAACAATAAATGGATTAATATTGCACAAAAACATTAATAGAAGTAAATAATGACAATTAAAACAAATAATTATATGGTATTTTGTACATTTAGGGCCATTATTATAACTTGTCGTTAGCTAAAGGTAGGATTTTATTGGATGGATAAACACTTTTTCATTCTTACATCTTCATTTTAACCAAAAGTGAATGATAAGTTAAAGACAAGCTCATCCTACCTGTAACTTTTATTGTGAGGTATAGTCATTTGAATTTGCCATATTTTCATCCCTTGCCACACTTTCTACTTTATAAATTAGTTAAGATTAACTATCCGGAACTTTATCGTCAAGTCATAATAATGGCCCTTAGGGTCATTATTATGACTTGACAATAAAGTTCCGGTTAGTTAATCCTAACTTTAGCAGAACTGAACTATAAAGCGACCTTTAAAAATGTTACAAATGTCCGATAAAATATATAATAAAGTTTGTGTTTGGTGGCAACATTTATGTGGATACTGTGGATATTGATTGTTAAAACTACTTAGTGGCAACTTGCTTTTGTTTATTTGCCAAAATACGAACATAATCAAACCATTTTTCTCAATTCTTTTGTTTATTTTTGTATTATTATGTGTTTTGTGTTGTATTGTTTATGTTTTGTGCCATATTTTGTCCAAATAAATTTGGCTATAATTTATAAAGTAGAAAGTGTGGCAACGGATAAAAATGTGGCAACTTCAATGTCTAAACCTCAAGATAAAAGTTACAGGTAGGATGAACCTCTCTTTAACTTATCGCTCACTTTTGGTTAAAATGAAGTTGTAATAATGAAAAAGTGTTTATCCATCCAATAAAATCCTACCTTTAACTACAGACAAGTTATAATAATAGCCCTTACACTATTTTTTTTTTGTCAACCTAAGTTTTTTATGGAAGTGATGCCAAGTTTGTGTACTTTTGATATGCAAATAAAACTGTAAATTGTTGTCATATTATTGTTTTTATTGCGACTTACTAATTCAGAAAACTATTCACGATTAACGCACTATTTGCAAATAAAATGCTTGAGGTTGCCACACTTACAAATGTTTACTAATAAAAAACCATAAATTTACAAATATTGCACAAAAAATAGAAGCAAATAATGACAAAACAAATAATTTATTGATATTTTGTACATTTACACTATTTTTTTTGTAAAAAAAGTAACTTTTCTATAGAAGTGCTACCAAGTTTGTGTACTTTTGCTGTGCCATATAAACAGTGAGTTAATTTATATGCGAATACTTTTATTTGTAAATAGTGCGCGTATAAAGGTAGTAGGTGCAGATATTATAAGTTTCGGTTATGTTTTTGCTCATTTGGGCACCCTTTATGATTTTGTTTTTGTAAATTTAGTATATATTTTAAAAATAATGCCTTGTAACCTTTAACATTTCTATTTAAGTTAAAAAAAAGTAATGATTCAGTTTAAAAGGATAAATTCTGAGCGATTTAAAGAAAAAAATATTGAATTTTATGCATAGGGGTTTTTTTTAATGTTATAACTATATTTTAATGTTATTATAAAACTTATTAAGACTTAAAAAAAATTTGTATGGAAATTTGTATTAAAAACCCTTTATAAAGCCTTAAAAAATTTCATAAATAAGGCTGTTAGATATTAATAATAATAATAATAATAATAATTATAATAATAATGAGAGTTACAGCATTATTTTTAAAATTTATAATAAATTTACAAAAAAAAATCATAAATGGTACCCAAATGAGCAAAAAACATAACAGAAACTTATAATATCTGCACAGAGAAGTAAAGTTTGAACAGTTTTCTTTAAAAAAATTTATTTAGTTAAAAAAATCGTGTTAATGAACCGCGTAACGAACAAAATTAAAAATAGTCGAGAAAACCCGATTTTTGAGTTAAAATCGATTTTAGCGACCTCTAAACCTCTTCCGAAAAATCTGAAAAAAATCACAAAAATACTGTACCCTATAAGCTCTAAAAAAATGCTGGGGTAGTTATAAAAATTGAAAAAAAATTTTTTTTGGACACACTAATGTTCGTCCACAAAATGTTCTTTTAATCTATATAAAAATGAATAAATGGTAGAAAACTTGGAAAAATTTAGATTTTTAAGTAATATTATCCAAATTTTCAATCTTTTTTTTTTTAAGTTAATGTTCAAACAGAACATTAGGAAAAGTCGCTGTCAATTTAATAAATCCCATCATAAAATCTACTGCAGTAACTTCAAATACTCTCTAATTTTTTATTTATTTTCTTTTGTGCTTATTTTTCTTTGTAGTTTTGTTTATAAAATGTATGAATTTTATTGAAAGTATAATTACGGTGACCATCCATTCTGTATTATACAGAACAGTACTGTATTTGAGAGTCCTGTTCTGTATAAATTATTGATTAGGAAACAACGTTGAAAAGTTCTGTATTTTATTTACTGTTCAGTATTTGTTCTGTATTTTCATGACTCAAACAATACTGTTTTAATCAACATTGAAAAAGGGCTTAATATATCAACTATGCAAATAGCGCAGTTCTACAAAAAAAAAATACAGAAAAAACATGGGTTTTGTTTCCTTAATTTTTATCCTTGAGAGCGTGAATATAAAATTTGTCTGTTAGTGACATATTATGTTTTAAATCTGTATTTTTGACGATCCCGCTTCAGGAGCCTTGCTTTTCTTCGTTCATTGTGAAGCTATTTTATTTCATGATTATGAGGGCAATTATGAAAAAAATTCCAACTAATACCAAGTAATAGGGAAAACAAAAAATTCTAATTGGAAAAGGGAAAAATTTCTCTCGAAATTTAATTCTTAATTCCCCTGTATGTATATAAGGCATATTGAGTCCAAAAAATTATGTATGACTTAGGTCTCTCTCATTATTAATGAAATTAAGTTTGAAATCCCACAGCGTAGAGAGAAAATATTTTTGCCTATTGCTGTTAAAAAAAATCGTAATTGAGCTAAGCCAGAAAAATGTTATTGATATGGATTAGGATTGGGATACTGCCTACCAAGAAGTTGAAACTCATACGTGGAATGATGTTAAATCCAGTTTTGTTTTCATTATGGATAAAAGAAATGAGTTAAACATAAATGACACCGAATTATTTTATGAATTAACTTTTGTTAAAAGATATACATAGGTATGTACCTCTTTAGAAAAATTAAAGGAGTAGAATGAGAATCAAAAATACGTACATATGTAGATTACCGTATGTGATAACATTGTTATGTTACTTTTCGAATTTTTTTTTTTAATTTTGCCTTTAATTTTGTGTTTGTCAAAAAAAAACAAAACGACTTCGCCTACGACGATTTTGAACTAGACTAAAAACATTGCAACATTTTTTCTTTAATTTAGTACAAAATCGGCGTAGTCGAAATACGACACTCGTAATAAGGCCCAATATGTCTGTCAGGTTGTTTGTACTTTAGTTGCTGTTTGTTAAATATTTCCTTGTTCTGTATTTTGATTTAAAAATTATGGTCACTAGAGCTGTGCCAAATCGTTCTTTTCAGTGACCGGTCATTTTCGTTCAATTAGCAAAAAATTGACCCGTTCGTTCAATCGTTCACTTTTGAACGACAGTATGAAATAATGCTATTTTGTAAGAATATTAAAATCGGTTGTATATACGAGTATATAAATAATGCGAATGAATGAATTGAAGAATTTATTAAAAAAAAGTTGAATTATTTATTTAAAAAATTATGAGCCTAATTGAGTAAAACGCAACGCCAAGCGTTGTCAAATTTTATATGGAAAAAAATTAAATTACAAAAACAAAATACATACAAAATTTATCAACGCCAAGCGTTGCGTTTTACAAAATTAGACCCTATATTTAAATTCATTTTATAAATAATTTCTTGTTCTTTCGACAAGAATATTGTATATTTTATTTTGGCTTAATATTTAGTTTAATATTAAGATTAAGAAAGGTACTTTTTATCGTTATTTATATATCAAATGCGCATCAATGTTTGAATGTTACTTCTCAAAGTTTAAGTTAAAATTTTGTCCTCAAAAATATTTTACAGGAAACAAAAAAAGTATCTCAAGCACTACAAATTCAGTTTAGATTACGGTAATGAAATGTATGTATAAACATATATACAGTTAAGGTCTAACATATTTACTTTGTAAAAACACTATAGAAAACACTAGTAAAGATACTTCTTTTTGAAAATACTGTTAAATCAAATTATAAAAATAAAGGTGAGAGTGCCACAGCGATGTTAAATAGAATTTAGTATACACGTACCTAAACTTTTTAAAACACAAAAACTCAACTCAAACAAAAAGACATAACATAAATAGCAAACATGAACGAAAGCAAATTTAACATAAAAGACTTGAAACACAAACTGAATGAAGGAAAACATCGAGCGGTACACTACTGATCCAAAAGCGTTAGGTAAAATTACCGGATCAGTTCGTTCAATTAAGTGATTCGTTCAATTTAACCCGTTCGTTCATGAGCTACACAGCTCTAATGGTCACTGTAAGTATAATAGCCTTGTTAAGATACATAGATTCTTTCTCTCGACTGTTTTCTGGTGTCACTTTTTTGTGTCAATTTGTATGGAAAATGTGTTTGTGCCGCAATTCTGTTTGATCATTTAACCTAAAAAAACCGTTAGCACCACTGAATTCAGCGTACTAGAATTAAGTCCATGTCAGATATTTGCTTCGCGTTGCGTTGAAGATTCGCTTTGACATCTTAGATGAAATGTACGTACATGTCACATAAAGAACTTTTAAGGCTGGGGCACAATGAATCCGTCATACGTTAAACTTCGCCTTTTTCAACTGACAGCTAAGTTGAAACACATGGTTTCTTATGAGGGCTGTTACATTCAGTACGTGTCCGTCAACGCAAAGTGCAAAAACTGGTCAACTTTTAACTTTTTGCATACGTTGAGTAGTTCGACAGATATTGGTTGGTTTTTTTGGTATGTTCTGAATTATGTTTTTGTGTTTTGTGGCAGCAACAATAAAATTAAACAAAAAAATAAACGAAATAAATAAAAAATTTTGAATTTAATAAATAAAATGGAGAATCAACCTATTGAAGCTGTTCAAATGCTTCCGTCAATAAAGTAGTAATTGTGCCAACCTTCTCCGTCGTTGCGATAATGTCAGTTGAAAAAGGTGAAGTATAACGTATGTCGGATTCAATGTGCCCCGGCCTTTAACACAAATTGAAGCGAAAAGTTAGGCAACTCTCAACTTTTTGCGTGCTTTGACAATCAGTTGGTATACTTTTTTTAGTTTGTTTGACCAAACTCGCATCTAAATATGAAATTTTTATTAAAATGTCGGTAAATTTACATAAAAGAATTCGTTTATTACGATAAAATCGAAAATAAGGCTCGATATGAACATACGTGCATCTTATACATACACATATATGTACATATGTATGTATATATATTTTATGTAAAATAAAAATATAAAATTTATGACAATTCAAAGATACATAATTTTAAAACTTACCTTGTTATAGTGGGGTTCCTTAATTCAATATGCGTTCCACGAAAAACGATTTCTTATTATTTGAATTCAATTCCTCATTAATTTCGTGACATTTGCTATACATGTATGCAATAGAAGTTTCGCGGTTTTGACGAAGCTTGATTAACATTGTTGACAAATGGTTGAAATGTTGCAATATGCACACAAACGATTTTCGTATTAATTTGAATGGATTTAAATTGTTTTCACACAAATCCATACATATGTACTATGTATGTATGTGCAATGAATTGCTCTCAAATGCACTTTTATTTATATTATTCAAATGGTTGTTGGGTGGCAGGTTTTCTATTTGTTAACTTCACTTTTCAACTCGTTTAGCAATTTTACATAACACGAGTGTAATAAGATTCTTGGTTAACTATGATAAATCGTAAAAATAATAACAGCTATAAAGGTACGGCCACACTTGGTAAACATTTGCCCAAAAAAGCGCAAACACTAAAGGCCGGGGCACAATGAATCCGTCATACGTTAAACTTCGCCTTTTTCAAGTGACAGCTAAGTTGAAATACATGGTTTCTTATGAGGGCTGTTACATTCAGTACGTGTCCGTCAACGCAAAGTACAAAATTTGGTCAACTTTTAACTTTTTGTGTACGTTGAGTAGTTTGACTGATATTGGTTGATTTTTTTGGTATGTTCTGATTTAGTTTTTTGTGTTTTGTGGCAGTAAAAATAAAATTAAACAATAGAAATAAACGAAATGAATACAAAAAGTTGAATTTAATAAATAAAATGGAGAATCGACCTATTGAAGCTGTTCAAATGCTTGCGTCAATATCAATATCCGTCGTTGCGATAATGATAGTTGAAAAAGGCGAAGTATAACGTATGACGTATTCATTGTGCCCCGGCCTTTATAAGCATATAACTCAAAATTAAGGGCCAAACCCACGATGTCGACAACGTTCGACTTGTCGCACACTTACATTCAAAACAAAAACTAATTTTAATATTTTGTTGTTGTTTCAAAGGTAAGTGTGCGACAAGTCGAACGTTGTCGATATCGTGGGTCAGGCTGTAAATGTTTTAGTCTGTAAATACTCACAAATGTATGCCAATTGTGATTGAGTTGCTACGTTTGAAACATGCCAGGTAAAAGAACTTCAAAGGATATAATCCAGTTGGTTTATTATAACCACCACATCGCACAGTGTTCGATTTAACAATTTAGGACGACAAAAATCATAAATTTGTAAATAATTAAGACACGAGTCCTAATTTTTTGTATCTTCATATTAAATTTGTTCTTATTAAATTTATTTATATATTTGGAAGAAGTAAAAGAAATTTCAGAAATTAACAATATAAAAAAATTATTTATATATTTGTGATATTCACAAAGTATGTACTCTAAATTTATGTTCACACATATTTTACAATAAAAAAAGTAAAAGAAATTTAATCCTCACAAAAACATAAATGTGAAAAACGGCCAAGTTCCTATCAAAAATTTCGGCCATTAAAACTTGTGAGATATAAATTTTGACCAAGTTCTTCTTTGCCACAATACCTAACACAGAAATATATTATGTATGATATAAATTTGTAATCGTAAGGGTGTCATATAAAGTGCGTTCGAGAACTCAAAAATTTGTATTACAAATTTTTACTATTTTTTACTGGATTGCGTTCGAGTACACAAAATCCAGTAAATGAGAGGGCGAATTGAGAGAGAAAAATGACAGTTCATTTACTGAGTAAATGCAAGTTTTTACTGTACAAATTTTTGCCAGTAAAATCCAGTAAAATGAAACCATATGTTTTTAAATATAAACAAACAATAGCAAATGGAAACAAAAGTTTTTGGTTTTTGATGAAATTTTAAAAATAACAAAAAACAAATGTATTAAGTTATGAACAATATTGCATTTATTTAAATTTGATGCCAAAAAAATATAAGGGTATGTTTTATGTATTCCACGGGAAATTAAAACGTGTGGAATTTTCATAGAATTGTTGGAAATGTGTATTTATAACAACAATTTTCCAACGATGTAATTTCACGTGAAATGCAGAACATAACCGATTGTTTTTAAACGTGAAGAAAGTTAATAGATTTGTATAGTTAAATTTTTGTTTATACATATAGTCGGACGGTTACTGGTTCCCCGCATAGAACATTAAAAAAATTTAGTTATTGATCGATCAAATATGATTAATGTGTACATTTCTTAAATTTGTTTTCAGTTTTTCGATATCTTGAATATATTAGGCTATATAAAGTTCTTTTCCCATTGTATATTTCTCTTAATAAATGCACTCATTGGAACTACTTGAAAGGAAGTGAACAATATTTTTGTGATGATTGGTATAAGCGACAACAAACATTTATGTCATTTCTGAACATCCTAATCCATCGAGGGTAAAAAGTTTAGAAACTTTAACGGCCTGACGCGCGATGTCGGCAAGTAAGCTATAGAAAGTTTCTTGTCGACATCGTGGGCCAGGCCCGTAAGTTCAAATAAAAACATATGTATCTATTACTTTTATTATTAAAGAAAATATACTACGGTGTATTTTTATAAAACAAATGAAAAAAACATTCTTCATCGATTTTCTCAAAACCATATAATTTTTCCATGGGGCTAGCCAGTAACTACCCAGCAAAAAAAACTGATTTGGAAGCACTAACAACTGAGGGAGGCAATGTACTGTTTACTTAATCACAAAAGCTTCGAAAACTGCTTCTGAAAAGCACTAACATAAGGCAGGCTCTCTAACAAAATAGAGGAAAAAGTAAAAAAAAAATTTGCAAGCTAGTAACTTTTGCATCTATAGCCCAATTCACATTATTGTGCAAATGGTATTGCACAAGATTGTATAGTATATATATTGATATTCACCACTTAACAATTCTTAGAAGTTAATGTTAAGGTTAGCTATTTTATGCCAGGTGGAGACCGCGAGTAAGGGAGATAATGTTAGAGAATCACTTGGTGTTGCGTATGAATAAGGAGATTTTTTTGTGCGAGATGAGCCAGCTAGAAGCAATTTATTCAGCTTCCAAAAAGCCATAATTTTTTGCTTTACCAAAGTGCTTCACAGAAGCAATAATATATACTTATGTATGTATAGTTTTGTATATTGTCTGCAGATAATGCGACTATTCCATACATGTATGTAAATACTCCAAAGAGGAGTAGGAATACGCCAAAACGACTCCAAATATGTGAGAAAAGGAGGTTTATGTCCTAGGGTTGGACTAAATGGTCCAAATTTGCATTACATCGGCCTAACCCCAAAACTACTCCATATTGCATTGAATGCTTGTGTGAAAACGACATGATCCATGACTGCATTACATGGACCATATTGTAACTAGTCTGTTTCATCTCGATTAGACCACGTAGTACAATATTATATTCAGGTTTTTTTGCATATACATATGTAAATACTTATGTATAATTTTTTAGCGCCAAATTGTCTATCAGCTGTTGTGTATATTTTACTGGATTTTACAATTTTTCCGTTCGCGTACTTTTAGCTGCAAACTTTTTTATTGAGAGTAATTTCTTTAAATTACTCAGTATTTACTCAGTTACTGGATTTTACTGGAAAAGTACTCAAACGCACCTATAATTTCTAGATAATCTGCCAACTTTACAACATTTTTATCAATATAAATAAATGAACATTTATACATTATTTTCTCCTTTTTTGGAAAGGTAAAAATATTGCCAAGTTATCAGATTATCTAGAAATTATATGACACCTTTACGATTACAAATTTATATCATACATAATATATTTCTGTGTTAGATATTGTGGCAAAGAAGAACTTGGTCAAAATTTATGTCTCACAACTTTTAATGGCCGAAATTTTTGATAGGAACTTGGCCGTTTTTCACATTTATGTTTTTGTGAGGATCTGATTACTTTTTGAAAAGATTTATATAATAACGCTTATTAAACTTAAAATTTCTAGGGTATTTTATTTCTATTCATGATCACTGTGCCAGTTGAAAATGGCAGAGTTACATAAAATAATGAGTAAGAGTGTGATGGGTGTTGAATTGTTGACCTTAAATATGCACCATTGTATCATTAGACCGGGTCGCCAGTGTGTATGCAATTTGGTAAGAGGCGACTGGAAGAAACATGTAAAATACAGCGTAAATTTTACTGGGCATGACCCCGTCTATTTTCTCAATATATTTACGTGTTAAATAAAGTCTGCTTAGCCGAAGTACATAAATCACAAGGATATGCCCAATGTGTATGCAAAGTTTCAATAGGGTAGCTGGTGCTTTTAATTTTTGGATTTTCCGATTGAGTAAATCAATTACTATTTGTGTACAAAATGTCAGCTCTCTATAGTATAATATTACGTAAAATTTTCATGAGCCTGGCCTCGTTGACTTTTATATCTGCTAGTGCTTATGGTTCATGCAAAGTTTGGTATTAAAAAGTTAATAACAAATACCTGAGTATTAAATTAAAAACTGCTAAGCCGAAGTACCTGAACGAAAAAGCTAAGATTTATGGGTGAAGTCACGGCTACTTTTCAAAATAGGGAATTTTTTTTTGGATAAGTGCAATGTGTATGAAAAGTTTTAATAAAATGTATGTTAATTTTGAATTTGAAGTGCTTGTTTCCGCCCTCTGATAGCAACTTCTGGGTTTCAGATTTTTCTTAGTGATCTCTTATTTAGATTTATTTGTGTATCAAATTTAAGATCGCTAGTGCGAATTGGAGTTTTACCGTCGTGGCCCCGCATACCGGGTAAAACTTTTTGGTTTTAAAATTTTCCCATTGGCTTAAAATATCAGCTCTCTAGCGCGAATTATATCTTTAGATTTTATCAGCATTACCTCTCCTCACTATTCCTAACTCAAAATTTTGTTGTGAGCAGCGCTTATAATTCATGCTATTTTCTATTTTTCTAAATTTAACATATATGGAAACTTTTTTTAGTATTGCATTTTTAGAGTTGGTTTTTTGTTATGTTATGATTTTTTTGTGTTCAAAATGTTAAATTCTGATATTTATACATAAAATGTTTCCATAACAAAAATGCTGATTATTTTTTTTATAAATTATCTGTTTTAAAAATAAATATATATGTACGTATGTGAATTCTGATTTCATTTTAAGTTTTTTTTAACTTTTATTTTTAATTTTAATGGTTTTCATGTTTAGGTAATATACATATATTTAATGTATATGTGTTTATTTGTTGAAAGCATAGTTAATAAGTTTGAACCATAGTAATAGTTTTTGTAATAAAACAATTAAAATACAAAAAAAAAAATTAATATATTTTTGATTTGAGGTTTTTTTTGACGATTTTCTAAAATGACTTGACGATTTTGACGATTTTTTGCACAGAAATCTGTATTTTTGGACGATTTCACCCCTAGAAGCTCTGGCAACAGTGTGTATAATAAGTGTCAATTTAACTATTTTAATACTTAAATTCACATATAGATGGCGACTCCATCTATAACAAAACGTTAATTTTAAATCAATTTTTAAACTACAAGGTAATATGAATAATATTAATAGAATTTATAAATTCATGTATAATTCAATTTATAATAGAAACAATCAAATATGATAAAGCAAAAAGAATATAATCAGATACAATTCAGAACGTAAAAATAATTGATTTCTTTCATAAATAAATAATTGTTGGACGATGAAAACGAGGGGCCCGACTTTCGTCGTTACAGTATGTATATGCTAACTATTTAATCTACGTATTTACATACCTTATTGAAATGTAATATGAAATGTAAATGAAATATGTACAATATTGAAGCTCTCAAGCTATGTATGTATGTGTTGATCTCATTATATTTATTTATATTCTAATAAATTACATTACAAAAATTGATTTGATGTTTTTATTTTCAACAGAAACATTTTAATAATAGCCCCTTTTCGCGTTTTTTCGAAAAATTTTACTATTTTTTTTTTATTTTTGAACATTTTTTCAATTTAGCACTTTTTTCAAAAATTTTTACGCGTTTGGAGTCTCAAAAGTTGGCATCACTGAGTAGAGATACGTTAGAGACAACAGTTCTAGTGTATTTCTGGTATATATTATTATCCTCACAAAAACATAAATGTGAAAAACGGCCAAGTTCCTATCCAAAATTTCGGCCATTAAAAGTTGTAAGATATAAATTTTGACCAAGTTCTTCTTTGCCACAATACCTAACACAGAAATATATTATGTATGATAAAAATTTGCAATCGTAAGGGTGTCATATAATTTCTAGATAAGCCAAAGTAAGCCAAAGTACATAAATCAAAAGGATATTCCCAATGTGCATGCAAAGTTTCAATAGGGTACCTGATACTTTAATTTTTGGATTTTCCGATTGAGTACATCAATTACTATTTGTGTACAAAATGTCAGCTCGCTATAGTATATTATGTAAAATATTTATGGGCCTGGCCCCACCGACTTTTATATCTGCTAGTGCTTATGGTTCATGCAAAGTTTGGTATTAAAAAGTTAATGAGAAATATATGAGTAATAAATTAAAAACTGCTAAACCGGAGTACATGAAAGAAAAAGCTACGATTTATGGGTGAAGTCACGGCTACTTTTAAAAATAGGAAACTTTTATTTTGGATAAGTGCAATGCCTATGAAAAGTTTTAATAAAATTTATCTTAATATTGAATTTGAAGTGCTTAGTTCCACCACCTGATAGCAAGATCTGGTTTTTCAGATTTTTCTTAATGATCTCTGATCTAGATTTATTTATGTATCAAATTTAAGCTCGCTAGTGTGAATTGGAGTTTAACGTCGTGGCCCCGTATACCGGGTAAAACTTTTTGGTTTTAAGATTTTCCCATTGGCTTACGCAGCTACACTTATTTGTGTATAAAATTTCAGCTCTCCAGCGCGAATTGTACCTTTAAATTTTATCAGCATTACCTCTCCCACTATTTCAAACTCAAAATTTTGTTGTGAGCAGCGCTTATAATTCATGCTAATTTTCTTCTAAAATATGCTAGACTAAAGTAGATTAAACACAAGGCTAACATTTTATGGGAGTGATCACGCCCAATTTTTAAGGTGATGCAAGATTTCTCTAAATTGGCTTGAATTAAAAGCTGTATATTAACTGCCTTATTCATAAAAAATATTTCAGGTTTATTAAGCGCTTATTTGACGTATTTCTATAGGAAATATGTCAAATAAACCTGTAATAAACCTTTAATATTTTTTATGAATTAGAACGTAAGTATTTAGTTCAAAACAATATTTGCGTGGCCCCGCCCATTCTGGTAAAATTTTTTGAGTTTTCAAATTTTTCTAGTTTGTTTCTCACTTAGACCTACTTGTATATCAAATTTCAGCTCCTTAGCGCAACTTTTAGTTTTTAAGTTTTATGGGCGCGGCCCCGCCCCTCTAACTAAAATTTTCGGATTTTTAGATTTTTCTAGTTGGTTTCTCATCTAGACCTACTTGTATATCAAATTTCAGCTCTTTAGCGCAACATTTAACTTTATATTTTTATGGGCGTAACGCCGCTCACTTTTCCAAAGTCAAAATTTTTTGGGTCAGTGCTTATTATTCGTGTCTAGTTGCGTTACAAACGGATAATAATAGCTAGATAAATAGTATATCTAAATATGATGAGCCGCAGGACATTAAAATGAGGTCTAAATTGTATGGGCGTGTGAACGCCCACTTTTTTAATATAAAATTTATAGCCTTGCATTACCGCAGTATACATGCTGAATTTCAATAAAATAGCTTCCATGAAGCGCCTTAGATTAGCATTTTTAATTCTGACCTTTATGGGCGTAGCCCCGCCCTCCTGGCTAAAATTTCCGGGTTTTCAGATTTTTTTATTTTATTTCTCACCTAGATCTTCTCGTGTACCAAGTTTTAGCTCTCTAGCTATAGCGGAAGTGCTTCATCAATTTGATGAGTGTGTCAGTGGTCAGTGAGTATGTCTCAAAATATGCACTTTTTGCACCTCTATATCTCCGGAAGCTTTCATTGTAAAACTTTCAAACTTCGCATATGAGGTTACATGAATTTATTCTAATTATGATTTAAATTTCATAATTTTAGGGTCGCGGGGAACAAAGTTATAAATAAATGTACACACTGCGTGCATTGGCCAGAACTTGGCCTGGCGCACTGCCGTGCGCCTAGATAAATTAACAATAATATAAAAAATAACAATAACTTATTCTGAGTTGCTGCTCATATTTTACTTTTGAAAAAAAATTTAATGGGGCAGCTTGGGGCAGGAATTTTATGTAAAGTCTATAACAGCAAGGTTGAAAGATTACAGAAACGTTTATGGATGTGGTGAAACGGATGGATATCAAAAGATTTCGTTAGACAAAGTTAGTTTGTTTGGTAATAATTTTAAAAAAAGCTCACTTTATTTAGCACTTAATAAAAAACTTGCCATTTATTAGAAAATAATGTGTTTTTGTGTGTTAGTTAAAAAGAAGTCAAAAGTTACAATTGAATTAAAAAAAATTAATATCGTATCTACAACGCCTTCTATTTACTTTTGAAATTTCATAAAATACCCATAGTATTTTTGTGTTTTTCCTTTTTTCTTTTAACATGTCATTTCGAGTACCGTTATAAGCGTACAAACTGAAAGATATATAACGCACTTGTTCCTCAAAAGCGTAACAACACAGAATACACAGAAGTGAAGAAAGTGACAGGTAAAAAAAGCTCCAATCAGGTTTTTGTTAAAATTCGTGGAAAAAAGAGAAAAGCGTAGTGTATTTGATACTGTAGTGTATTACTACTTACCAATTAACACAGGTAATAAAAATTTATTGCACTAGAAAGACGTAGAAAAACAAAAACGACGAGAAAATTTTAGGGAAAACGAGACAAACAGAAAAAATACGCGTATCTTCCGTCTCGTGACACTTCTGTATGTTTTGTGGTAACAACTCAAAATTCATGATTTTTCAGTAGAGGCCAAAAACTGTTTCTGTTGATTCTAACTATATATTACAGCAAAAAATTATGTCATTGTAAGAAAATACCATTAAAAAAAGCAATGTGAGTCCGATCACAAAGGAGATGTGTAAACATCTAGTAATGAAAAATTTTTTTAAGTTGGAAGTACTTATGCTTTTAGTATATTTTTTTAAATTAATTGATTAAAAGTATCAAAACTTTCAATATTGTAAATACATAGGAATTTGTTGGTTTTTGTTTGTTTTATTAAACTTATTTGGTTAGTAAATGGGCACACTGCAGTATATGTATATGTACTGCATTAAAAATTGCAGTAAGCAGTAAATTTACTGATTACTAAAAAAATTCAGTAAATTTTTACTGATAATGAAATTTAATTTGCATTACCAGTAAAATCGTAGGGCCGTAATCATAATACAATTGCAGCAAGTGGCAAAGTTTTTTCATTCAAATTTTGAAACTTTTGTATGAAAACATTTAGCCACTTGGTAGAATTTCATTATGATTACAAGCATTACTGATTACTGAAAATTCAATCCACCTCATCATATAACAAATCATTTAGGCAATTTATAAAAATTTTAGAAAAAAATTTTAGTAATCAGTAAAAATTTACTTGTTAAACAATTTTTATTATTTTTACTGAAACTTTGCTGATACAGTAAAGTGCGACTTTGACTCGCGCACATTCAGTTTTGAGCATTTTTTTTATTTAGCTTTCTTCCTTTTTTAAGTTTTTTCAGTTAAAACGATTTTTTCAGTTTTATCGCTTTTTTCTCGTTTTGGCGTTTTTTTTCTATTTTTGGGTTCTTTTAATTTTCGCAATTTTTTTTTCATTTTGGAGATTTTTTCATTTTGCCGATTTTTTTCTGTTTTTGGGTTTTTTTTCATTTTGGCGATTTTTTATGTTTTGGGGTTTTTAGGCGATTTTTTCATTTTGGCGATTTTCTATTTAAGGGTTTTTTTATTTTGGCGATTTTTACGTTTTTTCGCTATTTATTTTAGTCCTAGAAATTTTTTTAATTTGGTGCTTTTTTCGTTGTGGCGATTTTTTTCTTTTTGGCGATTTTTTTAGATTTGACGATTTTATATTTTTTTTGATTTTTTAGTTTTACCGATTTTGAAAATTTCAAGAGTTTTGCTCTTACGGTTTCCAAGATACAGCAAGTTGGCAAAATTAAGTCAAAATTGCATTAACTGATGGAACACCCATTAATTTAAATTTTTTAAATTTAGTGTTAATTGTTGTAGTCTGTATAAAAATACACTAACTTTTAAAATTTCAGGTGTATATATGTACATACAATTGTATGTATATTACATGGGATTTTAATATTTTTCGTTGCTCGTTTTGGAACACCCTTTAATTTTTAACTCTCATGTATTTGTTGTTGTAGTGGCCAAATGTCTACACAAATTCCAGGTCCGTAGCTCTTACGGTTCATTTTCACCTTTGGTGTACGGAACCCTAATAAAGCAATTATCAAGTTAAATAAAACAAACAAAAACCAGCAAAGTTGTATGTATTTACAATATTTTAAATAAGTTTGTATTGCTTCTTTCAAACACTAATACACTCATACATATGTAGCTCACACCGATTTGACAACGCGGTGTGAATCTCAGCAAAATTTATGATTGTATTGTGAAAAAGAATTTTACCCCCTAGCGTATAGATGTTTACACATCAAAAGAATATAACGTTTTGTTTCTTTTTATTGCTTAAGTGATTTCCAAAAAAAACTACTTTTTGAGTTGAGTTGAAGACTTGTTATTCTTTTTCTAAAATTATGTTTGTTTACCTGGTGGTGTTATTTCGAGTTGACCCAGTTTAACTGAAAATTCACTCTGGATTACATATTAATTCATAGTCTAAAACAACAACAACTCGAAATATCGCTCTTTGAATGAAAAAAACTTTGATCTGTTTTGCTCAAGCACTTGCAAACAACTAAAAATGTCTTCCTTTAATTGAGACTAAAGTAGTTATTCTAAAAACACAAAGAGAGTCATAACGGTTTTTTCCCCGGAAAAGAAGACAAATCAAAGAGAAATTTTTACAGTGGGTAGATATGACCTCTGTTTGATTTTTTGCAAAAAGTGAAAATTTGAAAATTTTGAGTTGTTACGCTTTTGAGGAACAAGTGCGATAAGAATCATCCCAGCAAGAACACCCCCAGCAGTGATGCCATTAGGATACGAAAGATACATTTTTCGTATCTTTTGATGACTTGATGTACCATGTATAATCCTGACATTTTTCGTATCTTTTTAATCTGTACGCAAAATTTACAGAAATAAAATATTAAACTTTCCGTTTCTGACAAAGTTTGTTAAAGTCATCAATTTCGTTAACAGTGACTGTTAAATACAAAAATAACACGTATTTTATTGTTAAATTTTCTAAGTTCTTCTGTCGTCTGCTTATTCTTGTGTATGTGTGCCAAGATGAAATTTTAGAAGAAAACAGTAACGATCTTTATAGTGTTTTCACACCTAAAGTTAAAACCTAGTTTTAACGTTAAAACCATAGACAGATGATTTTGCGTTCACATATTTGTTGCTATATTTTTTTGCTTTTTGTAACATTTATTTATAACACTTATTTTTGTTCATATGAAAAACTCGGAAATTGCATAATACGCTTTAAAATGTAAATTATTTTACATTTTGTGAATAAACATTTTAAAATTATGGAAATACTTAAGAAGTACTTGGAAATAAAGTTATTATATATATGTATACATTATGAGCTAAACGATTTTTATAGGCAGATGGATGACAGTTATATCGTCTTTTTCACTTTCCAGAAGATACTTTTTTTGGCGTAATTTTTTATTATTGTTGCTGCTGAGCTTAGTATAGCGAAACAAGGTTGCGTTTCATAAAACCAACTTAAAACTTATTCAAAAATGGTTTTAAGTTCAAAAATGGTTTTAAGTTGATTTTAACAAAATCATTTTTTATGCTAAAATCAGGTTTTAGCAGTTGGTTTTAACGTTAAAACCCACTTTTATTAAAACGATGTCAGTGTGAAAACACTATTAAGGATATTTCAACACACATTCCATCCACCTAAAGCGATCATTACTAGTATTGCGGCGTTGTTCTGAGGAAACAGTAACATCGTTTTTATTTTTAGGAAATTTATACGAACTTTTTGATATAATCGCCTTAGTATAAACATTCGTATATTAATTTTTACAAAAGTGAATTTATTTTGATAACATCCAAAGATAGTTACATATAATTAATTTAAAAGTTTGCTTACTGTATTTTGAAAAATTTCATGTCTAATATTTATGACTTAAATAAATATAAAAATTAATTTATAAGATATCATTTTCTTTACAATATTCATTATATATGAAATAAAAATGTTATGTTAATATTTATATAAATACGGAACACTTTTTTTGTCGTACACTTTTAAGTATTTTATCCTCCATCAATGTTGGTGAAACATACATATGTATATGGTTCAAAAGATATTGTTGTGTAGATATGCACAATATAAATGGTTTTTCAAAATTCTGGGGATAAAAGTGATAAAAAGCGATTTAAATTTGTTAAAAAAATAACTATTTTGTTTTTGTTTTTATACATATGTTTATAATAAATAGAGACTTACATACATACATACATGTCAAGTGGTCTAATTTAGACCTAGTGTTAATAAATGGTAAACGTTAAAATTGGATTTTCAATTTTTTTTTTTCAAAATGTATATCTTTTTGAGAAAAAAGTGTATCTTTCTGGAAACTAAAATGCATCTTTCTCGAAATTTCACTGGCAGCACTGACTTCCAGTCAAATGACCGGTCATTTGACTGGGAGTGGTGATGGCTTTATCTATCTAAGTTTCTATCAGTTTGTTAAGGCCAATGTGGAAAAAGTGATGTAAACTTTTGTGTACGTGTGATTTTGCATCTTTGTCTAACTAATTAAAAATTTCTACTATGGAACATATATAGCTGACCTGCTTACTCTGCCGTATTTTTACTTGTCATTGATGATGCATGCATGTGGCAGTCACGTCTGACTGATCACACTTGATGTATATAACCGTCATAGTAAACTTTCAAACCTACATAATTACATTAATAAACATGATTTTCATATTGTTTTAATTGTTTTTAACCCCCGACTAAAAAAAGGGGTGTTATAAGTTTGTAGTGTGTGTCTGTGTGTCTGTCCGTGTCCACGTACAGGCCAAACGGCTGGACCGATTTTCATTTAGTTTTTTCGGTTTGAAAGATGACTTGATCGAGAGGGTTCTTAGCTATGTTTGAAGAAAATCGGTCCAGCCGTTTAGAAGATATAACATCTTTTCTGAAAAAAGTCGGGGGTTTTTAAAATTTTTAATTTTTGTTATTTATTATAGCAAACTATTTAAAAACAAATAAAAGCACAAAATAATGTATGTATGTAGGTGGTCTAGCCTCTTTCGAGTCGACATACAGAATTATTATTATTATATGCAATTATGAATAAATTTCCGCAAGAAATTTCTCCCTTTTCCAATTAGATTTTTTTGTTTTCCCTATTATTTGCTACTGTTTGAAATTATTCCCCGGGAAAATTTCTCGTGGAATTAGAATTATATTTGCCCCCATAATATAGAATAAGACGGAATAAATTTGTCAAACTTATGAATTTTTCAAATGTTATTTCCCTTCCAAAGGTAATATGTTTTTTTTGTTTTCAAAGTAATTCTAAATGTACATATATTGTAGCACCTTTGATGAAAGTAACCGTAAGAAAGTAGTTTATTTATTTTGCTCTTGTTGTTAATTTATAAGAAATATGTCACGAATAGTCATTAAATTGTATGGGACTTTTAAATATTATAAAAAATACCTTAAAATCAACGAAAATTTTAATTTATAAAGTTTTTATATAAAAATTGCTAAGAAATCCCGAAAATTAAATCCCGGGATTGAATTTTACAAATCCCGGGATTTCCGGGTTCGGAAATGCCCGTTTGGCATCCCTAGTACATACATACTGCTAGGCTAGCCAGACGTATTTTTTTCAGCAGTCAATGTCTACATAACCCCTAAAAAGTATGCTAAAGAATTTGTTTTGAATTTTATACTTTTATTTGTACTTTTTTATGTTTAGTATCTTTAGAAACTTTTTTTGTGCAGAAAGAATCACATAGGGTGTGTTCGTAAATGCATCATTGCTCTGCATCATACGTGCAACTTTTATTTAAAATGCAATACCAGATCGCTCATAATCTGTTTTAGTAGTAATCATGTTTTTACACCATATTTGGCATTTATTTGTGCGTTATCTACTTAAGTGAACCAGTTCAAAACATTTAAACTTCCATTTGCGGCGCAGTGATGCATTTACGAACAGACCCCTAGTTTGAAACGCCTTATGAAAATGTTTTACCAATGTGAATATATTTGTGGCGGCAACTCGAAATATTTTCCCATGTATTTTATATGAGAATCAAAATATCGCCATTTGTGACGACCGAGTATTTTAATTTCTTAAAAACTAAAAATATGAAAAGTGGAATTGTTTGCCGTACTCAAAAGAATGATAAATAGGTATTTATAAACTTTTTGAATCATTAAAAATAAATTAATACGTATAATTGTTTAATCTGCGGGGCCGAAATTTTCAACACAGGTTCGGGTCAATACCCCGTAGGTTTTTGTTTTGTTTCTGACCCAACAAAAGACCACTGTGAGGAGTAATTTGTAGTTGAAAAAAATATAACATAATTGAGGGTAATACAACGTTTGTCGCGATCAGCTAGTAATTATATAAACAACGAAACCAAAATGCACAACAAACGAGCGATGGGAATTGGAAATCTTGATTTCGTGCCGAATCTGTTTCTAAATAGTGTCAAAATCACTTGAATAGTGCCAAACCACTTTTTATATAATTTAAATGTTGGCACTTGATGTTCCTTTAGTATACTATGGTCCTTGAATAATACATTATAGTGTATAGCTAGAAAATTCCATGAATATCTCAAAAAAAAAAACGTTCCAAAATTAGATATGATTTTAAAAATTTTTTCAAATAAGAAGAGTCAACGGATGCTAAACCTCCTATACTCAGAAAATATTAATTATTATTATAGAAAAGATCTATTAAAGCAATAGTTTACTCAAAAGAAAAATAAAGCTAGTCTATCTGTCCGCTTGACCGTCACATGACCGACCGTCAAAAAAGCTTATAGCCTTTTCACACTTGCTCACATCTTTCATCTTTCATCAATTTGGCAAGATGATAACATTTTCCCATAAGAATTATACAGGGCTGAATGTTCAACATCTTTAAAAGATGTTCCTATCTCACTTTGTTCCGTTCAACATCTTTCGATTATTTTAGTGTCATCACTAGAAAAAATGTATGCAACTATATACATACATGCATACATACTATAAAAATATATACATATGCATGTATGTTTGTATGTATATTTCCATATGCATGGACATATTTACATACATTCAAGGCTACATTTTGGAATATCCTTCTCAAAAAAAGATCCGCAATTACTCTAAGATTTTATTATACACATACATATGTATGTATTTGTATGCATATAATAAAATCTGTTATATATTTTCCAAATCGAAATAAATTACATAAAAGTAGTTGCAAATGTCTACGCGAAATCTTTGCGGATAAAGTTTGTAATATTTTTTCATTATCATTGTCCGTCCGCTGGCATAATTTCAACTAATTCTGCACATTGTAGCATTATTTGTTTCTGCTCCTCAGGAGCCAGCAATTAAATCAATTTCTACTGAATTTTTAAATTGCATTTTGTTATTTAATTTTTAGTAGCTCACATTCGTAAAAATAGTATTATAATACATGACAGATGAAAGATGTTGTAATGTGAACAGGTTTTTTCAATTTTCAAGACATTCCACGCATTCCTCAAAGATGTGAGTGAGTGTGAAAAGGGTATTAAGCAACATAATTTTCCAGTTTAAGTTTTTTATGTAAATATGCCGCTTAAACTTTTTTGATGGTTATGGCTCGAATGGACAAAAAGTGGCAGAAAACGAGCGAGAGTGCCACAGTGCCAGCTAACATCTAATAGTACCAAAAATGGCACAATTGTGCCACATTTCCCATCACTGCAACAAACAAGTGATATTCTTGGCCAATTTCACCAACTCTATTTATATACGATTTGTTTTCTAAACACAATTAGAAACATGACCAATTTAAAGTTATTAATTTGTTGTAAATAATATTTATGATCTCATTTTTATGTTCTTTAGTAAAGAATATGTTATTTTATGTTATTGAATGAATTTAAGGACGTTTTCAATAAAAACACAATTTTCCTTTTTTATTAATTGTATTGCTTTTTTTTTCTCCAACTCAATAATGTGGCCACCCTACATACTGCAAGCTTTGAAAGTCAACAAAAAACATAACAAAACAAACCACCGTATAAAAGCTTCTTTTTAGCGACTATGTTTTGTTATAATGTTTACATACATACATACATACACATGACATACATAGTATGTTAGCATATATGGATTTATTTAAATTTAAATATTTTTTTAATTATTTATGTTTATGTTTATTTATTTTTATTTATATATACACATCTGCATTTAGATATGTATGTAAGTATGTAGCTCTTAATATTTCGCTTTGCTTTCACTTATTTATCAACTTTTAGGTACGCGTGTACCCGGCACATCAATACATAAATACATAGGTATATACACATGAAGATACATAGTATGTATGGATGCATGTACATATATACATACATGCGTACATTTCACTTTCAATATGATATGTAACACTAATCTTAACACTTCTTGACAAAATTTATAGCATGTAAATACATACACATATATTTACTACCTATGTATAATACCTATTACCACTATTTTTCCTTATTTTTCATAATTATTTTATTAATTTTCTTTGAGGTTTTCAATATTTTTAATTTTGGTTAACCACGGTACTACTTGTTTGCGTATGATTCCTATGAAAGTTAATTGCGTTTTAAAACAGAAAAGCCAAATACATACATTGCAAAAACAAAATATTTAAGCTTGTATCACACAGTATTTACCAACACAAACTATCAAAACAAAACAGTGGGTTGTATGCGTGTATGTTTGAGTGTATGCGTTATATTTTCGCTTCCCAGTGTTGTAAAGGGGTCACTAGAAAGCTAAATATAGTACCTGTTCAGGAAAGAAATAAAGTTGTACCAAATACTATATACATCAGGGATGATAAATGAGAAACCCAATTTCGTACCAATTAGCTTTTTAAAACCTACTTTTTCGAACCCAGTAGTACTAAAATCGGTATTTTTTTTTGCATTTTTAACTTTTTTTTATTATATTTTTGGAACATGTCGATCATTTACTCAAATAACGTCATAACTGAAAAAAAGTATTTTGTCAGATCACAAATTTCAAGTTTTCAATCTACACACGTCTTAATGAAAAATGAAAACTTTGTGTTTGTTAAAAAAAAGAACTATATGAGGATTAATCTGCATCATTAACTGAAATTTTATTAGAATTAGAGACAGTGGAACATGCAGTAAATTCATATCGGTGGTCTCAAGTAAAAAGGCCCTAACTCAAATAATTGCTATTTTACAGGAGAAGGTAAAAACACAATAGAAAATAATATTATTTTTGTAATATTTTTGTACAACTGATTATAAAAGCGTTAGTTTTCAAACTATTTTATATATATTAGAATCACTGAAAAACTCAATTTCGTAAAAAAATATGAGTTAGAACCTCTCAATAAGTCCTTTGTTTGTATTAGACTTTCAAGTCTTCGTTTTGATTATGAAAATACTCTTTCCACATTCGCGGATGAGTGAAGAATTGATAATTTTCTCCTGATAACTTTTGAAAGCTCATTAGTTCATCCAATTAATTTTTTAAAGCTCGAAACTCGTTATTTATAGTATTATAATTTCCGTGTTCTTTTGGGAATATTTTTTAATAAGAGACTCAGGCGAAATTGTGACTTTGCCCAAAAAATATGTACCACCACAACACTGTAAATAGAAAATTACGACTCTTCCAAAAGTTTTGTACCACCACAGTACTCTAAACACAAAAATATGACTTAACGTTTACAAATACCACGTTCTTAGTAATGCTATACCACAACAACACTGTATATACAAAATTTCGACGTTAGTTTCCCAGTACCCCGTTTACAATAATTCTATACCGCTACAACACCGTAAATACAAAAATTTGACTTTAGTTCCCCAAGTACTCCTTTTACAATAATTCTTTACCGCTGCAACACCGTAAATACAAAAATTTTGGGAAATTTACATTGTGACGACCTTATAAATATGTATTTAGAGTATTGTGACAACATTGAAAACAAGAGTCGGAGGACGGTCATTCGGCATTATCATTTTAATGTTATGAGTACATGATGTTAGTTGAGACAATCGTAGCAACGTCATGCTGATTGTCTTTTTCTGCCTGGGGAGATACTATAGTACTAACATATTCGGGAGTGAATTTTGTTAGCCAGGTTAAAATTTCGTCATGAAAAGTAAATTTATTTAGTTTCGCAAAAGGTTCTATTACATTTCTTTTAAAATCCGGTTGTTTAACATTTCTTTTAAAATCCGTAACTATACAACTTTTAATTTTATTTCTAGATATATAAAGTTTTTCATTTCAAAGTAAATTTTAATCGTTTACATATGTATATAGCATACCTGGCTTCATTTAATTTCATCACTTAAACGATTGATATGATAATAATATAGCAAGTTTTTTATTTTTTTTTTTTGCAAATTATATATTAATGCAATAGATAAAATAACTGAAGACAGCGCTATCATATTGAAAACGAAACACCGGTGAAGTTAGATGTAGTTTTTTATAATAAACCAATCAAGTTTAATGCACATCTAACAAGGTAGTCACTCTCAACAACAAATCAAATTCGCCACTTTTCTCCCAAATTGATTATACTTTAAATGATCGTGATTAATTATTTTTGTGAAAATAAAACAAGGGATAGTCTCGCAAATTTTTCTAATAGTACCAAATGAGACACGGGGTACCAACATAATTTTAGTATTTGAATAGTACCAAGAAAAGTACAATTGTACCAACCTTATCATCCCTGATATACATACATACATATGTAAATAGATTTTCTATAAATGATAAGGACACTTTCTGTAATAACGGTGTTCCCGCTAGGGCTTGATTACTCGGTTACTTAATTTCGTACTTTTCGAACAAGTCAACCGATTTCGATGAAAAGGAGAAGCATTGAAATTTTGAGGCAGTATATTTGGAGGCACCCTGTTTTAAGACAGGGTGTATACATAAATATAACACCTCAGGTGAAAATTTATTTATTTTTATTTTAATACATGTATTTATTTACTGTATCTTCATATATGAACTAATAGTAGGGTTGCCACAGTCGTACTGATTTTGCCAGTACATGTACTGATTTTTGTTTTAAGTACTGATTTATGCATAACTAGCAAATCAGTACGCAAATGTACTGATTTTTTCATGTATGTACTGTTTTTGTACTGTTTTTATATATTAATTATGATCAATGTATGAGAAAGCCTGTCATAGTGTTTATTTATTTTCTTTGAATCACCAGTGATCTTTACTTTACGTTCGCTTTAAGGAGAATTTATTTTCAAAGTGGGCAAATTCTGCCCTGTCAGAGATCATATAAATTTTAGTTTAAATTATTGTTAATGTTAATTTTATTGAGATTTTTTTAATTTAAATTTGCAAGAAAGATTTGCTATAAGTGATTTCTGATACATGCAAATAATGAATTTAAAGTTTCTTTTTCGAAAATTTTTTTGATAATATTATTTTTATTAATTACATATGCCTTGGTACAAAGTATACATTGAATTCATGTTTTGGTTTAAAATGGTTAAAGCTAGGAATGTGACGAATGTTCGCATTTGCAAATTTTTCGCTTATTTTTGCTATTTGCATTTGCTAAAATGTACGCGAATATTTGAGACAAAAAATTTTGTACTTCTTTTACGAAAAAAGTTTGCAATTAACAAACGTCAAAAACACGAAAATTATTTTGAGACAGCATGAAAAAGATAAATATAGGGTACGTTCGTAGATTCATCAAATTTATGCAGGCGAATTTTTTCTGTGTATGCGTGATCAACTGTTGCACATGCTTTGCAACTGCTCAATATATGTATGTGCATATTTGGCATTTTTGAACGAACTGCAAACAATTTTTAACAAGGCAAGTAATTTTATTTAAGAAAGTTGTCATCTCGTCGATGTGAAAGCACAAAAAACTCCTTATAAAAGTTTGCACATTGTGCACATGGCTTGGACGTAGCTGACTTATAAGTAAGGCATTCTTCAAAGCTTTATAAGAAAGCTTTTCTATAAAAAAGTTCTCATGAGCATCAAAATTAAACTAAAGTCCAGCGGTGTTAGGAAATATAACTATTTCATTTTTTGAAAAAGAAAAGGCATTGTATTTTCGGCAGCAGTATTTTCTACTTAAGACTAGTCTGTTAAAACTTTTAAAAAATGTTTTGAGCACCATTCATTACTTCGTACAAACAAATTTGAATCGCAAACAATATTAACTAGTCATTGTTGTAGTAAATTCCACGCGAAACAAGCGTCACTCATTAATTTCATATACAAACATATGTATGTATGTATCTTTGTTTTACGAATTCATGTTTTTAATAAATTAATACATATTTGCTCAATGCAAGACTCAGTTTAAATAAAATGCTATATGTTTTACATCCATGTATGTAATACAACTTCATGTTCTTATACAAATTTATTTTTACCATCAGTATATTTACAACTGTAAATATAGTGATGGTAAAATTGAGCTTACAATACAAAAAAGTTTTCAGCAAATTGAAATACGATGAATCAAAACAATTCACATATTCCATTTGCAATAAAATGCTAAGTATATAAAGCAGAAATCTACATCAACTGACACCACACACAGTGGACCAAACACAAAAGAACGCTGATGATGAAGGTTTAGTGGCCTTCGAAAACGGCTGGCTGTTCCGTTCAACTATGTGTTGTTAGTCAGAATATTTACAACAGACTTTGGTGTTATTTGTTCATTAATAATTATCACATGTAATTTGGCTTAAAAAGCGATACGAACTTTAGCCCGTTCAAATCACAAATTTATTAAATTTTGTTTTTAGTTTAATGCCATTTTCACACACTTCGGGGTCTTCTCAAAGAATATTTTCCCAGCTAGGCTTAGTCAGAATTAAATGCAGGAATAAGATTGATTTCAATACCAACTCTATAAAGCATATGTATGTATATTTTAATAGTTTATCTATTCAGTCATGTGTTTGGATAACGAATATAACAACGTGTTTTTTTAAGTCATGAAAATATAATCATATACGAACACCACTGTATGATAAAAGGCAAAAAAAAAAAGACCGGTGTCTTGCCCCAGGTCAGGCACATTTTTGTTTGCCCAAAGATTTGGGGCCTCGGTGCATTTTCTCCGGTTCATATCGTTCGGAATTTTGATTTACTCTTTTAGGCAAAGTTGTAGCTCTTGTCATACAACAAAAATTGTGAATATATAAAATTAAAAAAATATTACCTTCAAGATTAAAATCGCAAAAAATTCTAAAAAATTTTGAGTTTTATACCTTTTTTCCCTGTTCAGGTACATAGGTAGCAAGCGGTTCAAAATTCAAGGAAACCATCAACGATAAAAATGTCCCTAAGATCTCAATAAACAACTTTCTACAACATATGAACTTCCTAGGAATGATTCTTAACACCGTTTGGGTAGCGCTTAGGCAGCCACAAAAGTAAAAAATTTCAAAGCAAATGAAATTAAAAAAAAGGTGTTAAGAATCGTTCCTAGGATCGATTGATTGGTGGTTGATTGTTTCCTTGAACATTCAACGGTTTGCTGCCTATGGACCTGAACAGGAGAAAAAATGTGAAAAAATCGAATTTTTTAAATTTGCCACAGATACATATATTTCTTAACGGAAGTACAAATAAAACAGTACATATGTACATATATTAAATATATAGAGATTTTGGTTACAAAAATATTTTGGTTGTGGCAACGCTGATCGCAATAGAAGTGCAAGGTGAGGTACCGAGAGTGGAAAATAAACTTTTTCAATGGTTCCTCATTCAACGCTATTGTCATTTTGTAATACAAAGCCAAAGAAATTCACAACAAAATTTATGGAAGATAGTCTAATGCAAGCCATGGTTGGCTAACCAGATTTATAAAAAATGTAATTTAAATTTGAATAGATGGATCGAAAATAGCCCTTTACCCGATGAACAAAAGGAAAGTGAAGAAGAGCTGGATGGAACTGAAATTCAAAAGCCCAAAATAAAACACGAATATGTCATTAAGCATTTCGAAATTTGTATTAAATGGGCTCAACAAAACAAAATACTAGCTCAAATTAAATGCTTTGGAGAGAGCTTCAAGAAGATACCATTAAGAGAAATATATCAATTCCAAAAAATAGACAAGTTTTTTAAATAAATTATTTTTGTATTATATTGCTTTATGAATAATAAAATATTAAAAATACTACGAGTACACATTCTTTCAGTTTTGAATAAAACAGCAGGACGCTTTTCCATTTTAACTTAGTACTGGATATAACGAACAATTCACTTTAACGAACAGGCCTGCCAACAATTAGGTTCGTTAAATCGGATAACTACTGTATTGTAATATTTGCATTCGCTTTCGCAAAAATTAAAATGTTGTATTCGCGTTCGCATGCGCTAAACTGGTATTAGTTACATCCCTAGTTAAAGCCTTTTATATTGAAAAAATTAATGTACTGATTTTTTTTCAATTGTACTGATTTTTTTTCTCTCATGTACTGATTTCTACGATTTCAAAACTGGCAACCCTAACTAATAGGGAATTTACAACTGTACAAAATCTAGCAGATTTTAATTAAAATCTTAATGAAAATATGTACCATTTACATCAAGTTTTGTGACATTTACCAAGATTTTTTTATCCAAAACAAAACCCATTAACTGAAAATTTTCCAAAACTATAAACAAGCACCCGCCATGTAGCCAATTCACTGAGGTAGTTTAGACGAGAACAATTTTTAAGCCGCACAATTTTTGTTCTTTTCCAAATTACACGAGACTAATTCATCTGGCATAAAATGTATACGTATACATAGCTTTGTGTGTGTTAGTGTTTTTCGTATTAATTTAACACTTGCTGTTTTTTAATTTGTGTGTGTATTGGTTTTATGCTGCTAATGCGGGGTTGTAGCTGGTTGAAAAGTTATGCCAACCGCAAAACCACTCTCTTTGCCTCTCTCACCCACAAACTGGCATGTTATGCCAGCACAATTATGGCCGTGTAAATCAGCGCACTCACCTTTTTAAGCAGACTGTAGCTAATTCACTCAACTTTTTTTATAAATATGTTGTACGGGGTAGTAAAAAACAAATCAAAATATTAGATTTCGATTAGATTTCCTACAAATCTACTGACAAAATAGATTTTGTTTTGTATGGGAAATCTAATAGAAAGAAGCAAGATTTAGCTCGAAATCTCGTAAGTACTAGATTTCGAGACAGTGTAAATGTACTATAACAATAAATAATCAAATCTTAAATCTAAAATATAATTATTAGGCCCGACCAGTGTCGGACATAAACTTAGTGATAGTTATAAATAATACATAAGTAGCGATAATCAAAAAGGAAAACAAATTATTTTCAAGCAGTCCCATCCGGAGTGTTGAGTATGAGAGCCCTTGTGTTCCTCTTTTTTAGGCGTATGTTTTCGCTAAAGTTCAAAATATTACGAGCAAGCGGATTAGGTTGTGACTCGAGTTTTGTTAGATATTTGCCTGCGTATTTTGCAATTTCTTCAGTCACTAGTGGCATATTTAAATCACTATATATATTTGAATTTTTGGAGCCGATGTTATTAACCGTAAAATTTTGTTTTGCCTTCATTGGATTCTGTCTACATTGGAAGCTGAAGCAGTGCCCCATAGTTGAATTCCGTACCACCATATAGGTTTCAAAAGCGACTTGTGTATCAAAAGTTTACAATCTAGACTGAGTGTTGAATTTCTGCCAATCAGCCAATGTACCTATGTAAGTTAATTTTAGTTTCATTTGTGTTAGCTTAGAATCAATTTGGTGTTTCCATGTACTCTGTCGGTCAAGGTGTATACCAAGGTATTTCACATGTGAATGTTGAGGAACAGTTTGATAATGGGGAACAATTATCTTTTCGTAGAGTAAATGTTACCTGAGCACACTTCTGTTCATTTACTTTAATTCTCCATAACTTTAACCATAGTTCCAGCTGGGTAATATGTCCCTGAAGACATCGGGATGCCTAGTGAGGGTTTTCGTGCATGCTAAAGACGGCTGTATCATCGGCAAATGTAGATGTATGGATTTTAGTGCTAACAGGCATATCACAAGTATATACCAAATACAACACTGGGCCCAGTATACTACCCTGTGGCACACCGGCAGAGATAGATTCGGGCACACTCAAAAAATCGCCTTCCACAGCAATGAACTTCCGGGATAGAATATAACTTTCGAATAGCTTTAGAAAATTTATTCGTGGATTTGTCTTCAATTTTAAAATCAGGCCTGCATGCCTACTTTATCAAATGCCTGAGAAACATCAATAAAGAAAGTAGAACAATACTTCTTTTCTGCAAATGTTCTTCTTATAACTTGAACTAATCTATGAGTTTGTTCAATGGTCCTATGCTGACTTCTAAAATCAAATTGATGGTCCGAGATGCACCAACTATCAGTTAGAATTGGCGACAATCTTGTCATGAGCAGCTTTTCGAAGAGTTTTGACATAGTTGACAGCACTTATTGGCCTATATGACTCAGCTTCGGTAAGGTCTTCGCCCGGCTTTGGAATCATTTTGACCTTGGCAAGCTTCCAGTGTTGCGGATAATACTTCAGTCGTATATGCAAGTTCTTCAGCATGCTGTTACTAATTCCATCAATATCTGGAGCTTTCTTCGGGTTGATCTCAGCAATTAGTTTATGTAATTCACGCATCTTAAACTTTAATGGTCGAGGGGTTAGAGCAACTACAATTGGTAAATCAGCAACACCAGTACATGTATTTGGGGTGAATACGGATTTTAAATGCTCAGAAAATATTTGACCTTTTTCAGTATCCCTTCTTGCCCAATCTCCGGTTGAAGTGCGCAGAGGGGTTTAAACTAAACGGGTCTTTTAAGCTTTCTAGTAGTGCGCCACAAGTAGTAATTAGGTGCTGGTGTGACATCGATACTTTCCAGATAATTTCTAAGAGATGCAGGTTTTTCAGATGCAATTAACTCCTGGAGTCGTTTAGTGCACTCTTTAAGTCTTATTTTATGTTGAGGTGATCTGTGCTTTTGCCATTCCCTTCTAGCTCTTCTTTTTTCACATACGAGACGTTCAATATCCGTTGAATAATTTCTATTAAACTCTGTCTGCGAATGGGAGCTAGTAGCATGTTCAGCAGCCTGGTTAATATTTTCATTAAGGTTGGCAATGTTAGATTCTATATCATTGGGTGTTCTTAGCGTAATATTTCCCGTGCAATTAACACGCCAGCTGCTACGAAGCACGGTCCAAGTGATTTATAGAAATCCTCATATTGATTCTCAGTGATTGAAAATCTGGGAGGGGAGTAAATTGAAGATATTATGAAATTCGTACAAAATTGTCGACGCAAATATTAGTTGCTTGTAGATGTTCTTTACAAATGTCAAGAATATAATGCTGGAGTCTTGACTTATTAGAATTGCAGATCCACCGCATGCTCTTCCTCTCGGGTCCTTTGAATCATGTAAGGCGTAGCCATTCATTTTGAAAAAGCTTCTCGAAGTCAAATGAGTGTCAGAGACCAATATTGCTTATATCGATATTTTTTCCGTAAGGAAGTGCTCAAGTTCATTTTTATGTTGGCGAATGCCGTTTGCGTTCCAGAAACATATTTTTAACGTGTGCATGGCTTGTTAACTAATGCTTGAAGCAGTGTTTTCTGCATTCGCAGCATTTCTTGCATCATGCTAGTCATATTTGTTGTAAAATTATTTATAGTTTGCACCAGATTATCAATAGTAGATTCCAGGCGATTGAAATTAAAGCTTGAGTTTGTATTTGTTGAATTATTTGGCAGTGAAACATTTTGTGTTGAATAGAATTTATCTTAGCAGCATCGGCATGCAATACACGGGAAATCACTGGTTGGCTCAAATGGCCAAAAGTGTTTCGTATGGCCATATTCTTGACAATTATGGCACTGTACTGGTCCTGAACGCTTGTGTGGTTTTTCGGTATGAAAGATATTTTAAATTATAAATTGGATAGGTCTAATTTTTTCTCAATTTTATATCATTTGGCTCAAGTTCAACGCGAAATAGAGGTTGGGGGATCTTCTCCTTATTTAATATGTTTGATACATTTTTTATCTTAAATCCCTGAAGGACGAATGCATCTTTTATTTCTTCGGGAACAACATAAGCATCTATGCCCTTTAATATGATCTGCAGGCCTTTAATACTCTTAAGCTGGTATGTGTAGAAACTTGTTTTATTTTTTCAAATTCAGAAACTATTTTGCGGAATTTTTTTTTCTTCGTAAATTTTAATTTTGGTTTCATCGATGTTACCACGTTTTATTGGAACAATGTGAAATTTATTCTCACCAATGACCGAGATTAATTTTTTAATAAGGGCATTTGAATTTTTTCCCTCAAATAGATTGGTGGCGGATTGGAGGTTTTGTTCGAGGATACATTGGGTTTGTCGTTGTCATTTTGCAAAATTTTAAAGCGGTTTTGACGATTAGTAGAGGATGCGCTGGAGCACATGAAATTTTAGAAGAATTAGGGCTTTGCCCACGCTTTACCACATTTATATATCTGTCCATTCCGACTTGGACCTTGGATTTTGAGCTGCTGTTATCTGTAGTGATAACTTTGTTAAGTGATGAACAAGAGCCTGAGGGGAATGATATTGCTGACTTGTATAAAGAAGTACTAGGCAACTGTAATGTTAATGAATCACTACTAGTTGACACTACATTTGCCGTTAAAAAAAAGACTTTCATCAGATTTTTTATTTTTATTGTTTTCATCAAGAGTTTCAGAACTCACAGTAAAATAAGCATTTCTGCCGTTAGAACTCACTTCACAATTTTTTTTATTTGAGGTATTCATATAGAGTATTCCTCAATTGCACTTTGTTTTTAGGGTTCCGTACAACAAAGGTGAAAAGGAGCCCTATTGTTTTCGCTACGCTGTCCGTGACAGGCTATTTTCTCAGGAACTGTAAGAGCTACGGACCTAAAATTTGGGCAGAGTTCGCGATAAAAGCGTTTGTTTTACGTGTCTTTTAGCTTCGTAACAGTTTTAAAGGTATTTAAACATTATTAGACTATGGGCGGGTTTACATTTGTATGTCATGTGCCGCACATGCGTAAAAAAGCGTAACCACTAATTACTAATGAAAAACTTGGCTTAAAAAGCAATACGAACCTTAGCCCGTTCAAATCTAGAAACAAATGGAGTTCGAATAATAATTAAAGTTAACTAAAAGAAAAACTGTTTGATTCAGACATGTATTTATTAAGTTAAATAGTTCCATAAATAACTAATAGACAATTTTATAGAATCCAACATGATTGGAATTAAACAACAAATATATGTCTGAATCAAACAGTTTTTCATTAGTAATTAGTTGGTTACGCTTTTTTGGGCAAATGACACACAAGAAATGCCAGATGTAAGCTCAGCCTATGTCATTATTCCTCTATTAGTAAATTTTCGCGAATTTTTTGCATTCCTTACAGTTTAGCGATTCTTAATCAAAATTTATGTTTTTAGAGAAGTCTTTTTAAAATTTATGGCTACACTATACATGATACAAAGGACCCTAGAGGAAGGGCTTGCGGTGGATCAGCAATTCTAATAAAGTCAAGACTCAAGCACTATGTTCTTGATAACATTTGTGAAGAACACCTACAAGCAACAAATATTGGCATTGAAAGTTTTTGTACAAATTTTGTTATATCATCAATTTACTCCCCTCCCAGATTTTCAATCACTGAGAATCAATATGAGGATTTCTACAAGTCTCTTGGACCTTGTTTTGTAGAAGCTGGCGACTACAATGCTAAGCATACGTTCTGGGGTTCGCGTCTTATTACCCCCATTTCAAAAATGGGCTTGGATGTCATTTCGAGTGGGGAGCCCACTTATTGGCCTACTGACATACAAAAAATTCCGGATGTTATAGATTTTGGCGTCATCAAAAATATCTCTAGGGATTTAATTCAAGTTCAAGCTTCTCTTGATCTCTCGTCCTATCACTCTCCGACTATCATTACAATTTTTAGTCCATTAAGAAGTAACTTACCTGACCCATATGTGAAGATGATCAATCGTGTTAATTGGCTATGGTTCAAAAAATATCTCAGTAGTCATTATATGGAAAACATTACGCTTAGAACATCCGATGATATTGAATCTAACATTGCCAATCTCAGCGAGAATATTAAACAGGCTGCTGAACATGCCACTATCTCCCATCCGCAGACTGGGTTTAATAAAATTTATTCTACAGACATTGAACGTCTCGTACGCGAAAAAAGAAGAGCTAGAAGGGAATGGCAACAGCACAGATCATCACAAAATAAAATTAGATTTAAAGAGTGCACTAAACGACTCCAAGAGTTGCTTGCATCTGAAAAAACTGCATCTCTTAAAAATTATCTGGAAGGTCTTGATGTCACACCAGCGTCTAATTACTCTTTGTGGCGCGCTGCTAGAAAGCTCAAAACACCCATTGAGTATAAGCCACCTCTACGCACATCTACCGGAAGTTGGGCAAGAAGCGATACTGAAAAATGTAAAATATTTGCTGAGCACTTAAAATCCGTTTTTACGCCAAACATATGTACTGGTGTTGCTGATTTGCCGAATGTAGTCGCTCTACCCCCTCAACATATAAAGTTTAAGACGCGTGATTTACAAAAATTAATTGCCGAACTCAACCCGAAGAAAGCTCCGGGTATTGATGGAATTAGTAACCAGATACTGATGAACTTGCCTCGTATTGCAATGAGAATCCTATTATTCATATTTAATGCCATTTTACGACTGGAGTATTATCCACACAGCTGGAAGCTTGCCAAGGTTAAAATGGTTCTAAGGGCGGGCAAAGATCTAACCAAGGCTGAGTCATATAGGCCAATAAGTCTACTATCAACTATGTCAAAGCTTTTCGAAAAACTGCTCAAAACAAAATTGTCCCCAATTCTAATTAGTAGTGGGTGTATACCAGACCATCAATTTGGTTTTAGAAGTCAGCATAGCACCATTGAACAAACTCATAGATTGGTTCAATTTATAAGAAGAACTTTTGAGGAAAAAAAGTATTGTTCTGCGCTCTTTATTGACGTTTCCCAGGCATTTGATAAAGTGTGGCATGAAGGCCTAATTTTAAAATTGAAGACTTACTTACCAATAAACATTTTAAATATTTTGGAAAGTTACATTATTTCCCGCAAGTTCACTGTTGTGGAAGGAGACTTTACGAGTAGGCCTGAAACTATTTCATCCGGTGTGCCACAGGGGAGCATACTGGGACCAGTTTTGTATTTGATTTATACTTGTGATATGCCTGTGACCAGTAGTATCCGTACTTTCACATTTGCCGACGATACAGCCTGCCTTAGTATGCACGAAAACCCTGATGAGGCATCCCCCAAACTCCAGGAACAGATTAGCCAGATGGAGCTTTGGTTAAACTTATGGAGAATTAAAGTCAATGAACAAAAGTGTGTCCATATAACGTTCACCCTAAGAAGAGATACTTGCTCCCCCATTCGGATTAACAATCAAGTTGTTCCTCAACATTCACATGTGAAATATCTAGGTATACACCTTGATCGACGACTTACATGGAAACATCACATTGACTCTAAGTTAACTCAAATGAAACTAAAATTAGCTCAGGTACATTGGCTTATTGGTAGAAATTCAACTCTCAGTCTAGACTGCAAACTTTTGATATACAAGTCGCTTTTAAAGCCAATATGGTGTTACGGAATTCAACTATGGGGCACTGCTTCAGCTTCAAATGTAGAGAAAATTCAACGAAGGCAAAATAAAATTTTACGCATGATAGCATCGGCTCCATGGTACATCAAAAATTCAAATATACATCGCGATTTGAATATGCCACTAGTGACTGAAGAAATTGTAAAATACGCAGGCAAATATCTAACAAAACTCGAGTCACATCCTAATCCGCTTGCTCGTAATATTTTGAACTTTACTGGACACATCCGCTTAAAAAAGAGAGATACACGGGCTCTAATATTCAACACTCTAGATGATGAAGCTGCTTGAAAACACTTTTTTTTTTTTGTTGCTTATCACTACTTATGTATTTTAATAACTATCACTAAGCTTATGTCCGACATTGGTCGGGCCCAATAATTTTTTTATAGATTTAAGATTTGAGTACTTATTGTTAGTTCATATTTGAAGATACAATAAATAAAAAACATGCATTAAAAAAAAATGTTTTTTTTTTAATTTTGCAATTTTTTGCGAATTGACGTTTTTCTGCTTTGCAAAAATATAATTACTTTTGTAATTAACATTAAAATTTTGTAACTTTCTTTTTATTTTGCAATAAAAAATATTTCTTAGCAATAATTTGTTTAACATATTTTGCTACCGAGTGAAATTTTATATTTGTGTCGTGTTAAAAAAAAAGCAATGTGAGCACAAAACATACAGAAGTGTCACGAGACGGAAGATACGGGTATTTTTCAGTTTGTCTCGTTTTCCCTCAAATTTTGTCGTCGTTTTTGTTTTGCTACGTCTTTCTAGTGCAATAAATTTTTATTAGCTGTTTTAATTGGTAAGTAGTAATACACTACAGTATCAAATACACTATGCTTTTCTCTTTTTTCCATGAATTTTAACAAAAACATGATTGGAGCTTTTTTTACCTGTCACATTCTTCACTTCTGTGTATTCTATGATGTGAGTCCGATCACAGAGGAGATGTGTAAACATCTAGTAATGAAATTTATTTTTAAGTTGGAATTACTTATGCTTTTAGTATATTTTTTTAAATTAATTAATTAAAAGTATGTATTGTAAACACATAGGAACCCAGCAAAAAATTTAAAAAAAGGTAATCGAGTTTGGAATTAAGCATTTTTGGTGGAAGCTCTTCTCTTCTCTTAATGATTTTAACAAGGCGTGAGACTAAAATAATCGATTCTTGAGAAGAACTTACTTTTTTTATTTGGCAACTTGCTGACGTAATCTATTTAATCTAAAAAAATCATTCTTTTCATTTAGCAACTTGTACATAATTTTTTTACATTTTAGGTAATGAGATTTGTAAGCGAGTAATGAAATTTGGCAATCAGAAAAGTAAGTCATTATATGGCAAGTAGTTCTGATTGGTTAGTAAATGGGCACACTGCAGTATATATGTAATGCATTAAAAATTGCAGTAAGCGGTAAATTTACTGATTACTGAAAAAATTCAGTATTCATAATCAAATTGTAGCAAGTGGCAAAGTTTTTTTCATTCAAATTTTGAAACTTTTGTATGAAAAACATTTAGCCACTTGGTAGAATTTCATTATGAATACGGGCATTACGGATTACTGAAAATTCAATGCACCTCATAATAAATCATTTAGGCAGTTTATAAAAATTTTAGAAAAAAAATTTTGTAATCAGTAAAAATTTACTGGTTAAAATTTTTGTATTATTTTTACTGAAATTTTAGTGGTACTGCAATGCTCATCTATAGTAAATGCCTTTACTTTTACTTTTTAATATTTAATTCCTGTTGTTCAGCGTTTAGTTGTTGCTGTTCTTGTTGTTGTGTACGCATGACAATTAAAATAAATTCAGTAAAGTGCGACTTTGACTCGCGCACGAAGGGTTCCGTACATTCGGCTTTGAGCATTTTTTTGATGTGGCTTTTTTCCTTTTTTAAAGTTTTTTTCGGTTTTGTCGCTTTTTTCTCATTTTGACATTTTTTCTCTTTTTGGTTTTTTTTCATTTTCGCAATTTTTTTCATTTTGGCGATTTTTTTTCTATTTTGCGATTTTTTCTGTTTTTGGGGTTTTTTTCATTACGGCGATTTTTTTAATTTTGGCGATTTTTTTCTGTTTTTGGGGTTTTTTTATTGTGGCGATTTTTTCATTTTGGCGATTTTTTCGTTAAAGGGTTTTTTTCATTTTGGCGATTTTTCCGTTTTTTCGCCATTTATTTTAGTCCTAGAAATTTGTTTCAATTTGGTGCTTTTTTCGTTTTGGCGATTTTTTTTGTTTTTGTCAATTTTTTTAGATTTGGCGATTTTATAACTTTTGGATTTTTTAGTTTTAACGTTTTTGAAAATTTCAAGAGTTTTGCTCTTACGGTTTCCAAGATAAAGCAGTTGTCAAAATTACAAAGTCAAAATTGAATTAACTGATGGACCACCCTTTAATTTAAATTTTTTAAATTTAGTGTTAATTGTTGTAGTCTGTATAAAAATACACTAACCTTACAAATTTCAAGTGTATATATATATGTACATACAATTGTAAGTATATTACATGGGATTTTACCATTTTTCGTTGCTCGTTTTGGGACACCCTTTAATTTTTAACTCTCATGTATTTGTTGGTGTAGTGGCCACATGTCTACAAACTGCGTCCAAATTTCAGGTCCGTAGCTCTTACGGTTCATTTTCACCTTTGGTGTACGGAACCCTAATAAAGCAATTATCAAGTTAAATAAAACAAACAAAAACCAGCAAATTCCTATGTAGTTACAATATTTTAAATAAGTTTGTATTGCTTCCCTGTAGTCAACCTAGAACCATATGTCTCTATGTCAATACTCTTTCTCCAGCGACAATTGCACTAGTTAAAATATCGACAACTTTCCTTTTATGCGCGAGTAGAGATACGTTAGAGACGACAGTTCTAGTGTATTTCTGGTGATATTGTCAATGAACGCGTCAATAGTTTGTTTTTCTTTTTTATTATGTTGTGCAATTATATTAAATAAATATATGTGACGCGCAAAATAGAAAGGGTAAAAACCGGTTTTGTTCAGGAGAGCCATTTTAAAGATTTAAATACGTGTATCTTTGGTGTACCATCACATCATAAAACGCGCATATCTCTGGGAGGGAACACTTTTGGGGCATGGGATCGATCTCATTCGATGCTCAGATGTTGTCCACATCAAAAAAAAAAAAAAAGTGAAAATTGCCTTTTTTTTACCCTTAGGCCCCTTTCTCTATGGGCTGTCACATATGTAGACGAGGGTCACTAAAATTTGCGAGTGAATCTTCGGTTCAAATATCTCCATATGGTCGTAAAAGAACTACCTTCTCAACAGTGCTAATAAAGTCTACTGTCAGATTTATTTTCACCTTTTTCGCCAAATCCAATGTTAAAAGTCGCCAAAAACGACAGTCCCATTTTTTTAGTTTTTGACAATGAAATATCTATCTATTTTATAAATTATTAAAAATTTATATTATAAATTATAAAAAATTAAATTGTTCCGAATCGCTAAAATTCGCCAAAAATGGGGAAAATATCGCCATTATATATATATTTTATTTTTATTTAGAACAATGTAAAAATGATTATGAACATAAAAAGGTACAATGTTTGATATAAAGATGATTTAGCGGTTAGTATTAATCAAATATTGGATATATGTACATATGTATGTACATTTGTATGTAGTTGCAGTTCTGTTACATATTCGGAAGCGCATTTTAGTTGAGTTCATTATTGAAAATACCCTTTCAACGCAGTCATTACTAGTTGGAATTACCCGCATGTAAGGTACAGCCAAAGCAAGTTCTTTAAAATTGTACATACCTGCCGTATCCTTATAATCATACAATTTTGGCTAAAAACTATTTTAATTTAGATGGAATATCACCATTAAGATAATCTTTACAATCCACAAACGGTAATTTTGTCCATTGTGTTTCATGTTAGGATTCATAAAAATCTTTAAAATATCTTTAACAACAACAAATTTTGCTTGTGATAACGGATTGCAACATTTTATAATTGAAAAATGTTCGTAAACTTTAAATATATTCATGTTTTCAGGAATTCTGTTATGTTCGATATGTGCGAGAGTATCCAAAATTTTTTGTATCGATTGGCTTTCCCTGCTACGCATGTAAACTTTGCATACCGTATGTATTTTCTAATAGACTTCCAATACACACACACACACACATTTTAAAATTAATGAGAGTGCTTGTAAACCTTTTTTAATGCTTTTGCCTCACTCTAGTATTTATCTCGACAATTTAGTAAGGTGACCATATTTCGGAGAAAGAATGTCATTTTTTTTTCTTTCTCCGAAATCTGGTCGTTAAATTTTAAGGGCCGATTTCGGCACACTTTACATAAGACTGTTAATTTGTAAGTGCAAGTAAATCAAAATGTTCACGTCTACAACAAAACGTAGGTAAATTTGTATTCAACGCACAAGAGTGGTTAACCACCCTTTACATAGGTGGATGTACTATGTATGTAAAGATAGTTTAATAACAAAAATTAAAATTTTTTTATAATCATCTTAAATTTTAGGCACCTTTCGGAAAGAATAAAATCTTTTAAATTCCTTTTTAAAATTTGTATTAATTTTATATGCATATTTATTGTGACAATCTATAGTGCGCTTTTTTCATATCCCATTGATGATGTTATCAGATCTTGGAGTTTTAAAATAACATGCTCAATGAGTTTTAAACTATATATTACAAAGTAAAGTAAAGTGTAATAATAATAATTCACGTCACATGTGCAAAGTATAGATGATAACTATTCTTTCTTTTCGACAGACTTATCATCGTTCTCTTTTTTGACATCAACAGAAGAGTCCTTTGTTTTTGAATTATTGGAAGATGACATAGTAGTCCCGGTTGGTAAAGCTTTTTCCAAAGCTCTGACAAAATCTTCCAAGTTGCCAGAATAAGCGGCAGCAACAGCCTCAGGCGTGAGCTCGAACTGCGAAACTACGGGACCCAATTGTGCCGATTGTAAGGCGTTGGAGAATAAAGAAAGAGCCTGTTGGAATTGGGGAGAGGCAATTGTGTCTTTGATCTGTTGCTTTTTATTTTCATCACCATCTTCAGTTTCTGGCAGGTGCACAGATAAAGTATTGACCCGTTCCGGATCGGATATGAGATCGTTGACAACTTCAGAGCCAGCCAAGGCAGATGAAAAATCAATGTTGAGTGAACGACCAGAGCCAGCTTCTGGTGAGAGGTTGGATAAGTAGGATTGGATTGGATTGGCAGCTGTATTAAATTTCTTACCCCCTGCTCCTGAACTGCCAGATCCTCCGCTGCTTTCACCACTACTTTCAGTGTTTGAGGATGCACCCCTCTTGCTGATTTTGCCCTTGGGAGCTGAAGGTGTACGTGTAGTAGATCCAGTATTTTCAGGTGTTAAGAGACCACTAGCAGCGCTATTTCGATTAGATAATGGTGTTCGAGAACTATCTGAAGACCGACTACAATCAAATATCATGAATATTATTGAACATATGTACATAGCTTAAAAACATACTTCATTGAACCCAGTAAAGAACTAAGTCCACCCATTTGTCCTACGCCACCAAATAATTGCATTAATTGTTGTTGCGACATATTATTTAACATGTACTGTAAATCACCACCATCTTGTCCTCCACGAGTTGCTGATGGTGGATTATTCATTATTTCATTTACTCGTCGGCACAATTCTTCATCTTTGTCCGTCTTGGCTTCTTGCATCCAGAAGAACATACGACGACTAGAAGTTTTGAATTTGAGAACATAAACACGTCCAGTCTTGCACTGTTCTACACGTTTGAACTCAAAATCATCAGGAAAAACTATCAAATCATCTTCAACCTTTAAATTTACACAGATTAGCAGTTGATTATAAAAACAAAGTACATATTATGCACTTACCTTTCCTGTAGTACGATCTTTCCAACAAAAGTGCATAAGGCCATCTTCACCTTGTGTTAAATACACCAACCCTTTTCGTGTATCCGGATGAACCATTTTACCGATTAAATTCATTCTACCGGCACGAAATTCCACCAAGTTGGATCCACTGCCTCCGCTACTACTAAGACCACTTTGACGCCCAAACATTTTTATATTCTCCACAAAGTACTAAATTGAATATCTCACGGTGTATGTTACTTTTATCAGCTTATTATTAAACTTTCAATAACACTTGTCTTTTAAACAAAATTTTTTTTCTTCCAAGATGATTTGGAAAAATTCCTACAATTTTGAATGACGAGGAAGTTTTCAGCAGTTGAGCAAAGATGCCACCTGAAATAGATATTTTTGACAATTTAACCAATGATGACTACGGAGCGATTTTGTCACGGTCCACACATCGTCGATTGGTTACTGGTTTGATGTATGGAACATTTAAAAAAAAATTGAAATAGTCATATTTTACTAGCGGTTTCCACTAGCCATGAACTTGGTATTGCCGGCCATACACTACACAAGTTCAGTGCTCAAGTCTGGCACCGTACAGTGCGTTTGTGTAATGTATGGGGTCGGTTGTGCTATTTACGCAGTGAACTGAGTAAATATCAAAACGATTTTGATATTTGCTCAAGTTTGAAAACTGTACAGTGAACTTGTGTAGTGTATGTTGCAAACGCTCAGTTTTGTCGTGATTTTTTAAGAGTTAAAAACAAAAAATGAGCGCAGAAAAAATATTCTGGACAGAGTTCCTAGAATTATACAAAGAATCGCCTGCATTATGGCGCATTAAAAGCAGTGATTATAGCAATAGAATTATGAAAATCGAAGCCTACGAAAAATTAATTAATAAACTAAAGGAAAAATACCCCGATGCAAATAGAGAAATGGCTGTTAAAAAGATTAACACATTTACGATTTAGGCTGTTTTTATTGCCACAGCAATTAATAAAATAGAGCAGTATTTGCACGTCTTCTTCACTTATAGCTTTAAAATAAAAACTGCACAGTTTACTTGTATAATGTGTGTCACAAGCTTAGTTTACGCAGTGCCAGACTTGAGCATTGAACTTGTGTAGTGTATGGCCGGCATATGGGCATCATGTCAGACTACGCAAATGGCTAATGGAGACTACTATGTCCAACTTTCATAGATGCTCTGACATCAATGCCCGAGTATGTGTCTGAGCAAAAATGTTCGCCATGAGATTTGACGTCCGCAACCATTTGAAATAAAAAGAAGACAGAACAAAATTCGTAAATATTCCATCTCTATTGCACTACCGCAAAATACTTTGATATGCCTGAACATGGACATCGCACGTGCTCACCACAACAAGGAAGTTGATGAATTTTTCACAGTTGCTCTGCCGGCGTCATGTCCATGTCGTGTCCAAGTCGATGGGTAGTGGAGACGTAGGGTTAGACTTGCCAGTTTTTCTTGAAGCAGATATCTTCAATTCTCTTTTAAAACGGCTCATTTGTTTACACTTGTTTCTTGTTCAATTTTCCTATTGTTTTAATGCTGCGAATGAAATAACAAAAGAGAATTGAAGTAACTTTTCTGTACAAGCAAGTCAGTACCCCTCTTCTTTCTTCTTTCCTCTCTCTCCCATAAACTCAGACTTGCTTCAAGAAAACCTGCCGAGTCTAAAACATGAGTAAATAAGATTTCGATTTCTCGCTCTTCCAAAAACATACATTATTTGTTTTAGGCTGTACTGAATAACTTTCAAGGCATAAAAAATTTTGAAGAAATAAAAGATTAGTCTATATTATTCTTCTTTTTTAAATTGGTAAAGCAATATCGACTTTTTACTCATTTTATTTTGCTAGATTAAAGGAAGAAAAAGTTCGCAAAAGTTTAAATGTAGCCATATCGAGCAAAAACTAAAAAGGGGCTAAAAGGGCTGAAAGATTATTGTAAAAAGTGCTACGTTTGCGCCTTTCTTAAGGCCCAACTATAATATGAATAAGCTGGCTTAAGCTAATGTCAGAATTGAACGATAAGTCTGTCAAATGCTTAAACAATTCAGATGTGACTTTTAGGTGGCCATAATGTACTTACATGCACTTAAGTATTCTTTAGCCACATCTGCACATCTAGGTATTGTCAATAATTTTGTAGTAATTTTGTTTCTTCTCATAACTCCTAAATGAATGCAATTCAATCAAACTAACTTGAAAGAATGTCCTAATCTATTAAGAATTCATATATAAACATATCCATCACCTTATTACTTGTTTTATTTGTTTTGCCTACTAAAAAGTACAACAGTGAATATACATAAGTAAATACATGTGTATGTGTGTATATGTGTATTGTAAAACAAAGAATGAAAATAAAAGTTTTGCTTTATTTTCCGAGTTTAAAATAAGAAACAATAAAAAAATATTTAAAGTCAATGAATATTTTCTGCTGCTGCTTGTTTGAGTTTAAAAGATGCACAAACAGTTGTTTCCTTACGGAATGTGCGTTCAGTTTGGCACTTTACTTAAGCAAATAACATTTGAAGAAACTTGATGAAAAGTTTGTTAAGTACATTATAGTTTGCCACATGCGTTTTATATGTAACCGCACAGTTGCTTAAGCTAGCTTATTCATATTATAGTTGGGCCTTTAGTTTGGGGCTAAAAATATTTTTTCGCGTTTTGACTGCCTGAAAACGGACTAAATCTAGCCCTCCCGCACATATCGAACATTTTTTATGCTAGTGCGTGTTAATATCTATTCATTCTCATACTTGCGCATACCCCTGCGCACTTTATTTCATACTTGCATGTATCGATGCGCATTCTTCGTTACATCCCGCATCACAAAACATACAGAAGTGTCACGAGACGGAAGATACGGGTATTTTTCTGTTTGTCTCGTTTTCCCTCAAATTTTGTCGTCGTTTTTGTTTTGCTACGTCTTTCTAGTGCAATAAATTTTTATTAGGTGTGTTAATTGGTAATACGGGATTTACACGATGACTTTTTCTCCTGAGTTTTTCTTCAATTCTCTTTTATGTTGCTACCCCTTTGATTACCTTTGTACCCCTCTTGTCAATAAACTCTAGAAAAGTCACGGTAAAAAGTCATAGTGTAAATCCCGTATAAGTAGTAATACACTACAGTATCAAATACACTATGATTTTCTCTTTTTTCCACGAATTTTAACAAAAACCTGATTGGAGGCTTTTTTACCTGTCACTTTCTTCACTTCTGTGTATTCTGTACCCGCATATCTACGCATATCTATCGACATACCCATGACTTGCAACACATTCGGTTTTTTAAATATTTTTTTGATTAATGTTGCCAGAAATACTAGTTTGTGGTTGTTGAGGTAATAACATTTTTTTCAGACTATTTTAACATAAAATTCAACAAAAATGTTTTACCCACACACATACTCTTCGCAGTCCTTAGATTTAAAAGCCCTATCAAATATTTACGAGAGTAATTTGACCGCTGGTATAGAAACACGCTCCATTTTAGATCTGAGCTAAGAGCCGAATTAGTGGAAGAAAGTTTGAACCATGGCATTCCTTACAATTTTAGCAATTTTATCGCTTTTTTGTCGCCAATTTTCGCGATGAAATTGACTTTTTAGCCAAATTAAATTTTTTACCATTTTACCGATTTTTAATCCATTTGCATATCTATTTGATGTTAGCGAATTTTCGGCATTCCTTAGATCTTTAAGTATTTGTAAGTTATTTTAGGGAAATTTATCGCAAATGTTTTCTTTTTTTCGCAATAAAAGTGATTGTTCCCAATTATTTGTTTTTTTTTTGCAGTTTTAAAGATTTTCAACCCGTATCAGACTATGATATCTTTTATCTTTTTTTATGTTATCAAGTTTTTGCTACTTTTCGACATGGTCGCAAATTTTTCCAAGTTTTTGACATTCGTTACAATTTTGGTGTTTTTATTAAATACATTTTAAGACTTTTTTAAAATTAAAAGATTATTCACGAATTTTCGCAACTTTTTGTAAGTGATATTGTTTTTGATTTTTAAAATATACTGAGTATTTTCGTTCACATATTTTAGGTTTTGGATATTTTTTTAAATAATATTCGCATTTTTGTTTTCGGGATTAATATGCGGAACAAATTTTCGACTTATTGCTTTTTTGAGGTTAATATAATCAGCTTTAGGGGATTTTTTTTATTGTTTTAATCCTTGCGAATTTGCATAATTTTTCCAATATATAAAATTTTTAATAGAAATTTGCTAAAGAAACCCGCCTCGTATTTAAACATTTTTTCATAAAATTGGTTGTATGAAAATTTTTTCATTTGTAAACAGGCTCCTGGAGAACCAAATTAGATCAAAAAAGTTGTCACAAATGCTTCAGAAATTCATGTTACGTGTCTTCTCTATTAGCAAATTTTTTTTTTTTTTTTGCATGAATTTATTTATTGTATCTTCATATATGAACTAACAATAAGTATTCAAATCTTAAATCTATAAAAAAAATTATTAGGCCAGACCAGTGTCGGACATAAACTTAGTGGTAGTTATAAATAATACATTAGTAGTGATAATCAAAAAAGGGGGGAAAAAGTATTTTCAAGTAGTCCCATCTGGAATGTTAGGTATAACAGCCCGTGTGTCCCTCTTTTTTAAGCGGATGTGTCCAGTAAAGTTCAAAATATTACGAGCAAGCGGATTAGGATGTGATTCGAGTTTTGTTAAATATTTGCCTGCGTGACTAGTGGCATATTTAAATCACGATGCATAATAGAATTTTGGATGTACCATGGAGCCGATGTTATTAACTGTAAAATTTCGTTTTGCCTTCGTTGGATTCTCTCGACATTGGAAGCTGAAGCAGTGCCCCATAACTGAATTCCGTAGCGCCATATTGGCTTCAAAAGCGACTTGTATAATAAAAGTTTGCAGTCTAGGCTGAGTGTTGAGTTTCTGCCAATCAACCAATATATTTGAGTTAACTTAAGTTTCATCTGAGTTAACTTAGAGTCAATATGATGTTTCCATGTAAGTCTTCGATCAAGGTGTATACCAAGGTATTTCACTTGGGAATGTTGAGGAATATTTTGATTGTTGATTCGAATGGGGGAGCAAGTATCTCTTCTTAGGGTGAACGTTATATGGATACACTTTTGTTCATTGACCTTAATTCTCCATAAGTTCAACCATATTTCCAGCTGGTTAATATGATCCTGGAGATTGCGGGATGCCTCATAAGGGTTTTCGTGCACACTCATACAGGCTGTATCATCGGCAAAAGTAGAAATATGGATATTATTGCTTACAGGCATATCACAAGTATATATTAAATACAAGACAGGACCCAGATTACTACCCTGTGGCACATCAGAAAATATAGATTCGGGCACACTCGTGAACTCTCCTTCCACAACAGTGAACTTCCTATCAATAATATAACTTTCCAAAAGCTTTTGAATGTTTATTGGCAGATATGTCTTCAATTTTAAAACTAGGCCTTCGTGCCATACTTTATTAAACGCCTGAGAAACATCAATAAAGAGAGCAGAACAATACTTCTTTTCTTCAAATGTTCTTCTTACAACTTGGACCAGTCTATGCGTTTGTTCAACCGTGCTGTGCTGACTTCTAAAGCCAAATTGGGTCCGGGATGCACCCATTATCAGTTACAATTCTGGACAATTTAGTCATGAGCAGCTTTTCGAAAAGCTTTGAGATTGTAGATAGTAAGCTTATAGGCCTATATGACTCAGTCTTGGTAAGATCTTTGCCCGCCTTTGGAATCATTTTGATCTTGGCCAGTTTCCAGTTATGTGGAAAATACTGCATTCTTAAAATAGCATTAAAAGTAAATAGCAGGATTCTTATTGCAATATGAGGCAAGCTCATGAGCATTTTGTTACTAATGCTATCAATTTTTCTTCTTTCTTCGGGTTGAGTTCAGCAATTACTTTTTGTACTTCACGCATCTTAAACCTTAAGGGACGAGGGGGTAAAGAAACTACACTTGGTAAATCAGCAGCACCCGTACATGAAGTGGGATTGAAGACAGATTTTAAATGCTCAGAAAATAAGTTACCTTTCTCACTATCGCTTCTTGCCCAGCCTCCGGTCGCAGTACGCAATGGTGATTTAAGATCAACGGGTCGTTTAAGATTTCTAGTAGCGCGCCATAAAGAGTAATTAGATGCGGACGTTACATCAAGACCTTCTAAATACTTTTCCAGTAGTGCAGTTTTTTCTGACGATAGCAGCTCTTTGAGTCGTTTAGTACATTCTTTAAGTCTGATTTTATTTAGGGGTGATCTGTGTTGTTGCCATTCTCTTCTAGCTCTCCTTTTTTTCACATACAAGACGTTCAATTTCCGTAGAATAAATTCTGTTAAAGCCGGTCTGCGGATAGGAGGTAGTGGCGTTTTCAGCAGCCTGTTTAATATTTTCGTTAAGATTAGGCATTTGTTAAATTCATACACAACGATTTTTTTTATTTACTTACATATTTGGTAACATTGTTCATATAGTCATACTCGTCATTATATGCTTGTGCGCACATGTATTGATACGAATATATATAGCACATTTGTTTGATTGAACCCGCATCTATCGATATGCGCACTTATTTGTGTTGATAGCTATATATATGTATGCCTGTATGTAAGCATGCTTGTTGATACGAATGTGCTATCATACTCATTGTCGTTGGAGTCACAGAATACACAGAAGTGAAGAAAGTGACAGGTCAAAAAAGCTCCAATCAGGTTTTTGTTAAAATTCGTGGAAAAAAGAGAAAAGCATAGTGTATTTGATACTGTAGTGTATTACTACTTACCAATTAACACAGCTAATAAAAATTTATTGCACTAGAAAGACGTAGCAAAACAAAAACGACGACGAAATTTGAGGGAAAACGAGACAAACTGAAAAATACCCGTATCTTCCGTCTCGTGATACTTCTGTATGTCTTGTAGTTGGAGTATCGATATGTATTGAGCGGGCAAAAAGTAACTTTTTGGGTTTCCCTGGTCAGTACCCCTCTTCTTTCTTCTTTCTTCACTCTCCCATAAACTCAGACTTGCTTCAAGAAAAACTGCCGAGTCTAAAACATGAGTTAGTTCCCTTTAACATATGTCAAATATTTGAGAAATTGACAGACGAAGTTTGTAGAAGAAGGGGCGAAGATGCAGAGTGTGTAGTACACGACCCTCTGTACCGGACATTTTTTGTTTCTCTTTTATACTTTTCACAATTTATGATTATTGCTTCACATGATTTTTCTCATTTCAACGGCTGTATGGATACTTGTTGTGTACTCTCAAGGCATATGTTATTTATGTGTATGTGTAGCAAACGCAAATAAGTAAACAAACTACAAAATTCCTGTCTGTCTATTAATTTCCAGTATGTAAAAGCTTTGGCCAAGAACAAAAGAGAAATGAAAAAATGTCCGTCAAGAAATGCCTCAAATGTAAAAGAGGACTTATCATTTAATTATATATACATATATGAATAATGTGTTCTTTTTCCAAATTCGTTCGTCAGAGCTGCAGTATTGCGTCATTTCAACAATTAGTCTGTTGCTTATTGGTTTGCGGCACAGTATATTCAAAATACTTTATGTGTGCAGCAAACCAATAACCAACAGACGAATGGTTGAACATTTAAAAAATTGTTTTGCGGCAATCGACAATTTTTGGGATATGTGGCACATTTCCAACGTAAAAGTATTAATATTGTTATTCACAATCGTAACTTAAATTAAAGCAAAATACAAAAACTTTAAGAACTGTTTTGAAGTATACATATCGAGAGCCTATATTCAAGACACGTCAACTCAAATTTGGTCAAAATGAGTTTCCGGTGGCAAATAGCCCCCCTATGCAATATTCATCTGCAGTAGAAATTTCGAATCAAAAGAATTATTTTTTCCCGTTTTATATCAATTTATTTATTCTGCTACCTCAAAGTATAATTTTTTTGAAAATAAATGCTAACTCCCATGGAAATTTCCAATATTTTTAAAAAATTAGTAATTTATTATAAATCTTCCTCATATCGTGCATGCTGAACACGAATCTGATAAGGCTTTTAATATCCAATGGCTAGTTTTTGAGATATGGTGACTTTTAATATATTAGTACAGAGGGTGCAAGAATTAAAGATATTAAGGTAAGCTTATTATATAGAAAAATGTTAGAAAATTAAGAATATTTATTGTGAATAAATTGTAAATGAAATCAATCAGCTGTTCTTTGAATGTATTAGTTACCCATAATTAAGTGTAAGCTTTTACTGCTGAAGGTATTCAACTATGAATAACTTAAATAGGTACTTCAAAAAGTTAACACTTATCCAAGGTGTATCTAACTAGGTGGCAGCGCTACTTCAGCTGATAATTTTTTGCTCTATGTGCCTTGTAGTTGAAGAATATCAAAAACTTCGATTTTGTTTTGGTTTTAGTACAATTATTTTTGTGCCTTTGACATTCTTCGGTTGTTTACATAACTATGGTTGCCGTATTTGTGTATAACAAATCCTTACGCAGTCACCTGTATAATTACACCATGCACTTAAAGCGGTGTCAGATACAACTTCAACGCTTTTTCGTGACGTTTTTAACTTTTGGAAAAAACCGTGAAGCAAAATCTGTATGACACAATAAAAACTTTGACAACACTCAGTTTATTTCACTGTTTTGTTTTATGCATGAAACTCAGCACAATTATATTACTCTGATGCCACTAACCCGTTTTTTATGCAAATTTATCGAAATTTTAATATATATATTTACATGCGAGTTTGGTCAAACAAATTAAAAAAAGTATACCAACTGATTGTCAAAGCACGCAAAAAGTTGAGAGTTGCCTAACTTTTCGCTTCGCTTTGCGTTAAAAGTACTTTATGTGACATGTTTTATATAAGCATGTGCATTTAATCTTACACTACGAATAGACGAGCAATTTTTATTTCTGAACTTAAGAAATAATGTCGGCAGAATGACGTCACAAAAAAGTTTGTGTTCAAACTTATTTTTAAGGGTGGCTAAACGTATAATGTTAAAACCCAAAATTTAAGTTTTCGTATGCATACAAAGTGCGCGTTTTTCGTTTTGATTTTTTAATACTTCTGCCACAGAGCATATATTTGGTGCTTCTGCTTGATTTTTTTTTTTTATAACAAACTTATTTCTAGTTTCCCGCCATTATTTTCTACGGAAAAAGAAAATTTGACAGCTTGTGTCCTAACATAATTGCTCAGACTTGTGTTTGAGCAATTGTTTCCAAACATGTGTTCGAACACTAACATTTACGGTTTACGCAGTCATTTTTGCCAACACAAAAATTTCTAAACTTATGTCTCGTGTAATCTCACTGTTAGATGTCAAAGCACAAAACATACAGAAGTGTCACGAGACGGAAGATACGGGTATTTTTCAGTTTGTCTCGTTTTCCCTCAAATTTTGTCGTCGGTTTTGTTTTGCTACTTCTTTCTAGTGCAATACATTTTTATTAGCTGTGTTAATTGGTAAGTAGTAATACACTACAGTATCAAATACACTATGCTTTTCTCTTTCTTCCATGAATTTTAACAAAAACCTGATTGGAGCTTTTTTTACCTGTCACTTTCTTCACTTCTGTGTATTCTGTGGTCAAAGCGAATCTTCAACGCAACGCGAAGCAAAAGTTTTATCTGGCATGGCTTTTATCTTTGAATTACAACAACAAGAGAGTGATTAAATAAATAAGAGGAGAAGAGAATATTATTGGAGGAGAGTGCTGCCAGTTTTTTCTAGAGCTCATCCCCAATTTTTGATTTGCCATCCCCGAGAATCCCCATATTAATTTTTTTAGTTCAAATTTCTTCTTTTGTGAAAAAATAAAATGTTTTTATTTTGGGTGTTATAAGTTTTTAGAGTGTGTATGTGTGTGTCTGTACAAGTACTCGCACTGACCAAACGGCTGAACCGATTTCAAATTAGTTTTTTATGTTTGAAAGGTGACTTGATCGAGAGTGTTCTTAGCTATGTTTAATGGCTAAATCCAGCCATTTAGAAGATATAACATCTTTTCTGCAAAAATCGGGGGTTTTTTAATTTTTGTTATATTTAAAACATAATGACAAAAAACATACATATTCAATCAAATTTATCATATCGATAGCTACATGTACTTACATTCATATTAATTTAATTGGTACTTATAAAACTTGTAAGGAAAAAATTAGACATAGTTTAATTTACACAAGTATAAACAAATTTTTAACCAAAGATTACCATTTCAAAAACTTCAGAATCGAAATCTTCTGATTCATCAGTCTCAAAAATTTTGTTGTACTTAAGGCCGTGATACACTATCATACAAAGTCGTGCGATCTACGAAAAAGTACAACGCTGGTATGATGGAGCTTATGAAATTTTCAAAAGACAATAACAATTCATTACACCAGGGTTGTATATTTTCGTAGATCGCATGACTTTGTATGATAGTGTATCACGGCCTTTAGTACTTGTATTAAAAAGCTTTAGAATTTCAGCAGAAGGACTAAATTTGTGACAACAAATTAAATTATTTTTAAGTTGTGTGTTTATTCCAAGAAGTGCTCAAACAGTCATATTGCATTTTGTTACGTGTTTTTGTTTTGGTAGTGTTCATTCTTCTTTATTAGAAACCACCCTACAAAAAATTAATGACTGAAACTAACACAAACAACACTTTTTTACTAACACATTTGCAACAATTTTACATTCAGTTCATCAGTTATTATAGTTGCTCTACTGAAAATAATTTATAGTTCGTTCGATATTTGGAAAGATCAAGATGCGTTGGGGTTGAAGAAGGTGGTAATACAATTCATTCTGTCTGCGGAAAGATTATAAAAGTGTTTAAAAAATAAGTAAAATAGTGAATAAAAGAAATTCACAAAGTTTAACATGCACATATATTTATTTTCAAAATTTTAGATATTTGTAAAGAGCAAAGTACGTTGGAGATGAAAAGGTGTGAAGAGGGCTAGATACCGCTTAAGTTATTTGGTATTTTTGTTAATTTGTATTTTTTGCTTTAAATATGTTATTTACATGTGTATTTAAAAGTTATTTTTTATAATAAATAACAAAAATTAAAAATTTTAAAAACCCCCGACTTTTTTCAGAAAAGATGTTATATCTTCTAAACGGCTGGACCGATTTTTTTTCAAACATAGCTAAGAACCCTCTAGATCAAGTCATCTTTCAAGCAGAAAAAAATGAAAATCGGTCCAGCCGTTTGGCCTGTACGTTGACACAGACAGACACACAGATACACAGACACACACTACAAACTTATAACACCCCTTTTTTTAGTCGGGGGTTAAAAAGCAAATAAAATAAAAAGTATATTTGCTGTCAGTATATGTATCAATCATGTATGATTTGTCAATTGTGAGGGATATATTATTCAGTTATGAACAGTCAAACTTGAGTAATATTTATGCAAACATTGATTAGTAAAAAGCACTGGAGTGAGCAATGCAGCTATATATTATATTCATTGGTTAGAGAGAGATGCAACATCACACGTACACAAAAGCTTGCGTCAAATTTTTCATTTCGTCCTTAACAATGTGATAGAAACTTTGTTCTATGCATTTATGAATATATCCTGCATGACTTCCAATCAACTGAGCAGTCAATTGACTGGTAGTGTTCTTGTAGGGCATTCAATATGAATAGTAAGTCCCGGTTCACACACTTCAACTTTTGTTGCTCCACTCGTAATTCAGCTGTAAGAAAAACAGAAATACGTGTATATACTTCTCCGTCTTTCTTACAGCTGAGTTGTTGAAGTGTGTGAACCAGGACTAACACACATTTTTAGACTTGCCAGACGCGCATTCCTTAGCTCAAAAATCATTCTTGGTATCAACAGTTATAAGGAAAATCCACCAAAATTTGGTTCTGATCCCCAACAAATCCCCAGATCCCCAACACGAAATTTTCATCCACAATCGCGAATAAAAATCCCTACTTGGGGACAAATCCCTTAAGCTGGCAGCACTGGAGAGAATATTTATTGTTGAATTCGCCGCAAGAAGGGCTGCCAAAGTTGAAGATTTTTTCATTTAAAAACAAACAATTGCCGATTTTATGTAAAAAGTCGTTTGTTATTTTACCGCTTTTAGACACGGAAAGTTTACTTTGCAAAGTGTTAATTCAGCTGGGAGAAAGACAGAAAGAGAAAGTATTCTTACCTCTGTATGTCACACAGCTGAATTAAGAGTTTGCAAAGTAAACTTTGCGTGTGGAAAAGGGGTATTTCATTCGCGCGGCTTAAAATAATAATACCCCTTTTAGACACGGAAAGTTTACTTTGCAAGGTCTTAATTCAGCTGGGAGAAAGACAGAAAGGGATAGTATTCCTCCCTCTGTCTTTAACCCAGCTGAATTGAGATTTTGCAAATACCCCTTTTAGACACGGAAATTTTACTTTGCAAAGTCTTAATTCAGCTGTGTGAAAGACAGAGGAAGGAATATTATCTCTTTCTGTCTTTCACTCAGCTGAATTAAGGCTTTTACCCCTTTTAGACACGGAAAGTTTACTTTTCAAAGTCTTAATTCAGCTGTGTGGAAGATAGAGGAGGAAATACTTTTTCTTCCTGACTGTCACCCAGCTAAATTAAGACTTTGCAAAGTAAACTTTGTGCGTCTAAAAGGGGTATTTGAAAAGTAAACTTTCCGTGTCTAAAAGGACTAAAAGTAAACTTTCCATGTGTAAAAGGGGTATAAGGAATATTTTACAAACAGATTGTGTTACAAAGTAGAAATGAGCAGCTTTAAAAGAGAATTGAAAAGGCTTGCTTCAAGAAAGAATGATGTGTCTAAAGGAAGAATTAGTAAAATCGTATCATTCTACTTGCCGTATCGTTCAACTTTGTGCACAAGTTATAGAAAATGTAACAGTTTGTACAGCACATTTTTTTTGTCTAGCATCAAATGCGGCGTTTTTGACATTCGCTACAGAAAAATCTGTTTTCTGCAGAATCCTACGTCAGCAGTGCTACCACCACATATTTTATAACTAGTAACATCTCATGTTTTAGACTCGGCAGTTTTTCTTGAAGCTAGTCTGATTTTAATGGAGAGAGAGGAAAGAAGAAAGAAGAAGGGTACTGACTTGCTTGTACAGAAAAGTTACTTCAATTCTTTTTTGTTATTCCATTTGCAGCATTAAAACAATAGGAAAATTGAACAAGAAACCGTCTGAGTGTAAACAAACGAGCAGTTTTAAAAGAGAATTGAAGATAACTGCTTCAAGAAAAACTGCCAAGTCTAAAACAAGACCATCCATTATATATGGTATGGTTTTTGTCAGCTGACGCGCAACATCACGATACGATTTTACTAATTTTACCTTAAAGCAGAGCTGCCCATAGAGAGAAAACCGAGAGAAATGTATAAGCGTATGTGTATTCATTTTTGTATGAAAAAGCCGATTGATGTTCGGCACTCTGGTGCCAGTTTTAACAGCCTGAAAATAAGAAAGCAATTTACATATTTACAAAAAAAGTTAAGATATTTGCAAAATAAAGGTAGTGGTAAGCTTAATAATGTTTTGCTAAGAATATTCTTAATTTAAATTATTTTTCTAGTAAAAAAAGAAAACGTGTTGAGAAGCCAGATTTTTTAAAATAATTTATTTGTTTTAATTCAATAAGGGTTTTCATGAGAATGTTCAAAAGTCTCGCAAACTGTGCAATTGTGCATTTTTACACTCTCTCATTTTACACTCTTACAATAATTTTTACTCGTAAACTTAAGCTGTGCAATTGCGCATATTGTAAACAACAATTTCTTGCTTTCGTTACATGTCGACCACACCAGCAATAATCTTGGCAATTATTGCCGTGGCAACAGTTACTGTCAAATCCGACACAAGTTATTAGCGTGTGGACCGTATGAATATGTGTTGAAATGCTAAATGCATTGCTGAGCAACAATCTCTTAACACATGCTGTCAAATACAAATTATATTAAATTTTTTTCAACGTAAATGTAGAAAACAAAAGTTTTAACTAAATAAAACCAATAAAAGTTCAATTTAAAATTAGAAAAGGATAAAATTATTGATAATTGAAGTAATTATGTGAATAAAAAGCAAATATATTTGAATATACATACGTGTTCACCACCTCTAGATACATTGTTGAACACAAGCAATTTGACGTCATCATTCTGCCGGCGTTATTGCTTGTGTTCCTAACACCAAATTGCTCGTGTGGTCGTAGTGTTAGGCATTTTAAGACAAACACACACTTTTTTATTTTGACAGCAATATATACATAAATATGTTTTTAAATTCGAAATTGCTTGAAATTTTCTTATATTATTTTTATTAAATGAACTTTTTGTCGTTTGTTTGAAACTTACATAAACTGTTTGCGCAAAAGTGCAAAAAGGGATTCATGAAACAAGTCTCGCAAGTTTGCCCAATTGCACAAATGGTAATTTTAAAAGTTCTCATGAAAACTCTTAATATATTTATTAAAATTTTTTTTAAGTTTCTTAACCAACTATGGTTGAAGTTTTGTAATTCTTATTTACGGTCTCCACCTAACTTTAACATTAATTTCAAGTTAATGTTAAGTGTAGACTGCTCAAGTTAATGCTTTTTTCAAGTTATAACATTATTGTTAGTGCATTTGTTTTAACAACTCAGTTATAACTTCAAGTTACAGCAAAGTTTCATGTCAGGTGAATACGTAGAGTTAGCAATGTACTGAGATCTTGGGGTTTTGTAACCTTTTGGAAATTGTGATTGAAGTCTAAACTTTTTAAATTTTTATTAATTTTGACACACGTTAAATAATAAATTAAAACATATAATTTAGTTAATTTAATTATTATTTGTCGAACTTCATTTGTTTCTATATTTATGATTTGAATAGGCTAAAGTTCGTATCGCTTTTTAAGCCAAATTACATGTGATAATGAACAAATAACATTAAAGTTAGTTGTAAATATTCTGACACCACATAGTTGAACGGAACAGCTAGCTGTTTTCGAAGGCCACTAAACCTTCATCATCAGCGTTCTTCTGTGTTTGGTCCACTGTGTGTGGTGTCAGTTGATGTAGATTTCTGCTTTATATACGAAACTTTTTTTGCAAATGGAATATGTGAATTGTTTTTGATTCATCGTATTTCAATTTGCTGAAAGATGTTTTGTAATGAAAGCTCACCTTACCATCTCTAAATATATATATATAATAATAAATGTAATAATTATGTTTTATCATTTTATAAAATACGTGAAATTGCATATGATTGTTATTTTTGTACAATTAATAAAAATTAATGAAAAACTCATGCCGATTTTCTCGACGATTTTCGAAATTATTATGCCGAAATGATGATTTTTCAATAAAGTGCAGATTTTCTGGCAGCCCTGCTGCCAATATGCTTTCGTGAGAAACTTCGTTTTCGACAGAACGTACTTTGTGGTCGGAGTTTTCTTGTAAAATTTATTGTGGTTTTCGGTTGAAGATTTGCTTAATAAGCAAAAGTTTTGTGATATTTTTGTAAATTGACTATATTGTTGTGAAAATATAAATCAAGATTTTTACTGATTTCAAGGAAATATGCACAATAACCAACTGGGAAAAAGTTGGCATGTGATTTTTTGCGTTCGTCTACACAGCTACTATTTGAATTAACGAAGTCATTGTTATAGAAAAGGTGAGTGAAAAAAAGGTAACAGAAGGAAGAAAAATATATGTATGTACATGTACATATAAAAAATGCGAAAACAAAAATTTCTTTCTTCAGTTTCCTTACAATCATACGAGCAGTAATAAATATTTTAAAATTTGTTTATTTTTCAGGCCTTGCGTTTATAAACAAATGTATGTGTTTTTCTAAAATAATAATAAAATATCTACTTATCTAACAATAAATCTGAAATAATTACATTCGTTTTTGTGCAAATTATCGGGCAAAAAAAATAAAATAAAAGAGTTAATTAATTTCCAAAAATTCGTATCAAAAACTAGTATCTCTTAAGAGAAAATTTGTGTCCAAAATTACTCTCATTTATAAGAGAAAATTTTTAAACGAAAAAGTGACAACGCAACAAACTAAAGAAAAACAACATATTAACCAAAACGAAATTTCAGTGAAGAAAAACAGCAATAAAACAAATACCTATTGGACAACAAAATATAATAGTTTGGAAAGGAAAACAAAAACAAATAAGGTGCGTAATAAAATGAAGTGCGAAAAATATAACTCAAACGATGTTCCGAAATGGGTCCCATAGCAAGTTCACTTTCTTGTATTATTTTACTGTATGTGTGTATGGACGTGTAACCAATATATATATATATATATATATATAGTGTGTTACAATTTTTGTAAAATTTCTCTGAATATTGTACGTATCATATGTGTATGCACGTATAGACAGACGGCTTCATTGTTGGCTATAAACCACGCCATAACTGCGGGAGCACTTCTATAACAAATTACTTAGGTGTTTTTGGGAGAGTGTGTGGTATGAATTTAAATTTGTTTAGTTTTATATAATTGGCTTATATTTAATGTTATAACAGTTTTAATTTTCAAATTAAACTTCGCGAAATTATTTTGTATGTACATATGTATGTGTGGCTTAAATTAAGTTTAGTGACATAACTCCAAAATTAATAAAAATTTGGTATCTGTTAGAAAATTAAAAAATAAAAAGAAAAACTTAAATAAAAAATTTGGCGGCGAGCCTTAGTTTCCGAGTTAAGCTTGCAGCATTATAATACACCGAATTATAGGAAAACAAGACACATACGGTGCAATATGACGTGCCATAACCATAACCATAGAAAAACAGTTGTTCTAACGATACTAATGGGCAACACTGTATTCGATTATAGGTGACTCGACATAACGCCATAGTAATGTTTAGTTATGGCTATGGCACGTCTAATTGCACCTTTAGGATTGGATCATATCGCTATCAGTAAAGGCTGTTTCAGACTATAATACAAGTGTTAATACTTTTGACGGAAATGTTTCCCTGATCTAACTTCTGTTTACAAAATTTCAAAAAACAATAACAACTCAACATGTCAGCGTTGCATTTTCCACAAAAGTATTAATACTTGTATTATAGTCTGAAACGGCTTGAAGTCTGAATTAGCTGTTGGCCAAAAACTGATGACACCATTTTTTGAGGGCGCACGGATTTTTCAAATCTGGAGGTTCATAAAAAAATTCGTCACCAAAATGACCAAACTGAGTAGAGGGGTTTACTTCCCTTTGGTAATACTATCGACACTATAGTTTATAAACGAATGAGTTCAATCGAACGATTCTCACCATGGTGCAATTGTACCAATGGCCTGTTTCGCAAAATTTACAAGAGTTGTAATACAAGTAAGAGACATGTGAAAATATGTATATCTATTTTTTTTATATGAAAATATACATTTTCACAACTGTTTTACTTGTATTGCAATAATTGTAAGTTTTGAGAAATAGGCTCCAGGTGACTGCATAAAGAACTATTTAACAACAATACAACAACCATTGCTGTGTAAAGAATCAAAGAACGTCAAAAACACATTTCATTTTCACAAGTAAGCCTACAGACTAGATAGGTATTAATGAACAACTTTTCTTTGAAATTGTCTTTTTTTACACGTCTTATAAGCTAATGAGGTACACTGTTATGAGATTTTACTTAAAAGTGTTAAAAAAGTTAAATCTAATAATTGAACAATTAATAACTCAGACTTGAAGAAAAACTGTCGAAAGAACTTCTCACAAACTTTGAAAACGCTTTAAAGAAATTAGCTTTTTAATACCTATCATCTTTAATGGGTATAATGTTTTCACTAGCATAAAAAATATTTGTCGGATTACGTTTTTGCGATTTATTAAATGGGAATATAATTGCTTGATTTTTATTATCAATTACTTTGATTTTCCACTTGAAAAATTACATATTTTTGGATTGAGGTAAAGCTCCTTGAATTCTCTTGACTCTTGAAAGCACTGTCGGCAGTATAAAGAGCTGCTTCTTGATTCATATGGACAATTACATCGAGCATATATAAAGTGTAAAGTGTGGCTGATAACACTGTTTGAGGCAATCCTGCAGGAATTTGTTTTTAGAAAATTAGCTAGAAAATTCATCATCAACATGCACGACAAGAGAGCGATCTTTTTTATACTTCCAATATTGTTTATTTATTGACTTAAAGTTATACAAATTTCAAGTTGCTGCGGAGGCCTTAAGCTTAGGTGTATGTTTTAGCTTTGTTATTATTTATTAAATTATTTATTTACTGTTGTAGATATTCCAGGCTATGTGTGCCACAGAAATGATCGTTCAGGTATGAGGGGTGGTGGAGTTGCTCTTGGTGGTATATATGGGTAACAATTATGGAATTGTTGAGTGCTTGTTTATTGAACTTTATATTGGAGATGTTAAAGTATTGGTGGGAGTGGTATACTTACCTAATGGTGACTTCGCTTCGTTCGAGAGTGAAGTGTCAGACCTGCTAGTTCAATATTCAAATATAGTTGTTGTGGGTGATTTTAATAATAACCTACTTAACATCAATAAATCTCTGGCGGTGCGTAATAGCTGTGATAGAATGGCACTTTCTCTTGTTCACAATTCTATACCAACTTTTTTTGATGTTCGTTGTACTACGTTGTTCTACTTCTTTGTTGGACTTTTTTTAGTCTCTGAATCTGAAATGGTTGCTAAATCTGATCAGTTTCACTGTCCGGGGATTACGCGGCATGCTTTTATTTTTCTATCTTTAAAGGCATTACGAGTGTCGACTGAGAGTTTTTATGAATACTATGATTATAATGCAGTTAGTATTGAATCTATTCAGTCCAAGTTGTCCGAGTGTTGGTTGGATAATATGTACTTCACAAACTGCCTTGATGAACAGCTGAGAATTTTGAGTGAGAATATGCAGCTTCTTCATTCTGTCGTGCCTTTAAAGCGCCATGTTTTTTCTAATCGTGGTGATAACTGGGTTAATGCACCAGAAATTAAACATCAAATATCAAATCGACATTTAAATATGAATTGATATTTAAATAGAGTTGGTGAAATTGGCCCTTAGAGACCTTGCTTTTATGGAGCATACCTACATGATAGGTCTCCTGAGAACTGTAGAATTTTCTGTCGTTATAGAAATAGGGTAAAATCTGTTATGAGAAAGTTTAAGAGAAAAGCTCATGGCTACATTTTTGAGAACAAAGGTAGTAAGCAGATCTGGTCCATACTTAACAAGAATGCTGTTGGAAGGAATACTGATGATTTTGGAGGTATGGATCCCAACCTTCTGAATGATGCTTTTTCGTCTAATCAATATGTGCTTAATGCACACACAGTTGATTTCTCTAGTATCCCTCGTAATGGGTTTTCTTTTCGTTCAGTGGATTTATTGGAAATGTTTAAGTCTTTTGACTTAATTAAGTCCAGGGCAGTTGGCTATGATGGATTTACGCTCAAATTTATTAGATTATTAATGCCTCTTATTGGCAGTTATATATTGCGCTTAGTTAACACCATTTTTACCACATCTAGTTTTCCATTGTTATGGAAGGTTTGCTAAAATTATTCCCATTAAAAAGAATAATGGAGCACTTAATGATTTTAGACCAATCCCCAGCAAAAAAAGTGCTGAAAAAAAGTGGAAAAAGCACCACAACTACTAATACGAAGCCCTTCAAACTCCGAGCAAAAAGTAGTGAATTTGACATTAGCGTGTCATTGGAGCGAAGTGGTTTGTTTTTAACAACCCGTCAGTGAATAAGATTTACTTATTATTTGCTATAGAAACTCTAAAATAAGGTGTGATTTTTTATTTGTGAAGTAAATCCAATATATTTTACATTTAGGATGTGGTTCTTAACCACTATTCCAAAGCACTTAAATCTATGATTTAGGAAGTGGTGCTTATTCACTTATTTACTAATCCAATTGGAAGCTACTTAATTCCTAAAAGTATTCTATTATATATATATATTATATATATATTATATATTAACTATTATTCATTAAAATAATTCTCTCAGAAGAAAAAAGAAGGGAAATCTGTTCTAGTTTTCGTTTATTTATAGTTGTTGTTGTTTTAAGTTGAAGAATTGGTACTTTTAAACAATTAAATCAATCAGTCAATTTATTAGCTTACGGGCTTGCTCGGAGTTTGAAGTGGTTCGTATCAGTAGTTGTGGTGCTTTTTCTACTTTTTTTCATCACTTTTTTATTGGGTTTTTATTTTAGAGGATAATAATAATAAAATAGGTGATTTGTCATAACTTTAGATATGTGATTAAAGATAACTTCATTAAACCAGAATAAAATGCATAACCTATTTTGGAAGTAATTTAGAAGTACTTTCTAAAGAAGTACTCATTTTATTTTTTGCTGGGTCTCTATATTGCCAATTTTGTCAAAAATGGTTGAACACCTTATTAAAAAGCAGATGATTAAACACATCGACGAGAATAGCTTGCTACATGACTGTCAATCAGGATTTAGGAGTAATAGGAGCACTACCTCATTGTTAATTGGACTAACTGACAATATTAGGCGATGTATTTCTGGTAAAGGTGTTTGTGTTCTGCTTTCTTTGGACTTGGCGAAAGCTTTTCATAGGGTGAATCACTCCCTTTTGGTCAGTAAATTGTATAGTTTTTATGGGTTTTCTAGGTCGGCATGTAGATTGGTTTTTTCTTATCTTGCAGATAGAAAGCAGTATGTTATTAGTAAAGGCTGCGGTTCAGATATGCTTCCTGTATATAGTGGTGTGCCACAAGGGTCTGTTTTGGGTCCTTTACTATTCATAGTGTTTGTCAAAGGCAATGTTATTTGGTGATTGTAGAAGTGATAATTACACTATTGTGTTAGACGGTGTTTCCATTGAATTTGTTCATAAAATTAGATGCCTTGGCCTCATTATTGATGTAAAGTTGAATTTTGAAAGTCACATTAATTCGGTCGTATCGAAGGTTAGCTTTATATTGCGCCGGTTATATAGTTTGAACTTAGTATTACCTTTTCACATTAAGAAGCAGATTGTCCATGCAATGATAATGCCATTGTTATTATATACCTTAGAAGTGTATTCTGGAACATATGGGCATGTGCTCAGAAAAGTTAAGTTAACATTAAATATAGTTGTTAGATATCTCTATTCTCTTAGAATGCGAAAATATGTATCACCTTATGTGCAAAAAATTTTAGGATTGTGTTTTGCTGATTTTCTTAAGTATAGAAACCTAATACACTTTTGCAAAGTTATTAAATTACAAGTGCCTTTATACCTAATAGAGTTATTCGAGTTTGGTAGGTCGCATAGAAATAGACAGTTGAGGATTCCCAGGCTAACATCCATATTAAAGCGATCATTTTATGTAAGAGTGGCAAGGGATTATAACGAATTGCCGGTTGTTTTAAGGGCATATAACAGCTCTGTTGACACTTACAAGAGGAAACTAATTCAGGAGATACGACTGAGTAGCTCTTCCTTGTAGTGTCTCACTACATTTAGTATCAGGTCTCAATTTTATTAAACTTATAGTTATTTAATATTCTGTTGAATTTTAAATTTCTTATTTTTTTATTTTTTATAATGTTATCTATTTTATTATTTATACTAGATATTTTTTTTATTTATTTATTTAATATATATATATATATATATTAATATTGTTGCAAATTATTTATTAATTAATATTGTTATTATATTTATTATATTATATACATATTACACTTTAAGTGATCATTGATGTAGAAATTTGTAGTAGTATAAGTGAGTAGTAGTATCTTGGATGAATAAATGAAATGAAAAATGAAAATTATTATTATTTTATTTAAATGAACTCAATTAAAATAATTTTAATAGCAGCTGTAACGCTCATTCGTAATATTTGTCATTGTACATTACCAGAACAGATTTTGAGCACCTTCATCGGAAAGACGAAGTATTTACCTCTTTAATTTCCAGGAATGTGTATGCTTTCAGTAGCACCTCAATCAAATCTTCACTTTATCGTTTTATCCTTTTCTTATTAATGTTCGCACGTACTCATAATGGTGGCTATTCGGGAAAACGCGTCGAGATAGTACAAGCTATTTATATGAAATTTTTACACAAGATAAAATACGAAATGCCGCATCTTTCTGCATTATTAACTCAAAAAACTCATTTTTTGAGTTATACCACTATTGAAGTAAATGTGCGATATGTATATTTTTTTAACAAAAATACATACATATGTATGTATCAGAGCTGTAAAAAACTGCAATCAATTGTGATTGCAATCGAATTGATTTCAGCCATACTGATTTCATTCTTATGTGTGTGAAGATAAATATGCCGAGTTAAATATGTTTCGACGTAAAGACTTACGTTACAACATATTTAGGTGTGAAGATAAATATGCTATGACGTAACGACATGGGAGCTAGTTAACTAGTTGTATGAAAAACACACATTTAAAAGGTTTTCGCTCATTTTTATGTTGAATTCTGCCGGAATTTAATTATATTTAATATACCTACCATTCTGAAAGTAGTTTTCAGAAAAGTTTTAAGAAAAATCGTCTTCGGACATAGGAATGATCTCTGAGGGATTTTGGCCAAAGTGGCCAAATGAAGGGCTGGCATGCAATGCCACCTAAAGGGAAGTAACTACTACAATACTAACTACAATACGTATTGATTAGAATTCCTGAATTGAGTTTGTGAAAAAAGTTACAGCTCATATAAAATCACCTTTGGTCAAAAAACTCTGAGGGATTTTGGCCAAAGTGGCCAAATGAAAGGTTGGCATACAATGCCACCTAACGGAGAGTAACTACTACAATACTAACTACAATACGTATTGATTAGAATTCCTGAATTGAGTTTGTGAAAACAGTTACAGCTCATATAAAATCACCTTTGGTCAAAAAACTCTCTGAGGGATTTTGGCCAAAGTGGCCAAATGAAGGGTTGGCATGCAATGCCACCTAACGGGGAATAACTACTACAATACTAACTACAATACGTATTGATTAGAATTTCTGAATTGAGTTTGTGAAAAAAGTTACAGCTCATATAAAATCACCTTTGGTCAAAAAACTCTCTGAGGGATTTTGGCCAAAGTGGCCAAATGAAGGGTTGGCATGCAATGCCACCTAACGGGGAATAACTACTACAATACTAACTACAATACGTATTGATTAGAATTTCTGAATTGAGTTTGTGAAAAAAGTTACAGCTCATATAAAATCACCTTTGGTCAAAAAACTCTCTGAGGGATTTTGGCCAAAGTGGCCAAATGAAGGGTTAGCATGCAATGCCACCTAACGGGGAATAACTACTACAATACTAACTCCAATTCGTATTGATTAGAATTCCTGAATTGAGTTTGTGAAAAAAGTTACAGCTCATATAAAATCACATTTGGTCAAAAAACTCTCTGAGGGATTTTGGCCAAAGTGGCCAAATGAAGGGTTGGCATGCAATGCCACCTAACGGGGAGCAGCTACTACAATACTATCCACAATACGTATTGATTAGAATTCCTGAATGAGTTTGTGAAAAAAGTTACAGCTCATATAAAATCACCTTTGGTCAAAAAAACTCTGAGGGATTTTGGCCAAAGTGGCCAAATTAAGGGTTGGCATGCAATGCCACCTAACGGGGAATAACTACTACAATACTAACTACAATACGTATTGATTAGAATTCCTGAATTGAGTTTGTGAAAAAAGTTACAGCTCATATAAAATCAACTTTGGTCAAAAAACTCTCTGAGGGATTTTGGCCAAAGTGGCCAAATGAAGGGTTGGCATGCAATGCCACCCAATGGGAAGTAACTGCTACAATACTAACTACAATACGTATTGATTAGAATTCCTGAATTGAGTTTGTGAAATAAGTTACAGCTCATATAAAATCAACTTTGGTCAAAAAACTCTCTGAGGGATTTTGGCCAAAGTGGCCAAATGAAGGGTTGGCATGCAATGCCACCTAACGGGGAATAACTACTACAATACTAACTACAATACGTATTGATTAGAATTTCTGAATTGAGTTTGTGAAAAAAGTTACAGCTCATATAAAATCAACTTTGGTCAAAAAACTCTCTGAGGGATTTTGGCCAAAGTGGCCAAATGAAGGGTTGGCATGCAATGCCACTTAACGGGGAATAACTACTAATTCTAATTATTAAGTATTATAGTTAGTGTAATAGTAGTTAATCCCCATTAGGTGGCATTGCATGCCAACCCTTCATTTGGCCACTTTGGCCAAAGTCCCTCAGAGAGTTTTTTGACCAAAGGTGATTTTATATGAGCTGTAACTTTTTTCACAAACTCAATTCAGGAATTCTAATCAATACGTATTGTAGTTAGTATTGTAGTAGTTATTCCCCGTTAGGTGGCATCGCATGCCAATCCTTCATTTGGCCACTTTGGCCAAAATCCCTCAGAGAGTTTTTTGACCAAAGGTGATTTTATATGAGCTGTAACTTTTTTCACAAACTCAATTCAGGAATTCTAATCAATACGTATTGTAGTTAGTATTGTAGTAGTTACTCCCTGTTAGGTGGCATTGCATGCCAACCCTTCATTTGGCCACTTTGGCCAAAATCCCTCAGAGATCATTCCTATGTCCGAAGGCGACTTTTCTTAAAACTTTGCTGAAAACACGTGTGTGAAGATAAATTTCGAAATTTAAACCCAAGACACAAACCAATTGCATTAACAGAGCTATGTTAACCTGATAACAGAGCCCTGTTAGACATGAAAATTTTGGAAGTACATACTCAAAATGGAATCCTGGCCATATTTTTCAACAAAATGAGCTAAAAAAATCGAAACATGCAGACTATTATATTTTTCTATATAAAAACAAAAAAAAAAGTAATAAAAAAACTAAAAGAAACTATAAATTTTTAACTATCAAATAAATTAATTTTTTTTATGGAAATTTTTGAATTCCTAGAGAACGAACATACCTGGGCGGCTAATTTTATTTGGAATTTATGCCTTTTGTGTCCTTTTATAATATCCAGATTTCAAGACCTTTAACATTTGCGTTTTTCATAAAAAAAATTTTATTTTTCTAAATTTTCAAATTTCGATTTTCACTAAAGGACGAATTTCAGGAGAACGAACATACCTGGGCGGCTGTAATCAGCTCTGTTTATCAGTATAAAAAAATCAAATAAAATGGGAAACAGCTGTTCGAAACATCGATGAGAGTTCAACATATTCACATTATTTCTGATTGTGTGGAAAATGTACCAAAATTATTTAAATGGTATCAAATCATTATTTTATACTTACAAACATTGTAATGATTCTGACATTTAGTGAAATTACAATTTAAGCTACATGCACGTATATGCATACTGACATTACAACGTATTATAATTATTAAAAATATTTATATTTTTATTATTATTATAATTATTATGATTATACGTACCTATTTTTAACCCCCGAAAAAAAATCGGTCCAGCCGTTTAGAAGATATAACATCTTTTCTGAAAAAGGTTATTATTTGTTATTTATAACAAAAACTAAAAATTTTAAAAGCCCCCGAATATATCTAGAGAAGATGCGATATCTTTAAACGGCTGGACCGATTTTCTTAAAACATGGCTAAGAACCCTCTCGATCAAGTCACCTTTCAAACAGAAAAAACTAAATCAAAATCGGTTCAGCCGTTTGGCCTGTACGTGGACACGGGCAGATACACATATTCACAGACACACACTACAAACTTAAAAAGTTATAAAATAATATTTTATATGTACATGAATTGAAACTTAAAACCACCCTAAAAGAACACTACCAGTCAATTTACTGCTCATTTGATCGGAAGTCATGCAGGATATATTGTCATTGCGTAGAACAAAGTTTCTATCACTTCATTAAGGGCAAAATGAAATATGTGTTGGTAACTTTTTTTTTTGTGTCTTAACACAAGCAATAACGTCGGCAGAATGATGACGCCAAATTGCTTGTGTTCAACAACCCAGGCAGAAATTGCCAAGCGTACACAAATTGTAGCACTGGGAAAGCACTTTTGCTCAAGAAACCCAAACGGTTTGCCAACGTTGCGGGTTACAATCTGAAAAATTATTTGTCAATATGTTTTAATAAATTTTTATTTTTTTCTTTTCGTTTTTATTTATTGGCAAGAATACACTTTACATCTACAAGAGGAAATATTAATATTATATTATTTGAGAAACTGTTAGTATGGAAAATGTGCAATTTCCTTTGAATTTGCGTTATTGGATTTGTAGTTGATTTAACATTACCAATTTACTTTAAATATCCCAAGGTTAGGTTAGGTTAGGAAGGGTGGTGCTCTACCACACCTCCACTCGGGGACCCAATTTGGTCCATTGTGATTCCCTTCTGTTGCCCATAGAAAGTAATATTCACCCTCCCATTTGCAGCCATAAGTGACCCTATTATCCATCACTAAGCCACCGAATTCCCATAATAAAGCCCCTTAAGTTCTCTAGTTTACACTTCCCGACTTCAGTAATGCTTTCATGGAAACGTCTGCTCAGCCATCTAAGCCTATGACGTTGCAGCTTCGGGCAATGACAGATAATATGTTCAATGGTTTCTGGTTCCTCTTCATCCCCGCACATCCTAAAAAAATCTGGAGTGCCAGTCTCCCAAATGCTGGTTTTTGCTCTGACCGAGCAGTGACCGGTCAACACGTCTATCATGATACGCATCGCCTTCCTATTCATGTCCAGTAGTAGTTTAGATCTTCCTGAGTCTAGTTTTGACCAAAAACCCCTCGAGACTCTACAATCCTCCCTACTTCGCCATGAATTGTTGGTCCTGCTTTCTACCAAATCACTGAGTTCTTTATAGTATGACCTATCGGTAATTTCACCGATCTGTCTGACATTCCCTCATCCAACGCCGACCCTATTCTTGCCAGCTCATCGGCAATTTCATATCCCTCAACACTGCTATGACCAGGAACCCAACATAGTGTGCCACTATACTTTTCCATAAGCAAATTGACGGCCTTCCTACTACAGTCACTAACACGTTTCCATTTGACATTGTGTCCCTTCAAAGCTTTTAGCGCTGCCTGGCTGTTGACGTAGAAGGTTACCTTCTCACTTTCAGCTACAGTCCTGGCCACCAGATCCATGGCTCTAAGGATCGCCGAGATCTCAGCCTGGAAAACACTACATTCATTCGGCAGTCTGAAAGAACTGCGAATTTTAGTTCCCAAGATATAGACACCAGCCCCTGTGCCTTCCCCCATTTTTGATCCGTCTGTAAAGACTGCACTACCCTCATACAGCCTATCGGATTTGACCAAATAGTCCCTATCCGGAATTACCATTAGGGGCGTTCTACTAAAATCGATCTCAGCGACCTTATAGTCCGTAAACCCAGGGGTTACGGATTCCTGGTCACCAAAATCGATCTTATTTTATATTGATGTGTGACCTGATATTCCTGTCCTCACCAAACCTGTTTCCACGAGTCTAAGGAGACTTCTAGCCGCCGTTCCCATCACAAAGTCCTCTGTAGGAAGTAGATGAAGAATGACGTCGAAGGTAGCCTGAGGTGTGCTCCTCTGAGCACCTGTAATGCCCATCGAGGCACATCTCTGAACCTGTGTAATCTCCTGTGACTTTCCTTCCTCAATGCCTCCCACCATACCACACAACCATAGGAAATAACCGGCCTGACAACCGATGTGTAAATCCAGTTTACTACCTTCCTTCCTATGGAGTTCCCACATGTGTAGTAGGCATTGAGCCCTTTCTTTAGCCTTTCCTGCGTGTTTATTTTCCAAGAAAGCTTCCTATCTAGGAAAACAACCAGGTATTTAGCCCCCTCTGCTAGTCTCAGCTCCACCTCTACCATCCTGGGTAGTATAAAGCTTTCTACTTTGTATCTCAGTAAAGAGGACTAGCTCGGTTTTCTCTGGGTTGACTCCTAGTCCTTTACTGCTGGCCCAGGAGGATAGATCACCCAACGCCGACTGCATGATTTCACTGAAAGTGGGAAGAAACTTTCCCGTTACCAGCAAAACCACGTCATCCGCATATGCAACTATCTTTCTTCCGCTCCTGTCAAAACGCTTAACAATTGCGTTCATTGCCAAAAACCACAATTGAGGTGACAAAACTTCTCCCTGTAGTGTCACTAATCTCCTCAGGCTTCCTCTTCCCATACTCGAGATGATGATTCTGCTTTTAAGCATGATAATTATCCACTCCACTAGAAAGTTGTGAACCCTAAGAGTCTCCAGCGACTTCCTAATAGCCTCTATACTTATGTTGTTGAAGGCTCCCTCAATGTCTAAGAATGCAGCCAGTGTGTAATCCTTGTGCTGCAATCCTCTCTCTATAACACCAACCACCTCATGAAGCGCACTCTCAACAGATCTGCCTTTATGATAGGCATGCTGAGCCCCACTTATGACGCTGGTATCAATTGTGTTCCTTAGATGCAGATCAATCAGTCGTTATAATGTTTTTAAAAGAAACGACGAAAGACTGAGTGGCCTGAAATCCTTCGGCTTTGAGTGGCTTACCTTACCCGCTTTGGGTATGAAGATGACCCTAACCTTTCTCCATATGGTTCAAATGTATTTATTGCCCATGTTGCTTTTTCCAACGTCACTATGTCGTCCACTGCTCCTTCTAATCCCGGTTCCGACAAGTAGTTAAAATTAACCTCCATCGTTGCGTCCTCCCCTACCTCCCTACAGCCAGGAAAGTGAGTTTCCATCAGAATAGAAAGTGTCTCAGAGCTGGATTCCGTCCATATGCCATCCAATCTTTGAATATTCCCAGGAGCCCTAGGGTCTTTTGACAATACTCTACGAAACCTCGATAAGTCATTAACGGAATCAATCTCCTCACAGTATTTCCTCCATGAGGCTATTTTCGCCCTTTTGAGATCACCCTTGTACTTATTAAACAATACCTTATGATTGATGCAGTACTCAATACTTACTGTGAGTTTCGCCCTATTGAACAATCTTCTAACCGAGGACCTCAGATCTTTTAGATCTTTGGTCCACCACGAATGCTGCTTTCTTTTGCCAGGGTAAACCACTGGACAGGACTGTTCAAAACAATTCCTACAAGTATTAGTGAAATATTCCACATCCTCTTCCACTGCTGTCTGTGTATCCACACCCTGCGGAATTTCCCTTGCTCTCATATCAACAGTGGCCCTATGGTATCCCAGTCAGTCCTTGAATTCCTATATGGCTCACGTCTTTCCCCTGAAAAAAATATGGCTCGATTATGGATTTTTTTTCTATTACATGTATTTATTTATTGTATCTTCATATGTGAACTAGCAATAAGTATTCATATCTTAAATCTATTAAAAAAATCATTAGGCCCGACCAGAGTCGGACATAAACTTAGTGATAGTTATAAATAATACATAAGTAGTGATAATCAGAAAGGAAAAATAAATGTATTATCAAGCAGTCCAATCTGTAGTGTTGAGTATAAGAGCCCTTGTGTCCCTCTTTTTAAGGCGGATGTGTCCAGTAAAGTTCAAAATATTACGAGCAAGCGGATTAGGATGTGACTCGAGTTTTGTTAAATATTTGCCTGCGTATTTTGCAATTTCTTCAGTCACTAGTGGCATATTTAAATCACGATGTATATTTGAATTTTTTATGTACCATGGATCAGATGTTATTAACCGTAAAATTTTGTTTTGCTTTCGTTGGATTTTTTCGATATTGGAAGCTGAAGCAGTGCCCCATAGTTGAATTCCGTAACACCATATTGGTTTCAAAATCGACTTGTATATTAAAAGTTTACAATCGAGACTGAGTGTTGAATTTCTACCAATCAGCCAATGTATCTGAGTTATTTTAAGTTTCATTTGTGTTAGCTTTGAGTCAATATGGTGTTTCCATGTAAGCCGACGATCAAGGTGTATACCAAGGTATTTCACATGTGAATGTTGAGGAACAACTTGACTGTTGATTCTAATGGGGGGACAAGTATCTTTTCGTAGGGTAAAGGTCACATGTACGTACTTCTGTTCGTTTACTTTTATTCTCCATAAGTTTAACCATAGCTCAAGCTGTGTTATATGTTCCTGAAGATATCGGGATGCCTCATGAGGGTTTTCGTGCATACTAAGTATGTATATTACTGCTCACAGGCATGTCACAAGTATAAATCAAATACAAAACTGGATCCAGTATACTCCCTTGTGGTACACCGGATGAGATAGTTTCGGGCGTACTCATAAATTCTCCTTCCATAACAGGGAACTTCCGGCCTAAAATATAACTCACCAAAAGTTTTCGAATGTTATTTGGTAGATATGTCTTCAATTTTAAAATTAGGCCATCATGCCAAACTTTATCAAATGCCTGAGAAACATCAAGAAACAGGGCAGAACAATACTTCTTTTGTTCGAATGTTTTCCTTATAAATTGAACCAATCTATGCGTTTATTCAATGGTGCTATGCTGACTTCTAAAACCAAATTGATGGTCCGGTATGCACATATTATCTGTTAGACAAGGGTACAATTTTGTCATGAGCAGCTTTTCGAAGAGTTTTGACACAGTTGACAGCAAACTTATTGGCCTATATGACTCAGCTTTGGTAAGATCTTTGACCGACTTTGGAATCATTTTGACCTTGGCAAGCTTCCAGTGTTGTGGATAATACTCCAGTCGTAATATGGCATTAAAAATAAACTGCAGGATTCTTATTGCAATATGCGGCAAGTTTATCAGCATCTTGCTACTAATTTTCATTGTCATTAATATAGGCAATGCTAGATTCAATATAATTGGGTGATCGTAGCGTAATATTTTCCGTGCAATGACCACTAAGATATTTTTTGAATCCCAGCCAATTAACACGATTGATCATCTTCATGTATGGTTGAGGTAAGTCACTTCTTAGTGGGTTACAGATTGAAACGATAGTCGGAGAGTGATCGGAGGAAAGATCTAGAGAAGCTTCAACATGAATTAAATCCCCAGAAATATTTTTCATGACGCCAAAGTATATAACATCCGGAACTTTTCGTACGTCAGTAGGCCAGTAGGTGGGCTCCCCACTCGAAATAACATCCAATCCCATTTTTGAAATTGTATTAAACAAAGCTCGACCTCTAGGTGTTACATGGCGCGAACCCCAGTACGTATCTTTTGCATTGTAGTCTCCAGCTGCCACGCAACAAGATCCAAGCGATTTGTAGAACTTTTCATACTGATCTTCGGTAACTGAAAATCTGGGAGGTGAATAAATTGATGATATCACGAAATTCGAACAAAAATTTTCTACAAAAATACTCGTAGCTTGCATATATTATTCACTAACGTTGTCAAGGATATAGTGCTTGAGTCTTGACTTAATTAGAATTGCAGATCCACCGCATGCTCTCCCTCTAGGGTCCTTTGTGTCATATATAGTGTAGCCATTAATTTTGAAAAAGCTTCTCGAAGTCAAATGAGTCTCAGAGACTAACATTGCTTATATCGATATTTTTTTCCGTAAGGAAGTGCTCAAGCTCATTTTTATGTTGGCGAATTCCGTTTGCGTTCCAGAAACATATTTTTAACGTGTGCATGACTTGTTAACTAATGCTTGAAGCAGTGTATTCTGCATTCGTAGCATTTCTTGCATCATGCTAGTCATATTTGTTTGTGATGGGCAAGTAAATCCTTGCCCATCCCTTGCTAAAATGCAAGTCCTTACCTTATCCCCTTATGTGACAGGGACATGCAATGTGTAGCCCGTGACTCTTAAACCAAAAACCCTATTTTTTTTATTAATCCAGGGTTCTTGGATAATGACCACGTCTACTCGCGACCTATTGAGGTGTGTTACCAGTTCAGCCGAGGCTGCCTCACTGCAGGTTTATCTGCACCACCCGCAGCCTTCTTGGGATCATCCGACTCAGTAAATCTAAATCTGACAGTCCCCAAGCAGAACTTCGCAACACCCCCCAACAACTGCAGTCTTTTTAGAGACTCCTGATCTACGGCAAACCGAAGATCTTTACCCGCGTTCTCTCTACAATCCATTGAAGCCAAAGGCTTCCATTGGTTTGTCCTGAGAGGTGAGTTCGGCGCTGCCAGTACCGACAGTATGGTTTCCATCGATCTAACGACGGTTTTAAGGAAATCAAATGATTTCTTATTACCGCAGCTAACAAGTTTGACGCCCCTCGCCCAGTCCGCGCCATGGAATTGCAATTCCTCCTGCTTTTCTACCCCCGCTAGGCCGATTTCATCGCTGAGCCTACCTTCAACCAGCTGCCACAGTTCAGGATTGATCCTCTCATCCGGATCATTCCTATCTATGACAGCCGCCCGAAGGTCACCTTCCTGGCTCGTCGACTTCTTCACCTTTGACGTAGAGGGTATGTCATCGCCAGATCTCGCTCTCTTCGTTGACTCCTTTCGGGAGTTCTTAAGAGAGGCAGCTGGTTTGAAAGCCTTCTTCTTAATACCTGACTGTGCCTTGTCAGCCTCAACCATCGACGACCTGATCGCATTGGCAAACAAGGCACCGCCAGACTCCTTATTTTTGGAGCTGGATGTGCCCGTCGATACAGCCCCTACACTCTTGCGAGGTATAGCCTGCACTCCGTCGACACCCACAACCTTCTCCAAAAAAGATGATATACCCAGGAGAACACTAACAGGACCGTAAATTCTTTCGAACTTCTTAACGTCCTGCCTGTGCTTCCTGACCGGATGTCGCTCATTTGCCGTATACAGCTTCCGATCTCTCTTGTCCATCTTATCCAGAAAGTCCAGAGATTTCCTAGTGCCGCTCTCGGCTTTATCCAATTTTGTCCGACCATCCTTGCCCATATTTCCTGGCAAGGCGTCCTGTCGGACAATTTTATTTGGGGAAGATGACTGCCCTCCCTTATCCACTGAGTCACTTATCTGCTTAGATCCAGAGTCTAAGAGATCTGCCTCTAAAATCCGACGGCTAGTTGAAATCAGTGTGATTTCCCTCTTGTCTTCCGACCCCGGTGACAGATCTCCCAGCTTCTCACTGACCCCTGCAGCTAAGTCACCCGATGGAGCATTGAGTTCATAAACTCTCTCTAGTTCTTTGATTAACTGACTCTCCTGCGTGAGTAAATTCTCATACACCAGAGTCAGCAACTCTTCTCCCCCCAACGTATCGTCCGTGGAGTCAACGTCATCGTCCTTATGAAAGTTTTGGTTTGAAAAGTCTATTTTGTTCCCACGAGTATACCAGTAAATGAGAGGACCATCCGCTCAGTGACGGCGTGCGCGGACTACGCAAAATTGTCTACAACCAACCCGTGCCATAGGCGTTGGAGGAGGGTCACTGCTAGCGACTAAATTTATTTATACACTAAATTAGCCATTCAGGTCATCGGCACATCCCCCTACCACCTTGACCTTAAAAAGTGTTTCCGTGTTCTAGCACAATACGACAGTAGGCATAACTATATACCAGACACTTGTTGTAACCGGAAAACCTTTAGTATGCATGCCTTTATAGTCACTGCCCTTAAATCAGGAAATCACAGTGACCCTGAAGCAAGGACAGTAACCACAGCTTGCACTTAAGCCACCACATCACGACAAGATAGTTCTCCAGGTGGGGTAAATATCCCAAATTATTTTCAAAGTCAAAAGCAGAAAATCGTGATAAAGGATCACCAATGTTAATATTCATAGTTTGCGAATTAGGGCCGTAATATCGAGGCAAAAGTTCAGCAAAAGATTTAGCAATTCTTGATTTATGATTTGAACAGGCATAAATATAGAAACAAATGAAGTTAGAAAAATAATAATTAAATTAACTAAATTAATATTTGGCTTGTGGCAAAAAATTAAATAAATATATATACTTAATAGTAACAAACCAAAAAAGTTTGTCTTAAGTAGAACAAAAATAAGCAAATTAACTAACATGTGTATAATTAGTAAAGAACAAACGACAATGGTATGATTGTTGTAAATTTAGGGATGGTAAGGTGAGCTTTCATTACAAAACATCTTTCAGCAAATTGAAATACGATGAATCAAAACAATTCACATATTCCATTTGCAAAAAAAGTTTCGTATATAAAGCAGAAATCTACATCAACTGACACCACACACAGTGGACCAAACACGAAAGAACGCTGAGGATGAAGGTTTAGTGGCCTTCGAAAACGGCTGGCTGTTCCGTTCAACTATGTGTTGTTAGTCAGAATATTTACAACAGACTTTGGTGTTATTTGCTCATTAATAATTATCACATGTAATTCGGCTTAAAAGCGATACGAACTTTAGCCTGTTCAAATCATAAATATAGAAACAAATGAAGTTCGAAAAATAATAATTAAATTCTTGATTTATTTTATTTGAATGTGGCTAACTAGGTTGACGAAAAAATACGACAAGAAGTAAATAAAATTAAAAAATGTTTGTACATTTTTAACATCTAATAGATTTTTTTAAAGTAATTGCACCAGCATATAACAAGAAGAAACGGAATTGTGTAGTTTTCCAGTTTGTTAAATTCATTAAATCGTATGATTTTCTTTGAAACTCAAAACCTACATTTTAAGATTTTCTTGTGAAAGAATGAATTAATTACCATTAGCCTTTGAAGAAATATTAGCTTTTGAAGTAATTGTTTGAAGTGTTGGGAAAGCACTTAAATTGTGGTTTTCATAGTGTTTAGCCAACGATGTAAAAAATAGTTGGACAACCCCGTCATGAGGTTATCATTTGTGTGTTGGCACAACACTCCAAAAGTAGAACTTGTGATGTTTTGCCAACATTTGAACCACCTTAGGAAACGCTTTGCCAACGTTAACCCGATTGTATTTTTCTGCGTGGGAATTAATCTAGTGGTGGTGAACACGCATATTCAAATATATTTGTATTTTAATGCATATGCATACCTAAATTATCCTTTATTAACCCCCCGTCTAGAAAAATGTTTTAGTGATGCACATACAATCAAAACGAATCGAAAAAAGCCGGATATTCAAATGCTCATTTCATTCGAATAAAACAAATTGTGATAATTTTTCTTTGTTCATCATATTTTTTACTTTTACTTCATAGAAATATTTACCTGCTTTTCTACCATGTCATATTTTTTTAAATTAGGTTACTTTACTTGAAGATAATAAAAATGTATTTAATAAAATAAAAAATTATTTGAATACTCGAATGAAATTTTATTCGATTTTGTACATCTTAACCTGTGAAGTGGTTGTTAAACACGGTGGTGTTACCAGTATTTATTATTAAATCACAATATAATTAAAGTTGGCTTTTGCATATGATTTCTTAACAAAGCTATGTTAGCCTTAAAGTGCTTGGCAACTACTAGTGATGCACGAATATTCGTATTCGAATTGCCGAATATTCGGCCATTTTTAATGCGAATACGAAGCATTCGTATTCGTCAAATTCAGGCGAATGCGAATACGAATATTTTTCAAAAAAAAAATAAATAAATAAATGCATAAATCCTAAACTAAATTTAAATAAATGGATAAAAATATTATTTTGTACGAATCCATTAAATTTTTTATAGAAATTTGTGCTTTGTATCATTTTCAAATATTATTTATTAAAATTTTGTGCAGTTTTTATTAACTTTAAAGTACGCCAACAGGAGTATGAAGTTCTTTTTCATAACAATTTTTTAAAATTTCATATTGCAGGCGTAAATAGAACCCTAACTTAACGTCTATAAATTTCACATTGAATATTCGTATTCGCGAATATCGTTGCAAATATTCGTATTCGCATTCGTATTCGCGAATATCAAAAATTGACATTCGTTACAGCACTAGCAACTCTTATGAACTTTAAAGCTTAAGTAAAATATTTTTTTGTTTTGCATAAGGGGGAATGTATTTATTCACAGCGATATTTTTAGATTTATGTTCAATGTGCAGTAAATGTTCTCCTCCTAAAAACATAAGCTTCTACATGAACATATTTGTGACGTCATGCTGCCGACGTTATTGCTTATGTTCAGAAATAAATATGGCGCGTGGGATATCGGAAGTGAATATGTTGTAGAGAGTTGGGGAGAGGCAAGATCGCTGAGGACAGCCAGATCTAGAGGATCTATTAGAAAGATAACTCTGTATTATTTTTATAACATGAATTGTGAAAATTTAGCTGCTTCATTTTAAAGAGGATACCATTATGCCATACGGAATCAAAAGCAGATTTGATGTCCACTAATACCATTCCGGTTGATTTACCATGTTGAAAATTATTTTTTACCAAGTTTCTTATTTTCATTAGAGGTTGTGATGTATTATGTTCCCTTTTAAATCTAAATTGTTGTGGAGGTAATATGTTGTTTTCCTCTATAAATGTGTTAAGCTTTTCCTTAATTATCTTTTCCAGTAGTTTACTTAAGGCTCATGAGGCTAATGGGTCTGTAATATAAAGGAGAATCAGCAGGTTTAGAAGGTTTGTGAATATGAATAGTTTTTGCTATTTTCCAATTTAAAGGAAAATAACATAATTTCAAGCAGCAATTTATAATCTTCGTTAAGAATTTAATGGCCTTATTGGGCAAGTTTTTTAATACCATATTGTTTATACCATCCAAGCTGGGGAATTTTTTATTTTTTAAATTTTTAATATGTTCAATGAGTTTTGTTGTTCTGATGTTTATGTCGATATATGTACATTAGGCTTATGCAGAAAATAAAAAATTTGCAAAACGCGAAGGGCTCACTGGGTTTTCATATGCAGAAAAAAATTATAAGACAAACTGCGTTTTTACTTTTTTGATATCTTAAAAAAAAGTTCCGCACCAAATGCATTTTCTGCAGCAACAATGTGGATTTTTCAAATCCAAAAAAATCTCATATTTTCGTAATGACAAAAAATTTTTTGTTCAAAAAAAAAAAATTAGCCGCCCAGGTATGTTCGTTCTCTAGGAATTCACAAATTTCCATAAAAAAAAAAAATTAATTTATTTGATAGATAAAAAATTATAGCTTCTTTTAATTTTTTTATGACTTTTTTGTTTTTATATAGAAAAATATAATAGTCTGCATGTTTCGATTTTTTAAGCTCATTTTGTTGAAAAATATGGCCAGGATTCCATTTTGAGTATATACTTCCAAAATTTTCATGTCTAACAGGGCTCTGTTATCAGGTTAACATAGCTCTGTTAATGTAATTGGTTTGTGTCTTGGGTTTAAATTTCGAAATTTATCTTCACACACGTCTAAAAAAGGGGTGTTATAAGTTTGTAGTGTGTGTCTGTGTATCTGTGTGTCTGTCCGTGTCCACGTACAGGCCAAACGGCTGGACCGATTTTCATTTAGTTTTTTCTGTTTGAAAGATGAATTGATCGAGAGGGTTCTTAGCTGTGTTTGGAGAAAATCGGTCCAGCCGTTTAGAAGATATAACATCTTTTCTGAAAAAAGTCGGGGGTTTTTAAATATATCTAGAGAAGATGCGATATCTTCTAAACGGCTGGATCGATTTTCTTAAAACATGGCTAAGAACCCTCTCGATCAAGTCACCTTTCAAACAGAAAAACTAAATCAAAATCGGTTCAGCCGTTTGGTCTGTACGTGGACACAGACAGACACACAGATTCACAGACACACACTACAAACTTATAACATCCCTTTTTTTAGTCGGGGTTAAAAAGTTATAAAATAATATTTTATATGTACATGAATTGAAACTTAAAACTAGAGATGTGCATGTGAGTGTTTTCTGACTCACGACACGCACGCTCACGCAGAAAAATATTTTACTCACGCACTTTCACACACGAATGATTTTGAAAATTTTCACGATCACGCACGCTCACGAATAAAATATTTTTAATCACGCTCGGGTGGTTTACAACTTATCACGATCACGCACGCTCACGAAAAAGTATATGTATAATATAATTTTCATGTTTTTTGGGTTGAAAAATAGGTTCTTACATATATATATATATATATATATATATATATATATATATATATATATATATATATATATATATATATATACAGCTAGCTGTTCCGTTCAACTATGTGTTGTCAGAATATTTACAACTAACTTTGGTGTTATTTGTTCATTAATAATTATCACAATTAAATTAACTTAATTTGATATAGTTTTAAATATTCGTATTCGCGGATATCATTTAAATATTCGAATTCGAATTTTCGTATATCAAAAATTGACATTCCGCACATGTATGTATGTATACATACATAATATAAATGTGAAGGTAAGACGTATGATCAATTAAATAAATGAGAAAAGCATATTAAATGAGAAAACATACAAATTACAAACATTTTTCTGTTACGTAACATTTTCAAAGACTCCCCTCACCCCCACCATAACAAATCATAACAAAACTCGAACCCCACCCCTCCACCCTACAGCGTTACGTAATCTATGGATGGCCTCTAAAGCAAAAAAAAATTTCTGCGGTACAATTCGTCAGTAGTATTGTTGACAAAGGCACTGTTGGATCAGTAGTGTTTCTCAATTGATACTTCCTACAGGGTATCTAAGAAACTTACAAAGGTGTATGTACCCATCAAACAAAATGCTCCGAATTCGTAACGATTGGTCGACAAAATCTTCGGATTTCGGCACCGAAATATTACCGCAATCGTAACAATTTTTGTATGAAATGGTTGGCACGACTTCTTAACGATATGTCGGTACGAATTCGTTACGATAAGTCGGTACGAATTCGTAACGACATGTAGGTACGATTTCTTTTTGCTTTTATAGCAGAGTACCGCTTCACTGTTATGTTGCTGCTATTGTCGAAATAATTTGCACATACTCACGTTTTTTAATATTTATCAAAAAAAAAAAAAAAAAAAATTCACGGACTTTTACTTATGTACTCAAAATTAAAGTTTTAATGTTTAAAAAAAATTGTTCAGAGAAACTACCGAAATGTCTTAACGAATTCGGTACGACAAGTCTGATTTCAGAAAAAGTCGAAACATTTTATTTGAGGGTATTCATTATGTTTGTAAGCTCATACTATCATACATATTACTATACATATATGCATTTATTATTATAAAATAATTTATTTCAAATGATTGAATACAGTTAAATGTGTACCTATGCAGGAATGTTATCTCGTGAGAGCGTGAGAATTCGTGCGTGATTATTAAAAAAATCTCACGCACGATCACGCACGAGTAATTTTTTCAGTCACGCTCACGCACTCACGCGTGATCAGTTATAATATTTGATTACTAATCACGTGAATCACGCGTGACACGATAAAATCACGACATGCACATCTCTACTTAAAACCACCCTAAAAGAACACTACCAGGTCAATTTACTGCTCATTTGATCGGAAGTCATGCAGGATATATTGTCATTGCGTAGAACAAAGTTTCTATCACTTCATTAAGGGCAAAATGAAATATGTGATGGAAACTTTTTTGTGTCTTAACACAAGCAATAACGTCGGCAGAATGATGACGTCAAATTGCTTGTGTTCAACAACCCAGGCAGAAATTGCCAAGCGTACACAAATTGTAGCACTGGGAAAGCACTTTTGCTCAAGAAACCCAAACGGTTTGCCAACGTTACGGGTTACAATATGAAAAATTTTTTGCCAATGGGTTTTAATAAATTTTTATTTTTTTCTTTTCGTTTTTATTTATTGGTAAGAATACACTTTACATCTACCATGCTTAGCTCTATTTCTGATATAACTAGACATTTCCATTACATAGTAAACAGATACTCGTATTATCAGGAGGAACGGTTGTTGCAAAAGAAAAGACAAAAGAAAATAGTGTTTTCGATTCAACTGTGTCTATTAATTTTTCCCAGTGAATATTTTCTATTTTTAACAAGAGGAAATATTAATGTTATATTATTTGAGAAACTGTTAGTATGGAAAATGTACTATTTCCTTTGAATTTGCGTTATTGGATTTGTAGTTGATTTAACATTACCAATTTACTTTAAATATCTCAATGTTAGGTTAGGTTAGGAAGGGTGGTGCTCTACCACACCTCCACTCGGGGAACCAATTGGGTCCATTGTGATTCCCTTCTGTTACCCATAGAAAGTAATATTCACCCTCCCATTTGCAGCCATAAGTGACCCTATTATCCATCACTAAGCCACCGAATTCCCATAATAAAGCCCCTTAAGTTCTCTAGTTTACACTTCCCGACTTCAGTAATGATTTCATGGAAACGTCTGCTCAGCCATCTAAGCCTATGACGTTGCAGCATCGGGCAATGACAGATAATATGTTCAATGGTTTCTGGTTCCTCTTCATCCCCGCACATCCTAAAAAAATCTGGAGTGCCAGTCTCCCAAATGCTGGTTTTTGCTCTGACCGAGCAGTGACCGGTCAACACGTCTATCATGATACGCATCGCCTTCCTATTCATGTCCAGTAGTAGTTTAGATCTTCCTGAGTCTAGTTTTGACCAAAAACCCCTCGAGACTCTACAATCCTCCCTACTTCGCCATGAATTGTTGGTCCTGCTTTCTACCAAATCACTGAGTTCTTTATAGTAATGACCTATCGGTATTTTCACCGATCTGTCTGACATTCCCTCATCCAACGCCGACCCTATTCTTGCCAGCTCATTGGCAATTTCATATCCCTCAACACTGCCATGGCCAGGAACCCAACATAGTGTGACACTATACTTTTCCATAAGCAAGTTGACGGCCTTCCTACAGTCACTAACAGGTTTCGATTTGACATTGTGTCCCTTCAAAGTTTTTAGCGCTGCCTGGCTGTTGACGTAGAAGGTTACCTTCTCACTTTCAGCTACAGTTCTGGCCATAAGATCCATGGCTCTAAGGATCGCCGAGGTCTCAGCCTGGAAAACACTACATTCATTTGGCAGTCTGAAAGAACTGCGAATTTTAGTTCCCAAGATATAGACACCAGCCCCTGTGCCTTCCCCCTTTTTTATCCGTCTGTAAAGACTGCACTACCCTCATACAGCCTATCGGATTTGACCAAATAGTCCCTATCCGGAATTACCATTAGGGGCGTTCTACTAAAATCGATCTCAGCGACCTTATAGTCCGTAAACCCAGGGGTTACGGATTCCTGGTCACTCACCAAAATCGATCTTATTTAATATTGATTTGTGACCTGATATTCCTCTCCTCACCAAAACTGTTTCCACGAGTCTAAGGAGACTTCTAGCCGCCGTTCCCATCACAAAGTCCTCTGTAGGAAGTAGATGAAGAATGACGTCGAAGGTAGCCTGAGGTGTGCTCCTCTGAGCACCTGTAATGCCCATCGAGGCACATCTCTGAACCTGTGTAATCTCCTGTGACTTTCCTTCCTCAATGCCTCCCACCATACCACACAACCATAGGAAATAACCGGCCTGACAACCGATGTGTAAATCCAGTTTACTACCTTCGGTTGCAGACCCCAGTTCCTTCCTATGGAGTTCCTACATGTGTAGTAGGCATTGAGCCCTTTCTTTAGCCTTTCCTGCGTGTTTATTTTCCAAGAAAGCTTCCTATCTAGGAAAACAACCAGGTATTTAGCCCCCTCTGCTAGTCTCAGCTCCACCTCTCCCATCCTGGGTAGTATAAAGCTTTCTACTTTGTATCTCCTAGTAAAGAGGACTAGCTCGGTTTTCTCTGGGTTGACTCCTAGTCCTTTACTGCTGGCCCAGGAGGATAGATCACCCAACGCCGACTGCATGATTTCACTGATAGTGGGAAGAAACTTTCCCGTTACCAGCAAAACCACGTCATCCGCATATGCAACTATCTTCCGTCCGCTCCTGTCAAAACGCTTAAGAATTGCGTTCATTGCCAAAAACCACAATTGAGGTGACAAAACTTCTCCCTGTAGTGTCACTAATCTCCTCAGGCTTCCTCTTCCCATACTCGAGATGATGATTCTGCTTTTAAGCGTGATAATTATCCACTCCACTAGAAAGTTGTGAACCCTAAGAGTCTCCAGCGACTCCCTAATAGCCTCTATACTTATGTTGTTAAAGGCTCCCTCAATGTCTAAGAATGCAGCCAGTGTGTAATCCTTGTGCTGCAATCCTCTCTCTATAAGACCAAGCACGTCATGAAGCGCACTCTCAACAGAACTGCCTTTACAATAGGCATGCTGAGCGCCACTGATGACGCGGGTATCAATTGTGTTCCTTAGATGCAGATCAATCAGTCGTTCTAATGTTTTAAAAGAAACGACGAACGACTGATTGACCTGAAATCCTTCGGCTTTGAGTGGCTTGCCTTACCCGCTTTGGGCATGAAGATGACCCTAACCTCTCTCCAGCCTTTCGGTATAAACCTCCTGCTTAAGTATGTCTTAAAGATATACACCAGAGACAGTAGTACGCGATCTGTGACATTCTGCAACATGGCCGGAAAAATACCATCTGCATCCGGTGATTTATATGGTTCAAATGTATTTATTACCCATGTTGCTTTTTCTAACGTCACTATGTCGTCCACTGCTTCTTCTAATCCCGGTTCCCACAATTAGTTAAAATTAACCTCCGTCGTTGCCTCTTCCTCTACTTCCCTACAGCCAGGAAAGTGAGTGTCCATCAGAACAGAAAGTGTCTCAGAGCTGGATTCCCGTCCATGTGCCATCCAATCGGTGAATATTCCCAGGAGCCCTAGGGTCTTTTGACAATACTCGCCGAAACCTCGATAAATCATTAACGGAATCAATCTCCTCACAGTATTTCCTCCATGAGGCTCTTTTCGCCCTTTTGAGATCACCCTTGTACTTATTAAACAATACCTTATGATTGTTCCAGTCCTCAATACTTACTGTGAGTTTCGCCCTATTGAACAATCTTCTAACCGAGGACCTCAGATCTTTTAGATCTTTGGTCCACCACGAAGGCTGCTTTCTTTTGCCAGGGTAAACCACTGGACAGGACTGCTCAAAACAATTCCTACAAGTATTAGTGAAATATTCCACATCCTCTTCCACTGCTCTCTATGTATCCACACCATGCGGAGTTTCCCTTGCTCTAATGTCAAGAGTGGCCCTATAGGTATCCCAGTTAGTCCTTCTTGGATTCCTATATGGGTCACGCCTTTCCCCTGAAAAACTTAGACTGAATGATATCCTACTCTGGTCCGAAAAGGTACAGTCCTTATCTACCATCCAGTCCCCTACCAGGTTCCTATCTCTGTTAGTCAGTGTTATGTCTATAACGTCTGCCCTATCCCTATTCCTGAACGTGGGTACGTTACCCCTGTTGCAAATAAACATATTGATAGAAGTTATAAAATCAAACACCAACTCACCTCTTGTTAATGCCGCTGCTCCCCCACTGACTATGATGCGCATTAGCGTCGCAGCCGAGTACCAATGCAATCCTTCTTACCTTTGCATACTCGGTCAGCTTCTGCACACCAGCCCCCGGTGGATCAACCGCATCATAGGGCATATAGACCGATGCAAGCACAATTTCCTGCTTACCCCTGGCCCCTCCATTAACGACTGTAAGGTCTCCGTTACTGAAAGAATTAAATAAAGTAAATCCTTGCCCATCCCTTGCTAAAATGCAAGTCCTTACCTTGTCCCCTGTGACAGGGACATACAATGTGTATCCCGTGACTCTTAAACCGCAAACCCTATTTTTATTAATCCAGGGTTCTTGAATAAGGACCACGTCTTCTCGCGACCTATTGAGGTGTGTTACCAGTTCAGCCGAGGCTGCCTCACTGCAGGTTTATCTGCACCACCTGCAGCCTTCTTTGGATCATCCGACTTAGTAAATCTAAATCTGACAGTCCCCAAGCAGAACTTCACAACAACCCCCAATAACTGCAGTCTTTTTAGAGACTCCTGATCTACGGCAAACCGAAGATCTTTACCCGCGTTCTCTCTACAATCCATTGAAGCCAAAGGATTCCATTGGTTTGTCCTGAGAGGTGAGTTCGGCGCTGCCAGTACCGACAGTATGGTTTCCATTAGTCTCCTGCACAAGATATCTTGTAAGAACTTTTAAGACATGAGGGATTTTTCAAATGCTTTACTACAGCGAAATCTTATAAAACAAACGTTAACAACATTGTTTGCAAGAAATGTTTTTGAGTATTGTAGGTATAGGAGTAAAGAAGAAAACACTTCGTGACGGAAGAATTTGTGATACTAGCTTCTTTCTACGCATAAGCGCGTGTACAAACGTCATGCATGTATGTGTGTATGATCTTTTATTTTTCTGCGCACATGCAAAGGCACACACATGCATTAACATTAGTTGTATGTGGTTAATCACATAATAGCTTACCATCTACATATTACACACATTCAAACGTACAATATGAAAAATAACAAGCATACACTAATCAACAGTACTTCTTTTGAGTATTTGTTACAAACAAGCTGTCTTGTGACATCGCTTGTTAACACTGATATACACATACACCAATACATCCATCGTGCTTCGCTTATAGTACGACAGCATTTATTATTGGTTTAGTATAATACATGCGACGTGAATACATTTAAAAATCATGACGTTTTTACATTTCAAGACTGTTTACGCAGCTCTCTAGTTTCCATCGATCTAACGGATGGTGGAAACCACGCTGTCTCCACTGCTCGGAGAGGCAGATCTGAGGCTGAAATTGCCTCCAGTTTCGCCTCCGGTCGAAGGTTGCCACACCTTTCAACGACGGTTTTAAGGAAATCAAATATTTCTTATTACCGCAGTTAACAAGTTTGACACCCCTCGCCCAGTCCGCGCCATGGAATTGCAATTCCTCCTCCTTTTCTAACCCCGCTAGGCCGATTTCATCGATGAGCCTACCTTCAACCAGCTGCCACAGTTCAGGATTGATTCTCCCATCCGGATCATTCCTATCTATGACTGCCGCCCGAAGGTCACTTTCGTGGCTCGTCGACCTCTTCACCTTCTTTGACGTAGAGGGTATGTCATGGCCAGATCTCGCTCTCTTCGTTGACTCCTTCGGGAGTCCCTAAGAGCCAGCTGGTTTGAAAGCCTTCTTCTTAATACCTGACTATGCCTTGTCAGCCTCAACCATCGACGACCTGATCGCATTGGCAAACAAAGCACCGCCAGACTCCTTATTTTTGTAGCTGGATGTGCCCGCCGATACAGCCCCTACACTCTTGCGAGGTATAGCCTGCACTCCGTCGACACCCACAACCTTCTCCAAAGAAGATGATCTACCCAGGAGAATACTAACAGGATCGTAAATTCTTTCGAACTACTTAACGTCCTGCCTGTGCTTCGTGGCCAGATGTCGCTCATTTGCCGTATACAGCTTCGGATCTCTCTTTCCCTTCTTATACAGAAAGTCCAGAGATTTCCTAGTGCCGCTCTCGGCTTTACCCAATTTTGTTCGACCATCCTTGCCCATATTTCCTGGCAAGGCGTCCTGTCGGACAATTTTATTTGGGGAAGATGACTGCCCTCCCTTACCCACTGAGTTACTTATCTGCTTAGATCCAGAGTCTAAAGGTAGAATTAGTAAAATCGTATCATTCTACTTTACAGCTTGCCGTATCGTTCAACTTTGTGCACAAGTTATAGAAAATGTAACAGTTTGCATAGCACATTTTTTTTTTTGTCTGGCATTAAATACGGCGTTTTTGACATTCGCTACAGAAAAATCTGTTTTCTGCAGATTCCTACGTCAGCAGTGCTACCACCACATATTTTATAACTAGTAACATGCATTGTATATCGTACGGTTTTTGTCGGCTGACACGCAACATCACGATACGATTTTACTAATTCTACCTTCAGAGATCTGCCTCTAAAATCCGACGGCTAGTTGAAATCAGTGTGATTTCCCTCTTGTCTTCCGACCCCAGTGACAGATGTCCCAGCTTCTCACTGACCCCTTCAGCTAAGTCACCCGATGGAGCATTGAGTTCATAAACTCCCTCTAGTTCTTTGAGTAACTGACTCTCCTGCGTGAGTAAATTCTCATGCACCAGAGTCAGCAACTCTTCTCCCCCCAACGTATCGTCCGTGGAGTCAACGTCATCGTCCGTATGAAAGTTTTTGTTTGAAAAGTATTTTGTTCCCACGAGTATACCAGTAAATGAGAGGACCATCCGCGCAGTAACGGCGTGCGCGGACTAGGCAAAATTGTCTACAACCAACCCGTGCCATAAGCGTTGGAGGAGGGTCACTGCTAGCGACTAAATTTATTTATACACTAAATTAGCCATTCAGGTCATCGGCACAGCCCCCTACCACCTTGACCTTAAAAAGTGTTTCCGTGTTCTAGCACAATACGACAGTAGGCATAACTATATACCAGACACTTGTTGTAACCGGAAAACCTTTAGTATGCATGCCTTTATAGTCACTGCCCTTAAATCAGGAAATCACAGTGACCCTGAAGCAAGGACAGTAACCACAGCTTGCACTTAAGCCACCACATCACGACAAGATAGTTATCCAGCTGGGGTTTTACCCTGAATTTACAACTGGCATTTTTCTTGTGATATGTGTCCAAAAAAGCGTAACCACTAATTACTAATGAAGAACTGTTTGTTACAGACATGTATTTATTGATTTAAACTGTTTCCAATCATGTTAGATTCTATAAAATTGTCTATTAGTTATGTATGAAACCGTTTAACTTAATAAAAACGTGTCTGAATCAAACAATTTTTCATTAGTAATTAGTGGTTACGCCTTTTTACGCTTGTGTGTCACATGGTACATAGATGTAAACCCGGCCTTAGTTAAGAGTATTTCAAAGTTATTAGTAAACGTACATTATGATAACAAATTTCCCCAACAGTTATTTCTTTGGCAACACCAGATTTGTATCTGCTGTTGAAGTCGCCACCAATTAAGAATTTATCGAAGGATGTAAGTTTACGAATATCGGATTTGAAGGCTTGTTTACGATAGGGGCTAATTCCAGATGAGCCACCAGGGTAATAATGAAATGATTCGTTGCCAATGAGACTTTTACGCCAACGTTTTCAATAAGTGATGTATTCAACGGTTTCAATATCTGGTGTGGTAGGTATATTTTTCTTAATGAAAATTGCGACACCCCCACCTCTTCTTAGATCGCGATCACACCTATAGAAGAAAAAATCTTTATGTATAATAGATAGGTGTTTATTAAGCCAAGTTTCGTTTACTAAACGATTCCAATATAGCTCAGCGTCATTTCCTCCTTCAAAAAGAAAAAATACATTGTAAATATATAAAGGGTGTTTTTTATTGAGGTATAGAACTTTAAGTTGGCATCACTTTTTTAACTGGCGGCCATTTTGTCAGCTGTCAAGTGATTAATATTTAGTTTGGTTTGCCATTTCATCATGAACAGGTTGACAAAAGAACAACGCTTGCAAATCGTGCAAATTTATTTCGAAAATAATGGTTCAGTTCGCGAAGTTTACCGCAAGCTCCGTCCATTTTATGGTCGACATAATCGTCCATCAGAGCAATTAATTCGGTTAACCATGGATCGTTTTCGCACTACGTTTACTCTATGTGATAATACGCATCCGCAGAGACGTCGAACAGTGCGCACCGAAGAAACAATTGCCGCTGTAGAGCAAAGTGTTGAAGAGGACCCGAATGAATCGATTCGCCACCGTGCACAGCAATTGGAGCCGACTAACCGACTATTTTGTTCCCGAATTGGATGGCATGAATGTGGATGAGTTGTGGTTCCAACAAGACGGCGCTACATGCCACACAGTGCACGTCACAATCGATTTATTGAAGGAAACATTAGATGAGCGCATAATTTCGCGGAATGGACCTGCCAATTGGCCACCAAGATCGTGTGATTTGACACCATTGGATTATTTTCTTTGGGGATATGTGAAGTCGCTCGTCTACGCCAACAAACCAGAAACGTTAGGGGACTTGGAAGCCAACATTCGTGGCGTTATTGCCAACATGCGGCCCCATAAGCTCGAAAAAGTGGTTGAAAATTGGACCTGTAGAATTGGCTTTATTCGAGCCAGCCCCGGCGGCCAGATGCCCGAAATCATATTTAAACATTAATGGCATAAAATTATCCTTCCAATAAAGCCAAATTGATGGACATTGAAACGATTTTTTTGTGTTTTATTTCAATTCGAAGTTCTATACCTCTGAAAAAAAACACCCTATACATATAAAAAAAGGTGTAACTAACAAAAATTCAAAATCGAATTTGTGATTGATTATTATGAATTCCATTAAAATACATGTCTTGACGAAAATTTAAACTTCTGGGATCAAAAATTACGCTTTTATTAATAATAAAAAACGAGCGGACTTAAGTACGAGTTTGTTGAGTTTATTTTTTATTTATTTATGGCTCGATTATGGATGGCAACCGAACTTTGCTTGCGTTGCTAGTTGCCGAAATGGTATTACGGATGGCAACTGGCAACTACCAGCTGGTAATTTCAGTTGCCATATTGGCAACCATAAATTTGTAGTTGCTGCATAGTTTAAAAGAAAGAAAAAAAAAATGGAAAAATTAAACAGTAATTGCATTATTATTTTTATTTTTGAATTTCTTCTTTAGATACAGATAAAAAGAGATTGTTCAAACTTATTTAAGGCAACAACATTTACTCACAGTAAAGGCGGTAATTCTAAAGATTCGTTTAATAGATTCAACTTTTGTATTTCCTTCTCTTCACCAATAATTTTTATGATCAGTAATGTTTTTAAACACTTTTTACTCAATAATTTTCTTTTTAGCACTTGTATTTCTTATATTTTAAATATTAGTTTATATTTTTTTCAGTTGTCAATTTGTCATAATCGTATTTTCGATAACTTTTTGGCAACTGTAGGAAGGTGCCATACATAATACAAATTTTAAGTTCAGTTGCGTTGCTACTTAACTGGGCAACTGAAGTTCGGTTGCCATCCATAATCGAGCCATTAGTTACGTCTTTTTGCATTTTAGCTAACGATATGGAATGAGAATATTAATTATGCATTAAAATATCTGGTGAAGATATTTTTATGAGTACGATATATTGCTGCAATAACTTTTGGAAATTTCGTAATTTCGAAAAACTGCTCTTCATCAGATTGTGCGAAGTTTTATAAATCGGTCTTTAAGCATGGCTATGTAATGCGACACACGTGTAACTACTTTGGATATGGTTGACTTTGTAACTCCGTTTAAGTCACCAATTGCCATCAGCATTCCTCCCTTTGCATATAGCCTTAAGGTTATTAATGACATCAATTCCTACAAATATATTTTTTGTATTTTTTGTCTGTTAAACTAATATTATTAACTAAATAATCTTTATTTGAAAAACAATATTTTAAGTTTAAACTACAGTTAACTGACAAGTAGAGTTTATCTTTATGCTAAAAACTAGCTCTAAGGGCAAGTATCACAACTTAAAGTCAGTAAAAAGTTGGATTTTATCGGACATATGGAAAGTTGTTCATTATTAAAAAATATAATATAACTTATCAACTAGGATAAACCTTCATTTGGCGGCTTATCGCTCACTTTAGATCAAAGGAAAATTGTACTAATGAAAAACTTTTTATTACGATAAAATGCTACTCCTTACTAACTTTAATTTGCAAAAATATAAAATTTTAAACCAACAGTTAATTTTTGTTTCTTTTTACTCACTCTGTTTCAGTTGTTTTCGTCTTGATAAAAGCAGAACAGCCAAGTAAAAAACCGGAATAAAGATGGAAATAACACCAGGTCGTGCAATGTACAGTCCAGATGAGGAATTAAAACCTCTCAGGCAGCCAAAAACATATCATCCAGAAGCAGCCGCTTCATCTTCGACAACACTTTCCATTAATGCAGTCGAATTTGTGCCACGTTATGCCAATGCAACGCCTAACAATGTACAAGATCGTCTGCAGAAACATCAAAAGCAGTATCTACAAAAGAATTATCAGCAATACCAGCAGCCGCAGCATCAGCAAGCGCAACAACAACAACAACAAGAACACCAATATCAACAGCATCAAGATTCCTATTCCAATGGATATTTTCAACAGCAACAGCAGCATCAACAACAACAATATCAACCGTCAACACAAACTATGAATAATCAAATGGGTTCGTTGAGCATTTCGAATGTACAAGATCGTTTGCGTACTGCTGGCAATAGTGGTGCTCGTGGCGGTGACAGTACCAGTTATTATTATCAGCAGCAGCAACAACGTCCTAGTGGTGGACAAAATTCAGATTATCAGCAAAACCATCAGCGTTATAATAAAAATCATCATAATCAACATAATCAGCAACACCATCACAATCAACACCTACACCGTTACAACAATCATCAAAATCAACAACAACAACAGCAGCAGCAACAGCAGCAACAACAACAACAATACCATCAACAGAATCAGCAACAGTCAAATGCCTCGGCCATGGCTGAAAGTGCCAACGATATGGAAAACATCGCTCTCGATTATTTGCAAACTGTGATTCAATGCCTCAATCAAAATCCTGGCCAATTCGATAGCACTGCAACACGTTTCAATTACATATTCGAGGGAATGGAGAACAATCACTATGTACTTTCCATTGCCATGGAGGATATATTCAATGAATCGATTAAAAACTCCAATTTCCGTTATATGGGTGCTAAACTATATAATCTCTTGCACACATTAAATCCCAGCCAAAATTCCTTATTTCATACATTGCTCAAATACAAACTCGAATTTCACCAGCAAAAGGTGCGCGAATATATTCAAAGAAAACAAGAATCCAAGGTACGTGAAACTGCCCTTTTTCTAGCCGAGTTATATATGCAGCTGCGAGGTGAAGACTCTCGCAATTATCTCATTGCCGAAAATATTGTATTTTCGCTGAAAGAACTACTCTCAATGCCAGATAACAAAGATAATATTCGTTGCATTTGTTTGACTTTAAAATTGGCTGGATACGACTTATCCAGAGACTGCCCTGACGATATGTCAGGCATTATTGCTAAACTCGATGCCATTAACTGTCAAAATCCTGGAAAATATCCGCTAGCAAATAATGTGATTTCACTGCAAAAGAACAATTGGGGACGTAAGCCGTCTGGCACAGTCACGCAAAGCGTACCAAACGCCTCAAAACATATAGAACCACTACGTGACACTGATGATCCCGTATTCTATGGCCCAGATGGCCACGAAATTACTGCTGAAGAATGTGAGTTCTTAACCAGTGGAGCTGCCGGCACAGCCACCTCCTCAGACAATGAGGAGGACAACGATGACGTTGATTTAGATCCCGAAATGGACGAGGAGACTGAAAGAGATTTTAAACTATTTCTCAAACAATCTAACAACAAATCATAGGTTATTTATTATTCCACAGTAAAACACGAATCATCAACAACTCTAAACGAAATTGAAATGAAAAACAAAAACACAATTTTATCATAAACAAAAAAAAAAAAAAAACTAAAAACTAAATGCTGAAATTACAGTTTGCTTTCAAAATGCATAAATGCGCCACGAATATTGTGATGATATAAATAATAATGATCTGTAGAAACGGAGAAAATTATATAAATTATTATATTAAATTCATTATGTGATACATACATATATATTTTTCTTAACTGTTCGTTTTTTTACGTTTTGTAACGAATCCACAATAGAAAAAATCTATAAGTTATAACGAAAAAGAAGATTCATCTTTTTACTTGTTTATTTTATATTTCCTTTACATTAATAATAATGTTCTCTTATTATTTTCGTATGCTATGCATGCTTTGAATTTTATTTCCTATTTTTAAAGGTAATTTTATATTTTGTATAAAGACTTTTACAACTTCTTATTTATATAAAAAGTATATCAAAATAAAACAATTGAAAAATATACATACATACATATATAACATAATAGAGTTCCTCAACATTTTATTTAAAGAACAAAAATGATATATTTGATTAATTCGTCTAATTTTCTTAAGTTTATTACAATGCTTTTTGGCTGTTTTTTTTAACTTCTTTTAGCATATCTATATTTTTGCTTTACACATTTGTATACACATTTATCTTTTTCCCCTGAACATTCATTCAGTCCAACTAATAATACACAAACTGTAATTTCAGCCTCCACCCTTTAGCTTCCGCGAAATCTAAATATTTAATTCAAACTAAATTATTAATGTTGAAATTTTTAAATAAAAACAAGTTAATAATTGTACTAGCACAAACAAATTAAAAAAAAAAAAAACAAAGAATATACAATATTGTTAAAACTGTTATTCAACTAAACACTTAAAGAAAATGCCTCCCATATAAAGCTCGGTGGTTTTATGCAAATAGTTTATATGCAGCTGATAACTATAAAGCTAAAAGCGAAGAAAAAAAACTCATATGAAAAGTATACGAAGTTCAAAACGACTTATTTTTTGTTGTGTATTTAGCAGATTTTGGAAATCAAATATTTATGTAGCATGTAACTTGCCTTTCAAAAACAAAAAGAAATAATAATCCCTCGTATTCCGTAACTATTTGTCGACGTCACGTCAATACAATACTATAAAATTGTCTTGCCATTGTTCATAGAAAATGTAGCTTTTTGCTGAAATGTTTAAAGAAAACAAGCTGATCCTTATCCCTACGTCTACACCTGATATATTTTTTTCATGACAAATGTCAAATTCCATATAGGAAAAACATCTAACATAAAAAAAAATTATTTTTCAACATAAAGTTTGACTTTTGTCATGATAAAAATATATCACGTATAGACGTAGGGTTATTTACTTTCGATTGTATAACGATATCATCATTAGTTTTTCCCTAGCAGCTCTAGTTTTAAACATAGTATTCGCATAATTTACACAATTTTTTGTATTAATAGTTTAATATATTACGAACGATTACTAATCTACACAAAAATCTATTTCATTTGTGTAGAGTCACGTTGGTGACTCCCCACCCCACCATTATACTCGGTAAAAATTTATAAAGTCGATTTATCGATTTTCGGCTAGGAATGCAATTTTCAAACGTGTATTGCAATGGCTTAAAAATTTAATCCGCAAATATTTTAGTGTTTTATGTCATCGCTAAAAAAAAATTTAAATTTTTCAGCATTTTAGCGATCGAATTTAGCTTTAGCGAATTACCGAATAAGGAGTCACGATACCTTGCAAGAATGCCAAAAATGAGCCTTTTTGTCCGCTGATTCCGAAAATAACAGCCATTTTTCTAGCACCTCTTATTTTAGAAATGTTGCGTGTTATTAAAAAAAATATTTATAATTTTCGTTTTCTAAACGCCATCTCTAAAATATTTGTTTTTCTATAGGCCTTGTGTTAATAGAATGAAATTAAAAAAAAATAATAATAAAATAGTCTTATAAATAGTAAATAATAAATGAAACTGTCGTGTCTGTCACGACTTTGTCTGCATACTTCCGAATATTTTTGCAAAGTTGGTTGCTAATGTGGGCATGTTTTTCATGTCCCCTTTTCTATGTATTAAAACCAAATATATATTGGTTTAAATTTCCGAATTAGGTAGATGAGATAGATATCAAGCCTAATTTTAAAAAAGATTTCGTTTAAATTAAATTAATTTTAATGTGAAAAAAGGCGATTCTATTTACTTTCACATTGCTTGGTGCAGTCGAAAGTAAAACGAAAAATTATTCGGAAGTGAATGTCAGGACACCAAAGTATGCGGAAAAGATTCACTTTCACACGGATGAGAAAGTCATGACAGACACGTGTGTAAAAGTATTCCATATTAAATATGGATTTTTTTTGTAAATTAATAATTTAAAATATGAAACAAGTCCTTTCAAAATACTTCAGAAAAAGTGCAATTCTATCATGATTTCCGTCAGTGTTTCTGAAGTAGATAAAATTTTCTTGCAGGTTCTTGCTAGTAAAACATTCATTTACTTTTTCCCATCTGGGAGAGGAAATTTTTGCTTTACTCTCATTGCGAATTGCTGCTAGGAAAGTAAATGAGCATAAAAAAATTTAAACAAAATCTAAAAATATTTAAACAAAAAAACATCAGTGTTCCGTTGTTCTTGTTATTTTCTGTAGATTAGAGCAGTTAAAATAGGAGACAATTTTGGTCGATATGACGAGACGTCGAAAAAATTTTACGGAATAACGTTTTTCAAATTTATTCTGAAATTCATAATATTTTCCTTTATCACTAATACAATGCAGTAAAATGAAAATATGGTATACATACATACATATGTATATTTTAAGTTAAGTTTTCCGAAAATTATTTCACTGTCAACGTTGTCAGATCTGACAACTCTATTGTCATTTTGTCATGGTCTGGTCAACACTTGATTTTTTTTTTTGTATCGGGGTTAATTACTAATTTCGTATTTCCAATACGAATTTCGAATATGAAGACTTTGTGCTAGATTAATGAAAAAACATTGGGCATTATCGTGTTTGGCGTATATCGACTTCGACTACGACATTTTATCCTAGATTAAAGAAAAAACGTTGCCATGTTCTTAAATGTATTACAAAAACGTCATAGTCGCAGTCGAAATGCGCCAACCGTGATAAGGGGGATTGTAATGCCCTGTAGTCTAATACAAAAACGTCGCTGCCGAAATAGAAATACGACACCCGTAATTGCAATCAAAACTGCTAGAAACAACTATGAACTATTATAATATCGCTATTAATTACAAGTATTGCAAATAATTAGTTTATGGTTAGATGTTTAATACATGTACAAATTTATTTCAAAGAACATGGTACAGTTTGAAAATGTTTTATGCCAATATTACTAGTGATGACCAGCCGTAAAATATCTCTGGTCTCGATAACAAGTCTGACTTCCAAAATATCAATTTCTTTGTTTTCGAACAAAGTGTAGTGTTTCATAATACATATTAACAAAGCACAGCCTTTCAAAACGCCGCAAAAAATCAATCAGCGCATCGGTTTCAAATTTGATGCTCATGCTCACAATGTTTCACAACTTTGTGTCTGTACAGTGTACACGATATAAATGCAGCATCAGGAAAGTCAACAAACTTTGTATTGATACGTTTTGGATGTTAGACCAATTCTTTCGACATTGTAATTAATGTACTATAGGGTGTTTTTTTTTTAGAGTGTCACAACTTTATTGAGTTGGCATCATTGCTTTATTTGAGCATCCATTTAACAGATGATAGTTGCTTTTTGTTTAGTTTGCTTTGAAATTTCATTATGAATCGACTTACACTAGAGCAACGCGTGAACTTCTTCCATTTTATGGAGTACATAATCGATGAAGCCAATTTCTGGTTGAATGGTTACGTAACTAAGTAGAATTGTCGCATTTGGAGTGAGTAGAATCCACAAGCATTTGTCGAAACACCATTACATCCACAGATAATTACGGTTTGGTGAGCTTTATGCGCTGGTGGAGTCATTGGCCCATATGTCTTCCGAAACGATGATGCTCAGAATGTGAAAAGTTGTTGAAAATTGGTGTTCCAGATTGCGTCTTCTATGCGCCATCCGTGGCGGCCACATGTCAGAAATCATACTTAAACATTAACCCCCATATGCAAAATAAAAAATAGTGTGCTTCAAGTGTACGTTAAAACCGGTTTTTCTATGGAAATTTCGTTTTAACATACACTTCAATCACACGTTATTTATTTTTCATATGGGGGTAATTTCATAAAATTTTTCTAATAAAGCCCGTTTCATTGATATTAAAAATATATTTCCTTGTTTTATTACGATTTAAACTTGTGTCACTCTATAAAAAACACCCTTTATTATTATTATTTTTTTGCTGTCACGTCATATAAATATATTTATATCATGGTTTCAATTGTACATATATGTATTAACCACACTCTTGAGTATGTACGAGTAGTGTATGGATATGGAACTTATTTTAAACACTTGCATGATTGCAAATTGACTGGATTTTTTACACTGCTGAAACCCTAAAACTATTGACACTTGTGGAGACCATCGACATTTTTCACACTGGTGAGAATGTGTTATACTTTTTTGATAATCGACAGTTTTCGGTTTCGAATATCAATTCAAAACACCTACGTACGTACTTCATAATGAAGGTACTGTCCCACGGATGGTTTCTGGAGAAAGCTTCTATTTCGACTTTGTTATTAATGATGTGGCTTATGTTTGGCTTTCGAACTATTGATGCAAATTACGCTATTTAAAAGGAAAAACAAGTGGCCTCATTGGTTTGCTTAATTCAATTTAAACATATGTAACTTCATACAAAAGATTTGTCCGGACAATTTTTTTATATTTAGCCTTAAGTGCAAAAAACTATTATATGTATACATACTAGTGAATATTCATATTCGTATTCGAATTGCCGAATATTCTGCCATTTTTAATGCGAATACGATGCATTCGTATTCGTCAAATTCAGGCCAAGGCGAATTCAGTATCAGGTGACCTTATCAGTACAACAATTTTACAACACAAAAAGATTTCTGAGCAAATTTTGACATTTTGGTTCAAATTGCTCAATTTTGCATCAACAGCTGATAATCAGCCGGGCTGATAAGGTCACCTGATACTGAATTCGCATTGATTCAGGCGAATACGAATACGAATATTAAAAAAAAAAATAAATAAATGCATGTATCCTAAACTAAATTTAAATAAATGGATAAAAATATTAGTTTGTACGAATCCATTAAATTGTTTATACTTATTTTCAAATATTATTTACTGACGATCATTAAAATTTTACGTAGTTTTTATTAACTTTAAAGTACGCCAACAGTAGTATGAAGTTCTTTTTCATAACAATCTTTTAATATTTCATATTGCAGACGTAAATAGAGCCCTAATTTAATGTCTATAAATTTCACATGAAATATTCGTATTCGTATTCGCGGATATCGTTTCAAATATTCATATTCGCTTTCGTATTCGTGAATATCAAAAATTGACATTCGATACATCACTAATACATACATAAATATATTAAATTCATAAGATTTGGTTATACGAAATTTGTTAATGCTTAATTCAGGGGGTCTACTCTGTAATTCGAAAGGAAAGAAAATGTTTTCGAATTTGCATTTAAATAACATACAAATTCGAAAGTATTTTCTTTCGTTTCGAATTACAGAGTAGACTCCCAGTTGCCTATAATTTATTGAGCTATACTTTTTTGATTTGCATTTTTTATACATATTTACATAAATTTTTTTTATTATACATATGTACATACATATTTTATCGAATTAGCAGGCCTGCTTTGAAAATCACGCGATTTCAAATCATATGCCAATTTAACTGGCGAAAACACAATAAAACAGCTGTCTTGTGTTTTCGCCAGTGTGATTTCTTTAATTTGACAATAATTGCGTTCGCGTACTCAAAAGTTTTTAAAAATTTTTACTGAACTTTACTGCATTTTACTAAATTGCGTTCGTTTACCCAAAATACAGTAAATGAGAACACAAATTGAGAGAGTAAAGTGACAGTTCTTAACTGAGAAATTTGTCGTAGTAAAGTTTAGTAAGATAAGAACATATGATTCAAAATGTAAACAAATGAAAAGTAAGCAATTGAAAAGTGTAAAAATTTGAGAAAAGGTTAAACAAAAATTGTGAAAGTCATTAAAAAATAATTCATTTATAAATCATAGTAATAATAGCTGTTAATATTCATATTTTGTAATATATTTTATTACACCTTTTGTTTTGCAATTCATTTTAATTACTCAGAGTTGTAAAACTGTAAAGTATCTGGGTATTTAGTATTGCACTTGCTTTTAAAGTAATCAGTAACATTAACAAATAGTCATGTATTTTTTATTAATTTATCTGACAACAAAACAAGGAAATCAAAAAGAAATTAATTACAAATATTACATGAAAAAAATTACAGAATTTATTCTTAGATTGTCCGTGTTATAAAAATATTGTATCGAGTACCAATAATTAAAAGAGTTGAATAGTCAAAAGGTTATATATTTTTCAACACTATGTGGAGTTAGAGTCAGCTGTTTCTTTAATCTTAATAATTTTTTCTATTTTTCAGTTCGCGTACTTTTTTGGCTACCGATCTTTTTGAGAGTAAATTTTAAAATTTTTGCAGTAACTACTCATTTACTGCATTTTACTGCAAACGTAAACGAACACACTTAATGAAAAACAATCTGTTTATTTTTTTGAAATAAAACAACCAATTGTTCAAGAAAATTAATAACGAATACATTGAGTAATTTATTATAATAGTCGCGAAAATTACAGTGTTTTGAAAACATTAGCTACCGTATTCATAAAAAATATTTTAGGTTTATTAAGCGTTTATTTGACGTTTTTCTATGGGAAATTTGTCAAATGAACCTGTAATAAATCTAAAATATTTTTTATGAATACGGCGGTAGAGATTTAACTGAAGAAAATTATGTATATACACAAAACATAGTTTTTTATGGTTTCAAATCACTTTGATGAAATGTGATTTTATATATTCTGTAAAATCGGCGATTGCATTTTAAAAATTCTTTTTTTTTTCGTAAAACTATAACATATTGTGAAATTTCTGATTTAAATTAAATTAACCTTGCACTTGAAAAATTTTGTTTGCACATCGAGATGCATTTCGTTGCTGCTTAGGTAACTCATAAGAAAATAATGTTTTCGTCCTATAAACAAAATTAAGTTCAGCGGCATTTGGTATACAGTCAACAAAAAAAAACTTGTACAACAAACGCTCCACTCTTCTAACCAAATTATTTCTGTTGGCCTTTAAGATTTTAAGCTCAAACCAAAAACTATTTAAATAAAAATTAATCGGGTTTTTATGCATATCTTTCGTTTTATTAACAAATTAATTCTATTGCTAAAAAAATAACATAACATAAAATATCTAAATTTTAAACAACCAAAAAAAAAAACTTACGCTAACTTGACTAGGCTAAAAATTAGTGCTAAATTAGTAGTCATACTTCCCTAGCTTCTAATACATTACATATTCTCATCGAATGAACTGGGTTTTGGTAATATTTTTCCATTCTCTTACTATTGAGGATGAATGCTTCCGATATTTATCTGGAACTAATCAATGATTTTCACTTACATATGTATATCGTTACCTTAATATACGGGCCTGTTCTGCAAATCACGACATGTCAAATTACGGTGATTTCAATAAAACAATAAAACCTAAATCATTGCTTTTGTAAATTTGACAATTTATAGCGATGGAAGTTGCATTAAAATATTCTATTATACAAAAACCCACTAACAGTCAGTTATTAATAGTTTACTTTTGAAATCACCGTGATGTTCAGAACAGTCCCGATAGAAAGAATAACTCATTATTTTTTTAACTGGAAATTTTTTCATTTTCAAAAAAATAATGAGTTTCTGTATTAAGGTAACGATATACAGTAGACCGCAAAACTGAGGACACACCACCATAAAATTAAAGTTTCTTAGATTTTCCTTTTTATTTCAAAAACTAAGCAACAAAAAACGACTAAACCGGAGCTGTTAAAATTCGATTACGATTAGTAATCAATTAGATTACATTTTAAAAAGAATTGTAATGATTATATAATTGCCTTCAAAAGAATTGCTGATAAATAATTGATTACGATTACTAAAATCGAAAAGCAATCTGAATTACTTGAAATTACTACAAAATAATCTAAAAGAATCAAAATTAATCAAAAAGTAATCCGATTACTTTTGATTCTTTTTGATTATTTTCAAACATTCTGAATTAAGATTACTTTATTTTGAAAAAATTCTAAAGAAATTTATATAACTAGATGTTTTTTTGTTTAAGAAATTCTTAACATATTCGTTTATATAACAACATTAATAATATCAATCTGAGAAAAATATATAAAGAAAAACATAAAGTGAAATTTTTTGCTGGTGGTTAAGCATTGTCTGTATGCATTTCATAGTCGCTTCGACAAAATGTCAGTAGACTTCAAACTACACAATTTGAACAGCCACAAACTTCTTATCTTATTCACAGACTTTTAAAAAATGATTTGAGAATTTACAAAAAATATTTTTGAAAATCACAAAAGAAAAAAAACATATACACTCCAATTTATTGAAAGACTATAAAAATGTATCAACAGATATCTCAAGCTTTCCTCAAAATTTTGCTCATTTGTCAAATTATTAAATATTTTAAATGTTAATATAAGTAAATGCAATAAACTTAATAAATAATCAAAAAGAATTAAAAGAAATCCTTAGAAGTAATTGGATTATTTTTTTTAATACTTTTGATTCTTTTTGATTATTTTGTAGTAATTTCAAGTAATTCAGATTACTTTTTTAGTACGAAACTGAATATAATCGTAATTCAATCATTACTCAACCTTTAAAAAAAAAGTAATCAAATTAGTAATCACTACGATTACTAATCATTACTTAACAGCTATGGAATAAACACACAAGAGCAAAGCTAATTAATAAACTAACTCCAAAAATTATTACCTGAATTTCGTAAATGTAGAAAAATAAAAAAAAAATAGAGAATCATCGTAAGTTCGAGCCGCAAAAGTAAGGACACACCTTATATATTATGGGAATTTACTTCAACAAATTACAAAATTTATGCAAAATATTACTTTTTAAATACTTAGGTGGTGGTATTTGATTGTGTAAAGCACTCATTTAGTCACTAATTCAATATTTTTTGTCTCTTTAAAAAAAATGGAATGGGGCACAATGTCTTCGAATGGTGTTAAAAATCTGTATTTTATAGAACGAGCAATGTATAAAATGGCTTACTTAAAAATTTATTTAGCACAATTAGCTACCAAATTAAATCTACATAACTGAATATTATTGATTAGTTCAAGAAGAGAATGGCTTCCATACTAGGGTATTCATTTAATCGGGCTTTTGTTTTAATCGGTTAATCGCTCGATTAATTAAACGAGGTTTTGTCTTAATCAGTTAATATCGGTATTAACCGGTTAACCAATTAAGAAAGTTTTTTCATAAATCAAGCAATTTCAACAAATAAAAGTGCATAAATTATTTATTAATTTGAGTTTATTAGTAAAAGAAACAAAAACGACACATACAAGAAATAACGATTAAAATAAATCAAGCAAAAAATCATAAATATGTATTCATTCACTAATCGTGGTTGGCGTATTTCGACTTCAACTACGACGTTTTTGTAATAGATTAAAGAACACTAAGAGTTTTTTTTTAATCTTTGATAAATTGTCGTAGTAGAAGTCGAAATATGCCAACCATGATAACTAAGGTCCATCAAAAATTAACAAGTTTGTGAGATCTTCTAAAGTTTTTAAGAGATCTTCTAACACAATTTTTCAGAAAAATAATTTGATTTAAGCGATTCTCTTTAGTTTAGATTAAACCTGGGGGTCTACTCTGTATTTCGAAACGAAGGAAAATGCTTTCGAATTCGTATGTTATTAATATTGCATTTCGAAAGCATTTGCTTTCGTTTCGAATTACAGAGTAGACCCCCTGACTTTGAAAAATCCTTTCACTTAACGTAGATGTTGAGGAAATTAAAAACAATCCATAATACAGAATATCTAGTTTCTCTAAACATATAAAATCTTCCATTATGTCATTAGAGTCCGAATTTAGTTTGTTTCAAATTCTTAACACTTCTAGTTGTTCGATTAATTTTGTTAAAACATTTCTGGTATTTCTATCGATAATAATAATTTCTAAACACATACCTTTTGTATGTGCGACGAAGCAAGTAATTACCCCCTAAACCAAATGTTTCGACTTACCTATACGTCGTTACGAATTCGTACCGAAATATCGTATCTATTTCGTAACTAGATATCGTTGCGAAGTCGTGTCAAGCATTTCATAGAAAAATCTTAACGATTTCGGTAATATTTTGGTTTCGAAATCGGAAGATTTTGTCGACCAGTCGTTACGAATTGATTACTAATTCGGAGCATTTTGTTTGGTGGGTAAACACACACACAAAAAACGTAATACTACAAAAAATTAAAAAAAATCACCTCGGTTAATGTATTGAAATTAACCGGTTTAAAGGTTAATCGAAAAAGACAATTTCGAATATTCCATACCATATAAAAAATTGCTGACACATGCCCCCTAGACCCATGAACTTAGTATTGTAGAGATTATGTATGTTGTCGTTTATAAAGATAAAATTGCGCGAGCTCTAGGTTAGGGGCCAAAATGAACTCTAAAGTGCTCTCCAGGGCATATGGGAAAATATATCTCCTAATATTAGCAAAAACCCAGTTCATTCAATAAGAATATGTAATATATTAGATGCTAGAAAAGGCTACATTTAGTATTAATTTTTAGTCTAGTACAGTTGAACTTCTATAACTTGAACTTCTATAAATTGAAGTTTCTATAAGTTGAAGCAAATCGCATGGCAACAGCGGCAAGCAGGTAAATTCCTTTAGAGTTTTTCCTATTACTTGAACTTCCCTAACTTGAATTTCTCTCTAACTTCAAGGAAAATAATGGTACAAAGCCTTGCAAAGTTTCTATAAATTGAACTTTTACCTGCAAATATGACATCAAAATTACAACCGATGCTTGAAAGCTTATTATCGAAATAGAATATTAAAAGAAGCTATAACTCGTACAGAAGAAAACAGCAAAAGCAATATTTACTTACTAGACTGCATTCGCATAACAACCAGTTGTATGTATTCTTTAAGAATTAATTGAAGGTGCTAATGAGCTTATTATCGCAGATTTTCCAATGGATGAGGATACTGTTGATAATGCAGTATCGCACACAGGAATCACAATAGATAGTGATGAGGAGGGCATAGTTGAAGAAACTGTTGCACAGCCCTCCAGGGAAACTATGAAGGATTCGTTGAACAATTTGAATTTATGAGTCCAGCCAAAAATTACTTAGTAATTCAACATATAATAAATTAATTATATACACATTTTCAATTCCTTTATTACAAGTAAAAAGGGATAAGTTAGTAAAAAATATTTATTACATATATGCAAAACTTTCGAAATTTACTCCATAACTTGAAGTCTCTCTAACTTGAAGTTTTTTGTTTGGATAATGGTGATTCAAATTATGGAAGTTCAACTGTACTTATTTCTTAGATCTTTTCCAAAAGGAAAAGTACACTAACTTTTATTTTTGGTTCTTGAAAATATAGATATGTTATGTTAGCGGAATTCACGGTTGGACTTGTAGATCTTTTACATATTGTAGCTTTGGTAAATTTTGTTGAGTTTAAAGCAAAGCAACAACAACTTACCAAAGCTACAAGATGTAAAAGATCTACAAGGCCAACCGTGAATTCCGCTGTTGTTTCTTTTACTAAAAAAAATTTATTTGTTAACCTTGTTTTAGCTTAAAATCTTAAAGGGGTAATAAATATACTTTGGTTAAAAGAACGGAGCGTTTGTTGTGCAATTTTGTTTTTGTTGACTGTAAATGGAGATTTCATTAGAATTTCAATGAAAATGAAATTTGAATTATTTCCAAGTTAAGAAATTTCATAATTATTTAAAGGCCACATAAATTATTCCATCAGCTTTAACATCTATTTTACTTTTACTTAAGTACATACATATTTAGAAGAAAGAAAAAAAGACCGAGGCTAGTGCAAATAAACATTTTTAATAATTTAGCTTGAATTATTTTTAAACCCAGCAGTAATTAACCTAATGTTGTATTTGTATTTGTATTTTTTAATTATTTTGAATTTTTTATCGTTCTTATTCACCATTTTAAAAGCGATGTGCATGTTTTATTTTTGTTACAAATTTTTATACTCAGCAGCACTACTTAACTTTGGTTTGTAGCTTGTGTTAATATTTTAAATATATTTTTTAAAATGTATACCTTGACATAACACACAACTCACGACTGTAATAATTTCTAATTAAAGTTTCGAAAACAAAAGAAAAAAAAAACTAAAAATAAAAAAATAAATAAATTATTTATTCTAAATAATCAATTGAATGCTTTTCTTCGATATACATACATACATTTATTTGAATATTCATAATTTTTATTGCTCTCAATAAGAATGCTTTATTGAAAATAATTTCGTTCCAAAATTGTGTTTCTTTTCTTTTGTGTAGACATTGATCACTAGATTGTAGTTTATCATGAATAAGGATCCAAAAATTATTTAAAATGATTGTCCAGTTGTTCTCCATTGTGAAACGTTAAATTATAAAAAAAAATTAATTGTAATTATTATTTATTATTAATAAATATATTTTTGTGAACTTCGTAATGAATAAAAGTATGAAATTATATATTCAGAAATACATGATAAATAAAAAAAAACATTGTATGTATATTTTAAAAATTATATGCATTCTGGGGAAGTTTTCTAAATTTGTTCCTATTATACTATAACAGATTAACAGACGGCCATAGTCGTCACACTATAAAAGCTCTGAGAAATGGTCTGGGCGAATTAATCTATGCCAAAGACCAACTGCTACAGTTGTGGGAGAATTATTACTATCAAGTGTTGTCGGTCAATGCGACAGTATCTACGACAAGATGCGATTGCTATCCAATGCATCATATAAATAACGTAAACAACGATATACGCTATCGCAACTCCGTCATCCGGAGAAATAACAGCTGCAATTAAACGTCTGAAGCTCCTGAGACTCTGAAAGCAGATTTCACCCTAAAGCTTAAATTAGACGTTACATAACCATAACCATGCAAAACAGCTGTTCGAACCAAACTTATGGGCAACACTGTATTTGATTATATGTGACTCGCCATAACGCCATAGCCATTACCATAGAAACCAATTGAATTTTGGTTTTATTATGGCTATGGCTATGGCTATGGCTCGTCTAATTTAAGCTTAACAACGACGTTACTAAAACCCTTAATTTCGGGTTTCTGGTTAAATTAGAAAATTCCTGATTCTTCTTAAATCATCACTTATGATGATTCATCAGGCCTTATAATCAAACTTTCAAAAAAGGGAACTTGAAAGAGCAGTCCAACTGGAGGGGTATAACTCTTTTAAACATGGCAAACAAAATTATCGCTCACATGCAGCACAGTCGCTTTTCAACCATCGTTGAACCACAGCTAAGACAAACAAATCGTCATGTATTGATCACATCAGTAGCTTAAGGGTAGTTGTTGAACATCCGCACAGAGGAGTTTTTGAGCAAAAAGGCAAAAAATCCTAAAAAGTAAGTACAAATATCGAAAAACAACAAAATTTTACATCATATTGTAAATTTTGAAGACTTTAGTTGTGATTTGTAGCTGAGATACTGCTAAAGTCAGGAAAGTGAAGAAAATTATTACATGAGTTTTTTTTCAACTCTGAATTAAGTTGGCGGAATATAATATTCACAAACTGCCAGGTTAAACTAAAAAAATACTTGTGGCACTCGGGGACTGCCGCGGTAAAGCTATTGCTTAGCATTTTTTTTTTTTTTTTATCAACGTATGCAAATTTATTTTTTAAAATAAAAAACCTACGAATTGTCTGTTTCTTTGTGTGTATCATTTTTTGTCAACCACAATTGCTCTTAAGTACGCGACATTGTGTTTTCCTACATGTAAAAATCTGTTCTAGCAATGCTGTATGTTAATAAAATCAATAGCATACTTTAGGGGTTAACATACACTGGGCGATTCAAATAAAAATAGTCTTAGGTTTTTTTCGTTGCGGAATTTCTTGATTCGGTCGACACCCTCAAAGCAATAGCTAAAAAATATTCAAATTACAGTTAAATTTTTGCTTCTTTTATGAATTCGATTAGAGAATTGTACACAGAGTAATTGCCACTTTCAAATATTTGCTTCAGATCCTTGAATTTATCAAAAATTGTGTGTTTATTTCTTATTTGAAGAAAAAGTCTGCATTCGAAAATGAGATGATCAGGGGCCTAATTCCTGCACTCGTGATCGGAATTGCATTCGAATAGAAATTAATTTCGCTGGCAAGAAATTTTTTGATGATGTCACTCGTTACCAAGCGAATCGAGTTTTTTTTCAGTGTTGGAAAAAGGCAAATATATTTATATATAAATTTATTTCACAACACTGAATAAATTTTAAGCAAAAGCATATGTTTGTATATATGTTTGTGTGCAAAAATATATGTATGTACGTATATACACACGTACATATATGCAGAAAAAAGAAACGAATATACATAAATGTTATTTGCATTTTAATTTAATTAATACTTTAATAATAATAAATTAGTGTAAGGTTAGAGAATAGAGCACTAGCCACATTTTCGATTCTTTTATTGGTTGACCAGGAGCAGTTGATTTGTTATTTAGATGCTCCCAGAGTTGTTTGATTTTATTATTTTCCCCGACAACTCTTAGGCAAAATATTATTTGCCAAGTCAGTGTGTTTTGTTATATTTAAAGTCAACTAGAAATTCTTTAATTTGTATTTTTTTATACGTACATTTGTGCATTCATTCATTTATAAAAAAATAAGTCAAATATTGAAATACATTTTCTTTTTCTTCGCTTTTTCTATGTTACACATGATTTCGAATGACTTTTTGCTTGAGAGTAAAAACACGAACGGTTGCATTCGAATGTATGCACGATACCGAATACTGTCATTAGAAATTTCGACATGTGTTATTCGAAACCGAATGCGAAAATCCCAAAAGTTAAAAAACTCGCACATTCGAGTAATAACTCGCTCGCAATCGAATGCGAGAATTAGGCCCCAGGGATTTCAGGTAATGGTCTTGATCTTGGATATGTACACATTTCCAAAGGTATGTCCAGTTATCAATCTATTAATAATTTTGACTTTCTGCTTCCAAGGTTCCTGGCTTACAAAACCATGGCTTCCTTTGAATGATTGGAAAAATATTTGCAAAATGTTTCCTTTTATTCCTGGATTTTTCAACAAATTCCTGATTCCAATCAGTAAATAATTTATTTTTTATGATGTTGAAGGCTTCATTAGGGGTAAGATAAGTCATGAGCTCTGATCCATTAACAACTGCATTTCTTGCAATGGAGTCACATTGAAGAAGATCTCAACATGACTAGGAGTCCAGATTAGATCACACTGTAGTATACCAGACTCAGATAAATTTCTATGTATTTCCGCAACGTAGTAGTTATTAGATACACTCTTTTCCAAAATTTTACACGAGCTATAACTATCAGTAAAAATAGCAATTTTCATGTTACTACTACGTATAGCAATGCCAATTGCAAGTTGAATGGCTAGAAGTTCTCCATACATACTGGACGCTTGAAGTTCAGTTTTATATTGAAATTCAATTCAATTGTTAGTAGCATTAAAAATACCACAACCAATAGCAGTTTCAGAAAACGAGGCATCAGTAGCATATACGGTAAAATTTTCCTTCTTGTAAAATTGAAATTTTTCATTATAAATGGCATTTAATTGTTCTCTTGATAAATTTTCCTTTTTATCCGGTAGTGTCCTTAGACGAATATTTAAGTTCAAGGCTTTAGAGAAATGACAATCAGTATTTATCAAGTTAAACGTTGTACGAAATTGGTCAAAAATAAAAGCATAGCAATCATTTTCGATGAAATTGTAGACATCAGGGGGTCTACTCTGTAATTCGAAACGAAAGAAAAGGCTTTCGAATTTACATGTTATTAAGATACAAATTCGAAAATACTTCCTTTCGTTTCGAATTACAGAGTAGACCCCCAGTATTGTACATTTTAAGATTTATTAGTTCCTTCACAGCAAGTAATTGGGAGCGATAAATGGGTGGTAATTCTCCTGCAATGACATAAATAACGTGAACAGGGGTAGAGCGAGTAAGACCCAGGCACCTGCGTAGAGTAGCATTCTGAAATGTTGTGATTTTGGCATTGATAGACTTAAGCTGGGATCACACGATTGGCACAATGTACCAATTTTCGTCGGCTCACTGAAATAAATTCATAAGTAACAACGTAAATTTGCCTTATTTCTCAACTAATTGAAATATAATAACATAACTGCACCACACTGCATTAGTAATAAATCCATATAGACTTATTCAAGACTTATATAGACTTATTCAAGAATTAATTAAGTAATAACGTCATTTTGGCTTATTACTTATGACTCTATCGCAGTGAGCCGACGAAAATTGGTACATTGTGCCAATCGTATGACCCCAGCTTTAGGAGCATGAGCAGTAGTAGATCTGGAAAATTCAATTTTAGACCTCACGAAGCTTCTAAATAAATTAACAGCAACTTTGGTTTAAAGTCCTCCTCCCTTTACCGTAGTCAAACATTTGATAAGGTTAGTATGATTTTTCGCTTCATTCAGTATCCGTAAATAGTGTTCACCAACAGTTACAGATGCATTCAAAGTTCTCCCCAAAATTTTCAAGGATGTAACCTGTTCAATGCTAGTGTTGTTTACATTCAGATTTACAATTTTAAGCGTATGAAATTTACTTTGAAATTCAAAAATTTTCATTTTCATTTTAAGAACAGCCTGATCAAAATCTTTATCAGACGTAACAATCAGAAAATCATCTGCAAACTGGAAAATCATTGAAGATGGATCCTGAAGTTCATGGAGAGATCTGGTGTAGATGTTAAAAAGCATGGGGGATATACAGGTACCTTGAGGCAAACCTTCACCAATACATATGGAATCAGATCCAAGTTTAAGTGTTCTGCCAGACAGGAAATTCTTAATCCATTCGATATAAGGTGTAAGAAAATTCAAATCAACGAGTATTCGCTCCAAAATCTTAATATTGACGCAGTTATAAGCATTATTAATATCCAGTGCAAGTAGAATTACCTTCTAACCATCGCTTTTCAAAATGGAAACACAGTGTAAAAGTTCATTCAAGCAAGTTGAAGCCGACTTTGCGTTCCTGTAGGCAAATGATCTACTTGGAAGAATTAGGTTTTCATTCATGAACTGTGTAAGCCGTTCCTTCATCATAGGGTTTATCATTTTGGGGAAGACAGATATGAGAGATATTGGTCTGAAGTTCCTATAATCTGTCAAATCCTTACCCGTTTTAGGGATGGTGACAATACTTATAGTCCTCCATTACTCCCTGATAGAGCATTCTAAGAATTGATCATTAAGAGCAGTGAGAAGTGATCTCTGAGCCATAGTAGTTAAGTTACGTATAATTTCATATGTGATTTTATCATTGCCACCTGCAGCTGGTTTAGATTTCTTCTGTAAAATATATTGAAATTCATCAAAGCGAAAAGAAAGAGAGCCAAGAGATGCACTGTTGTATTCCTGAACATCGACCGAAGCCACAGAAGAGCAATTGATAGGTACTTGGTTCTTAAGAAAATTTAAATAGTTCATGTTATCATCACTGTTCCATGAGAACAGTCTGAAAATTTGGTATTCCCCCTAACATTCGTTAAAAATCTCCACGCATGTCTTGTATTAGGTTGTTCATTTAGGAATCCAATTTGACGATTGAAACTCTCTTTTTTGGCTATCTTAACCGCTTCCTTCCAATCATATTTGGCAGCTAGTGCACAGCTACAGTTCTCAGGTGTAGGGTATTTGTTGCACTTACGTAGAGCAGCAATAAAACATCTAAAAAAAATTTCCAGGCCTCCATGCCACCAAGCCTTTGGAATTCTCTTACTACTTTTCACAGTATAGGTAGCAGCCTCGATTTCATCAGTTAAAATATTTTCAATACTCGACATGTCAGACTCAAGCTCAACTCTATTCAAAGAAGACAATAATTTCTTTTTGGCTAAAAAGCATCTAATACATCCAGAGTTTTTCCATACAGTGACTACTGAGATATTTTTTTAACCCCAGCCAATTAACACGATTGATCATCTTCACATATGGGCGAGGTTGTAACGATCGTGGGAGAGTGGTCGGAGGAGAGATCTACAGAAGTTTCCACTCGAATTAAATCCCTAGATAGGCCAGTAAGTGGGCTCCCCACTCGAAATGACGACTAAGCTCATTTTTAAAATTGTGTTAAACAACGCTCGATCTCTGGGCGTAATAAGACGCGATCCCCAGTACGTATGTTTTGCATTGTAGTCACCAGCTGCTACAAAAATATCTATGTTTTGAAAAGAGTCAAAAATCAGAAAAAATTTGATCAATTTTATCATAAAAACAGTCAGATTTCGAATTAAAATTATAAAGTAAAACAAATTTTATCAACAAAAGAGTGGTCAAAATACGTTGAAATTTTTACAGTAGATATACATACATATGTATATTGATATTAATTGCGTTCGCGTACTCAAAAGTTTTTAAAAATTTTTACTGAACTTTACTGCATTTTACTAAATTGCGTTCGTTTACCCAAAATATAGTAAATGAGAACACAAATTGAGAGAGTAAAGTGATAGTTCTTGACTGAGTGTCTTGCAAATTTTTACTGCAGAAATTTGTCGTAGTAAACTTTAGTAAGACAAAAACATATTGCATTAAACACATTCACCTCAGCAAGCTACCGACTACCAAATGTCAAGGATAGAATACACATGTTTATATGAGAATGATTCTTTTGAAGACAGCAAGGCAACACGGCGACAGGTTGTTGTCTATGCTGATTTTGTCGTTGTAGTCCAATTAAACCAATTTCTATATATTTCTTTGGCTACAATGAGAAAATTCAGTGTTAATACGGTGTTAATTCAGTTATAATACAAAATGTTGAATGAATGATTTTGTGCAATTATTTCATACTATTTAACAGAAACAATATCCAAAAATTTATGTAAAGAATAAATTGCTTCGTTTTTGTACTTTTACTTGAAATAAGTATATTTTAAAAGAGTAATTAATTAATATTATTAATATATGAAAGTGGCAACACTGAACTATGTATTTGTACTTGAATATCAGCTGCAGATTGTGCTGCTGCCGTCTCCAAAATAATTAAGTAGCCGGTTACGAGGCGACAAATGCTGCTAGCGGCATTTGAAGTCGTGTGTTCGTGTAGCCTGCTGTGGTGAATGTGTTTAATGCATATGATTCAAAATGTAAACAAACGAAAAGTAAGCAAACGAAAAGTGTAAAAATTTTAGAAAAGGTTAAATAAAAATTGTGAAAGTCATTAAAAAGTAATTAATTTATAAAGCATAACAATAATAGCTGTTTATATTCATATTTTGTAACATATGTATTTTATTAAACCTTTTGTTTTGCAATTTATTTTAATTACTCAGAGTTGTAAAACTGTAAAGTATCTGGATACTTAGTATCACGCTTGCTTTTAAGGTAATCAGTAACATTAACAAATAGTCATGTAATTTTTATTAATTTAGCCTACAAGAAAATTAGGAAATCAAAAAGAAATTAGTTACAAATATTACATGAAATAAATTACAGAATTAATTCTTAGATTGTGCATGTTATAAAAATATTGTATCGAGTACAAATAATTAAAAGAGTTGCATAGTCAAAAGGTTATATATTTTTCAACACTATGTGGAGTTAGAGTCAGCTGTTTCTTTAATCTTATGCAGGGTATACACGATACTTAATTTCGTACTTGGCGTAGTATGAGTTGTAGTACGCTTTTTAAGATACACGTTACTACAAATCATATTAATTCATTTGAAAGAAAATTTTTAAGGCAATACCTACGCGGATAAATTAATAATGTGGTGGATTTACTAATTAAAAGTGAACTGCAGTGGAAAAGAATGAAAAAAATAATGCAAAAAGAAAAGGGGCATGTTGTAGAGAATGATTAAAATAATATTTTATTTTCTTTTTTTTAATTGAAATATCATCTACATAAACCTACTTTTAAAATTGAGTCGCAGAAACACTGCGTTTTATAAATTATTTCTTCATAAAACTAATTTTGCTGTTCAACAGCATGATACACAATACTTATTATCGTACTTATCGAAGCTCCGCCCACAAAAATCAAAAATTTTTGATTTTCGTACTACAAAGTATACTTCATAAGTACGACAGCATGATACACGTTACTAGTTTCATACTTGTACGATTTATCGTACGATTTGTAATTAGTATCGTGTATACTCACCATTACTAATTTTTACTATTTTTCCGTTCGCGTACTTTTTTTTTTGGCTACCGCTCTTTTTGAGAGTAAATTTTAAAATTTTCGCAGTAACTACTCATTTACTGCATTTTACTGCAAAAGTAACATAGGGTCTACACCTAACATAATATGTAAGATAAGAGCGTCAAATTCAATCGCAGAGCGAATCATGTTACGTGTAGACTTCAAATTAGTGTTAGCTCAATCTTATAAGATTTTTTATAAGAGCGTTGTTATAAGAAATCCTATAACAACAATCCTATGAGATGAAGTGTCAAAAAACACACGTATTTGAAAGTAAATTAGTATGCATGTGTGAGTGTTTATTAAAATAAATGAAAAACAATGATTTGGACAACATTTCTGGGATTTTATATGTTTAAATGTGCTTAATTGATTCATAAATTAAATTTTGTGTGAAAATGCGAAAATAAAATAACTAATTATACAAAAATAAAACATGTTAACTCGATGAGAATTTGCATTAAATGAAATGTTATAAGAAAACTGAAATTACGTGTTCCTGTTGTATGAGATGAAGAGAAATATCGGCATTTTATTTTTGTTATTCTGCCGACGTTCTCTCAAATATTATGTCAGAGTTAATCGCAGTTGTAGACGCTATGTAATAAACGAACACACTTATAGTACGTTTCCATTATGAGCAAATTAAGTTGATTTGAGAAAATCATGTCGAAGTGTTTCCATTATGTGTTGTAAGTGTTTCTATGTTAGAATTTTCGAAATAAATTTGACGTTTGAATTGTTTATTTATTTTTATAACCTAAAAGAAGCACACAAATTTGTTTAATAATAATTTGGAACAGCAAAATAAATAAAACATGTACATAAGAATGGAAAACAACATTGACAATAACTTTCTTTTTTTAAATTACTTTTTCCTTTTTATAAGCAAATAGAGTCTGCCATTTTAATTCGTACTTAAATGTCACTTTTTCGGATTTGTAAGTCATAAATAATGGATGACCCAGAGTTGCATTTGTAATAATAGCAGCAGCGCAGTGTTGCATTGACAAATTCGACTTAATTTGTAGCAAATTAAGCCATTTGAGATAATTTGCTCATATGAAAAATGTATGGCAAATCACTTCGCAAATTACTTAATTTGGGCAAATCAAATGTTTTGAACTAAATCACGTATATGGAAACGTACTATTATTGTTAGTTTATTTATTGCAAGTGAAAATTAAAAAATTTTGACATAATACCCTCTTGTTGATTGAGTGCGATATATAAAAGATTTGTATTGGATATAATGAGTTGGAAATCCGAGCTCTGTTTACAACATAAACTCTGTGTTATAATCAAAACAATTTTAATGTTTTTTTCGGTTTCAACATGTTTATATAATATTTTTTTGTGGCAAGTCTCTTGACGAACACCAGGTAATGTAGGGAATTTAAAAAAATGCCAGATGTACATACATACATACTTATGTAATCATATTTTTACAATAATATTTTGTAGATCCACAGGTTGGATATGCACCTCATTTTTGGATTTCTTTTACACAACATACTTACATGTGTGCATAAATTCAATTTAATCTGATTAATTATTCCCGATTTAATCTGATTATAATACATTTCATTTTTGAAATTTCAGCTACAAAGCACATAGAGCAAAAAATTATCAGCTGAAGTAGCGCAGCCACCTGGTTATATACACCTTGACCGGTCATTTGACTGGTAGTGGTGATGGCTTTATCTATCTAAGTTTCTATAAGTTTGTTAAGGCCAATGTGGAAAAAGTGATTTAAACTGTTGTGTGCGTGTGATTTTGCATCTTTGTCTAACTAATTAAAAATGTCTACTATGGAACATACATAGCTGACCTGCTTACTCTGCCGTATTTTTACTTGTCATTGATGATGCATGTGGCAGTCACGTCTGACTGATCACACTTGATGTATATAACCGTCATAGAAAACCTACATAATTACATTAGTGAACATGATTTTGATATTGTTTTAATTGTTTTTTATTATAGCAAACTAAAGATATGTATAATTAAAATATTTAAAAACATATAAAAGCACAAAATAATGTAGGTGGTCTAGCCTCTTCACGCTTCCTTCAACCTGCAACGCACTTTGATTTTTATAAATACGTATCTAAAATTTGAAAAAGAAATACATATGTACATACATACATATTTAATTAAACTTTTGAAATTTCTTTTATACACTATTGATTTTTACTTAACTTTTTCATCAGATGGCCCACTCTTGCATACATGTTAGAGTAGAGCAACTAGAGCAATTTGCTGTCACTGTTGATTTCAATATAAAATTGTTGTAATTGTGTTAGTGAAAAAATTACTTTTGTGTTAGTTTCGGTCATTCATTTCTTGCAGGGTACATGCACTTCAAAACCAAATAATTTTCCTAAAATTTTATTTTTCCTTTTTTATTTTATTTTTGCCTCATTTTATATAAGAACACTCTCGATTAATAGCCGTTTGATCTGTACGTGGACTCGGGCAGACACCATATACACAGACACACCAATAATGATAAAATAAAGATTACGCCAGCGCGCAAGAATAAAAAAACATTTATGCGCATGATGGAATTCTGACGTCACTCAGCCTGTGTTCTCATTGCCTAGTAAAATTCAACTGTAGAACTTTTACACGGAAACAAACTCACATTTCATATTTGCTCTTTTTCTTATCTCTTTATTTTTATTTTGTTTTTTATTTTTCTTAGTTTTGCAGCCTTTAAACAACAACATGTAATTTTTTTCTTGGAGATAAATCAATCACAGGGCTGCCAACTACAACAAAATACACACATTTCTTGCAAAAATTATAAATTTCACACGTGATACAGACTTGGTAACCTTTGCGAGGGGACTACTACGTCATCAAACGGTAAATCATGCGCAAGGCGTAATCTTTATTTTATCATTCTTGCAGACACACAGTACAAACGTAGGGTTTGCCAAAAACCGTGGAAATTAAAAAACCGCGGTTTCCGGTTTTAAGCTATTAAAACCGGTCGGTTTCGGTTTTAAAAACATGCACGTATATAAATAGGTGTGTATGCTGGAAAGAAAATGATGATATAAAACTAATCATTCCCCTATCGTGAAAAACAAATGGAATTTTATTCCCCTAGAAGAGAAAAATGTTATCTTGAATATCCCGTGATAATTTTCTCCGCTATCAATCCACGTGAATGTAAAAAAAGGAAGAATTTTTGTAAAGTTAAAAATTAATTGAAAATCGGACAAATTTAAGTTTAATAAAAACATCACACTAATTTTAGGTTATAAATGAAATCTACTTAACTTTAAAGTTGTGCTCATGGATGCGCTTCTGTTGATTTAGCTATTTTTTTTCATTAAGTATACCACCGTGGTGTGGTGGTGAAATTTACTGTCTGTGAACCAAAGAGATTCATACTATATGAAAAAATGTGTTGTAGGGAATTATTGTTAACAATACTAAGCTTTACTTACTAAAAATAAATAATTTTATTCGATGTAATAATTCAGTTCGCCTACAAAAATAAAGTGAACAAAACAAAGGGAAAAGTGAAAAAGTTCACGGTTCGAAGTTCGATTATGGGGGCATTGCAGGAAATTAAATATTCAAAGAGCAGGCTGAGTTTTGTTTACAAATAGGGTGACCGATGACATTTTTCAAAAATAGGGGATTTATCAAAAAAAAAGGGGCAAAATTAAAAAAAAAAACGAAAAAACTACACTAAACTTTTTATTTTTAATGTATTTTCATATAACTCACCAAAAAAAAAGGGGGACAAAAAGTGGCATGGCAGTCGAAAAAGGGAAAGGCAGTTGAAAAAGTGGCAATTTGCCACTTTAGTCGGTCAAACGGTCACGCTGCTTACAAATATTGGCGAACTATGAGATTCCGATATATATTGTATGCAAATATGTATCTTATATATATAAAAATAAGTTGCATTGTGTTAGTAATTGATGTTCTCTAGAATGCGTGAACCGATTTGGTTTCTGCAAAGTTTATATGAAAGGTGACGTCAATACCAAGGTTTTTATGTACAAACAGTCTCTGTATGTGTATTGGTTCATGAGTTATATTTTAGTGAACACTGCAATCATTTCGCAATATTTGAGTTAATATTTTGAAAAACTGAAATACAATTCGTTTTTAAATTCATTACAATTCAATTTTAGTCAAACCATTTATATACTTAGCTTCAAATATTCAAATTCCTTCTAGACACTATCAATTTATCGCCAGTAAGCCGCCGTGCTCTAGCAAAGGTAGGAGGGCCTGTCGTGGTTATATGGTGTGTGACCCGAGTACCTATCGGCTGTTTATTTGAATTAATTGTTGCAAGGTCGCTAAATTCCCGTAATAATTGTGCGTAGGGCCCATAAGAGACGTTCGCGAGAACTCTTGCGGCATCATCGTGAATAGCGACACCCCTTGACTGCAATAAGGTTTTACGATCGATGAGTGTGCTAGCCTTAATGTCGACTAAAAGATAAAAAAAATTTAAAAAATCACAGCCTATTATTGGGCCTTTAACGTCTGCTAATAAAAAGGTCCACGTAAAATTTCGTCTTAATCCTAAAGACAGTTTAAATCGTTTTTCACCGTATGTTTGTATGGGAGTGCCATTTGCTGCAAACAGGTTTGTTGTCCTTGATGGTTTTGTTGAAATTGGACGAGGGACTGGCAACACAGAGACGTCTGCGCCGTTGTCAATTAAAAATTTTTGTTTCGAGTTATTAACGTTAATAAGTAGACGGGCTATACAGGCATTTTCTTCGGGCCCGCCAGCTGGGCCAAAAGATGTACTTAGGTTTTTTGTGGCCCTGTCGGGTAAGTACAAGGATCACGACATTTTTGCGCCTTGTCTCCGTACTTAATGTGATACCAACAATATTTTTGTGCGAGATGGTTCGATATGCTTTGTTGCGAGTTTCCTCGTTGGCTTTTGACAGAAACAGATCGTGAACGACGTTTGTTGTTGCTATTGGAAATGGAGAGATTACTAATTTGTTTCTCGATACATTCAAGTCGTTTTTCCATTTCAGAGGCATCGTAGTGTGACGAACGCTTAGATGATACAGAAGCCAAATGCCGGAATTCACCAACTTCCATAATCTTATCCGCCAATTTTGCCATTTCATTTAAGTCAGCATCAGATGCTTGCAAAATCGCCCTAACTTGTGCCGGTAGACGTTGAAGCCACAATTCTTCAAAAAATCTCGAGTTACCTTGTCTCTAGCCAGAGTACTTAATTCATTAATCAATTGTGTTGGACGCTTGTCGCCCAAGTCGATATCGGAATGTAATTTCTGCGTTTTTTTCTGCTCACTTTCGCAGTAGCGTTCCAAAATACATTTTCTTAGTTAATTTTAATTATTATTCATACTCCATTTGTTTCTATATTTGTGATTTGAACGGGCTAAAGTTCGTATCGCTTTTTAAGCCAAATTACATGTGATAATTATTAATGAACAAATAACACCAAAGTCTGTTGTAAATATTCTGACTAACAACACATAGTTGAACGGAACAGCCAGCCGTTTTCGAAGGCCACTAAACCTTCATCATCAGCGTTCTTTTGTGTTTGGTCCACTGTGTGTGGTGTCAGTTGATGTAGATTTCTGCTTTATATACTTAGCATTTTTATTGCAAATGGAATATGTGAATTGTTTTGATTCATCGTATTTCAATTTGCTGAAAGCTTTTTTGTGTTGTAAGCTCAATTTTACCATCACTATATTTACAACAGTCTTACCATTGTCGTTTTGTTCTTTTTACTAATTATACACATGTTACTTAATTTGCTTATTTTTTCTTCTACTTAAGACAAACTTTTTTGGTTTGTTACTATTAAGTATATTTTTATTTAATTTTTGCCACATACATTTTTTTAAATTTTCGTATTTGCCGTGTTACTCGAAATTCCAGCGACAGAAAATTGGGCTTCAACTTGAGCCAACCATATCTCGGCGTGGTCGGACCAAAAGGGTGGCATTTTAACTCCCACACGGTTAATTGTCTGGCTGACATCACTAGGCGAAACGCTGTTTGGGCTCGGTATAGAAGCTGATGTGGTATTTAATTTCTCCTCGTTGCTGCACCCTACGCCAGCGATCATTTTCAAGTTGTTATTACATCGAATTTTTGTACGTGTTAAAAAAGCCTATCACGTCGGGGTCACCAATTTGTGGGAAATTGTTCACAATAAATTTATTTATTATGTTAAGGCTTAAGACTAATAAAAATTTAGCAAGAAGTATTCTAATTTTGATTGGAGAACAATATTGCGTTTCCCAGAGATTTTTTAACATTGAGAACGTTTGACCACATGCAAAGTTAACGTGGTTAGACCAAGTAAGTGTATTGTTAAAGTATATGCCGAGATTTTTTACAATATCTATGGACTGGTTATTTAAAGTTATAATAGGATTGCAATCAAGTTTTAATAGCCTCTTTTTAATAATCAAGCACTTGGACTTGGTAGGATTAATTACTAGCCCATTAGCGGTGGCTAAGTCAGTACAATCTTACTATTGACATTTTCTCCATGTGGTCCCACAAGAACTACCTAGTCAGTATTGACGCAGTCTACTGGTAGATTTCGTAGGACAAGCCTGTGTTAAATGTCAATAGTACATAGTATTAGTTGGGGTATAATTTGTCAGTAGTAGTGGTGTGTATGTACATAAGTATGTGTTAGTTATGTATATACGTATGTGTATGCATACATGCATTGACGTTTATTTTCGTGTTAAAATGTTGTTTTTTTTGCGTTCCCGTACTTTTGTGCATTTTTGTATATTATTGAGAGAAATTATAGTTTCCTCTCATTTTACCGAACTTTACCCAAAAAGTAAAAAAACAAACCTATTGTGTCTAAAATTTATTTTGTAGTGAGTGTCAGCTAACGTTATCAGTCGATCTTATTATAATAAACTATAGAGCGGAAATATTAATATTCTTAGAGGAATCTTGCAAAGATTTTCAAAGTTTTCTTCAAATCCCTTAAGGTCTGGAATTAGCAAAATCCGTAAAGGCTTCATTATAGAGCTGCAAAACTATCGATAGTGGCTCCATTCGATAGTTTCGATAGTATTTTTTGATGCCATCGATACTATCGATAATTTTTGATTCTTAGAAACACCCCTTTTACACACGGAAAGTTTACGTTGCAAAGTCTTAATGCAGGTGTGTGAAAGACAAAGTGATAAATACTATCTCTTTCTGTCTTTCTCCCTGCTGAATTAAGGCTTTGCAAAGTAAAGTTTCCGTGTCTATAAGGGCTAAAACTTATCAATTGTGTATTTTTCTAATATAAAATCTTGAATTTTTTTAATCATTCCATAAAGTAAAAAGAAAGTTGATTTTTTTAAAACTTTTAGTTCCAATGTTTTTAATACACATATTCAACAAACATATATACACAGTTCTATAAAAAAATAAACGAAAAAGCAAACAGATAGATAGATGGATCAATAAAAAATAAATTAAAAAGGAATAAATTAAAAAAAATCTTTAATCATTACTTAAACTATTGCAGTTAGTTAAAAAGTATTCGTTTAACAGAAGTAGAAGCAAACTATTTAGCGTCGCCTTTTATTTAAAAGTAAAGAGCGTAGACAGTCCAGTAGTCGTCAAATTTAGCCGCCGTCAAGTTTCTTCAAGTATCAAAGCCGTTGGTACATAATAATTTTATTTTTATGCAATTTGTATCTAGTAGATAAAAACTGACATCTTATGTTGAAACAAATCAAAACTAATTAATTTGTTTTCACATTTATATATGTAATGATAACCATTGCCAAACCAGGCGGTGAAGTTTGAATGTTGCATTTTTTATTACACAGTCACCATCATTTCGTTTTTATTGACTTTGATTTTTTCTCTTTTAGTAGTGTTTTTGTCGATAGTATCGCTATCGAAAAAAATATCGATAGTCCACTTAAAATAAAACCATCGATACTATCGATAGAACCATCGATAGTTTTGCAGCTCTACTTCATTAGTCTTTACTTTCTGTTGCTGTTCTGTGCCGTGTTCTATGCAATTACTTTGTCTGTGAAAAAAATCAGCTGATAACCTATAGAATTGATTACACTTGTACACAAAATATCACAACACACTAATACATACACACTTTTGGCTGTCACTTAACGTTGAATTATATTTTCTACAGATTTGTCCGCAACAGAACAGAACGAAAAAGTAAAAACTAACCTCACATACAGATTTTCAACTCAACAGAAACAAAACAGCTGATTCTAAAAAAAGCGGCACGTACAAACTAATTCTGCCTTAAGCGCAAATACAAAATATACATATGTAGCAGAAAAATAAAATTGGGCGCATGCGCATTCATAAGACGTAAATGTTGAGTTCAACAGTTGTGAAACTGTTGGCAACCGTTGGCCCCAATAGTTACGTCTTAGAAACGGCTTGATGGATATATATATTTTAATTTTATACCTTTATTTCGTTACTTTATCGCATTTGTAATGTAAAATTTAACAAATATTTCCTCCTGCCACCTAACAGAGCATATAAACGGTATAACTCTATTCGATCAGCTTTTCAGACTAAGCACAACACGTTGACTATAGGTAGCGAAAAAATATTATGATGGAAAATTACTCAACTGTTGAGTGGAGCAGAACTACTCAACTATGCGTTTCTAAGACAAATACTCAACGGTTGCGCAACATCTACGTCTTTTCACCAATCTTCAGACAAATCAAATCGTTTTTTTGTTTTGTTTGTCTTTTTAGTATAATTTTCTTTAGTTATTTAATTTTAATACGTACAGCTACGATCAAAATAAAATCAGCACGAAATAATATGGACACCTAACGTTAAAATTCAAAAACGATTATCTTAAAAACTAAATTGAACATTATTAAAAAATAAATTGTTTTGTAGACAATTTATCTAGTTTATACTATCATCTATTCTATAATAGATTATATAAGTAATGAATATACTACGATGGTCGAACTGGAAAATCAAATTATTTTAATATATTTTTAAGATACTGGTTTGTCAACTAGTTTTTATTTCTCGCTTTTTTTTTAATAAATAATTATGTATTTTTAGTACTAATCTACTTGATCATCCGTTTTTCAGTCCTTTTAATTTTTGACCTTCAAAGATATAAAAAAATTAATAAACAATAAAATTCTTCCTTAGTTATCGAAAATGTTGAAGGTCAAAATTAAAAGGACTGAAAAACGGGTTTCTCTAACAACACAAATCTGGTTATACAATCTGTTCTAGATAGACGAAAACAAAAGCTAGATAAATTATCTACAAAACACTTTTAATTTTTCCGTAATATTCGATTTCGTTTTAAAGATAAACCCTTTTACGCAGATGCACATATTATTTCGTGTTACTATTATTTTGATCGTAGCTGTGCATATATACATATATATATATATATATATATATATATATATATATATATATATATATATATATATATGTATATATATGGATAAATCAACTGAAAAAATTTAAGATATAAAAAAATTTAAAAAAAATGTAAACATATTTTTTAATAAAATTGTATAACAAAAAAGTAACTATTCTTTCGTGAAAAATTTAAGTATATCAAAATGTCCAGCTTTTTTAAATAATCCCGTTTTTTTAACTAAAATTTCCAGCTTTTTGTTAATCTCAGTCTGGCAAGCCTAGTGTCAGCACTACTTGTAAACAACCACCTTGTGCACTGCTGAACAACAACAAAATTGATAACTGTACTAAAGTCGAATTAAAATAAAATAATAAAAGACAAATGACATATGCATGTGTATTTTAACATTCACATGTATGTTCAAATGCAGAAACAGATACAGCTGCTAGAAAAAAAATTGTGATACCAGAAACATGAAAATATAAGCTAAACAGGGCTGCCAGATAAAATGATCGAAAATCCGTCGGAATCCCGATAATATACACAATAATCTTCATTTCATACTCGAAAAATCGTCAAAAATTCGGCAGACAAATCAATATGTATTTTTTTTTAAACATTTAAGCCTTACAAAAACAGTATCAGTCCGGTCATTTGATCGTTAGTCATGTAGGATATATTCATCATTGCGTAGGACAAAGGTTCTATCACATTATTAAGGTCAAAATGAAAAATATGATGGAAACTTTTTTGAGAGTGTGATGTTACATTTTTCTCTAACTAATGAATTTCATCGACTACATAACTGCCCACTCTACGCCTTTTTTCGAATCAACGGAAGTATATATGATAGTATAGATATTTACTGATCATAATTGACTAAAATATCCCACACAGTTGAGAATCATACATGATGCTTTTTATTAGCTATGTTAGTTGGCAAGTATTAATACACTATAATGGGTAAAGTGAATAAAAAAAGCATTTGCTTTTGGCTTAAAAATTTGTTGTAAACCCTAAAATATGTATGCGTTTTTTGTTTTTCTTTTTAAACAAATTTTCAAGTAAAAAGCAAATCCTTTTTTTTTATTCACTTTGACCAATATCAAAAACACTATATTTTTCTCTTCTTTCCACGAATTAAAAAAAATCTGATTAGAGCTTTTTTTTACCTGTCACTTTCAACACTTCTGTGTAGAGATGGGCAAAAATATCGACATTTGCGCAAATAAATATCGATATTTATCGCCGATATTTCAAAAACCGATATATTGATACATGATTTTTATTTATTCAATGTTTTAATATATATTTTTTTCATTTTACCATCTCTACTTCTTTGTACTCTGTGAAGGCGCATTAATAAGATGATCACAAGTAACTCATGTACATATGTTTACCAAATAAAATTTCAAATTTGGATTCTGTATAGAGATGGGCGCTTGTCGGATTTTTCCAACAAGACACGAACGCGAATACCAAGACGCTCAACACGTACGAAGCACGCACGCAAAAAATTTCGCCAACGCGATACTGCACAACACTCACGAAATATAATTGGTATGGTATTGAAGATCAGAAAATTTAATTGATTTTTTCAAGAGTGGCTTTTCAAAATATGGCACCGAGTTGGCACTGCCACCTGATACTACTTGCTACCACAGCTAATGCTATCGGCTTACGTACATAACTTTAAGCTTCAGAGGCCCATACAATATGCTGGTGTTGTGTGTTTGACGATACAAAATATTAAATTTTTCTCCACTGGAAATTCATTCATGCATAAATATTTTACATTCTTAATCGTTTCATGTTTTTCGTGTCAATTTTGCTCAACACGAAACAAAACGAACACGCACGCGCCCCTCTCTAATTCGGTAGGCATAAGCCTAAACATGCTTTTATATGTGTTATCCTCAAACATCAAACTAATATTCAGTTCTGTATGTTGTTTGACATTTCCTATAAGAAACATACACTGATACCCTGTTTTGAAAAGTAAAATGGTAATTTATACCAACAAAATATATGTGGTTATTGCTGTTGTAATATATGCTGTAGAATTGAGGGTAATTGATTGATGTGCCTTGTTGTAGGATATATGAATTCTAGCGTAAAACTGCCACATTTAAGGAAAAAATCGTCCAATCGTAATTTTTCTATTTTCGGCATTAAAAATCGTCCAAATTTACGATAATTCGTCAAATCTGGCAGCCGTGAAGCCAAAGCAAATAACACGGAAGGCTGCCACACTTCTGAGAATATATAACAGTATGAGAGATCTGCCGTAATATTGTGGACTCCAATTGGATTTTAGGGTGGGCCATTAATAAGTGGAATTAGTACGCTCTCTCTAATAATGTATCTGTTAAATTGAGAGTTGTGGCGTTTTTGTAGTTCTTGTTCATCATGTTAACATATTTTTTTTGGGGGACCCTAGAAATAAGACCAGTTTTTAAAAGCAATCAGTTCGAGTATTTTAGTCGTGGCGTGCGTTTGTCAAATAAAACATAATCGAATGTAAGAGATACATAAATCATTAATAACTATTTAAGAAAAATAAAAGGAAATTTTGCTTTATCTGTAGGATACTTAACATTTTCAGCAGTGAACAAATAAAGAAACTAACTTCATTTTCTCACATTTTTTTAAAGAAAAAAAAAACTAATGATATCTTTTTACAGAAAATTATAAGCACAAATTCCTTTTTTCAATAAGTAAAGAAATATATTTATAAAAATAAATAAATTACAAGTAAAAGAAAAAAGTTTTTAACAAGAATTTGTGTGGAAAAGTAAAAGAAAAAATTAAAACCAACGAACCTAAAACGAAAACAACTTTCTTTCACAATTCTTACAACAAAAACCAGAAATAACAAACCAACAAAAACTTAATAGGAATATACATATGTACATACATAACTACATAAAACAAATTAAATAAATTGTGGAATAAATTTAAAATAAGGTAAGTTAGCAAAACAAATTACTTAAATTATATTTAAAATAGTCATGAAAAAATAAAACGATTTAATACTTCTTTTTGGGGCTGTGGCTCTAAAAAAAAAATTAAAAAACTTGTCTGTGGTAACGACGACAACAACAACAGCAACACCAAGAACAGTAGAAAACAACTTCAAAGCTTACGTAGAATGGTTGATATGATAATAACAATAAAACCCTAATGATGAAAATCAGGGATGGAAAAGTTGGTGCAATTGTACTTTTTACAGCAATGTTTGAATGTCAAATGTACCGTAGCATCCGAATGACTAATTTACCACTATCGAAAATTTGTTCTTATTATATGTCCAAAATTGTACAAATAAATATTTACGTCCCTTTTCACAATGTATGATTAAGGGGATGGTCACACTTTGCTCAAAAAACGTGACCACAAAATATTAATGAAAAAGCTTTAAATTCAGATACGTGTTTGTTAAGTTAAATAGTTTCCAATAATGTTGGAATTAATGCGCTGATTTACACGGGCATAATTGTGCTGGCATAACATGCCAGTTTGTGGGTGAGAGAGGCAAATAGAGTGGTTTTGCGGTTGGCATAACTTTTCAACCAGCTTCAACCCCGCATTAGCAGCATAAAACCAATACACATACAACTTAAAAAACAGCAAATGTTAAATGAATACTAAAAACACTAACACACACACAGCTGTGTATACGAATACATTTTGTGCCAGATGAATTAGTCTCGTGTAATTTGGAAAAGAACAAAAATTGTGTGGCTTAAAAATTGTTCTCGTCTAAACTACCTCAATGACGTTGTCTATTAGTTGTTTATGAAACTGTTTAACTTAAGAAACACTTGTCTGAATCAAATGGTTTTTCACAAACATTGAGTGGTTACGCTTTTTTTGGGCAAATGTTTGGCAAGTATGACCGTACCTTAAGAGTTAACGTGAACTCTAGCTGGAATTTCTTCATACAAAAGTTGCCGTTAAAGTCGCTGTAAGCTTTTAATTGTGCCTTTTGAAAATTGCCGTTAATCTATAAATAACCAGTTTAGAGCTTTGGTTGATGTGGAATTTATTAAGTGATTAAGAAACGACAACATATCTATTGATATTTACAAAATGTCATCTTTTGAGAAAAAATAATTTTCCCAGATTTTTATAGTAAATGTAACATTTTATTGCACTTCTTTTGCTCTAACCCCGGTATTTCTACGACCTTTGTAACACAATATATTATTAGATTAATCGACCTCTTGCAGATTTTTCCTCAATTTCAATTTGACAAAACAACTTCTTTCAGAGAGTTGAAAATAATTTTAAAATTTAAACAAAAAAACTGATAACTGACATTTGACAAAACTGCTTATCGCCATTTACTTCTAGCACGTTTTTGCCAACTACCTCTTATTAAAACGGCTTCTTTCGAAAGAAGTCGTTTTGTCAAAAGCAAAGTTTGAAAAACTTACAACTTGTTTTGACTTAAGCGACTAAATTCATTTTCTTATCTAATCAAAACAATTTTTACAAAAAGACTTATATGGTATAAGTTAATTTTTTTAGCTTAAAATCCATTTGACAAATGGAATCATAATTTTTTGTTTGCAGTTTTAATGAAAACTGTTGCTTTTAGAAGAAAAAAAGACCACAAAATGTTTATTAAGTATTTATGTATATATATCCAAGTTTAAAATTGCCTTAAATTTCTAACTTAATTTTTTTCTTAACTTTTTTTTCATCTGCTTAAAGCTTGTTGATTTAGAAAGAAGTTTTGTCAAATGTCCACAGATATGTACCATTTGCTTGATGGTATTAGATATAAAAAATTAAGTAAATGAACCGATGTTTTGCGATATATCAAGAATTTATCTCCAAATGTGGAAAGGGTGTTTTCGTACCAAAGACAGAAACATACTATTTACCCGATTGTCTCTAATAGAATCAAAACAAAGGATGGAAAATTATATCCTACATGTTATTTTTAAATCAACTGATTTAGTCTATTGTGTACCTTCGAAAATTAAAATTATTAATTAATAATGTAATAATTGAACTTCAAAGTGCCTTTTTGTTCATTGTTAAGTCATACATTACGTACGAATGAATTTTACGTGCGTTCTTAGCTAATTAGAAAAAAGTATTAAGGAAAATAAAAATTAGTTTTCGGTACAATATTACTGAAAAAAGTACAACCTTTTGTTAAAAAATTCAATTTCTAAATCTGATTTCTCATCCCTGATGAAAATACAACAAGAACGCAACCGTCAAGCAACAACATACAGAAAAAATGAAAACCTATGAAATCAACATTGTATGACTTCATAGTCTAAAATCTACACAAAAAAAAACACAACAAATAAATGCACTCACACACTTATACTCATCAAAATCAGAGCTGCCCACGGAGAGAAAACTGAGATAAATGTATAAGCGTATGTGTATTCATTTGTGTAAAAAGCCGATTGATGTTCGGCACTCTAGCTCTTCTCTGGGCAGCTATGATCAAAATACAGTGTATTTATCCACACAGTCGAACACCAATAAAAAGCAACAAACTGTCCAAACATAAAATTCTCTCACAATGTTATTGTTATTAGATATACAGCATAGAGTTGTCGTTATTCAGATATTTACTAAAAATGTTGGTTAATGCGAAAAATCATGTATTGACATGTTTTTAGAAAATTTAACGTTTGGATAAAGTGACGACTGCCTCACCCTTGTTAACAACAGTTTTATTTCGATATTAAAAATCAAATAGTTATAATTAAAAGTCTTTCCCGTCTAGTTTTGTAAAAATATCAATTAATTAATATTAAGAACATAAGTATATATCGCTGATTTACTCAAACAGCGTCAGAATTAAAAAAAAACTAGTTTGCCAGAAATCCATTTTAAAATTTTAAATGTACAAACACTTTAATGGAAAAAGAAAATTTTATTTTGCTTTAAGAGTCAAGTAAACACGATATTTGCATGAAATTTTTACACAATATAAAGAACGATATGAGGATTAATTAGTTATGACGTTATTTGAGTAATTAAGCGATACGTACTTACATGTATTTTAAATAAAAGAAAACCAATATGTTAAATTTTATCGAGTTTATTTCCAATTTGGTAATAGGTATATTTTTTTCAACGATAGTATCGCTATGCTGTCCTCTTTTAATTTTTCAGGAGGGACAAAAATCTAACTATTAATTTTATTATTTTAAAATTTAAATTAACACAAAAAGTTGTTTGTTAAATAAATGCAAGTACACTAGATGCAGATTGTTTTCCGCTGGACTTAACAGGTTTTTTTGGATTTAGCATATTTGCTTACCACTGCATAACAGCAAGAAAAACACAACATGATAAAATTTTAATTTTTGGAAATGATGTGTTTTGAATCACACTAGCATTCTACATTAAAGACCCACTTTCCATAAAAAGTGGAATTAGCATATATGCCGACTAAGCCAATGATATAAGAAGCTTTATATATAGCTATTAGTGTCCTGCAGAAGACCATTTATAAGACCTTTCAAGACATGAGAGATTTTTCAAATGCTTTACTACAGCGAAATATTCTAAAACAAACGCTAAACAACACTTTGCCAACAGTCAGAACCGAAAGAAATGTCTTGCCAACTGTGTTGTTCAGAGTTTATTTTAGAATATTTCGCTGTAGTAAAGCATTTGAAAAATCTCTCATGTCCACTGTTGCCAGAACTTCTAGGGGTGAAATCGTCAAAAACTACAGATTTCTGTGCAAAAAATTGTCAAAATCGTCAAGTCATTTTAGAAAATCGTCAAAAAACCGTCAAATCAAAAATATTAATTTTTTTTGTATTTTAATTGTTTTATTACAAAAACTATTACTATGGTTCAAACTTATTAACTATGCTTTCAACAAATATACACATATACATTAAATATATGTATATTAACTAAACATGAAAACCATTAAAATTAAAAATAAAAGTTAAAAAACTTAAAATGAAATCAGAATTCACATACGTACATATATATTTATTTTTAAAACAGATAATTTATTTAAAAAATTAATTAGCATTTTTGTTATAGAAACATTTTATGTATAAATATCAGAATTTAACATTTTGAACACAAAAAAATCATAACATAACAAAAAACCAGCTCTAAAAATGCAATACTAAAAAAAATGTCCATATAGGTATGTTAAATTTAGAAAAATCGTCATTTCTGGACCTAAAATCGTCACTAGTGTATTTCGAGAGCTGAAAATCGTCAAAACGCAGATAAATCGTCAATTCTGGCATCAGTGCTCATGTCTTGAAAGGTCTTATAACCCTGCGTTTACACATGCAAGTACCTTGCATGCAAGCTCTGTGTACGTATTATCAACGAAAATTTTATACAAATGCCCGACTGTCTTGTAAATTGCATGTTTGCCTTTTATTGCAGAGTTGTCCATAACATAAAAAAGTTTAATTTTGAGGAAACCAGATAGTATTGAACTTAATTCGTGTTGTTTTAATGTTATTTATGTCTAAAAAATTCATTAACCGCTTGATTTATGAATATTTAAGAAAATAAATATTAAATTAGCTTTTAAATGTATTTAAAATTAGTATAAACTCATATAACATTACACTGAAATCCAGTTAATTTCTACTAAAGTATTAATAGGGCAACACTGTTAGCTAACTTTCCATTTACTTGCTGCAAGTGAAACAAGTCACTGTCTTGTAAAATTCCTTGGCAGTTGAGTTGGAAGTAGACTGCAAGTGCCGAAAGTGTAGTTGTGTTAGTAAAAGAGTTTGAGTGTATTGAGTTTTTCGAACTTGCACTTGCACGTGTAAACCTTAGGTAAATGGTCTTGTGCAGGACACTAATAGCTATTGATAAACATTGTAGAACGAAAAAGAAAATAAACTATTGACGCGTTCTTTAACAATAATAATAATAAAATAGCGGATTTAATATTACTTTAGATAAGTGATTAAAAATAACTTCTTTAAACCAAAAATAAAAATGTATAATCCACTTTGGAAGTAATTAAGAAGTGGTTTCTAAAGAAGTACTCATTTTATTTTTTGCTGGGGTACATTAAAACTTCTTAAAGTTGATTTCGTTCTTGCTCTCAACATTATGCACTTTTAGGCTGATGATGATGTAATGTCAACAGAAATATACTAGAACTATTGTCACTAACATATCTCTACTCGCGCGTAAAAGTAAAGTTGTCGACATTTTAACTAGTGCAATTGTTGCTAGAGAGTGTTGGCTGACTAGAGGGAAGCAATCAAATACGACGTGTTTAAAGCTTAAATTAGACGTGACATAGCCATAACATAACGCCATAACCATAACCAAACCAAAATTCAATTGGTTTCTATGGTGAGAGTTATGGCGTTATGGCGAGTCACGTATAATCGAATACAGTGTTGCCCATTAGTTTGGTTCGAACGGCTGCTCTCTATGGCTATGGTTATGTCACGTCTGATTGAGCCTTAATAAATACACTGTATGTGCTTGTTTGTGTCCAGCGTTACCATTTGTCAATTTTACCCTTTTTTTTGAGATGCCAAAAAGTTTTTTGAAAATATAAAGTTTTGTACATTTTTTATAAATATGTACATACAGGGCAATTATGAATAAAATTTTGCGAGAAATTTCTCCCTTTTCCAGTTAGAATTTTTTGTTTTCCCTATTGCTATTAGTTGGAATTATTTCCCAGGAAAAAATTCTAGCGGAATTTTATTTGTAATTGCCCTCATAATTCAACTTTTGCAGTATATTGAACGAAAATATTAAGTGATGTTTGTATTAGTCTCCTGCACAAGATATCTTACAAGACCTTTTAAGACATGAGGTATTTTTCAAATGCTTTACTACAGCGAAATCTTATAAAACAAACGTTAACAACATTGTTTGCAAGAAAATTTTTTGAGTATTGTAGATATAGGAGTAAAGCAGAAAACACTTCGTGACGGAAGAATTTGTGATACTAGCTTCTTTCTACGCATAAGTGCGTGTACAAACGTCATGCATGTATGTGTGTATGATCTTTTATTTTTCTGCGGACATGCAAATGCACACACATGCATTAACATTATTTGTATGCGGTTAATCACATCCCTATCGGAAATTTGGCTAACTTTAAACTAACTTTAAGCTAACTATTTCGCAACTAGTACTGACTACACTTGGATTACTTTGCAATGTAATCAACTGACTATTTTAACATTGCGATGTCCTAGGCGGTAGTCAATTGTTTCACTATGCACTACTTTAAGCTAACTTAAAGTGGACTTTTTTTAAATCACTTGGTAGTCAGTAAATTAAAAAAAAATTTCTTGGGCTCGAACATGTAACATCACACGTTGTGTACTCAATGCGCTACCACTCGGCTAAGCTGCCATATAAAACAACTACAGCAAAATGTTAATATAAAACTGAAATGAGTTTTAAAGTAGCTGAGAATAAATTTGTTGGCTCTCACCAAATTCGATTACGTACTCAGTGTTGGCAGTTTAGGGGATTTATCCCCAAATTGGGGATTTTTTTTCGAGATTGGGATGTCAATTTCGTGTTGGGGATCTGGGGATTTGTTGGGGATGATAAGCTCAATTAACGGGATTGTTTGGGATTTATTTTATAACTGATGGTAACAAGAATGATCTTTGAGCTAAGTCCCAATTTTCACGAGGCAATTTTACTTGCGCAAGTCTTGAATTTGAGGAACAAAGAAGTGAGGAAGAAGTGAGGAGTGTAAAAATCAGCAGAATTGCCGTACAGACTTGCCTGTACATGGCAATTCTGTTTTTGCTGTCATTCGCTCCATATCAAATTTGACATTCCTTTTCATTTGTGTTTGTTTTCTGTTCTGGTTTTTCATCTGTAAAATTCATTGTGGCTCAAAGTGTTTGTTTTGTGAGAATATTAATAACAATTGTTAATTTGCTTCAAATAAAAAGAAATAAAATGGTCAAGTAAACTTGCCCTATCTAAACGCTACAACAAGTTTAATAAAAAATTTTATGACTTGCGCAAGTAAAATTGCCTCGTGAAAATTGGGACTAATAAATGTGTGTCTGGCAAGTATAAAAATGTGTGTTTCTATTCATAGTGAATGAATTCTATAGGTAATAAGAAGTATCAAGGCAGATTAGCCAATATAATGAACACTACCAAAACAAGAATAGGTAACAAAACGAAATATGACTTGTTGGAAGCACTTCTTAGAATAAACACACTTTAAAAATAATTCCATTTGTTGTGACAAATTAGCCCTTCTGCTGAAATGCTAAAATGGTAAACTTTGGTTAACATTTTTTTATACTTGTGTATATTAAACTATGTGTTATTTTTTCTTTGCAAGTTTTATAAGTACAAATTAAATTAATATGAATGTAAATATAGCTATCGATATAAATGTTATTTTTGTCATTATTTTTTTAATAAAATTAAAAATTTTTTATCTTTTTCACAAAACAAAAAATTAAAAAAATAACTCAATTTGGGGATGACAAATCAAAAATTGGGGATAAGCTCTAGAAAAAAACTGGCAACACTGTACGTACTCAACTTTAGAATTAATTTTGGGTTTGTTCTGGATGACTTAGCTAGATGGTCAGTCTAAAGCTATGTACAGACGATTGTCAGATCTTACAATATTGTCAGATCTGGCAATGTGCTGACAATGTACAGGCAATCGAAAATTGCCAGCAAAATATTCCTTGTCAGTTCACACGGTTGTCAGGAAATCTTACAATTTATTGCCAGACGGTTGTATGACAATAAATTCATCTGACAAAATCGTCAGTAGAAAAATTGTCAGTTCACACGGTTGTCATATGCACAAATTGTTCGATCTTTTGTTATGCGTTGCCAGACTTAAACCATTTGTTGGAAATTGTTAAATATTTATCGTTTGTGTTTGTGTTAAATGTAAAAAGTGAAAGTATAAATTATTATGTACCATAAAGAAGCAATTGCAATGATTTTGTCTGCATATATTTTATTATAAACTTTTTCTTTAAAATCAAGCGTGTGCAGTGTTGCCCATAGAAAGAATTATCTTACAATGACGCCATTGTCAGATGCACAAACTTCGCACATCTGACAATATCAAAATGTCTGACAAATATCTGGCAATAATTTTACAATGTGTTCACACGATTGTAAGATGTCTGACAATTTGTTGTCAGCTGCTAGTCTTGCAATGGACTGACAATGCTTTTTCTGGCAACGTCGTCTGACAAAAATTGCCAGTTCACACGGTTGTAAGAAATTTTTAGCACATTTTACTGACAATATTGAAAGATCTGACAACCGTCTGTACATAACTTAAGAAAAGTTAACTATAAGTTAATTATTTTTGTAGTCAACCACACATTCTCCGACAGGGATAATAGCTTACCATCTACATATTACACATACACTCAAACGTACAATATGAAAAATAACAAGCATACCCCAGCTAGCATTTTGCGAGATTTCTGATCATAGATGACGACTCCCTTCCGCGATTAAAATGATGGAATATGCGCTCATTTTCTGATCATAAATGACTCCCTTGTTGGGAGAAAATGGTACCCTAGCCGCGACTCATCTGGAAGAGTCTTTTATGAGCCCCCCCATCTAATCAATTTCGAATTGTCTTCGAGTCATTTTCGAGTAATTTTCTATGACTCCCCTGCGCAATTAAAATGGTCATATAGGCGCTCATTTTCTGATCGTATATATACGTCTTCTACGACTCCCCTGCGCGATTGAAATGATTTCATTTCTTTATTTTTTGGGTTTATGAGCCTTTCGGCTTCTTTTTTAGCCAATCTTTTTATTTGTTTGGCTGACATCACTTTTTTTTATTTACTTTTTTAATTGAAGGTATTTATTTATTTGAAGGTATTTATTTTCTTGTATTTTTAAATCTATCACTTTTAATAATATGTTTTATACTTTTGTCAACTTCACTTTAATAAGCTTCTGATCCACTTGTGTTCACGCTTCGACTGAAAATAAGAAACCAAACCAATTCTTCTTTTTTTTCCTCTTGATTTCTTCTTTGTTTTGTAAAAAAATTCCTCGAAATTAGCAACTACAAATTGAATGCCAGATGTGCACAGAGCAAGTTTACCCGTTATTTGCTCTTTTTCTTATTATTATATATTTTGTTATTGTAATTTTGCTGAAATCACTTTTGAAGCATAGACAAGAAATCCTCTCGAGTCGCGTTTCACGCACGCAGCTGATTAATCCCCTTTTTGTCATCCGGGGGACTCGAGGAAGACTCGCGTAGATGATTTTTGCCATAAACGATCATCCAAATGCTAGCTGGGACACTAATCAACAGTACTTCTTTTGAGTGTTTGTTACAAGCAAGCTGTCTTGCGACATCGCTTGTTACAACTGATGTACACATACACCAATACATCCATCGTGCTTCGCTTATAGTACGACAGCATTTATTATTGCTTTAGTATAATACATGCGACGTGAATACATTTAAAAATCATGACGATTTTACATTTCAAGACTGTTTACGCAGCTCTCTAGTTTGTATGCAATAACACGATCTTATATTTTCTCACTCCCTTATTACTGCAACAGTGTCTAAAGGCTCAGTTAGCCGACTGTAATGTAATGTAACTGTAACGTAGAAAACAGCTGATCGATATTTTTATATGAAAAGTAGGTTACGTTACATTACATCTCTATAACCATTTTCATTACTTTTCACATAACAAAATCGATCAGCTGTTTCTTACTGTTGCAGTTACATTACATTACAGTCGGCTAACTGAGCCTTAATTGTGTTTACTCCCTCTTATGTACGACTATGCCGTGTTAAATGGCTTTAAATTTTAATAAAACAATGTACAAAAAGGAATATATTTATTAATGTAACTATGTGATATTTTTTAAGGATCTCTAAATCTAAACATAAATTTTATTTTATGTTTTTTTATTATATTACGTTTTTGATTCTAATCGTTTTTAACCCCCGACTAAAAAAGGGGTGTTATAAGTTTGTAGTGTGTGTCTGTGTATCTGTGTGTCTGTCCGTGTCCACGTACAGGCCAGACGGCTGGACCGATTTTCATTTAGTTTTTTCTGTTTGAAACTTGACTTGATCGAGAGGGTTCTTAGCTATGTTTGAAGAAAATCGGTCCAGCCGTTAAGAAGATATATAACATCTTTTCTGAAAACAGTCGGGGGTTTTTAAAATTTAAAATTTTTGTAATATTTTATTTTATTATATTTTTAAATAATTTTATGTTTTCTGTTAAAATTTTGATACTTTTTTATAAAAAGTTTTATTTTTTTTTTTGGAAAAAAAAGTTTTTCTTTAGATATAAGAAGTTTTTAAAAAAATATATATGGTAACGCTGTTTGTGTCTGAGAAGTACTTAAATTTTTTTGGTGTTTTTCTACTGGTTTCTCTTTGCTCTTATTCCTTAAGTGTTAATGCGGGTGCTAAACACATCAATATTCAGCTTCAATATGTGTGGTTATGTGCTTTTTTTTTTATAAAAAATATTCACACCAGTAGTACCTATGCATATGTGTGACTATTTTTGGTAAACAAACGCCAGTGTAAGTTTGTTTTGTTTTCTGTATTGGCTGCTTGTACTTCTTTTATTACATATATCCATATGTATGTACAGCAATTTCCGCTTAATTGATTTTCTAAAAATGCGCTGTTTTTGCTGCAATTAAAAGAAACCTCGTTTAGTTAAGCATTAAGATCAATAATCCGAAAAATGTTACTTACAATACGCTGCAAAGATTATCTCCGTTATGCAAAAACTTTTGTTAAAGTTAAAGCATGTGTTAAAACCGGTTTTGCCATACAAAATTAGTTTGTTAAACAAACTTTAATTTTAACAATCGTTTTTGCATAAGGGGGTATGTATATATACATATGTACATACATACATGAGCATATGCAACGAAAAAAGTAAATAAAAATATGTGCATATATGATTTAAAGAGTTGACACATCTTTTTATGTAGTTTTACCAATAACCAAGTTCAATTAACCGGCACTTTTGTTTGGGATTGCGGAAATGGGATTTTATTTAAAGAGTCAATTAATAGGTCAACGCAATTAATCCAATTAACGTAACCGCAATTAACGTATTATCAACAAAAATTTCATACAAATGCCCGACTGTCTTGCAACTTGCATGTTTGCCTTTTATTGCAGAGTTGTCCATAACATAAAAAAAGTTTAATTTTGAGGGAACCAGATAGTATTGAACTTAATTCGTATTATTTTAATGTTATTTATGTCTAAAAAATTCCTTAACCGCTTGATTTATTTATATTATATTATATTTATATATTATATTATATTTATATATTATATTATATTTATATATTATTATATTTAAGAAAATAAATATTAAATTAGCTTTTAAATGTATTTAAAATTAGTATAAACTCATATAACATTACACTGAAATCCAGTTAATTTCTACTAAAGTATTAATAGGGCAACACTGTTAGCTAACTTTCCATTTACTTGCTGCTAGTGAAACAAGTCACTGTCTTATAAAATTCCTTGGCAGTTGAGTTGGAAGTAGACTGCAAGTGCCGAAAGTGTAGTTGTGTTAGTAAAAGAGTTTGAGTGTGTTGAGTTTTTCGAACTTGCACGTGTAAACCCTAGGTAAATGGAACTCACTCAAACGGGTATTTTTCCATGTGTTTTATATGGAACATTTTCATTCAATGTTTTTTAGAGCAATTAACCGGGTAAATCAATTAAGCGGAAACTACTGTATATGATTTTCTTGTTTTATTCAATCCAAAAGAAGACACAAAATATGTTAACCGCGCGATTTGTTTTTTTTTTGTTTCTTATAAGATACATTTCGACATTTTGTGGATTACTTTTGTACACTGAGAGAAATGAGTGGTATATTAAGGACTCATATACTTATTTAATAATAAAAATAAATTCAATAAAGTGCGACTTTGACTCGCGCACGAAGGGTTCCGTATGTAATTTAATACAAACTTCATCCTATATAATATATAGTTTTGGAATTTTTTTTTCGTTCTTGGGGTCTTTTCGGTTTTTTTGTTTTGGTGTTTTTTGCGTTTTTTTCGGTTTTGGCGATTTTTTCAAGTTTTGGCTCTTTTTTACTTTTGACACTTTATTTTCTCGTTTTGGCGATTTTTTTCGGTTTTTTTGCGTTTTTTCATTTTGGCGATTTTTTTATTTTTGGCGATTTTTTTTATTTTTCCTATTTTTTTTATAAAATTTTTTTTTAGTTTTGGCGACATTTTCGCGTTTTGGCGATTTTTTTTTTCGATTTTTGGCGTTTTTTTTCATTTGGGCGATTTTTTTTATGTTGACGATTTTTTCGAATTTGGCGATTTATTTTATGTTGGCGATTTTTTCGAATTTGGCGATTTATTTTAGTGTTAGATTTTTTTTTTAATTTTGGCGATTTTTTTCGTTTTGGTGACTTTTTTTTAATTTTTGGCGATTTTTTTTTTTGGTTTGGCGATTTTATAATTTTCGGTGTTTTTAGTTTTACCGTTTTTGAAAATCTCAAGTTTCCAAGATGTCAAAATTACATAGTCAAAATTGCATTAACTGATGGACCACCCTTTAATTTAAATTTTTTTAAATTTTAGTGTTAATTGTTGTAGTCTGTATAAAAATACACTAATTTTACAAATTTCAAGTTTCAATATACATATTTTCATACAATTGTATGTATATTACATGGGATTTTAACATTTTTCGTTTCTCGTTTTGGAACACCCTTTAATTTTTAATTCTCATGTATTTGTTGTTGTAGCGGCCAAGGTTCTACATACTGTGTCCAAATTTCAGGTCCGTAGCTCTTACGGTTCCTGAGAAAATACCGTGTGACGGACAGACGGACAGCGTAGCGAAAACAATAGGGTTCCTTTTCACCTTTGGTGTACGGAACCCTAAAAAGCAATGTGAGTCCGATTACAGGGGAGATGTGTAAACATCTAGTAATGAAAAATTTGTTTCAATTAATTTTTTTAATTAATTTTAATTAATTAAAAGTATGAACACTTTCAATATTGTAAATACATAGGAATTTGCTGGTTTTTGTTTGTTTTATTTAACTTATTTAGTTAGTAAATGGGCACACTGCAGTATACATATGTTAGGGTTGTTATCGCTTAATTTATAAAAAGAGGACAGCAGAGGGAAAAAACCCGGACATTTGATTAAAAAAGTGGGACTTAAAAATAAAACGAAATTAATTTTTTTCTAATAATATTACTACCACTAAAACCTTAAATATATATTGATGGTGTTGCGTAAAAAAGACAATTCTCGCACAGAAATAGCACTTCAAATATCATTTAAAATGTTGGGCAAATTTTCTTAAACTTGGTTTAATAGCCCAAGAATTTATTAAAAGTAATTCTTCATCAACTGAGAACCCAATTACACATCAAATATTTCTAACGGTAGGGCTATCGATTTAAATAAACTTTAAATAAACTTTGTTCATAAAATAAAGATTTTTTACTCTCGCTTAAAGCTACGTACTATATTATTCTGGCCCTTTTTACTCAATTACATCAATATTTTAAATAAATCTTAGTAATTCTACATCTTAAAATAACATATCACAACCCTCATAAACAGTGTTATTAGTTATTAGTAAGATAAGCTGGACATCCAATACCAATTAGGAGTATTATTTCCCTTTTTAGTTTAGTTTTTAATAAGCGAAAAAATTTCCTTAAAAAGTAGGACTATCCTGGACGCTAATTTTTTCCGAGGACAGAGATCCCAAAAAGTGGACAGTGTCCGGGAAAAAGAGGACGGATAACAACCCTAGTATGTATATGTACATATATGTACTGCAGTAAATTTACTGATTACTGAAAAAATTCAGTAAATTTTTACTGATGATGAAATTTAATTTGCATTGCCAGTAAAATCGTAGGGCCGTATTCATAATAAAATTTTAGCAAGTGGCCAAGTTTTTTTCATTCTAATTTTGAAATTTTTGTATGAAAAACATTTAGCCACTTGGTAGAATTTCATTATGAATGCAAGCATTACTGATTACTGAAAATTCAATGCATCTCATCATATAATAAATCATTTAGCACTTTATGAAAATTGTAGAAAAAAATTTTAGTAATCAGTAAAAATTGACTGTTTAAATTTTTTTTTTATTTTTACTGAAATTTTAGTGGTACTGCAGTGCTCATCTATAGTAAATGCCTTTACTTTTACTTTTTAGGTTTAAACTCCTGTTGTTCATCGTTTAGTTGTTGCTGTTCTTGTTGTTGTGTACGCATTGCAATTAAAATAAATTCAGTAAAGTGCGACTTTGATTCGCGCACGAAGGTTTCCGTACATTCGATTTTGAGAATTTTTTTGATGTGGCTTTTTTCCTTTTTTAAGTTTTTTTCAGTTTAATTGATTTTTTCAGTTTTGTCGCTTTTTTTCTCGTTTTGACGTTTTTTTCTCCTTTTGGGTTTTTTTAATTTTCGCAATTTTTTTTCCTTTTTGGCGATTTTTTTCATTTAAGCGATTTTTTCTATTTTTGGAGTTTTTTTAATTTTTGGCAATTTTTTTCATTTTGGCGATTTTTTTTATTTTGGCGATTTTTTCTGTTTTTGGCTTTTTTTTCATTTTGACGATTTTTTTTATTTTGGCGATTTTTCCGGTTTTTCGCGATTTATTTTAGTCCTAGAAATTTTTTTTAATGTAGTGCTTTTTTCGTTTTGGCGATTTTTTTATGTTTTTGGCGATTTTTTTTGTTAATGTCGATTTTTTAGATTATGCGATTTTATAATTTTTTGATTTTTTAGTTTTACCGGTTTTGAAAATTTCAAGAGTTTTGCTCTTACGGTTTCCAAGATACAGCAAGTTGTCAAAATTACAAAGTCAAAATTGCATTAACTGATGGAACACCCATTGATTTAAATTTTTTAAATTTAGTGTTAATTGTTGTAGTCTGTATAAAAATACACTAACTTTTAAAATTTCAAGTGTATATATGTACATACAATTGTATGTATGTATATTACATGGGATTTTAACATTTTCCGCTGCTCGTTTTGGAACACCCTTTAAGTTTTAACTCTCATGTATTTGTTGTTGTAGCGGCCAAATGTCTACACACTGTGTCCAAATTTCAGGTCCGTAGCTCTTACGGTTCTCGAGAAAATACCCTGTGACAGACGCACGGACAGACGGACAGCGTTGCGAAAACAATAGGGTTCATTTTCACCTTTGGTGTATGGAACCCTAATAAACAGCGTTGTCAACTCGGTGCTTTTTGCACCGTTTTTAGTGCTTTTTGAAATTTTCGACACAAAAAATTTTGAAGTTAGTGCTCCTCGGTGCTTTTTTAAACTACTTTTTGATGCTTTTTATTTCTTGGCGGTGGCACTAAACCCAAAATTCAAAAAGAATTTTCCTTATATAATATATATATATTTTTTTTTTTTTGAAGAAGTCTAACATTTAAAAAACATAAGCACTGAAGTTAAATGGAACATTTCAAAATATTTTAATAAGATTGTACAAAACTGCTGTTATTAATATTGCGTTTGCTGTGAAAGAATGTTTCCACAGCATTGTTTAATAAAAATCAAATTTTGAAAGTCCTGATTTTAAAAAAAATTAACTACTACTACTCCCATCGAGTTCAAAATCTAATCAGCAAGTCAAAAGGATTTGCCACCAATTGCTGCTAATTTGACTAATTTCAGGTGATTTGTTTATACGTTGACTAACAAAATTAAATTTTTTATAATAACTTAAAAAAAAGTTTCGTCAAATTGATTTTAGAATTCACTTATTCTCATAGAATCAAAATGTGTATCATATGCTTCAAATTTGAAGTCTTAGGGATAATATGCAAGGTCAACCGATTTCTATATTTTTTATATACAAAATTTTTTTTATAAAACAAAAAATTTTAATTTAGTGCTTTTTTACTTAAATTACGCGTTTTTTTTCCTGGTTTCAGTGCTTTTTGAAATTTTAAAGTTGACAACGCTGCTAATAAAGCAATTATCAAGGTAAATAAAACAAACAAAAAACCAGCAAATTCCTATGTAGTTACAATATTTTAAATAAGTTTGTATTGCTTCTTTCAAACACTAATACACTCATACATATGTACCTCACACCGATTTGATAACGCGGTGTGCATCTCAGCAAAATTTGTGATTGTATTTTGAAAAAGATTTTTAACCCCTAGCGTATAGATGTTTACACATAAAAAATTAGAAGCAATATGAATTTAATTAATAAAGCCTCGACAAAAACAATTTATTAACTTAAAGAAGTATAATTAAATTCCTATAAAATAAGCTGATGGTGATGAGGGATTGATGTCGAAATTGAATTTAATAAACTGCCGAGAAATTTGAGCATGTCAGTGGATTTATTTTCCCTTAAGGAACCGTTAGATTTCTAAAAAAATATTTTGGATTTGAATGAAGTTTCAGAAAATATGATACAGAATGCTTGTGGCCATTTAAATTTCACATTCAGAGAATTTTGGTTAAAGGCGCTCTGTAACATGATCAAATATTATCGTGAAAAAGCCCCTACATTATTAGTAAATACATACATATCGTCACCTAAAATGCAAAATAAGGTATCATCAAAAAAGATCTTATATAAAAAATACTAAATTACCTATTAAGCAAAATTCCATATATGTGGCAGCGCATAGAGAAAGGGACCTAAGGGTAAAATAAAATCAATTTTCACTTTTTTTTTTGATGTGGACAACATCTGAGCATCGAATGAGACCGATCCCATGCCCCAAAAGTGTTCCCTCCCAGAGATATGCGCGTTTTATTCAGTGATGGTACACCAAAGATACACGTATTTAAATCTTTAAAATAGCTCTCCTGAACAAAACAGGTTTTTACCCTTAGGTCCCTTTCTATTTTACGCGTCACATATGTAGGTAACGTATCATCAAGTGCATGATTTTCTTAAACAATATAACGCATCCATCCATCACTCATACCAATTTAAAAAACTACAGAATATTTATTTTCCTGCTTTTAATTGAAATAAGCATTGACTTTTTATTTACATATCTTCAAAATACGTCAACTCAAAAAAGCTAAATTTTCAGTTTAGCGAAAAAACTAGTTAATTCGCTAATTATTCTAAAAATAAATGATTTGCCTTCCATAAGATGGTTTAAATATGCTTACTAATTTATATGTACATATGTATCTACATATGTAGGTTATGATGATTCAGATAAACAATTAGCGTTGTATGCAAAAAAAAATTGTTAAACTTAAAGTTGGTTTAACAAACGAATTTTGTATGGCAAAACCGGTTTTAACACATGCTTTAACTTTAACAAACGTTTTTGCATAAGGGGGTTAGTCCCCATACCCTGATATCTATGTATCATCAAAAAGCACACATTGTATGTATATCTTAAGCCTACCGTACACGGCATGTAAAAAGCCACATGCGTATGTGACGATGACGTCACGGTAATTTTCAGCATGTTACGTCAGAGCCACATGCCGTGTACTATATGCTTTACTCACAGTGTTTCTGTTCTAATTACAAAAAAAAAAAAAAAACAATTCTATCTTAATAAACTGATATTAAAATTGTTGAGTTGAAATTCCGGTTTTTCGTAAAAAAATTTCATGTGTAGTAGTATTGTTTTCATTGTGTTGAAAAAAATACACATGTGTTTGAACATATGTATATATGTATGTATGTATGTATGTATGTAAATAATTCACAAAACGATGGTTACTGTTGTGAGGCATGACGTCAGATTTGTGTTTGTTCTTTTTGGGAGGTAGGTATTCAGGGCCAAAAATATTTTAAGTGTTGCTTTTTAAAGCGGGTGCTAGACACATAGACTTGGGTCGAACTCGTTCATTAGTTCATTTTTGCCACAAACCACTGATCAAACCCATTTAAATTACATGGGTTTGATCATTGGTTTGTGGCAAAAATGAACTAGTGAACGAGTTCGACCCAAGTCTATAGACACGTCAATATTCAGCTTCAATATGTGTGGTTGTGTGCTTTTTTTATAAAAATATTCACACCAATAGTATAGATATGTGTGATTATTTTTGGTAGACTTGGGTCGAACTCGTTCACTAGTTCATTTTTGCCACAAACCAATGATCAAACCCATGTAATTTAAATGGGTTTGATCATTGGTTTGTGGCAAAAATGAACTAGTGAACGAGTTCGACCCAAGTCTAGTCAACGAGTTCGACCCAAGTCTAATTTTTGGTAAACAAACGCACACAATCACATATATTGAAGCTGAATATTGATGTGTCTGGCACTCGCTTAAAATAAAATATGTAGTACATATGTACATATATATATTTTTTTTAGGTTTGGAAAATTATTTATTTTCTTGCTTATTAAATACATATGTGTGTGTAGATCCAGGCTGCCCAGAGAAGCGCCAGAGTACCGAACATCAATCGGCTTTTTATACAAATGAATACACATACGCATATACATTTCTCTCGGTCATTGATCGACATTGATCTACATCATAGCTGCCCACAGAGAGAAAACCGAGAGTAATGTATAAGCGTATGTACAGTCAATTGTACAAAAATCCGATTGATGTTCGGCACTCTGGCGCTTCTCTGGCCAGCAGTGATGTAGATATCTATGTATGTATGTATGTTTGTATGAATGTACATATGTGCATACTAGTGTTGTCATTCGAACAAAAATTGTTCGAATATTCGAACAACTTTTTATCATTTTTGTTCGAACGAACAAAAATATTCAATTTAGAATAAAAAAATTATTCGAAACATTTTTGTCGAATATTCGAATATTCGAACAATTTCCTTAATTACTTTATATAAAAAGTATTTTACATTTCATTACTTTTTAATTTGTTAACAATATGATATTAAGTAATCAAATTACTCCAAATTATAAATACTTGTGTAAGGTTTGTTTGTATGTACATATGTACGCTAAACTCTTCTTTTTTCTTTTTGGGAAAAGGTAATGCTTCTTTCATGGAATTAGAAGGTGTCTTACAATTTCTGATAAAGAGATTAGAAGAAAAAAAACTGATTTTCTCTAATCAAAAATCGAATTATTGAACGACGTAAAAAAGCATTAAATACAAACTTTTTAAAATACGTCACAAAAAGAGAAAAAAATGTATAAGTTTGTAGTGTGTGTCTGTGTATCTGTTTGTTTTTACGAGTCCACGTACAGACCAAACGGCTGGACCGATTTTGATTTAGTTTTTTCTGTTTGAAAGGTGACTTGATCGAAAGTGTTCTTAGCTATGTTTAAAGAAAATCGGTCGAGCCGCTTAGAAGGTATCACATCGTTTTTAGATATATTATGTTAGATCTGTGTGTCTTTGACGCCGTAGCTCCCGAACGGCTTGACCGATTTTAATTTGCTTTGTTTTCGTTTGAAAGGTGACATGATCGTATATCTTCTAATTTATACTTGAAGAAAATCGGTTAAGTCGATTGGAAGTTATCTTGAATTTTCTATATATTAATTTACTCTCTTCTTTTTTGCGATTCTGCTACTTCAATAGTATTAGTGGGACATAGAGTTCTTGACTTATACTACAGCGTCAACTGCGGCAAAGGTTCTTAAAATTTTCAAGTTTTGTTATTAATATTTCTAAATATGTTATTGAAATCATATCTTTTTCGTGTGTAATGAATAATTTTTCGTTTGTTAATAAAAAAATTAAACTAATACACATACGTGTCGTTTTTTGCAAACTTTTTTAAGATTATTCGAATATATTTTTTTATTCTTTGTCCTTTCGAATATTCGACCAAAAGTACAAAATTATTCGTCTGTTCGAACAAGAAAAAAATCATGAAATTTTATTCGAACAAATATAAAAGACGAATAATGAACAACACTAGTGCATGCATATATGTATGGATACAGACGGGTGGTTACTGGTTTGCCGCAGTAAAAATATATTCTTAATATACTGTGCGGCAAATTAGTAACCACCCGACGATATGTATGTACATATATGGATAAATTTTAAAATTATTTGATTAAAGCAAATATAATTGACATAATAAACTTGGCATATGAAACTAACTTATAGTTAACTTCAATGAGATGGTTTTAATAAAAGTTGGTTTTAACGTTAAAACCAACTGTTAAAACCTGGTTTTACCATACAAATTGTTGTTGTTAACACCAACTTAAAACCATTCTTGAATTTATTTTTAAATTGGTTTTATGAAATGCAACCTTGATTTCGCTGTGCTAAATTCAGTTCTACCAATTTAAAATAACCAGAAGCACCTGATAATGTTTATGTCATTGAATAACAATGGATGTCGCTTGAAAGATTTTCAACTTAAAAATGGATGCAGCCGCAACAATTATCAATAAATTATGGAAAAAAATATTTTTTTGGAAGGAAAACAACGAAAATATTTTCATTGACCCCTGGCAAGTGAAAATAGACGATATGACTGACATCGATACGCTGATAAAAATGTTTTATTTTGTGATGTATTTGTGCATTTTTAATATACAATAACTTGATTTCCAAGCACTTCTTCACTTTGTATTACTAGTTATTTTAAAATATTTATTTACAAAATATAAAATAATTTCCATTTTACAACGCATTGTAATATATCCGAGTTTTTCATGCAAACAAAAACAGTTATTGTACAGTTTGTCAAATAAGTGTTATAAAGAGCAGAAAGAAATACAAAAAAAAAATGCAAAGTTATTAGACAGTCTGTGAGTTAAAACCTGAGTTTAACAAACTTGCGTTGTGAATCCAAAATCAGCTGTTTATGGTTTTAACGTTAAAAACAGGTTTTAACTCTCAGTGTGAAAACACTATAAAAGCTAACTGCCATGTTATCCAAAACAATGTCATTGTTCAATGTTGTTTACTTTTTCACTGTCTGGAAAATTGGGCAATATTATTTTTGAAAATATTGTCCACTTTATTGCATAGTATAGGTTAAAACGTCAATAATGTGTACAACAACATATGCAATAATATTGTATAATGAATGGGCCGCTTAAGAAAAATTAAGAAAAGTTTAAATTAACATATAAAAAATACTTAAAAATTACTTATTCTAATCTATTATTATTAATCTAAATAGGATAAATTGAACTTGAACACCGAGATGAAAATTATTCATTGCAATCATGAATAAAATTCCGCGAGAAATTTCTCCCTTTTCCAATTAGAAATTTTTGTTCTCTCTACTACATACTTGCTATTGATTTACCCCATAAAAACAAGACTGGAGCGTCACATTATTATTTTCCTTTCTTATAGTTATTTTTACAATGTGTACAGAGCAGCAACAATAGCAAAGGTATTGTCATACTAAAAGCGAAAAAAAAATATACCTCACCACATAGGCATGACGTCACCAAAGTCGGCACCTAGTCATAATTAAAGTGATAATGCGTTATGAAACTTTAAATGCGTTTTTCTCAAAACTTCATTTTCACACACTAGGTCCCTTTTCTCGGAGAAGGTCACATATCGAGACATTACCGCTGAAATAGTCGCTTAAGCGACACATATTTCTGACTTCGTTTTTATTTTTTTTGACGAAAATCGAATATTTACTATCGCAAATTATAAATTTTGGTCAAAAATTGAAGTTCGAAAATTATGTCGCTTAAGCTATTTTGGCGGTTATGGCGCGATATATACTTTATGGGTCGCATATGAATGAATATTGTGGAAGTTACACAAGGAATGGCAAACCTATATATACGCTTTACCATTTTTGGTAAATTTACAAACGTGAAATTCCGTCAGAACTCCGTACCGGATTTTAAATCGAAATTTTTGCGAATTTTGTATTTGTCCAACACAACAAGGTACAAAGCCTTGAAGAAAATATAAATTTTCTTTTTTAATAAACATTTTTTTGAGTGTGTAATAAGAAAATTTAATTGTGCTATTTTGTACAAAAAAAAAAATTGGAAAAACAATTTTTAAAGTATGAAGGCCAACAAAAAAAAAAATAATAATATTTTATTATTAACTTAAGAAATTTATTATTCGACATATTGTCAGAAGTTTATTTTAATTTGAAATTTATTTGCTGGTGGTTCAGCGTTGTCTATATGCATTTCATTGTTGCTGTAACAGATCATCAGTAGACTTCAACCATACATTTTGAATAGTCACAAACCTCTTATCTTATGCACAGACTTTCAAGAACTATTTGAGAATTCTGGGTTTTTTGTAATTATTAGTTTCTAAGCCTACTACGCTTATTTTTCTTTTGTGATTTTCAAAAATACACATAGCCGCAAAACTCTACATACGATTTTATGTATTTCATATCTTTTTCTCAGAATTTTTATTTAATGTTTAATTTTTGAAAATATTGTAGTATCTTGGGCATTATATTGGATCCACTTTATAACTTCGAGATAAAAAAAACCTAAAAAACACTGTAAATTTTTTGCTAAATTAAAAAATGCTGAAAAATTACGCTAAGCCAAAGTGTACATACGCTTTTGAATTGTATTGAGTACAGATAAAGTAACACCTTTTATTTTATAATTTTTGTTTATTTAGTCTTGTTTTAACATTGTGATTTGATTATTAGCAGTAGCTGAACAAAATGGAAAAAAATAAGGAAATATCAACCGACCTTCGAAAATTAGTCAGCAATCTTTCAAATGAAGGGAATTAAATGAGAAAAGACGGACAGATCTTAAATTTTTCCAAATTTACTATCCGAACTATCATTAAAACTACAAAATAATCAAAGTTTGCCACGATGGGGACGAATAGCAAGGCTTGGCGAAAGACTAAGGCACAAAATTGTAAGACAAATTGCGAAAAATACAAAGAGAAGTAGCACAAAACTGAAAGAGGACCTTAAAAATATTTATGGAATTCTTGTAGATACTAATACAATTCGCCGTTGCTTAAAGAAAGTTGTATTTTAGACCTGTATAACCAGAAAAATACCATACATAAGTCCCATAAGCAAAATTAAACGATATACTTATGCATCTTAACAAATCTAAATTTTGGGAAAGAGTTATTTTTACGGAGTATCGTAAGTTCGACATATTTGGAAACGACGGACGACCATAAACATGGATATACAGGGCAATTATGAATAAAATTCCGTGAGAAATTTCTCCCTTTTCCAATTAGAATTTTTTGTTTTCCTTATCACTTGCTATAAGTTGGAATTGTTCCCAGGGAAAAATTTCTCGCGGAATTTTATTCATAATTGCCCTCATAATGTCATATTGACTTGTATAATAAAACGTATGCAGTGCTGTCAAACATTGTGGGGACTCAGTAACGGTGTGGGAGTGCATAAGTGCTGATGGGGTTTGAGAATTAAAATTTGTTGATGGAATTATGGATGGTCGTGGTAATTTAGATATTTTAAAAAATAATTTTTTGCAGAATGTAAACAAATTGAACCCTAAAGATAAATATATATTTATGCATGATAATGACCCCAAGAATAAATTAAGGCTGGTTAAGGAATGGCTTCTTTATAAAGTAAAACCGAAGCTTCCACATCTGATCTAATCTGATCGATTATTTATTGAAGCAGAGGCGTCAAGAATAGACAGCCATCGTCTCTATCTCAAAAAGGTACAATTTTAAACGAAAAATTTAAAAATGTGTCACCGAAAACAACTAAAGAGCTGGGGGGTTATTATGTAATTCGATTCGAAACGGAAATGTGTTCGAATGTAATGTTAAACATACAAATTCGAACAGTTTCCGTTTCGAATCGAATTACATAATAACCCCCTGGTTTCTTCGATGCCTAAGAGGCTTAGAAAAGTTTTTGATCAAAAAGCAATCACACAAGCTAATAAAATTTTAAAAAATTTTACACAATATATTCAACAATACATCATATGTACACTTTTGCAATCGGATAAAATATTGAATTATAATATTTTTTGTTTGTTTAATATTGCTTATTGAAATCAAGTGTGATATTTTTATTTAATTTAAACTACTTCTTTTAAAATAAAAAAAAGTTGAAAAAATTTATGATTTTCCTTTAAAAACTAAAATTTTTTGAAAACATTAAGTCGTATGTTGACTTTTGGGTTAAGTGTATTATTAATTGTGAATTCTCATATAGTTCTTGAAAATCTGTGCATAAGATAAGAGGTTCGTGACTATTCAAAATGTATGGTTGAAGTCTACTGATGATTTGTTACAGCAACAATGAAATGCATATAGACAACGCTGAACCACCAGCAAATAAATTTCAAATTATTAACTTAAGTAAAAATTGTCAAAAATTAAAGAAGCCCTAAACAAGGCGCATTTATTAGGTGGCAGCACTACACCAGGTGACTAATGCCATTATACCAATCTAAATGTCAAATTTGGATTGTGTAGGTATAAGCCTAAAAGCATGCTTTTGTTTGGGCATCCATAAACACTTTTCGAATATTCAGTTTTGTATGGTATTTGACATTTCCTATAAGAAACACGCAATCTGACGGTACTACCCTGTTTTGAAAAGTAAGAAGGTAATTTATACCAACGAAGTACATGTGGTTGTTGCTGTTGTAATATTTGTTGTAGAATCGCGGGTACCTGATTGATGTGCCTTGGAACTAACTTTGGTCTTCTTGACCAACTTGCCGACATTAGCTGACCCAAAATTTGTTACACTGTGTAATTGTTAACCAAGCATCAACAAGTTTGGCAAACTCTGATTGGTTAAAATTTACATTTGTAAATAAGAAAGAAAAACAAGAATGTGTGCCATTGACCTTATAAGATCAAATGTGTGGAAAGCAAGAAAAGAAAAATGGGAAAAACATCAATTGGAAAAATACACACAGTCAAGACATTGTTACAACTATAAAATAAAATTTACAAAAGTGGTCAATGAATGTGCCTGAAAAGACCAAGCGGGCCATAACTTGTCAACAAATACAATAAAGAAAAAAACCTATCCAGACAGACTTAAGAAGAAGGTGATTTAAAAGGAAAACTGTATATACACCATGAAGACCAAGAATGGCCAGTCAGTCGGACGTGTTTCAAAGAGTGCTTATGAGGGAAGTGGAGCATCAGACACAACAAAAAAAAAAAAAATACAAATGACATTTTGACCTAAATATGAAAACGTTAATAAAATAAAATATCTATCCGTTGTGTGTAAATACGGTATCTGCGGGTGTTTTATTTTAGCTCAAGTCGTTTTCGGTATACATGTGTATGTATGTATGTAATTTCTTAACTTTAAAAGACCCTGTAGTAAATAAAATAATCAGTTGACAAATAACACTAGTTTAAAAATTAATTATTTTGCAACTGACTACAAATTGGTTTAAATCTCATGCAGATATCAACCAAACATATTGAATAAAAGCACACGTAAGAAATAAATAAAAGCAAAATAAGTAAATGGAAAGGAAATAAAAAACAAAAGAAGCATGTCATGAAATCAAATGTCAAATGTTGAAAAAAAAACTAATATTTTTCAATACTTAATACCTATAGGGTGTTTTTTTAAGAGGTATAGAACTTCGAATTAAAATAAAACACAAGAAAATCGTTTTAATGTCCATCAGTTTGGCTTTATTGGAAGGATAATTTTATGCCATTATGTAAATATGATTTCGGGCATGTGGCCGCCGCGGCTGGCTCGAATAAATCCAATTCTACAGGTCCAATTTTCAACCACTTTTTCGAGCATATGGGGCCGTATGTTGGCAATAACGCCACGAATGTTGGCTTCCAAGTCCCCTAACGTTTCTGGTTTGTTGGCGTAGACGAGCGACTTCACATATCCCCAAAGAAAATAATCCAATGGTGTCAAATCACACGATCTTGGTGGCCAATTGACAGGTCCATTCCGCGAAATTATGCGCTCATCGAATGTTTCCTTCAATAAATCGATTGTAACGTGCGCTGTGTGGCATGTAGCGCCGTCTTGTTGGAACCACAACTCATCCACATTCATGCCATCCAATTCGGGAACAAAATAGTCGGTTAGTTGGCTCCAATTGCTGTGCACGGTGGCGAATCGATTCATTCGGGTCCTCTTCAACACTTTGCTCTACAGCGGCAATTGTTTCTTCGGTGCGCACTGTTCGACGTCTCTGCGGATGCGTATTATCACATAGAGTAAACCTAGTGCGAAAACGATCCATGGTTAACCGAATTAATTGCTCTGATGGACGATTATGTCGACCATAAAATGGACGGAGCTTGCGGTAAACTTCGCGAACTGAACCATTATTTTCGAAATAAATTTGCACGATTTGCAAGCGTTGTTCTTTTGTCAACCTGTTCATGATAAAATGGCAAACCAAACTAAATATTAATCACTTGACAGCTGACAAAATGGCCGCCAGTTAAAAAAGTGATGCCAACTTAAAGTTCTATACCTCAATAAAAAACACCCTTTATGTATAATATTTTCTATGAGCGGTTCGTATGTATGGATGTATGTATGTACGAATTTTTTATTTTTAGTGAATATAATAAAAATAAATATTTATACATATACATACATGTACATTGTACATATATTTACATAGATATATATGAATATATACATACATATATCTGTACAGTATATAATATATGTATATCATATAAATATACATACATACATATGTATATCTTTTTTTTTTGCTATAATATTAATTAACTACAAATTGGTTGGAAAATAAGTAGTCAGTAGTCAATTAAAAAGTCATGCAGAGATGGCCAATTGACTACCGCCTATGACATGCCTATGTTAAAATAGTGAGTCGGTTATAAGGAAAAAAGTCAGTGAATCAACCAGATGTGGTTATTAAAAAACCAGTTTGAAGTTACTTACAAATGGGTTTGAGTTCCTATAGGGGAGTGAATGATTGAATATGTATATATGTGAACTATATATCAGAGGTGGTCATAAGGGGGCTCGCGAGTCGTATGCAGCAGTTGAAGGCGACTGGAGTGGCTCTTTTCCACAATATTTAACAATCATATAAGGAAAAAATTTTATAGCATACATTAATGAGACTTAAATTTTTTTAATTTCTTCTTACGAATTTGAACAAAACATAAAAAAGTATTAAAAATATACGGTATAGAAAATGTTACATAAAAACAGAACATATATTACCTTGTTGGTGCCAATTAGACACTTACGGCCCTACGTAAATATAATCAAAAATTGGCATGAAGTTAGCACAAGTGGCAAAATTAAACATGGTCTTAACGTGTTTTGCCATGCAGTGATTTTTAATGTCAAATTGTATAGAGAAACTGGTCAACACGTAGTTAAGGTGTCCTTACATGGTAATACAATGTGACATGTCAAAAAAATGCTGTAGATTATACAAAATCTTATCATGTAAAAGCAAAATGTATCAAGTAGGAGAGAATACGGATAAAAAATTTGACAAGCGGTCGGTAAATGTTTATTTTCTAAACCATTTTAGAAACTTATGTATGTATGTAACCATTAGTTTGGTTCGAACGGCTGTTTTCTATGGCTATGGTTATGTCACGTCTGATTGAGTCTTAAGGCCATAGAAAACAGCTGTTCGAACCAAACTAATGGGCAACACTGTATTTGATTATACGTGACTCGCCATAACGCCATAACTCCCACCATAGAAACCAAATGAATTTTGGTTTGGTTATGGCTATGGCATTATGTCTATGTCACGTCTAATTTAAGCTTTAAACCATGGCTGTCCATTTCACCAAACAATTGCTTAGAAGCCACACCTCATTTTATTTTATGCTCTTTTATTCAGTCGTACATGAAACAGCAAAGAGTGAACATGCGTAGCGGCTGTACTGATATTTTTCCAAATACAGTGGATAATATAAATTATAGAATAAAGAAAATACTTTTCGATATACAATGCCTTTGATAATGCCCAATGTCTTTTATATTATCAAACATATAAGAGGCAGTATAAAATGCTATTTAGAGGCGTTATTAGACTTTTCATATCAATATGGTTACATATAATGATGAGGAAAAATTAGGAAATGGTTGCAGGGGAAGAAACTAATGAAAAAAAGTTATATTTTAATTAACGAAAATAACTTTCAAGCGTAGTGACCTTATATATTGTTATGTAAGGTAGACGTTTACCGATGGAGTTTTTATTAAGGAATTTACTATTTATTTTTTAAAAAGTAAAATTTAAAATGTGCTGAAAACTTTTTAATTTTACCAAATCGGAAAATAAAAAATTCAGTTTGAACTATATCCTTTTGCCTTTTTTACAACAAAAACAAATTCTTGTGATTAAATTTTAATTAAAATCTTTGTGCCCACTTTTTCGTTTCATTGTAATTCAAATTCTCTCACCCATACAGCTGCAAAACATTTTTGGACTTCCCTGCTTTAAACCCTTCAATAATCGATTTCAATGTATTTTTAAAGAAAAATAATAATAAATAATAATAAGTAAAATATTAATTTGGTATTATTAGTGCGATTAAAAATTTTTGAACTTAAATTCTAACAATTCCCATAAAAAAGCACTAAATAAGAAATATTAATTCGTAAACGTGGCTCCCGAATTTGAAATTAGCTGGCCAGCCCTGATTATGTGCACATATGCACATAAGCATAAGGCCGGGTTTCCATCTGTGTGCCATATGCCACACAAGCGAAAAAAAAGCGTAACCAACTAATTAATAATGAAAAACTTTTAGATTCAGACATGTATTTATTGAGTTAAATAGTTTCATACATAACTAATAGACAACTTTATAGAATACAGCATGATTACAAACTGTTTAAATCAATAAATATGTACATGTCTGAATCAAACAGTTTTTCATTATTAATTAGTTGGTTACGCTTTTTTGGGCAATTGACACACAAGAAATGCCAGATGTAAACTCAGCCTAAGTTTGGAAATAATGATGAAGTGATGATAGCCTGCATAAAGATGTTTAATATTAGACGGCGCGTTTTAGCCCTTTTCTTTGCCGAAACCCATATGGGATGAAAAATAAATCTTTGTTGTTTGTTAATACATTTATACATATTTATATGATGAAATGTTTCTTATTTCTGTTGTAAATAGAAATCCAAGAGTAAGATGAGAGCCACATAACAAATATTTTATTTTAGTCGTAATATGAAAATATTTCACGATAAACAACGAATGTTTTTCAAAAGTAATGTGAACAAATTGAGAAAAATAATCTGAGGCAGCACCAAAAAAAAAAAAAAAACACAATAAATTGGGTTTAAGTTAATTAATGATGTTTAAAAAAAAAATACCAAAAGCAATTTTTTGTCATGCTCCCAAATGCAACGATGTCACATTTTGTGTATTGCGTCACTGTAACATACATATGTATGTATCTTAAGTCACTTTGCATGGCTGTTAGATGTAATACATAGTTGTTAACAACTAGTTTCATAACTGTTAATTTTACTTTCTAAATATAGATTTTAATTTATTATAAGTTAAAAAATAAGCCGTAAAGTACGCAATATTTAAATTCAAAAGTTCAACGATATATTCCCCCTTATTGTGAATGGCGTCGTCGACGTCACATTAAGACGACACTAAAAATTGTCACTTGTCTACTCTTTGTCGACAAAAATTTACTACTATTAACATGCTCCATTAATTTACATAGAGATTAGTAAGAGATTGTCAATAAGATCCAATTTTTGCCGGTTTGGACGTGACGTCGACGATGCCATTCACAATAAGGGGGATAAATCCGGCTTTAGAAATGGGTGCAAAACGGTTAAAAATAAAAATATTTAAAAACAAAAATATCGGCTGCAAAATTAGGCACCAACAAGTAAAAACTCATAAATTTTTATTTAAAATCGTAGCAAAAAAATACTCGAAAGAAGTCATGAAAATGTAGAGTTTGCGATCCGGAAGTAGTAACGCAAATTTGGATTATTTCTAATGATTTTTGTCATTGCAAGAAATTCTTAATTTCGATTTGTAAGATTTTTTAAGTTTGATATTGTGTCATTACGAGAGCCCATGAGGTGTGCTAAGCCTTGTAACGATCCGATAAAACATTGACCTTTAATTATCACAACAAGTGTGCGTATGTGCCTGAGAGGTTTCCGCTTCAGTGCCTCGTTTTTGTAAGGAATGTGAGAACCTTTCAAGCCGAAAATTTTTTTACCATCCTGTCAAATACAGGGTGACTAAGAAAGAAACTATATTTGTTGATATTTTTTGCAAGTTTCAAATTACACAGTAGACAACCCTGGTCTGTGCAGTCCCAAATAAATCTTGCTGTCCTTAGATCTTATAGCATTTTAATCATTAGATCCGTGCATTCAAGCTGCCAAACTGGCTAGTTCATCCGGAGCGATATTTCCGGGCACATTGTTATGCCTGGAACATACACATAAAAAATACAGACGAATTTATAAGCTCCTCCTTTGTTTGTTGCAGTCTGTTCAAAATCCTACAAATACGATAAACTGAAAACTTCTTAAGATACATACATATTTACATGCATATGTACATTTAATAAATTTTTTCATTATTTTATTATAATAATATAAAAGGTTTATTTATAACGAACTATATTTTTTAAAACACATCAGAGTTCGTTTTAATCGTACTTCATAGTTGATCAGCTGTTATCAAAAATTACACATGAAATAACTGCCGTTCACTAGCGGTCTCCACTAGCCATGAACTTGGTATGGGCATCATGTCGGACATCGCAAATGGCTAATGGAGACTGCTCATGTCCAACTTTCGTCCATGCTCTGACATCATTGCCCGAGCATATGTCTGAGCAAATATGTTCGCCATGAGATTTGACGTCCGCAACCAATTGCAATAGAAAGAAAAGAGACAGAACAAAATTGGTAAATATTCCATCTCTATTGTACTACCGCAAAATACTTTGAAATGCCTGAACATCGACATCGCACGTGTTCACCACAACAAGAAGGTTGATGAATTTTTCACAGTTGCTCTGCCGGCGTCATGTCCAAGTCGATGGCTAGTGTAGACGTAGGGTCATATTACATGTTTTTCATGTTGCTTCAACATGTTGCCAGATATATTTTATGAATTCTGAGAACACTACTACGGGATTTACACGATGACTTTTCCCCCTGCATTTTTCTTGAATTCTCTTTTATGTTGCTACCCCTTTGATCACCTTTGTACCCCTTTTTCAATAAACTCTAGAAAAGTCACGGTAAAAAGTCATATTGTAAAGAAATTCTGAAAACACTGAAGCGAATTGTTGAAAAATAATTTCTTCTCTTCTTCTACTTCAGCTATTATTTTTTCAAAGAATGTTTTAAGAAAAATGAAAAAAGATTCAAAACCAAATAGAAATGTTAGTTGTGAATTTAAAAATTTTGTTTGAGGCTTTTAGTTCATTTTGTTTATTGATGCAATTCTCAATAACATTTTGAAAGATTTTCTGTAAATATATGAAGTTTTTGTTTCAAGATGACGAGTTTCCCAAAAAACCAAAAAAAAAAAAAAATTAAAACTCAAACAGAATTTTTATTGTCATTGTTTTACAAAAATTTTAATTTCATTTCCCTTTATATTACACGCAATTCCTTTTCTGATTGATTTTTCCCCCATGATTGAGATGAAATGCTTGCAGACGTCAAAAAATTTAATAAAAAAAATCTATCTTCCTAGCATTTATGTTGTAAAGACGCGTGTTTATACTGTATGAACGTCAATAAAAGTCACAGAGAATAGAGACAATACAAATGAGCATGACTTTATGTAGAAAATACAAAAGAGAACGTCAAAAAGGCTGGTAAAAATTGCATAATGCAAACTTGCAACTTGCTTTCTATTTTTCGGTTTCAAAAGTAAAGTTAAACGAAACACGCATAAAGGTTTGATTTCGATAAAACTTTTATTTCATTATAATTGCAATTGCATGATACTGGTGGGCAATAGACGTCGATAAAACGTGATATTATACCATCTTGTTCAAACTACATAATAATAATAACAATTTAAATATAAAGATTTATAGGGTCTCTTCTCTTCTTTTAAATAAATTTTTGCTTTTTGATTAAAAACTTAAATTCTAAAAAAATTATGATGAAACAGTTAATATATCGTCCAATCATTCATATAAGCCTTCAATTAAAAGACTAATGATTATGCTACCTTTGCACAGTTAAAATACTGCGGCCATTCAAAATTATTCAGTGGTCAGGTTAAACTTTTTATAAACAGAAATTAGTTCATAATCTTTAATGCAGGCCAAAAAAGTCGGTTATCAGTTATCGTGCAGCCATGGCGTTCAGAATTGACGGTTTCTTCGGATTACCCGCCACACTTTCACTAACGATGATGCAAAGGCCTGAATTTCTTTATACATAATTTTGGCAATTCCTTGTACAGTAGGTCGATAGTCATAATCAGCCCGTATTTCTCTAAAAGTGGCCACCACTTTTGAACCAATACTTTTGTAGTAAGTTTTAACTATTTTTACGCATTCTTTGATTTTTTAACTATCCAGATTCTTAAATGGCAAACATTTCACTAAATATGTACATAAGTGACACTTCATATGACAGATATTTAACAATTAGCACACCAGCGGTTTTTAAATCATAAAATGGATAACACTGCTTTAATGAAGGTATGTTTCTAAAAGATTTATTTATTAACCCCCGACCAAAAAAAGGGGTTTTATAAGTTTGTAGTGTGTGTCTGTGTATCTGTGTCTGTACAAGTCCACGAACAGACCAAACGGCTGAACCGATTTTAAATTAGTTTTTAGTGTTTGAAAGGTGACTTGATCGAGAGTGTTCTAAGCTATGTTTAAAGAAAATCGGTCCAGCCGTTTAGGAGATATAACATCTTTTCTGAATAAATCGGGGGTTTTTAAAATTTTTAATTTTTGTTATTTATTGAGTTCTAAATTTTGTTTAATATAAACATTTAGAACTATAAGAACAAAACTAAACATACTCTTTTATATTTGCTTATTTTTATTTTTGGAAAAAATATTTACTCCATTTACATTGAACTTCGCCTGTAATGAACAATATACATACATAGTATTTGTGTACATATACAGTTCGTGTTAATCCCACTCCACTGTGGATATATGTATACATATTGCGTTACATACCGTCGCGTTAATATAGAAAGGCACTAACTCATTATTTCTTTTTAAATCGAGTTTTTCTATATTTCGATAGAAGAACCATCTAATGAATCGAAAAAATTCAAAACTCTCGATTTCGAAAACATAATAAGTTAGGGTCTTTCTATATGAAGGTAACGATATGTACATATTTACATAATTTATGGCATTATAGCTATCAAATATTAACAAAATAAATGTGGGAGTGTAGAGTTATAACTGCAGGTAGCAAGTATATACATATGTATGTTGCAACAACAAAATGTATATAAAATATTTATCAGAAACTTGTTAACAGGCGATACAACACATTATTTTATTAAAGGCAAAGATTCGTTTGAAAGGGAGTGTCACCTCCACAAAAAAAAAGAAAAGAAAAAATTTAACATATGAATTCAAATTGGAAAAAGAAATTCATAATACTTACTAACAATAGACTTAGGTATAGAAACTTTGGAAGTAAATAAATTAAAAGAAAAACAAGCCAGCGAAAGAAATGTCTACTTGTATGATAGGGGAAACATTAACAATTTATATTTTAAAATATATGAGTATTAATGTGGATTCACATAATTAAGTATTAATTATCGTTAAAAAGATAGATATTGCTGAAATGGCGCGTCGCTTATTTTTACAACGACAGTTTAAATATTAAAGTCAAACTGGCTGGGGGTTTTTTATACTGAAGCAGAGTAAAAAAAAAGAGTCGTTACGAAACCTACATTTACTAAATATGCAGCCACCAATATCAAAGATAAAAAAAACAAATAAAAAGATAACAAATCTATAATTATATACATAAATACATATTAGTGTCCTGCACAAGACATCTTATAAGAACTTTCAAGACATGAGGAATTTTTCAAATGCTCTATCACTACAGCGAAATCTTATAATACAAACGTTAACAACACTGTTTGCAAGAAATTTGTTTGAGTATTGTAGGTATAAGAGTAAAGAAGAAAACACTTCGTGACGGAAGAATTTGTAATTCTTGCTTCTTTCTACGAATGTGCGCGTGTACAAACGTCATGCATGTATGTGTGTATGATTTTTTATTTTTCTGCGCACATGCAAAGGCACACACATGCATTGACATTAGTTGTATGCGGTTAATCACATAATAGCTTACCATCTACATATTACACATACACACACTCAAACGTACAATATGAAAAATAACAAGCATACACTAATCAACAGTACTTCTTTTGAGTATTTGTTACAAACAAGCTGTCTTGGCGACATCGCTTGTTAACACTGATATACACGTACACCAATACATCCATCGTGCTACGCTTATAGTACGACAGCATTTATTATTGGTTTAGTATAATACATGCGACGTGAATAGATTTAAAAAACGTGACGTATTTACATTTAAAGACTGTTTAAGCAGGTCTCTAATACATATGTACGTACTTTTTTTAGACAAAGACGGGCTCGTGAGTAACTTTTCGGTAACGATCATGCTTGCTCACAAACAAAGTCTATGTATTCATACACGTTTGCACAAGTTTAACAAAACATATGAAAACTTCAGCTGCATGTTCCTTCATCACAACCAAAAAAAAAAAAAAAAAAAAAAAAAAGACGTAGAAAATGGATATGAAAGAAGGATTTGTAGTGACACTGCAATGCCTCAAACTTGGCGAAAAAGTTGTGATTTTAGTTTTGGCGTGCCATTGCAGGTTATGCGTTCACATTAAAAAATTTCTCGTCAGCCAGATGCCTTTACGGCCTTATCTCACGGTGGTCTTAACAACCATCGCCCCCAAGCACCCTTGGAAAACACCATTTGACTTACCAATAACACATAGGTTGCAATCTTTGAACATAGTTATCGCTGTATGTAGTACTAACAAGTACCTTGCTGCTAAGACCGTAGTCGAAACAGTTTCTGTTGAATGACAACAGCACTTAGAATAGTGTCTGGCTGACCGCGTGACGCTAATCACTAGCATTGATTTAACACTGGGAAGCCAAGACTACGATTCTTAGTGATCACACGCCGTGAGTGTAATTGCTTACATCCACAGCGATGTCTCCAAGATAATTCCTCACCATTTACCGGCTCAGCTCAACCACTCATCAGACCCAGACGAATGCCTGAGCCAACACAATAAACTACCTACTCCACACAGCTCAACATCATCCATTAAATCCCGTGAGTTTGGACCAAATCGACTTTATAGTAAATGATCACATTGACACGTTACAGCCATCCAACTCCTAGGGCAGGTCGACTGTCGGGCTACCGGCACCCGTGGTACCATATTTAAGCATCTGGTTAGACCTCGAAGTTCCTTCCGAAAGGCTTCACCTCTATCGTCTTTTGAACTCAGGGCAGTTCCAGGTGGCGCTGCACCTGCTCGACAACATAGCAGACCTATTTCGTTTTATAAATATGTGCACATCCGTTCCTCTGTTGCCAGAGATTGGGTAGTAGCACATAAGTTCTATGGATAAAAAGCCAAAGGTACCCCGAGGAATAAAGCCAATTTACGTCGGATGAATTCCCGGGGTTGTCACACCCGTAATCTCATAAGTGATCCCCCTGAGGGAAGCTCTCGTCAGTAAAATTAGTGTTTATAACCAATGAAATTTGCTACAGCGATACCAACTTCAGGCCGAGTCACATAGAATCCATCATACGTCATACCTCGCCTTTTTCAACTGACATTAACGCAACGACGGATAGACAGAAAAAACTAACAAAATTTCGTTTTCAGTAATCAAATTCATTGGACCAGTAAATATTTTATGTGAATGCGGACCTACAAATAATTTTGTAAATTCTGATAACAATATTGTAAAAATTTAAATTCAACAGAGTTCGGTTGAGGAAATTTGTTGTTTAAATGCGTTCGTGTTTATCTTGTTTGTTGATAGGTACAACTTGAGACGATTGTCAGATTTTACAATATTGTCAGAACTGGCAATGTACTGGCAAATTAAAAATTGCCAGCACTAGGTAGATTGCCAGTTCACACGTTTGTATTAAACTCTCCAGAAAATATTACAATTTAAATGACAATAAAAATTTTCAGTTGACGCGGTTGCCATATGCAAAAATTGTCAGATCTGTTTGCTATGCGTTGCCAGACTCAAAGCATTTGCTAGAAATTACTAAATATCAATTGTTTGTGATTGTGTAAATGTAAAAAGTGAAAATATAGGTTATTATGTATTATAAAGAAGCAATTGCAATAATTATTTATATTTTTGCATTTTTTTTTTCTTTAAAATCAAGCGTGTGCAGAGTTGCCCAGAGAAAGAATTCTCTTACAATGACGCCATTGTCAGGTGCATAAACTCGGTTGTAAGAACTTTTTAGCACATTTTAATGACAATAGGTGTGTTCCATAATTTTCGTACAAGTTCGGACAAAAAACCATAATTGCACATCTTTAAATTCTAATCTTGCTTACTTACATTACATTAAATTTAATTTAACTAATTTTAGTCGCTTAAAACGCATAACATTACAAAAACAAGAATTTTGCAACATTGACAACAGCTGTAAAAAGTGAATAAAAATGAGTTCGAAAAAAAGAAAAGTTACGTGAATTATATATGCACTAATGTACTTACGACTTCAACGTTGTTCAAAAAACCTTCCATTTTGCTTTTTAATAAATTTGTATGTAAAAATGTTAATGTTTGTGAAGATAAATTTAACTAGCAGAGACAAAAACCAAAAAAATTTTACAGAGCTCATTTTGCAGTTAACAGAGCACTGTTAACCACCTAACAGTCCTAATAAAATATAGGAGTATGATTTCGATGGCGAAATCCAGGAACAGGGACTGATACTATATCCAAAAGTTAATGGAAAATATTGTCCGAGATCTGAATAATGAAATTATACTAATGGAATATACAACAGATATATCAATAACACAGAAACTTAATTTTAAAAAAGGTCCTATTTTGGAACGAAAAGTGGTCATTATGGGAAATAGAAGAATTCTACTATATCCCACTATATAGAAATGGTGCTCCTGGTGGTTCTTTAAAGAGCAAATGAAATCGCATTTCTCTAACTATTTTGGGAGTTTGGACAAATTAATTTGAAAAAAGTGATTTTTGAAGAAGATTTTCTGGAAATTAGTGGTCATTGTGCGAAATAGAAGAATTCTACATATATCCCACTATATATAAATTTGCTCTTTAAAGAACCACCAGGATTACCATTTCTATATAGTGGGATATATGTAGAATTCTTCTATTTCCCATAATGACCACTTTTCGTTCCAAAATAGGACCTTTTTTAAAATTAAGTTTCTGGGTTATTGATATATCTGTTGTATATTCCATTAGTATAATTTCATTATTCAGATCTCGGACAATATTTTCCATTAATTTTTGGGTATAGTATCAGTCCCTGTTCCTGGATATTTCGATTAATCGTGTTGCATACATGTAAATACTGACAAGTAACCGACAAACAATAAATTACAAATGAAATTAGAGCAAACAATTTATTGAGACAGTAAAATATATGTATTTACTGAAATTAAATTTTATTTCAAACAAACATTTGTTTGAAGATTTTTTTGGGGTAAAGTTGGCACAATGAATATATACATATACATACTTTGTTGACGGAAATATTTGAGCAGTTTTAATATGTTTTTTGTACATTTCTTATGCCCCTATTACGGTTTACAACTCAACTGAGTTTAGTTGAAATTGTAACAACTTAACCTTAAAATAACTTAACTGTTTTTTGGTATTCTGAATTACAACTAATTTTAGTTGTATTCGAAACAATGCTCGAAAAGAAAAGATTTTCATCTATGCTGCGTTTTTTGAAACCATAGTCGCCATAACAAAACATTTTAGTTTTAGTTTTGGCCTTGTATTCTTTTTAGATTTCATGTTTTATGAACGTGGCAACAATATTGGTTGACAAATGGGATTGGTTGGCGTCTGGAGTAATGAAGCAAAACTAATACAACACTCGAAATAAAAACCAAAATACAACTGATAAAAAACAGTTGTGTGATGGTGAAAAAAATTGTAATTCATAATAAAAATAAACTATCCATTTAGTTGTAAATCATAATACGGGCCTAAAATTTCTTTAGTTTTATTGACAGAAATTTAATATCCGACAGCCTTCTGCCTAACTGAAATTGATATCTGCCACGTTCCCCATCTAGTTACTATAGGATGTATCCGTATCATATCATTTGATGCTTTTCATTAAAGGCTGAAACACGCAAAGTTGCTTTCAAAAGCACTTTATATCCACATGAAATTAATGCGGAACCGGTAGAGAGCGCTGAAAAAGAATTACACAAATATTTTTGGGTTTAAAAGGGCTATTATCCCATGCTATTTTTTTAATTTTCAATGGTATTGGTATTCTTGACTTAACCCAAGGTATATCGAATACCTCTTTTTTTCCTCTTTTTTTTTTGTTACACAGTCGTAAAAAGTGCTGCTTTTAAATACTTTACAACTAATAAAAAAAAATTAGATTTATAACATGAAAATACTAAAAAATGTATTAAAACTATACATTTATAATAAAATATGCAGAAATATGTATTTATTATAAAATATTCAAAAATATGCACTAACAAATCGATGCCATTTTGTCACAAATTTGTTGATTCGCAAAGATATGTTATTTACTATATTTGTGATTTGAACGGGCTACGGTTCGTATTGCTTTTTAAGCCAAATTACATGTGATAATTATTAATGAACAAATAACAACGTTGATCTAAGACCAACGACAGAAAACATGTATTTACATGAAAATCCTTTCCCTAGTTATGACATTTTGCATTCATAATATCACACTTGCGCGTATTATTTGAATTTTTTACATGTTATTTGTACTTGAATATCAACTGCAGATGGTGGTGCTGCCGTCTCCAAAATAATTAAGTAGCCGGCTACGAGGCGAAAAATTCTGCAAGCGGCATTTGAAGTCGTGTGTTCGTGTAACCTACTGTGGTGAATGTGTTTAATGCTTAACTAACTACACTCTAAAGGCCCAACTATAATATGAATAAGCTGGCTTAAGCTAATGTCAGAATTGAACGATAAGTCTGTCAAATGCTTAAACAGTTCAGATTTGACTTTTAGGTGGCCACAATGTACTTACATGCATTTAAGTATTCTTTAGCCACAGCTGCACATCTAGGTATTGTCAATAATTTTGTAGTAATTTTGTTTCTTCTCATAACTCCTAAATGAATGCAATTTAATCAAAATAACTTGAAAGAATGTTCTAATCTATTAGAAATTCACATATAAATATATCCATCACCTTATTACTTGTTTTATTTGTTTTGCCTACTAAAAAGTATAGGGTGTTTTTTTAGAGGTATAGAACTTCGAATTGAAATAAAACACAAGAAAATCGTTTTAATGTCCATCAATTTGGCTTTATTGGAAGGATAATTTTATGCCATTAATGTTTAAATATGATTTCGGGCATGTGGCCGCCGCGGCTGGCTCGAATAAAGCCAATTCTACAGGTCCAATTTTCAACCACTTTTTCGAGCATATGGGGCCGTATGTTGGCAATAACGCCACGAATATTGGCTTCCAAGTCCCCTAACGTTTCTGGTTTGTTGGCGTAGACGAGCGACTTCACATATCCCCAAAGAAAATAATCCAATGGTGTCAAATCACACGATCTTGGTGGCCAATTGACAGGTCCATTCCGCGAAATTATGCGATGGACGATTATGTCGACCATAAAATGGACGGAGCTTGCGGTAAACTTCGCGAACTGAACCATTATTTTCGAAATAAATTTGCACGATTTGCAAGCGTTGTTCTTTTGTCAACCTGTTCATGATGAAATGGCAAACCAAACTAAATATTAATCACTTGACAGCTGACAAAATGGCCGCCAGTTAAAAAAGTGATGCCAACTTAAAGTTCTATGCCTCAATAAAAAACACCCTTTACAACAGTGAATATACATAAGTAAATACATGTGTGTGTGTGTATGTGTGTATTGTAAAACAGACAATGAAAATTAAAGTTTTGCTTTATTTTCCGAGTTTAAAATAAGAAACAAAAAAATATTTAAAATCAATGAATATTTTCTGCTGATGCTTGCTTGAGTTTTAAAAATGCACAAACTGTTGTTTCTGTACGGAATGTGCGTTCAGTTTGGCACTTTACTTAAGCAAATGACATTTGACGAAACTTGACGAAAAGTTTCATTAAGTACATTATAGTTGCACACATACGTGTTGTATGTAATCGCACAGTTGCTTAAGTTTGCTTATTCATATTATAGTTGGACCTTAAAACATTAGCCCAAATTTAAGATCATATTTTTGTCTAAATTGTTGTTGAAATATTCTTATTGTCTAAATTTATATCGATTGTGTAGTTATTTGTATCAAAAAAACAATATTTATCTCATTTTACACAAAAATATAAATCTGCTTTTAGATGTGTTTATTTTTAAACAAAATGTGCTTAAAAAACAGCTACATATGCCTAAATAACGTCAAAATGTTGAAAACTAAACATATGTGCGTAAAGCAGCAGAAATATGTTTAACAAGAAGAAAGAAGAAGCTCAAAAGTACACATGTTCTAACAGAAGCACGCCATATTAATATAAAATTAATTAAAATTAAAATAAAGCTATTTTTAAATAATAATTGTATGTGTTTTATATAAATAGTGATAAGTTAATATTGTAAATAATGCACAAATTGAGTAAAAAAATTATTAAATTAAAGCTTTGAGTTATGACAGTATTGTTAAACAAGTGCGATATGTATACATACTTATGTTAGAAACAAAATTACTCAAATTTTAGAAATTTATTTTTAATTTTTATTCAAATTCTAAAAATTACATGTAAAATTTAAAGCAAAACGTGAATTTTTTATGTTAATTCAGTAAACCTTTTTATCAATAAATTTAATTAAACACATGTATTAAATGCATTTTTATTAAAACATATTTTAAAATTAAACACAAGGGGGAAACTAAACACAAATTGCGTAAAATTGATAAACATATTTTGTTCAAAATTAAACATATAGTGTTCAAAAATCAACAAAACGTTGAAAAAATATAGTTGTGTAATTTTAGGTCGAAAGTAGTCTGTAAAGTGTTGCCTACTATTATTGACGTAATTTTCAACAAAAGTGTTTTAGAGTGTAAGGTACTATCAGCGGCTAACCACCAATACTACTATACCACCAAATTCAGACTTAACCTTGTATTGTTATCAACGGCTAACCACCAATACTAATGCAATACTACCACCTAATTATTATCAGCGGCTAACCACCAATAATAAAGGCTCAGTTAGCCGACTGTAATGTAATGTAACTGTAACGTAGGAAACAGCTGACCGATATTTATATATGAAAATTAGATTACGTTACATTACATCTCTATAACCATTTTCATTACTTTTCACATAACAATATCGATCAGCTGTTTTCTGCTGTTGCAGTTACTTCACATTACAGTCGGCTAACTGAGCCTTAATTCACTACCAAAATTGCCTACTAGGATAATACACCTGTCACGGTTTTCAACTTTTAAAATAGTTTGGTTGGGATTGATAAATTTGCATTTCCATTCTCCACTAAGTTAACAGTTGACTTTTCAGTTGTGTTTTGGTACTGTCATTTACAACTATGCGTAAGTTTGGTTGAGAAATGCGTTGAGTATACACAACTGCTTTTTAGTAGTTGGGTGTGTGGTTGGGTTTTTCTAGTTAAAGGTTGGTGCGATATAAAAAGCAGAAAAAGTGGAAAAATCGTAGTTAGAAATATTTGTTATGCCTAATAACAATATTTTTAGCAATTAAATTTAAAGAATTCGTTCGCTATTTTGATTATTCCTTACCTTTGGGTAGTTCAAGAGGGTTGGAATCATCACGAATTTTTCTTCTGATATGCAGCATATCTACAATTGCGACTTCGTTTTCGTCGTCATTAAATAAATCTATACATATTTGTGTCCATTTGGTATGATTTCTTTGAACTAAAACACAAAAATTATAATTTTTCTAAAACTTTGTGCTTTTTTTTCTTCTGTCAAACTTGATATTTAAAGTTGGCAACGCGATGACAATTTCAACTAAAAAGCAGTTTTGGTTCATAATACTAAAACACAGTTTGGTCGTGTGTAAGTTTGGTCTACTCTTAGACGACCAAACTGAATTTAGTTGAGAACCGTGATAGGGCCATAAATTCAATTCAGCGGCTAACCACCAATCTAATTTATCTTACCTACTCATGCCCTCGACACTAATGGTGTTTTCTTTTCTAAAAGAAAAGTGTAACATATATGCAAAATTTTTAAATTCTCACCTGATTTTTAAGAAGTGTTGCATATTTTACGTTTACAAAAGAACAATTTTCCAACAAGTTTCGGCATAAAACAATCACGAACTAAAAAATGATTTATTTTTTTCATAGACAATAACAAAAACAGCTGCTAATATAATGTATGTAATGTGTTGAACATGTAGTATTTTTCTTCTTTTTAAGGGTAACATCATGGGAAAAGAACGCGTTCAATTTTTAAAATAATACATGCCTTTCAGAAAAGAACACAAAGAAATGTAATGCAGCATATTTCTCAGAAAAGAAAACGCCATAACTCTCCTTTAATGTGCACAGCAGCTCCTTTTATACTAATTTCATATGGCTGATCTCACAGTTGTAACACAAGCGGCGTACATAGTCATAATGGTTGTATATAATTGTATGTTTGCTATCATTTCATGTCATTGGACACTAATCGGTGTCATCATGAAATCCGTTAAGTTTAAATATTTGAATATAAATTCTTGTCAATAGTTACTAATTAAAATAAATCACAAGCAGGCATTATCTTGGAGTTTCACTAGTGAAATAGGATTTAAATGTGTTTGATTTGATTTTACAAATAAATCGATAATAAGGATGAAATCAAAAGAATTCTAATAATAATAATTTGTATAATATTGTGCGATAAAAACGAGGTACTATCGTCACACAACAAATAGTAAAAATCATATTTCATCAAATTTCTACCTCACATACGCAACATGTTTTATTTGTGTTATAGATTTTGTCAGCTGATCCATCAGCTCACGATACGAGTCAACCTATTCTACCATTAGTCTCATAGGTGAGAATTGTAATGATCATACATTGCGCTGCTCTTTTGCTAAACATTACGTTTTCACAAAACGTTTAAATTTATTACTGCAACGTGCACTTATTATTTTTAATGACTTTTGTGACAATACCACAAAGTATACAGAGATGTCACGAGACGGAAGATAAGGGTAATTTTCTGTTTACCTCGTTCTCTGTTAAATTTTGTCGGCAACGGTATTTATTAGCTGTGTTAATTGGTAAGTAGTAATACACTACAATATCAAATAAACTCTATTTTTTCTTCTTTTCCACGAATTTTAAAAAACCGGATTGGAGCTTTTTTTACCTATCACTTCCTTCACTTCTGTGTATTCTGTGACAATGCTAACCAAGAACGGTGGTGGTTTATTAAAAATGCCACCATTCCTCGACTTCACCTTTACTACACTGAAAGAATTTTTTTCATAAGTTCTATGAATTTCGACATTAATCCAATGAAAAAATTCATTAAAATTCAACCAACGTCAGGCTTCGTTCGATTAATGAAACCAGTTTCATTAAAATTATTTTAATGAAAACTTCGTCAAATATATTAAACAGTGTCATCAATGCAGTGCAATAACTTCACCGAAACAACGAAATAGTTTCATTAAAACAACGAAATAATTTCATTAAAATAAAATAATATCATTTAAACAATGAAATAACTTCATAAAAGCAATGAAATATGTAACTCTATTAAAACAATGAAATAACTTTAATATTTATTTATTATATCTATTATATTTACGTATCGTTGCCAGATTAATAAAACTCATATCTGAAGAAGCGGGAAAATACCAGCGAAACATTGGATGAAATAATGTAATAATAGATTTTTATTTACATCAAAATAATAATAATAAATAATAATCTGTAATATCAAGAAGAAACAGCTGTAAATGTTTCTTAAATATGAAGCGTTTTCTTAATAGGTTAGGTTAGGTTAGGAAGGGTGGTGCTTTACCGCACCTCCACTCGGAGACCCAATTGGGTCCATTGTGGTTCCCTTCTGTTGCCCATAAAAAAGTAATATTCACCCTCCCATTTGCAGCCAAAAGTGAACTTATTATCCATCACTAAGCCACCGAATTCCCATAATAAAGCCCCTTAAGTCCTCTAGTTTACCCTTCCCAACTTCAGTAATGTTTTCATGGAAACGTCTGCTCAGCCATCTAAGCCTATGACGTTGCAGCTTCGGGCAATGACAGATAATATGTTCAATGGTTTCTGGTTCCTCTTCATACCCGCACATCCTACAAAAATCTGGAGTTCCAGTCTCCCAAATGCTGGTTCTTGCTCTGACCGAGTAGTGACCAGTCAGCACGCCTATCACGATTCGCATCGCCTTCCTATTCATGTCCAGTAGTAGTTTAGATCTTCCTGAGTCCAGTTTTGGCCAAAATCCCCTCGAGACTCTACAATCCTCCCTACTTCGCCATGAATTGTTGGTCCTGCTTTCTACCCAATCGCTGAGTTCCTTATAATAATGACCTATCGGTAATTTCACCGATCTGTCCGACAATCCCACATCCAACGCCGGCCCTATTCTTGCCAGCTCATCGGCAATTTCATATCCCTTATCACTGCTGTGGCCTGGATCCCAAAATAGTGTGACACTTTACTTTTCCATAAGCAAATTGAGGGTCTTCTTACGGTCACTAACAAGTTTCGATTTGACATTGTGTCCCTTCAAAGCTTTTAGCGCTGCCTGGCTGTCGACGTAGAAGGTGACCTTCTCACCTTCAGCTACATTCCTGGCCACCAGCTCCGGGGCTCTAAGAATCGCCGAGATCTCAGCCTGGAAAAGACTACATTCATTCGGCAGTCTGAAAGAACTACGAATGTTAGTTCCCGATATATAGACACCAGCTCCCGTGCCTTCCCCCATTTTTGATCCGTCTGTAAAGACTGCACTACCCTCACACAGCCTATCGGATTCGACCCAATAGTCCCTATCCTGAATTACCATTAAGGGTGTTCTACTAAAATCGATCTCAGCGACCTTATAGTCCGTAAACCCAGGGGTTACGGATTCCTGGTCACCAAAACTGATATTATTTAAGATTGATGTGTGACCTGATATTCCTGTCCTCACCAAACCTTAATAATTAGAAAATATTGTTGTCATAAATCCAATGAAACTAGAATACCAGCGAATCAATTCCAATGAAATTCTTTCACAATATTCGTGAAATTTTCAGTAGATAAGTGAAATTATCATTAGATTTTGTGAAAAAATCTAATGAAATTGATTCGTTGGATTTATGAAGCAAAATTCTTTCGATGTAATGAATACGCATAAACCATTAATTTCACTAAATCTTTTATTTTATTTATTATTATATTTTTTATACAATAACAAGGTTCCATAGGAGTAGAGAGAAAAATATCTGGAGAGTCATAACATTCCTCTTTGATTTTATGAAAAAACTTAGTGTGTACCTCGAAAACTAATAAACCTGTAAAAGAATTTAATTTGATAAGGCTCTTATCATAAGAGCTTTAAATATACATACTCGTATGTGTGTATGTGCATATTTTAAAAACAACCTTGAACTTGTCCATTTCGTAAACCCCTACAAAATAAATGAATCATTCACACACGAAAGTCCAACATTTGCTCATAAATTTAACAAAGTTAAAGCTGGAAATTGAGTTTGTTTATATTTTTGTTTCACATGTTTTATAAAAATTGCGCTGAATCTTATCGAAAATATAAAAACAAACACTTATTTACTACAAAAGAAAAAAAATTAAATCTTAATATTTGCTAAAATATAAGCATATTCAGTGCAAGAAAATATATGAATATTTGAAAAGAAGTCATGGTAGGCATTTATTTACCCCGTTTTGCAGTCGTCTCGATGAAAAAGAATTAAAACTTGCAGAATAAGTGAAGACTTGGCAAAAGATAAGATAAACTCGACGTCATGTTTATAGTATTGAAATGTGATCTCAACATATATGACGCGCAAAATAGAAAGGGACCTAAGGGTAAAAATCGGTTTTGTGCAGGAGAGCCATTTTAAAGATTTAAATACGTGTATCTTTGGTGTTCCATCACATCATAAAACGCGCATATCTCTGGGAGGGAACACTTTTGGGGCATGGGATCTGTCTCATTCGATGCTCAGATGTTGTCCACATCAAAAAAAAAAAAAAAAAAAAAAAAAGTGAAAATTGAAAATTGATTTTTTTTACCCTTAGGTCCCTTTCTCTATGCGCTGTCACATATACATATAAACTTATTTTCTTAAGCATTTATTATGCAGAAATAAAATAAAAAATATTTTAGAAAATTCATTGAAAGAAATTAAAGTATTGAACTATCGAAATAAATTACATATAGTTTAGTCTAATACTGAACCGAAACCATCTGCGTTAGTCTCCGTTTGTACTATGCAAGTCTTATTGCCAATACGTTTTGCATTCTCATTCGTAATGTAAAAAAAACACACACACATGCATAGATTTGTTTGGTTCCAACAGCTGTTTTCTATGGTTATGGTGATGGCACGTCTGATTGAACCTTTACCCTGCCCATAAAGCTTATGCTGACCATTTATGTCATTCCTTTAACTAAAAAATCAAAGTTTAAAAACGTTAAGGGAAATATGTACTTTAAGAAATCGTAATTTTATTATTATATGAAAAATCTGTGCAAAATTTTGGCATATTTTCCTGCAAAAATAAGTTTATTTTTACACTGATACATACATACAGTGGTACAGAAAACTCTACATACCCCCCAAAAAATGCATTTTATGAAACACTTTAAATTTTTTATCATTAAAATTCCTGGCTGGCTATCATTCCTTGTAAAAAATAAAACTATTATAAAACAAATAATTTAAAAAAAAAAAGAAAATATTTATGAAAAAATAAAAAAATTTAGCATTTAATGCACAGAAAAGTATACATACTCCATAGTTTATTGTTCTAGTTCATAAAAAATATTTATAGTTTTATATTCTTTTGCACCTTCTTTGCTCTCTTATACGACATTTAACTGATTTTTTCATAAAATATACCAGTTTACCGGTGTTTCTCGAAGAAATTTTGTACCATTTTTTTGACAAAAGCATTTTTAGGTTTTTCTTATCCTGCAGTCCGATTCGCCCCATAAATTTTCAACGGGGTTTAGGTACGATGACTGGGGAAGAGAATGCAGTTGTTTTGACACTTGTACAACACAATTCCTTTAAACTGGCCGCTGTGTGATTTGGGTCGTTATCTTGTTGGAAGTACCAGCTTCCAAGTAGACCCATTTTGTCACCATCAAATTATAATTTAATAGGTTCAAATAATACATAAACCGATCCATTGCTGTATCAATAAAAACTAAATTTCTAGACCCAGCCGGCGAAATACAACCAAAAACCACAATAGAACCGCGTCAGTGTTTTATTGTGGGCATCAGGTTTTTATGTTCTAGCTCTTCATTCTTTTTGAGCCAAACTGTGCTAAACACAACATTTTTTAAAAAGTTTTCATCTTTATTTAAATGTTTAAGCAAATTCCATATGGCCTTATTAATATCGCTTATTAATGGTTTTTTCCGAAGCACTCGGCTCTGATAACCTCCACTTCCCAATACACTGCGTAGTGTTTCTGGATGAAGATTGACAATCATAATTTTTCTACTATGCCTTTTTGCTATATTAACAGCAGTTGTCCTGGAATGTTTGTCAATTTCTTTCAATATGCGTGGTTTTATACGTCGAGTAGTTTTTGCGGACGGCCACTTGGCCTACTATTGTTATTTTTATAAGTTCTTATAACGGTTTGTATACTAGACTTTTACCGTCCAATAATATTCGAAATTTCGCGCAACGATTTTACATTCTATATTTATGATTTTCACAGGCTAAAGTTCGTATCGCTTTTTAAGCCAAATTACATGTGATAATTATTAATGAACAAATAACACCAAAGTCTGTTGTAAATATTCTGACTAACAACACATAGTTGAACGGAACAGCCAGCCGTTTTCGAAGGCCACTAAACCTTCATCATCAGCGTTCTTTCGTGTTTGGTCCACTGTGTGTGGTGTCAGTTGATGTAGATTTCTGCTTTATATACTTAGCATTATTGCAAAGAGAATATGTGAATTGTTTTGATTCATCGTATTTCAATTTGCTGAAAGCTTTTTTGTATTGTAAGCTCAATTTTACCATCTCTATATTTACAACAGTCTTACCATTGTCGTTTGTTCTTTTACTAATTATACACATGTTAGTTAATTTGCTTACTTTTGTTCTACTTAAGACAAACTTTTTTGGTTTGTTACTATTAAATATATTTTTATTTAATTTTTGCCACAAGCCCATGGCTATTACGAACTTTAGCCTGTTAAAGTCATAAATATAGAAACAAATGGAGTTCGAATAATAATTAAAATTAACTAAGATTTTACATTCTTTTGATGCTGAACAATCACATTTCTAATATCTAATCTTATTTCCTTAACTTTTGGACACATTATTATTTAAAATTAAAAACGACTGATTACTCTTCTGTGCAGTAAAATTTTATTTTCTTTAAATTATTAATAAATATATTTTTTCCAAATATTTTTGCTTCTGGAAAAAGTTTTATGTCTTACTAATTATGATATAATGTAGTTTTTGTTGATAAAAACTGTAAAGTTTCGCTTAAAAAGCATTTTTTCGGGAGGTATGCAGAGTTTTCTGTGCCACTGTACATACATATACACGAATCATTATGAGTAATACGAAACTATTGAACTAAATTGTGACAAGATGTTTCATAGAAATACTTGCCGTAATTCGATATTATGTGGAAATAAAAAATAGAAACTAGAATAACAAAGTCATTGTCTTCAGTATAAAAGACGTTTAGTTTAAAGGTTTTTACGTACATACATAAGTACATAGGTAAATACATAGATACATAAATGTAATAACTTTTATAAGTGCTCATACATACATAATATGAAGAAGACTCATTGCAAATTTTTATTCAATATTGATTAATTTTTATTTTTGCCCACTGTTACCAAGGCACGCCAGCCACAAGCCTAGTGACTTCCACGGGGATTTTGAATAAAACACACTTGTAAATTTGACAAGATGTATTTATTTCTGAATAACTTGCATACAACAATTAATTATAATGCTATTAAATAGCAAGCTGTGTTACATACTTTTGGTATGGAAACCACCAGGAAGTTTTAAGCTATTATTTTTAAAGTGAATTACAATTTGCTTCCGAGTACCCACCTTTATGTATAGTAGATCGGTTAAAACAAGTCTATATTTATATGTATATATTTGCTTACATATGTATGTATGTATGTACTTGTGTATGTGCGAATGTGTACAATGTACAGTGTACATACCCTGTCGGAAATTACGTTAACTTTAAACTAACTTTAAGCTAACTATTTCGCAAATAGTACTGACTGACGCTTAGATTACTTTTCAATGTAATCAACTTACTATTTTAACATTGCGATGTCCTAGGCGGTAGTCAATTGTCTCACTCTGCATTACTTTCAGCTAACTTAAAGTTGATTCTTTACCCTGCGTTTGCACATGCAAGTACCTTCCATGCAAGCTCTGTGTACGTATTATCAACGAAAATTTCATACAAATGCCCGCCCGTCTTGCAACTTGCATGTTTGCCTTTTATTGCAGAGTTGTACATAACACAAAAAAAAATTTAATTTTGAGGCAACCAGATAGTATTGAACTTAATTCGTATTATTTTAATATTATTTATGTCAAAAAAAATCATAAACCGCTTGATTTATGAATATTTAAGAAAATAAATATTAAATTAGCTTTTAAATGTATTTAAAATTAGTTAGTAAAAACTCATATTAACATTACACTGAAATCCAGTTAATTTATAATAAATTACTAATAGGGCAACACTGTTAGCTAACTTTTCACTTACTTGCTGCAAGTGAAACAAGTCACTGTCTTGTAAAATTCCTTGGCAGTTGAGTTGGAAGTAGACTACAAGTGCCGAAAGTGTAGTTGTGTTAGCAAAATTGTTTGAGTGTATTGAGTTTTTCGAACTTGCACTTGCACGTGTAAACCCTAGGTTAAATCACCTAGTAGTCAGTAAATTAAAGCAATTTTTCTGGGGTTCGAACATGTATCAACACCAGGGTTGCCAGAAGATTTTGATGAAAAATCTGCACTTTTTTGAAAAATCATCGGCATTTTTGGCACATTAATTTCGGAAATCAGCAAAAAAAATCGGCATAAATAAAAGTTAGTTTTTCGTTAATTTTTATTAATGAGAAAAAGAGCAATCATCTGTAATTTCATGTATTTTATAAAATAATAATAATAATATAAGCATAAACAATATATTTTATAAATATGAACACAAAAAGTTTTTATATGTATGTATATTTTAATATGGACTTTACAAGCTAAACTACATATTTCATAAACAGTTATGAATACATTTAAATAAAGCTAAGGGTCTAATTTTGTAAAAAGCAACGCCAGGCGTTGACAAATTTTATATGGAAAAAATGTAAATAACAAAAACAAAACACATACAAAATTTCTTAACGTTAAGCGTTGCGTTTTACAAAAGTAGGCCCTTAGCTTTATTTAAATTGTCGGCACTAAAAATGCGTTCGACATTTGCGGACGATTGCGCCAGATCCATAATTTGTTTCACAAAGTCTGCGAAAACAGGAAAATGTTTTGTTGAATCTCGTCGCTTTATTTCAGAAATTCTTTGTTAAAAATTACACAAAGTAGTTTCATTACTTTTAAACCATGTGTTAAAATTCAAAAATTGAAATTCCCGGTACTCAGAATCCAGCGCTTGCTTATGATTTCAATCTAAAAAGTTCGGAAATTCCTTAGGAATATCTCAAATACGAGTAGTGTTAATTTTTTTTGTTCATTATGCTATTTGCTATTCAAAATTAAACCATTTTCATATTTGGGTGCGCATTTCTGTGTATGTACATCATACATCAGTGATGCCAGAATTCTTTCATCAAAAATGGCTAAATGAAGTCAAAAAATGGTTTAAAAAAAATGGCTAAGCGCCATCGAGTGCAAAAATCATGAATTTTAGCAAAAATAAGAATGTATTTCATATATTATTTTTTTAAAGCAAATCGGAAACTTTTTTAAAGTAAATAAAAACAATAAATTGAAGTAATAATAATAGTCAAGAAACTGCGCATATAGGGAAAACTTGCAATACTTACAGTACGCCTTCATTCGTTAGTGTTTTCTGCTATTCAGTCTTTAAATTTTTGGGTTACTAATCCATTCCTTGCGAAATTTTTGTTTATACTTTTGATTCATTTTCTCTTTTTCAAACTTTCATTTAAACTGAAGTTTATTTTTTATTTTCAATCATGAAAAACAAAAATGACACTTGTTTGATTGATATCAGAAACCACCAATTAGAACCGACAACTTATAACAACATTGCAACGATTATAAGAACGGAGTAGTAAATCTTATTTGCTACCAATTTAGCCATCTCTTTCATACAAGCGCTTTTAGACCGCTGCAACAAAAATGGCAAATTTGAACCGGGATTAATTGATATTAATGCGAAACAATACTCTGTTGTGTTTTTTGGTAGTCAATAAGTGTTCCTTTGATACGAGTTTAAATTTTTTATGAAAAATCACAAATAAATTTCATGTTTGGAAAAATAGCTAAAAAATAGCTAGATTAAAATAAAAATGGCTAAAAAATAACTAATAGCTAAATGCACTTTTCTTCCGGCTAAATGGGATGAAAAATGGCTAAATTTAGCCAGAAAATGGCTAAATTGGCATCACTGATGTACATATATTGCTAGTTTAAAATTTGCTTAGCTTAGACTTTAATCTTAACCGTTAATCGAGCCTTGTATCATAAATGATACATTTAGTTTTTTATGTTCACATAACTCCGGGTTTCAAAATTTAAAGTACCACATGTTTTCACAATTTGTAAACATTGTTATTCCCGTTATTAAAAAAGAAAATAAAAATTAAATATCTTCGCAGGCAATAAGAAATTCAATAAGTTTATAATCTTACCTTTGTATCACATTTGATACATACTGCAGTTTGTTTGTTTCTATACTGTTTTACATATAATTAGAACAAGTGTTTTCGATTTTTTCCGCGTTTTCTTTTGAAAAAAAAAAATTCAGTTTAAAGTGGATATTGATAAAAATGCCTTATCCGCGGTTTTTGACTCTCGAAGAACTGGTAAATGAAGTGCTAAGTGAAAGTGAAGATGACGATATTTTTGAAGCAGATGTCACTGATATTGCTTTTCGTAACACTGATATTTCAGACGAAGAAGAACATGAAAGTGGCTCGTCTTCGGATTCTGATCAAGGCATTAGCAGTAATACAAATAGTGATCCTTTATATTTGGCCAAAGATGGTACTACTTGGCGTAGCGAACCTTATCCCATTGGTAAACTAGGAAAGGAAAATATTCTTAGCATGCGCCCAGGTAAGTCGTGATAAGAAAAAAAGCTGACTGAATTGAGACCTGTTTTTTAGGTATAACAAAAACTTTACACGATCTTTTTGATGAGTACTATGGACGTCCTATATTTCGATCAATAATGTCTGAAAAAAACATTTTTGTATACACATAAAATAATACGGTTTGATGATGTGTTAACCAGACGTTCCCAGACGAGTGAAGACAAGTTCGCATCAATCAGAAACTTTTGGGAAAAATGGCCTGAGAGCGTCTCAACGTTTTACAATCCTAAAGATTGTGTTACTGTGGATGAGCAATTGCTAGGTTTTCATGGCCGCTGTAAATTTCGCCAATATATTCCATCCAAACCAGAGCGGTATGGTCTAAAATTTTGGCTTCTTGTTGACTCGCGTACTTGTTATGTATGAAAAATTCAACCATATTTGGGAAAGGATATATCAGGAATTCCTGAGCGAAACCAAGGAGAACGAGTGGTTCTTGACTTAGTGGATGGTCTAAAAGGAGATAATGTTACGATGGATAATTTTTTTTCTTCGCATAACCTGGGTCAAAAACTTTTAAAACGAAATATAATAATGGTTGGAACTATGCGAAAAACAAGCGATCCATTCCTCCAAAGCTTTTGGCATGCAAAAAATTTCCACGGTATGAGTCAACCTTTGCATTTACACCTGATACAACTATGGTTAGCTATATAAGCCACAAAGACAAGTGTACAATTGTCATGAGTACAATGCATCATGAACCTAAAATTTCGGATTGCCCCAAAAAGTTGCCCGAAATAATATATATTATAACTCCACGATAGGAGGAGTTGATACGGTTGATAAAATGTTGAATTGCTATAGCTGCAAACGTAAAAGTAATCGCTGGCCGATGGCTGTTTTTTCTAACATTTATAGACATTTCAGCTTTGAATGCTTACATTATATACAACGAAGTCGATTCCAACTGGAAACAATCTCAAACCAGTACAAAACGTAAGACTTTTCTACTTGAGTTAGCAATATCACTGTCAAAGCTTTATATGGAAAAACGTCAAAAACGTCCTAGAAATGAACTTTCTCTGGCAATTTTCAAAAAAATTTCAGCCCAAAGTACAGATGAATCTAATGACAGTGAAGCTGGTCCATCAAAAAACAAAGAAACGATAATTCTGAAAAAAAAGAAACGTGCTAGATGCCAAAAATGTTACACTTCGGGTGAAAATAAAAACAAATGTTCGTCGAGTTACTGCTTTTTATGTAAGAAGCCTTGCTGTGGTGATAAACACGCCAAACATTTTTGCTTTGATTGCATTAATGATTTCTAGAGTTTAATTCAACATAAGTAATAAATAATAAAAAAAGCTTTAAAATTATTGAATTTGGTCAATTACTATTATGTTCTCTAGTATGTATCAGAAATGAAATGAATTTTTTTTAAAGCTCGATCTACGGTTAAATCTGTGACATAATTCCCAAATATATTTTATCAAATTGGAAAAAGTTATTTTTGTCTGAAATCTATCAAATTAATTTCAATATTTTTTAATATATCTTTTTTTTATAAAGTTATACAATATTGTTTTGTACAGTCTTTCCATCTGCCCATATAAAACATGTAGTTTATGTATTTTAAAACGGAGTTACTGTGTTTTCAGTTGGATTGATAAAAATCGGCATTTTTTTTTACCTAAAATGTGCAAATCGGCATTTGTGGGTTTTTAATCGAAAAATCGGCAAAATGCCGAAAAATCGGCACTTGTGGCACGTTGTGTGCTCAACGCGCTACCACTCAGCTAACCCCCCGTCTAGACTGGCAATAAAATCATTAACATATATTGCAGCAAATGTCAAATTATTGATATTGCCAATGGAGACGGCTCATTGCCAGTACTTGCAATAATTGTGGCAATAATTGTCAACAGTTTTTCGTTGACAATTATTGCGAGCGTGAAACGTCAAACTCGGTGTTAATTTATGTTCGACTTTTCTGTATTGCGTTTGGCATTTCGATAATATTATTGAAATTTATAAAATATACATATGTATGTATGTATATTAAAAAAGGAAAATAGTCTCTTAAAAACGTGTGTAGTGAAATAATTTATATTATTATAAGTTTTTAAAAATAAAAAATTTTTCGATTAACCAGATATTTACAAGTGAATTATATTTTTATTCTGCTGTTGTTGACTTTTTCCATATTGTGGCTACGATTTCCCATAGCCTTAACATAAGTATAGCAATAATCAATATTGTTCCGCTATTCTGCCGGCGTTATTGCTATATTGCCAACATATTTATTGCCAGTCTAGACGGGGGGTAAGGTATCATCTGAAATAACAACAGCAAAGTGTTAATATAAAACTTAAATGAGTTTCAAAGTAGCTGAGAATAAATTTGTTGACTCTCACCAAATTCGATTACGTACTTTTGGGTTTGTTCTGGATGACGTTTCAGTTAGCTTTTAGTCAGTCTAAAGGTTCAGTTTGTCGACTGTAATGTAATGTAACTGCAACAGTAGGAAACAGCTGATCGATATTGTTATGTGAAAAGTAATGAAAATGGTTATAGAGATGTAATGTAACGTAAGCTACTTTTCATATAAAAATCTCGATCAGCTAGCAGTTTTCTACGTTGCAGTTACTTTACATTACAGTCGGCTAACTGAGCCTTAAGAAAAGTTAACTATTTTTGTAGTCAACCACACAATCTCTGACAGGGTATGCACATACTTAAATGTTTAATTTAAGCCTGCAGTACACGGCATGTAAAAATCCACATGCACATGTGGCTCTGATGTAATTTTGACGTCACCATCAATCTACATTGGCTACATGTCGTGTACTAGCAATACATGTAAATTTAGAAAATCACATCATTACACAGGTGCTGCCAATGGAATTGTGTCCGACTCGGCTAAATTTGTCAGATGTAGATTTTAGAAAAAATACTATCAATATTTAATGACATGTAGCGACTGAAAATTCTCCTCACGTCATAGCCACATACTCATGTTGCTTTTTACATGTCGTGTACTGTAGTCTTTAGAGTATAGAACACCAAACACCCTTGTGTTTATTACCTTCATTGAGTCATACTTATTCAAAAATACCCGTACATAATATTTTTTTTTGGTTTTGCTTTTTATTTATAATAAATAAATTTGATAAGATAAATAACTTTTTTTGTTTCTTTTTTATAGATCTTATGTACAAAATATTCAAAGATATATAGCAAAAAACAATTTTTTTGTTGATTGCTAAATAACTAGACTTTATTCATGAATGCAAAATAATGGCTGAATAGTATAAACAATATTAGATTACAAAATGTTGCGCAAAATTTAAATTTTAATATAATTTTATTAATTTGTTAATATTTTTATAAATGGTGAACAATTTTTTCGCGGTTAGTTTTATTCTTTTTTTTTTCGAAGTACATACAAAAAAAAATTGTTTCTAGTGGTAACAAAATTATTGAACGAAACATAAAAGAATTGTAATTCGATATTACAAAAAATAAAGCTGTAAAAAGAACTAACCGATTTCAATAATAAGCACATGAAACTAAAAATAATTTAACAAAACATTTTTATATGCGTGATGTACTTATAGTGCTATTCGAAGTCGTTGCCAATCAGGTGAGCAAATTCTATATTTGTGACAGCGCATAGAGAAAGAAACCTAAGGGTAAAAAAATCAATTTTCACTTTTTTTTTTTTTTTTTTTTTTTTTTTTTGATGTGGACATCATCTGAGCATCGAATGAGACCGATCCTATGGCCCAAAACTGTTCCCTCGCAGAGATATGAGCGTTTTATGATGTGATGGTACACCAAAGATACACGTATTTAAATCTTTAAAATGGCTCTCCTGAACAAAACCGATTTTTACCCTTAGGTCCCTTTCTATTTTGCGCGTCACATTTACTTATTTGTGCGTTTAGTTATCATTATTATTGGAACCGACTTTAAAGATCATAATATGTAACACATATAAAAGCTTTTTAATTAACTGTATCTAAATTTCCACCCACTTTTCTAATATTCATCATAGCGTGACTTTTAGAGCTCAAGTTGTGTGCACTTGAAATGTAGTACAGTATACCTCGTTTAATTATCCATCGGTTAAATAGCTTTACCGCTTATTCGCCCCAAATACTGAATCCCCGTTTTCTTACATTCATTTTCACACAAAAGTCCATGCTTAATTAATTTTCGTTCAAATACCCAATTTGGGTAATTACCCAGAAATATTTTACCCCAAAATGAAATTTCCCCTAAAATCTCCTCGTTTATTTGCCCAAAACTACCTAAGTACATATTTATGCAACTCTGCAATCGATTCGAGGTACATAATTAACCGTAACATAATTAACATAATTACTGTTTTCACATCGATAGTTAAAACCATAAAAAGCTGATATTGCGTTCCCAGTGCAACTTTGATAAATTCAGATTTCAGATTAAACACACAGAAAAAAATGATTTTGATATTTGAATACGAAAATCGTTGATTCAATAAAAAAATCTTTCGAATTTTCTGTGATGACGATTTTTGCATTATTGATAAATAAAATTGTATGCACGTTTATTGAACATATTTTTTTAGCCAATAAAGAAATTTAATGAATCAAAGAAAAAAGTTGTTGACTGAAATTTTATTTTCAGTGATAATTGTTATTGTGTTGTGTGTGGATAAATGTCAAATTTTTCAACCCCTTTTTGTTTGCTTTTGCTTGGCTGCTACTAAAACTAAATGTGTTTGGGATGAGTCGAACCGGCAATCTCTTGACTAATAAACTAACGTACTTACCATTCAGCTAAAGAGCAAGGGTCTTATGCAAAAAAACTTAATAAAGCTTTGCCAAGCAATATTAAGTAAAGTTGTATTCTAAAAAAATTATTGTATAAAAATTCTACAGTAGGCACCCACGTTTGTTAAGACTACTTTAAGTTGATATTTCCAAAATGTGTATTTTGTACCTCAAATATTTTTACTAATATAGCACATACTGTTTCATGTTACATCTGAAAATGAAGCTAGAAGTGCCTGCTCTTATCTTAAATTTATTATTTCTGTCATGTAATGGGAAACATCACCAAATTATCCAACTGATTCGAAATACATAGCAAAATCCATAAAAAAATATTAAAATAAATACAATTATACAAAAATGTTTTAGTGATGTACATACAATCAAATCAAATCGAAAAAAGCTGGATATTCAAATACTCATTTCATTCGAATAAAACAAATTGTGATAATTTTTCACATTTTTTTACTTTTACTTCATGGTTGTGTTTATCTGTTTTCCTATTAAGTCAGAAGCTCATATTTTTTAAATTAGGTTGCTTTACTTCAAGATAATAAAAATTTATTTAATAAAATAAAAAAAATATTTGAATACCCGAATGAAATTGTATTCAATTTTGTACATCATAAGCTGTGAAGTGGTTGTTGAACACGGTGGTTCAACAACCAGTATTTATTATTAAATCATAAAATATTTAAAGTTGTCTTTTGCATATGATTTTTTAATAAAGCTATATTAGCCTTAAAGTGCTTATCAACTACTATGAACTTTAAAGCTAAAGTAAAATATTTTTTTGCATAAGGGGGCAAATCGTTTATGGATACGCAAATAATGAATACACGCAAAACATGATTTCTTTTGTTTCTTCTAATCTAAAAATAACTTTGTTGAGTAAAAAAAAACAAGCCACGACGTCTTTCGGCTTCTTGTCCGAATGCACACGAATACAACAACAACAATCAAAATAAACAACAACATCAGCACATAACCAGGTTTAGTCAATCAGCAAGCAAGGAAAACACCAACACAAATAAATGACATTAAATGATATTTAAAAATGTGCGGAATTGATAAATACAATATTCAAGTTAATGACAAATATTATTGAAACTAAAATTTTATTCAATAACATGGTTTTATTGAAAATAATTCTTGTCTATTTTTTTCTGTGCAACAGGCTGTTTTATAAATTTGTCCAAACTGAAATAAATGTACTGTATAAATGCGTGAATTTCGTGTTGTATTTTTTCAGCTTTTTATAATATGTACTTATTTGGCACCCTGTACAACGGTTGCTTTTAGATGGACGAAAAACTCAGAAATTTTACAATGCACTCAAAAATAGAATTTATCTTATACATATTTTTTAAATGAACGCATTTTAAACTTATGTAACTACTTATACAAAGTGAAGAAGTGCTTGGAAATCATATTATTATATAAAAAAAATGCACAAATGCTTAAACTTTTTTCCGCAGATGGATGTCTATTTTCACTTTTCAGAGGTCAGTGAAAATATTTTCGTTGTTTTCCACCCAAAGGATATTTTTTCTTCACATTGTTTCGATAATTATTGCCGCTGCATTTATTTTTAAGTTTAAGTCATGGGTGACCAAGATAAATTTAAGGTCGTGTAAGTGAGCGAAAAAGATAAACACACAGGCAGAAACAATTAATAAAAGTAATTCTTATATGATTTTTTTTTATGAAAGAATTTTTTCTAGAAAACCGTTTCAACAAAAAGTAATAAATAAACATTATTATTCACTTAAATTCTGAGTTTAAAACTACGAAAAACCAACTTGTAAGAGAAAACAATTTTTCATTTTCACGTTAGCAAAAGCATTTTTTAACATAAACATCATACACAATAAATTTCTCGCAGTGCGTTTGAGAAAAATGAGTACAAAGATAAGCAAAAATTTATCTCAGATAAGACTAAGTGAAAGAGAATAAGAATACGTGTGAATTCGATTTGCAAAAATTTGCTACATGATGTTCACCCATGGTTTAATTTGAAAATGTTCCAATCGGTATCTATTAAAGTGCTGCAAAAATGTACAATATGCAAAATAACAAGCATACACGCATCAACACTACTTCTTTTGATTGTTTGTTATGAACAAGAAGTCTTCGCGACATAGCTTGGTAACACTCACTCATATAAACAAACACCAATGCATCCATCTTGCTTCGCTTATTATACGGCAGCATTTATCATTGGTTTAGTACATGGGTGAACATCATGTAGCAAATTTTTGCAAATCGAATTCACACGTATGCTTATTCTCTTTCATTAAGTCTTATCTGAGATAAATTTTTGCTTATCTTTTTACTCATTTTTCTCAAACGCACTGCGAGAAATTTATTATGTATGCTGTTTATGTTAAAAAATGGTTTTGCCTACATACAAAAAAAAAAATTTATTTAATCTTCACTGAAACAGCGACGAATGTACATGCATAGCGGGTGTAATTGTTCATTATTCTTTCAAAAAATTCTATCTTATTCAAAAAATTCTTTCATAAAAAAAATCATATAAGAATTAGTTTTATTAATTGTTTCTGGCTGTGTGTTTATCTTTTTTGCTCACTTACACAACCTTAAATTTATCTTGGTCACCTATGGTTTAGTTACTAAACCATAGGTTTAGTACATGGGTGACCAAGATAAATTTAAGGTCGTGTAAGTGAGCGAAAAATATAAACACACAGGCAAAAACAATTAATAAAAGTAATTCTTATATGATTTTTTTTTTATGAAAGAATTTTTTCTAGAAAACCGTTTCAACAAAAAGTAATAAATAAACATTATTATTCACTTAAATTCTGAGTTTAAGACTACGAAAAACCAACTTGTAAGAGAAAACAATTTTTCATTTTCACGTTAGCAAAAGCATTTTTTAACATAAACAGCATACACAATAAATTTCTCGCAGTGCGTTTGAGAAAAATGAGTAAAAAGATAAGCAAAAATTTATCTCAGATAAGACTAAGTGAAAGAGAATAAGAATACGTGTGAATTCGATTTGCAAAAATTTGCTACATGATGTTCACCCATGTTTTAGTACAGGGGTGCCCAAAACCTTCTTATGGAAGCGCAAACACGAATACGTATACACTATATTAACGCACACAAGGAAAAACAAAAATATTTCATTACGTACACTGGTAAAAAAATTGAATTTCATTTCCACAAAATTTATGTATAGCGAATATAAAAAAAACGAAAAGTAATTCATTATGGACACAAAATGCATGTGTAGCGAATATTAAAAAAAAAACTAAAAATAATTCATTATGGACACTAAAAAAAACTACAACTAATTATTAAATGAAATTGTATTTAAATCTTCCATGAACCTTCCAATAAACTGTCAATATTTATGTGAATGTCATTTGTACACAATTTTAGTAATGCTTCTAAATGCTCGTTGCTTACTCTATTTCTATGCTTATATTTTATTAGTTTTAAATTTGAAAAGGCACTTTCGCAAATATATGTGCTACCAAACATGGAATACAAACTTAAAATTTCATTTTTAAGCGTAGGATATTTATTTGATTTTAAAGATTTCCAAAAATCAATGCCTTTTAAATTAGATAACTTAAGTTCGGAGTCGCACTGCAAGTCACATAGCTCCATTTGTAGCTCTGATTTTTGATCGCTTATGATGCATGTCATTGGAGTATAAAAAATGGACATCCTTTGCTTAATGCACTCAAAATCGTTAAATCTTTTTTTAAAATTTGTTTTTAAATCATCAAAATGGCTAATAAATTTTGCAAAATCAAAAGTTAAAACTTTAAACTCATTTAACACACTTTTTAAACTTGAAAAGTGGCACATTTTTTCCATATGTAAATCAAGTTTAAAAAGTTCGATCTTTTTAAGGAAGCCTTCAATTAGGTCCATTAAATCAAAAATAGATTTGTTTTTGCCTTGAAGTGAAATATTAAGGCAATTTAGGTGTGTCGTTAAGTCGGTCAGAAATGCTAGATTAATGTTGAATTCTTGAGACTTAATTTCGTCTAAAATGTCAAACATTTTTAATTCCGATTCTATGAAATCAACAATTTCTTTTCGTAATTGAAAAAAACGCTCAAGACATTTTCCTCTGCTTAACCATCTCACCTCAGTAAACATAAGTAAATCCCCAAATTGACTTTCGCACTCCACAAGGAATTTTTTCAACTTGCGTTGAGTTAAAGAATTGTGTCCACCCCTGATTTTATTCACTATTTTGACTACAACATTCATTGTATGAAAACTGTTTGTCCATTTTGCACACAACGACTCTTGATGAATCACACAATGGAACGACGGAACCTGTATCCCATTTTTAATCAGCTGCCCAATAAAACCATCCTTTTTTCCAAGCATTGCGGGCGCACCATCTGTGCATATGGCTGTTAATCTTGTTGATTCGGTTTTTAGTTCCAACCTTCCGTTTATTGCATTAAATATATCTATGCCTTTTGTGTTTCGAAGTAGCGGAATCAGTGCAAGAATCTCTTCATTTACATTAAAACTATCGTCAACCATTCTGACTGCTAATATTAGTTGACTTATATCAGAAATATCGCATGATTCGTCCAATGCAAGAGAGAAATATGTACAGGACTGGAACTTCTTTTTTAAAAGCGAGTCCATGAACATGTTAAGCTCTTCAATTCTTCGAGTCACTGTGTTTCGTGACAAGGGAACTGTCTCAATTGAGTCTGCCAACATATTTCCACTTTCTCCAAAACAAGACAGCATTTCCTTACAAATTTTTTTAATAAAAATGCCATCAGAAAACGGTCGGAAGTTCTGAGCAATACTTAAGCTTGCAACATAAGATGCTTTTAGGGGTGCAGAGTAAGTAACATTCGAATCAAAACTAAGACGTTGAATGTTTACTTCCTCAGCACAACTTTCAATGTACTCCAATATTCGCAGCGCATCGTGAACCAAAAAAGACTTTTTAAACTCGGCAACTAACTGAACTCTTGACCCAGCTGTTGTCATATCAGCAATATTATGCGCATGAACTGTATTAAAATGCCTTTCCAAATCATATTTACTAATCGTCTTGATTATTTGAAAGCAAATCATACATTGTGCTCGATTTTCAAAATTTTGAGCGAAAAAAAAGTCGGTTTCCCACGTGTCGTTCATTCTACAAAATAACTGTTCAGTTGAAACTCATAACACAAAATGATTTCTTCAAGTGTTTCATACTCATGAATTCATTAAAAAAAAAACAACAAAATCATAACAACCAGTGGCACCAATGTACCAACAAAGCATGCGTTCTTGTTGCTGTGCATATGAAAGTGTTGTTGCTTTGAACTTGGGATATGTGTATGTGTGTATTTCATACAGAGAGTTGTGTATACCTATTAGAATGCTCAGCCAATGCTTCGCGCTTTTACAAAAACAAATGCGTACCAAGCGTATAGGCCATGGGCATCCCTGTTTTAGTATAATCAAAGAATATAAATTGTATAGAATGTGCATCTGAGCTAAAAAATTAAACATTTTTTGCTTACGCTTTAGATGCGGGGAAAGTATAAAGCGCAAGCAAACACACACTGAGAGCATTTATATTCTTTGCTCTTATCACCAGCGTTGCCGTTGTGCGACTTAAGTCGCATTTTTCTACTTTTTCAACAGCAAAACATGCGGCCAATTGCAAAAAAACTATGTAAAAATATCCGAGTTTTACCACAAAAAATACCCATTTTCGGAGGAAAGTTGCTGTTGCTGAAATAAAGCTTGTTTTAAGGATGATAAGTTTCCAAATTCTGCAGTTGTAAAGTCAGTGAATTACACCTTATTTCTTCATCTTTATAAAATATAATTTACAAAAAAAACAAAGTACATATAAACATAAATTAGCGTTACTAAACAATTATCAAATATACTTAAAGTAGAAACTTGTCAAAGATTAGATTTCAAGTGAAGAACTTATTAAGAAATACAGAATGTTCAGTAAAAAAAAGAATGGTATCACTACATGGTATAAAACAAAGTCGCTTTCTCTGTCCCTATATCCCTATGTATGCTTAAATCTTTAAAACTACGCAACGGATTTTGATGTGTTTTTTTTTTAATAGATAGAGTAATTGAAGAGGAAGGTTTATATGTATAATAACATCCATTAAATATGGAGAAATACTGTTATTTTTGAGGTTTATAATGTGATGTCGCAAATAATTAAATTTTTTCCGCTTACATTGCAAACTCAGGCTGAACCCTACGAAATTTATCAAAAAATGTACTAAGTATTGAACACATTGAAACGGTATACAGAAAACTCCACTATGGTATATGTGTATCTCTTATGGATATCCCACAATTACATTTTTAACAAAGATAGCAGGAAATCTTCATGGTCTAGGGAGAGAAGAATTGTTTTACTCTAAATTTAACGCGTGAGGGCCACGGGCAGATGTGCAATAGCTTTCCGTATGCCATTACGGCCTTATCTCAGAGGTGCCAAAGCACCGGGTGCAGGTAAGACGCCAGACCATCGCCCCCATGCACCCTTTTAGAATGAACCTAAGGCCCACTCCTCAAGGCACATAGGTTGCAATCTTTGATATAGTTATCCCTGTACTATATTCAATTTCCTTGTTGAGGTAATTTGAGCTATCTAAACTCTGCTGCTATGTCCGTGCCCACAGCAGCTTCTCTTGAATGGCAAAGCACCTAGAATAGTGTCTGGCTGACTGCGTCAGACCAAACACTAGCATTGATTTCACACTGGGAAGCCAAGACTATTCTCCCAGCGATTTTGGTAGCAACCTCAGCCACCACGATAATTCTCCAGCTTCCACGCTAAGGTGTTGTATATACACCCATAGCGAGGTCCCCAAGAGAATTCCGCAACCATTGCCGGCACAGCTCAACCACTCTTCCGAGATGAACCCATGCCTGTGTCGCCAAAAATCCAGTGCATACTCCACACATACCAAAATCATCCCTTAAACCCCGTGGGGTAGGACGAACTCGGCATTTTAGCAAAGGATCCTGACGACCGCTACATTCACTCAAAACTTCAAAGCAGCTTGGTTGGCTGTCGGGCAACCGGCACCCGTGGCACCAGAAGTAGCCTCTGGTTAGACCTCGAAGTTCCACCACAAGGGCTTCACCTCTATCGTCTTTTGAACTCAGGGGCAGTTCTAGGTGACGCTGCACCTAACTGACATCAACAGGACCTGTCTTCCTTTTATAAATATGTGCACATCCTTTTAAGTTCTATGGGTAATGTACCAAAGGTACGTCAATGGAAAAAGCCACATCACCCTAGCTGGGGCCCCGGGGTTGCCACACCCGTAGTCAAAAATAGACTCCCCTGGGGGGGAAGGGCCACTACTGAATAGATTTTAATCATTTTTTCAGTGAATGACATACGTTATATATTTTATACTCGTGCGAAGCCGGAGCGGGCCGCTAGTAACTACATATATTATCCTCTTCAGAATTAAATTTTAAAATTTTCTACAAAACTTTAAATGGTTTTTACTCAAAGTAAATTTTTTGAGTTATGCTGGTTTTTAAGTAAATAAGTGAGATGAACCATGCCCAATATATGTATTTATTTTTTTACAGTTTCTATTTTTTTTTATAAATCTTAAGTAATTAGGTAAATTACGGCACTCGATATCGAACGAAATATGCATTTAATTTCGATTGGAATTTCATTCGATATGAAATGCCGCAACTTGACCACTCTTTTTTTAGATTTCATGATTTTTTTATTTAGTAGCTATCTACTACTACTAGCCGGTATTATAGAAATATGTTCGTAGTTAATTAATTACTTATTTGAATTATTTTTACTTTTTTCATTTATAAATGAAAAATTATAGTAATAACAAAAATTACAAATTTAAAAAACCCCCGAATATTTCTAGAAAAGACGTGATATCTTCTAAGCGGCTGGATCGATTTTATTAAAAGATAGCTAACCTTCTCGATCAAGTCACCTTTCAAACAGAAAAAATTAAATCAAAATCGGTCCAGCCGTTTGGTCTGTACGAGTACTTGTACAGACAAACAGATACACAGACACACACTACAAACTTATAACACTCTTTTTTAGTCGGGGGTTAAAAAGAAAATGAATTAACTTCAGTTTTTCCATCTATATTTTACTTTACTTTTCTTGATGCTAATCATTTATATACATACATGTATACTTTAAGGCCCCAATTTTGGCTTCCAAATTTACTTCATTTGAACCTATTTTAACTTATAAACATTTTATAAAAACTTACTTACTAACTTATAAAAAGTTTTATTAAGATTAAAGATGAGAGTTAGTTAAAATACATACATATTTTTTTAATTGTGATACTTCGAGAAATAATTTACATTTTGAATCAAGGATTAGGGTGTCAGATTTTTTGCAATATTTTCACCATTTATTGGCTTTTCTATCGACCAAAACAATAAAATGATCGACATCATCGAGCCGAATATCGCCAACTGGACGAACAGCTCTTTTTCTAATAACTGATATGCTAAATTGTGTATATGATTGCCCTACGGCATACATTCTGTTAAAATGATACAAAGGGATAAATTGATAAAAGGGTAATAAAAAGTGTCATTGGCACGAAAACGAGTCAAAAGCAGTGTTGTCAGATTTATTTTCAGCCTCCTCGCCAAATGACTTCTCGAATATCGCCAAAAATCGCCAATATAATAAAACATCAAATTATAGGTACAAAAATATATTATATTTTGTAATTACATTACAAATCTTATTAAGTTTTAAATTCAGTAAGTAACGTCTATTGTAAAACATAAAAATTATAGTATTTAAGAAAACTTAAGAAAAGTGTTTACATTCACATATAAATACTGGATTACAAAAAGTAGTTATAACTTATTCCAAAGATCAATCTAAATATGATAAATTTAACTTGAGCACCAAGATAAAATTATTATTTAATTCAACTGAACTAACATTTACTTAAATGTGTATTTAAGTACACTTATCATATCCTTGAAGTGGTAATCGATGTATTCATACACTCTAGGCGAGAACTCTTATGGGATGTTTGGTGCTTCATTATCAAAATGTTGGTTCTAACTTTTAAAAGAAAGTTTTCCTCACTATGTTTAATAAATAGCAAATGAGATTTTGTGGTCCATATTCCTTGTTTAAATTTCTTGAATTTCAGAAAATTTTGTTTGATATAGAGAGTCACAACATTTAGAATTTTTTGCACGAAATATTTTATGTTGTAGAAAAAATTCCTTAAAAGATATTCATATTTCATATTCTTAACATTATTCTATTTTATTGAAATCGTAAAAATATAGCCAAAACTATCGCCATGGAGTTCAAATATCGCCAAGTAAATCGCCAATCGCCATTTCAAAATTTTCATCGCCAAAAATAAATGTTCGTCGCCACGTTTGGCGAGATATCGCCATCTCTGACAACACTGGTCAAAAGTGATACTTTAGTGCATGGGTGAACATCATGTAGCAAATTTTTGCAAATCGAATTCACACGTATTCTTATTCTCTTTCATTTAGTCTTATCTGAGATAAATTTTTGCTTATCTTTTTACTCATTTTTCTCAAATGCACTGCGAGAAATTTTTTATGAATGCTGTTTATGCTAAAAAAATGCTTTTGCTTACATGAAAATTAAAAATTATTTTCTCTTAAAAATTGGTTTTTAGTCAGAATTTAAGTGAATATTAATGTTTATTATTACTTTTTGTTGAAACGGTTTTATAGAAAAAAATTGTTTCATAAAAAAATTCATATAAGAATTACTTTTATTAATTGTTTCTGCCTGTGTGATTATCTTTTTCACTCACTTACACAACCTTAACTTTATCTTAGTCACCCATGCCTTAGTATCACAACGGCAACGCTGCTCTCAGCAATGCTAGCGTAGCAGATAGAAATGAGAGTGTCTACGCTGGACGAGTAGTACTGGAAATACCCGTCATAGAAAATTTTAGCTTGTATGAGATGAGCCATTCTATATGATTTATATTCTTTGGTATACTACATGCCACGGAATGCATTTAAAAATCAAGACGTATTTACATTTCAAGACTATTTACGCAGTTCTCTAGTATCTATTCTTATTCACTTGCATAAACATTATCAGCTGCTTCCGGTCATTTTAATTTGGCAGCACTAAATTTAGCACAGCAAGAACAATCTTGTATTTCATAAAACCTACTTAAAACTAATTCAAAAATGGTTTTAAGTTGGTTTTATCAAAATTATTTTGTGTGGTAAAACCAGGTTTTAAACGTTGATTTTAATCATTTCCTTCCTACTTCGCCTTTTTCAACTAACATTAACGCAACGACGGAGAAGGTTGGTACAATGAGTACTTCATTTGAACAGCTTCAATAGGTTTGTTCTCCTTTTTATTTATTAAACTCAACTCAATGTGACTTGATCGAGGGTGTTCTTATGCTTGAAGAAAATCGATCCAGCCGCTTAGATGATATCACATCTTTTCTCTATATATAAGTATGTATAAAGGGGGTTTTTTAAATTTTAATCAGGAATAATTTCTTAATCGGGATTGAGTTCAGTATTTTCAATTAAATTTTTATTAATTAATGTGAGTTTGTAAAGAAGAGAAGGCAAATTAAAGTATACTTTTTATTAGCTGGGGGAAATACCGATATTTTTCTGTGCAGCTACGCACTTCATCAGCACCCACGTGTATGTAATTGGGTAGAGATTGTTATTAACATCAGTTATTTAACGTACATTTTTAATGAAATTGATTGAGTTTTGGTTTTATTTTCAATTAAAGTTTGTTGATTGCAGTAATATTTTTTTCTGTGTAAAGCTCGCTTGCCGATTTTGTTCACGTTATCCTAGGAACACAACTGGGACGAACGACGAATTTTTCGGTGCGAACTTTCGTCATAAAAAATAAAACACATTTGTTCATATGAAAATGGTCACAACACCGCCGTAGAACGAAATTCGTCGTGCGTGACGAACTCTGAGATAGATTTAAAAAAATCTATTTAACAAAAATAATATATAAAACAAAAATAATATATAACATAAAAAACAATTTTCTCTCACTTTATTTACATACACAATAAACAGTGTGACCAGATTTTAAAATAAAATTAAGCTAAATCACGTATGTCCAAGGCACATTTAATGCAGATAAACAAAAAATCAGCGGATGAGCAATATGCCTGATACGTGTACCTGTTTGGTATGCCTTGTGTATGGCTTTAATATATTTTAGAGAATACGCAATTTGGATTAAAACAGGCTAAAAAGCTAAATCCGTTTTGAAAAAAGCTAAAAAAAAGAAGCTAAGAGCTTAATAAAAATTTTAAAGCTAAATCCAGAAGAAATAAGCTAAATTTAGCCCAAAATTAGCTAATATGGTCACACTGACAATAACCAACTTTATCAATTATAAGAGCTGAATTCGCTGAGTAAATTCGTCGTTATTGTGCTTCACACTACGAATTTACGCAGCGAATTCGTCGTTCGTACCAATTGTGTTCCTAGCATTAAGCTATGTACAGACGATTGCCAGATCTTACAATATTGTCAGATCTGGCAATGTGCTGACAATGTACAGGCAATCGAAAATTGCCAGCAAAATATTCCTTGTCAGTTCACACGGTTGTCAGGAAATCATACAATTTATTGCCAGACGGTTGTATGACAATAAATTCATCTGACAGTAGAAAAATTGTCAGTTCACACGGTTGTCATATGCACAAATTGTTAGATCTGTTGTTATGCGTTGCCAGACTTAAAGCATTTGATAGAAATTGTTAAGTATTTATCGTTTGTGTTTGTGTTAAATGTAAAAAGTGAAAATATAAATTATTATGGACCATAAAGAAGCAATTGCAATGATTTTGTCTGCATATATTTTATTATAAATTTTTTCTTTAAAATCAAGCGTGTGCAGTGTTGCCCATATAAAGAATTCTCTTACAATGACGCCATTGTCAGATGCATAAACTTCCCACATCTGACAATATCAAAATGTCTGACAAATATCTGGCAATAATTTTACAATGTGTTCACACGATTGTAAGATGTCTGACAATTTGTTGTCAGCTGCTAGTCTTGCAATGGACTGACAATGCTTTTTCTGGCAACGACGTCTGACAAAAATTGTCAGTTCACACGGTCGTCAGAAATTTTGAGCACATTTTACTGGCAATATTGTAAGATCTGACAACCGTCTGTACATAGCTTTAGTCCTCGTTTTGTTTTCGTACATGTTTGTCATTTAAGCTTTAAATATAAAATGTTTATTTGTGTATTTGGTTTCGCCACTCTCCCAGAAACAGTTTAATTTTATGCGATTACTAAGTCAGTCCACTATAAAAATGTTATGTTAAATGAGTTTAATGGCTCTAAACTTTCTTACTGCCCTGCGTTTTTGCGGTAAAATTTATTTTTAATTAGCGGAAGATAGCAAAACTCTTTATTACTTTTTAGATAAAATAAAATGTGTGCATCCATGTGTCAGCTACATATTTATCTCTCCTAAACCAGCACACTGACCATGTCGTCAAAGAATTTTTTTTATAATTATGGCTGTATACATATAAGTATGTATGTATGTATGTATGTTCGTTCATGGCTTTGAATATCGCTTTGGATGCCGTATTTTCTTCTTAAGTTGATGTCTAAAAATATGTTGCGTTATTTGTGTAGAGATAATAAAAACATGTATAAAATTTATCTAAAATGTCACATTGACAGCCTGTATAACGGCAGCTACTTCATTTGGTGCATGCTGTGGGCTTTGGATTAGAAAAACGAAGTCAATGGAAAATTTTAAAAAATTTAACTAAAAATAAAATCATAATAAAATATTAATACCTATGTATGTAAGTATATAAATAATTTTAAAGTTTTTTTCTTTATTTTTTTCAGGTAAATATTGAAAACTAAATTTGAGGAATAAATAACAAACATATTTATGTATTTATATTGAAAAGTGAGTATAATAATCGAATGCCATTCTGTCCATTGTTTGTTTTTAAAAGAAGCACTTCAAATTAATATGTCACAGGTGTTTTATTATAATTTATTCTATGGCTAGAAAATAAATTTTTTCTCTTTTGTGCATTTCATCGCCTGTTCAGTGCAGTGAATGAAGGCTTTAGTTGGAAGTACCTATAAACAAATGATTGTGGCGGAGTAGAAACTAGGGTGATCGATTATTCGACTTTTTCCAGAAACCGGGTTTCGAATAGTTCGAATATTTGAAATTATGAAAATTCCGGTTTCGGGTTTTACAATTCAGGAAAAACCGGTCAACCGGTTTTTTTAAGTATGAAAATTATTATACAAAAATTTTGATTTTAAATTGCTTTATTAAAAAAAAGAGTTAACAGTTCATGGAAATATTATAAAACAATACAAAAATTAAAGGTAAACATAAAAATTAACTTCATATAAATATGTACTTATGTATATAAAGATTGGTTAAATTTATATAAATAAATAAATTTAACCATCCTATATATAAAGTTTGTATATACGTATGAATGTATGGGCAAGGTGGATATCTACTAGGATGATCGACTCGGTTTTTCTAACGGTTTTAAAACCCGGTTTTTTCACAATACGGCTGTCGGTTTTTTCAAAATGTTGATTTTTCGAATGTTGAATAGTCCGGGTTTTCTACAATTTAAAACCCGTTTGAGTCGAATACTTTTCGATTTGTATATTTTGCGTGTTTTGTTGATTTTCGTAAGTTTTTTTTAGTGTAAAAGCTCTAAGCTTTTTTAGAGCATTACGACATTTACTGAAACATGAAATTTAAGAGAAATTATTGTATGAGCAGCGCTGTCAACTTGGTGCGTTTCGCACCATTTTGGGTGCTTTTTGAAATTTTTTGTGCGAAAAATTCCTTAGTTGGTGCGTGGTGCGTTTTTATTTTTAAATTCGGTGCGTTTTTCAATTTTTGGTGGCACCAACGCAAATTTAACACAACAATGGGTTAAAACTGGAAAGTTCTTATTGTGAACCTTACCAACTTCGTAATAAGTGTTAATTATCATATTAATAGTAATGATGTTTACAAAATATCACAATTTGAAATGAAATCTGTATTATGGCCCGATGGTAACAATAATGATGAAAATATTAAATATAATGATTTGGAATAATTAATTGTTCGTCTCTTTTTAAAAAGTTTTAAGCCGAATTTATAAAATTAACGTACAAAACTATGTCATATTGTACAAATGAATGCAAGAATATGTATGTGCCCTTAACTATGAAAATTGTATAAGACGTCTATTTCCTTGGTCGAGATATTTAGTAGATTACATTGGAATAAATCGAAAAATATTTTTTTATTATGCAACAATTAAATTTAGAGTTGTACTAGTCTCGATTAATATAAATTTATTTCACTATATCGAAACAAAAATGTGTATGACTTGAGCACATATACATAAAGGGTGTTTTTTATTGAGGTATAGAACTTTAAGTTGGCATCACTTTTTTAACTGGCGGCCATTTTGTCAGCTGTCAAGTGATTAATATTTAGTTTGGTTTGCCATTTCATCGTGAACAGGTTGACAAAAGAACAACGCTTGCAAATCGTGCAAATTTATTTCGAAAATAATGGTTCAGTTCGCGAAGTTTACCGCAAGCTCCGTCCATTTTATGGTCGACATAATCGTCCATCAGAGCAATTAATTCGGTTAACCATGGATCGTTTTCGCACTACGTTTACTCTATGTGATAATACGCATCCGCAGAGACGTCGAACAGTGCGCACCGAAGAAACAATTGCCGCTGTAGAGCAAAGTGTTGAAGAGGACCCGAATGAATCGATTCGCCACCGTGCACAGCAATTGGAGCCGACTAACCGACTATTTTGTTCCCGAATTGGATGGCATGAATGTGGATGCGTTGTGGTTCCAACAAGACGGCGCTACATGCCACACAGCGCACGTCACAATCGATTTATTGAAGGAAACATTCGATGAGCGCATAATTTCGCGGAATGGACCTGTCAATTGGCCACCAAGATCGTGTGACTTGACACCATTGGATTATTTTCTTTGGGGATATGTGAAGTCGCTCGTCTACGCCAACAAACCAGAAACGTTAGGGGACTTGGAAGCCAACATTCGTGGCGTTATTGCCAACATACGGCCCCATATGCTCGAAAAAGTGGTTGAAGATTGGACCTGTAGATTTGGCTTTATTCGAGCTAGCCGCGGCGGCCACATGCCCGAAATCATATTTAAACACTAATGGCATAAAATTATCCTTCCAATAAAGCCAAATTGATGGACATTAAAACGATTTTCTTGTGTTTTATTTCAATTCGAAGTTCTATACCTCTCAAAAAAACACCCTATACATACATATCCTATGTATGTACGAATTTGCTTGGTTTTGTTTTGTTAAGTCTTTTAATTATGTACATATGTATGTATATTGTAAAAGGCTATTTGTTTTTATTGTTATATATTTACGGTCTTATTCATAAAAAATATTAAAGGTTTATTACAGGTTTATTTGACAAATTTCCCATAGAAATACGTCAAATAAGCGCTTAATAAACCTGAAATATTTTTTATGAATAAGGAAGTTAATATGGATATATTAAGTTTCTGATAAAAAAAATTTAAATATTTGAATAAAATTATAAATAATGAACTTTTATTAGTTTTGAATCCTTTCTATTAATCAATGATCTCTTTAAAAAGTTTTGTACAGAATTTATGGAATGAAGAAAAATTATTATCTATGTAGTACAAATGAACACATAGTTTTTTTTATGTTTTTATTTTTTTAACACTGAACTGTAAAAGGCTGTTTTAGTGCTAAATTTTTAACACAAAAAAATTTACTTTTTATGCAAAATTAATTCATTAAACATTTTAAACTAAAAAAAAAAAGAAATTCTAAGCGTTTTTTCTCCATTTCGGTGCGTTTTGAAATTTCAAAGTTGACACGCTGTGTATGAGTTAATAGCAGAGGCGAATTTAATTGGCCTTATGGTGTGCAATGGATGTCAAAATACAGTTTCAAAAAGTGTTTTTTAGTTTTGTTGACATTATGCTTCATATTTTATATAGAGGTAGATATCCATCCACCTTGTCCATACATTCATATGTACATATACATACATATACCATTAAGGAATAAACTCTACATACACCCACAATTTTTGGGGTTTCAGGAAACTTGGGAAGAAATTCAGAAAATTAATTATGTCAATATTTAGGGTTCTAATAAATATGTTTATACAAAAAATAAAAAATTCAAAAATAATTATAATACCAGTAACATATTAGACCATATTTGGATGCCATTTGTTGACGGCTTGGTACCAGAAATCACAAAATTTTCAAACAACTTGACAACATCAAACATATTGCACGTATATTTTCATGTATTTTATGCCTGTGTGTAGACTTTTTTTCTATGCATTTTGAATATTTTTGCTACTGTAGGTGTTATTATAATTATTTTTTTATTTTTGGTATAAACATATTTATTAGCACCTTAAATATTGCCATAATTAATTTTTTGAATTTCTTCCCAAATTTCCACAAACCCTAAAAATTATGTTCAAAATTTTTAAACGCACTAATAATCCCAAATTAATATTTTACTTATTAAGTAAAATATTTTTTTATTAAAAATACATTGAAATTGATTATTGAGGGGTTTAGCTGGATCCTATGCGCATTTCACTGTTGCTAATGCAGACCATCAGGGAACCTTTACCCAAAGCTTCTTAGAACAACTAGAGTTATTATATTATAAACTTTCATTTAAACAAATGAGAAGCTCAATAAAAATAACAAAGTTGAAACAAGAACTCAATAATCAACATGTTTTTTATTTTCTTACTTTACTATTGCTACATTGGCTGACGTTTTTTCAGCTTCAAATTGTAGTCGTAAGAGTATGTAAAAGAAAATAAATGTAAATAACAACAACAGCTATTTAAGAATAGAGTGTTGCCACACAAGTATTTCTTTTGACCGGGTGCAGTCAAGTTAATAATTAGTGTTTATGGTTTTATGTAGAGTTTATTCCTCAACTGTATATTATAAATATATACATATTTATGTACTATACAATACATACATAAGTATGTATATGAAGTCAATTTTTATGTTTTACCTTTAATTTTTGTACTCTTTTATAGTATTTACATGAACTGTTAACTCTTTTTTTAATAAAGCAATTTAAAATCAAAACTTTTGTATAATAATTTTCTTATTTAAAAAACCGGTTGACCGGTTTTTCCTGAACTGTAAAAACCGAAACCGGGTTTTTCATAATTTCAAATATTCGAACTATTCGAAAACCGGTTTCTGGAAAAAGTCGATCGATTGATCACCCTAATATCTACCTCTACATAAAATATGAAGCAAATGTCAACAAAACTAAAAAACACGTTTTACAAGTGGATTTTGACATCCATTGCACACCATAAGGCCAGTTTAATTCGCCTCTGCTACTACCTCATAAAATAATTTCGCTTTAATTAAATACGACCACATGATGCTCATGTACATGTTTTCAATAAACACACACAAGCAGAATTAAATATCGCATGCTCGTAAAATTTAAGTAGGATTTAAATATACAATGTTGCGCATTTAAGTTTCATTTAAATGTCTCTCAACTTTGTACTGAAAAAATTAATGGGTTACTTAAATGGGATTTAAAGATAAATGGCATACACATGATTAAGAACTCAATTATTGGCCCTAAGTGTTGCCCAATACACTAAAAAAATACTTAGGAAAATCAACAGAAGACGTTTCAACATAGTAAAAACTAATTTTATTGCAAAATATACAAATCGAAAAGTATTCGACTCAGCCTGTTTTTAAATTTTAAAAAAACTGGACTATTCGACATTCAAAAAATCAACATTTTGAAAAAAACCGACAACCGTATTGTGAAAGAATCGGGTTTTAAAACCGGTTGAAAAACCGATTCGATCACCCTAGTATAAACACGAATTATTTTGCAATAGTGCTGACAAATTCCAGCTAAACCCCTCAATAATCAATTTCAATGTATTTTTGATAAAAAAATATTTTACTTAATAAGTAAAATAATAATTTGGGATTATCAGTGCGTTAAAAAAATTTTAAACTCAATAATTTTCATTTGGACACTAAATATTCGAAACTTTTAACAGATTTCTTGAAATTGAAACCTGTAAAAGCTCAAATTCACTGTCTTTAGTTAACTAATGAAAGTGGATTAGGGCGACTTTTTGAGTTCAATATTAGAGATTAAGTTAACCTTAATCTTCATTTGTGATTTGTGGGTAGTAGATTATATGATTTTACTTGCTAGTTTAAACGGCCAATCGTGGTGGTTTAATCTTACATTAATATTGATAACATACACTTGTGAAACATATGACTTTTTGTAAAAATTATATGATAAAATAATTTAAAAATACATAAATAAATATATATATTTTATATTATTTATAATTTGAAATTTATTTGCTGGTGTTTCAGCTTTGTCTATATGCAGTTCATTGTTGTTGTAACAAATCGTCAGTAGACTTCAACCACACATTTTGAATAGACAAAGCTGAACCACCAGCAAATAAATTTCAAATTAAAGTACACTTATTACAATATGTCGAATGGTGGGTTTCTTTATATTATTTCTGCTTATTCATAAAAAATATTTCAGGTTTATTAAGCGCTTGTTTGACATATTTCTATCGGAAATTTGTCAAATAAACCTGTAATAAACGTAAAATATTTTTTATCTACTTACTTCATTTAACACGCGTAATATTTTACTTGTAAATAATAAAATATGGCAGTTTCTTCTTCTCTTACAAAAAAAATCAAAGTGTGTTGATAACATGTATGACTTTTGCACAGAAAATGTTGCCACTATTTTGTTCCTCAGTACGGTAATACTACACATAATAAGAAGTATAAACTACCACTCAAAAACACCAATCTCAATTACTGTGAGATTAAGTTAATTTTCGGATTAAATAATTAGAGAAATAAACTAATCTTAATATCAAACCTAAAAAGTCGCCCTTAGTGGTTGGTTAAACCTCGTGCGATAGTTAACTATAAACTGTGAAAATTCGTATTTTCCTTTTTCCTATTTAATTTTCGGGCTTTCAAGGTCATTGGTCATTAAATAGTTTACGGATACAAAAAAGATTATCAGATGCAATAAATACCAAAAAAAACAAAGACAATGCTAGTTCCAGCTACAGTATAATATTAGTTTAATAACGACGATTTAAAGAACAATAAAACCGGCTGTGATATTTTTTAGTTTGTAATTTTACATTTTTTAATTATTAAATTTTGTGTTTTTGATTCGTACCCTTTACATACATATATAAATTCTGAGATATTTTAAAAATGTAAAATTTTTTATAAAAGATTATTCATATGTAAGTTAACTTTTACAAAAAATAAGGTTGCACTATTACTTATATGTAATTTATTTTACTTTTATATTTTTGTGGTTGCCAGATTTTAATAAAGAATCCCTGAAGAAGTTGGAAAATACCAACGAAACGTAGGATTTAAAAATGAATCGATAATCTTTTATTTACATGGAAAAAGACCCAAATGACCTTGAAAGCCCGAAAATTAAATAGGAAAAAGGAAAATACGAATTTTACATAAATAAAGAAGGTCGCTTTAGTAACAAAATTTTACATAAACTGTGAACTTGTACCTAATTTTTATGAGTATGTAATTTTTCAAAAAAAAAAAAAAAAAAATTTATTAATTGCCTTAATATAGAAAGGCCCTACCTCATTATTTTTTTGTAATCGAGTTTGTATCGAAAAATGAAAAATATCGATTTCATAAAAATCATGACTTAGGTTCTTTCCATATTAAGGTAACGATATATGTATTTTTGTCTAAAGTATGGGCGATTTTTCTTTTTAACGGTTTTACAAATTTTTTTAAGGTATCAATTTCGATAATACATGTCAACAAAATGAAATTTATTATGTGAAGTCAAAGGTTTGCAGTCAATTCGTATACACTAAGTATTGATTATCAATCCCTATAAATCAGTTTTTTTTTGAATTGACTCTGTATCTCGAGATTTTCCGTTATCAAGGAAAATGAGGCTGATATGCTCAAGAACCAGTTCTTCGGTTAAATAAAAAAATACACCAAAGGCTAGGAAACAAATTGATCTTTAAATAACGTCCGTATTAATTTTTTAACCGTCTTATAGTTTCAGAGATATTCAGAAAGTTTTATAAAAAAAAAATCAAAAAAATTTAGAAAATCGTTTCTCAAAAGACTCATTAAAATTTTAAACCGAAGAAAGTTTTATATATTATTATTAATTGTGATACCCCTTGATATGTTATAAATAAAATGAGCTAAATTTATTAAAAATCATTCGATTACTTCTGAATTTATTCACAATTAAGTGGTAAAATATATACTCGTAAAAAAAGCTGCAATAGCTTTTTTTTAATATTTATTATTTTAAATTTCTAATTTTCTAAATTTTTTTGAAAAAATTTTTTTTTTCTGTGTATTTTTTATTTAATCGAAGAACTGATTCTCAAATAAATACAAATTATGTGATCCTCTTTTTTCTTAATAACGGAAAATCTTGAGATACAGAGTCAATTCATAAAAACTAATTTGTAGGCATTGGAGCTCAGTATGATGTGCACGAAAATTTACTATCAAAATACCGACCTCAGAAATCGTGTTGACCTGTGTAATGTTATATTTTTAGACAGATTCGTAATTTATCCTTTAAATTTTTTAATAGTTTTTACATAAAAAATACATCCCCGAAAATATCGAGTAATTACTTTAGAGAATTCATAATTTTGTGGAAATACTCGATACTCAGCACCGACGACTACTCAATACTTTGCCAGACTATTGCAAGCAAAGAACAACTTTTAATCTCAAAAATTATCAAAACATATCAGTAAAAATTCTTTTTTTAATAAGCAATAAATAAGCTTAAAATGCTTAAGCATTTATTTATCTATTTGGGACATAGTCGGTCAAAGTGTCATAATAGTGCAGAACTTCAATCGGCTTGTTATACAAACGAATACATATACACGAATACATTTTATTTCGGTGGTCAGCACTGATTTAGAACATATTTTATGAAGTGAATTTGCGAAATATGGCTGCACAAAAAATAGGCTGAGCTGACTAAAACCATATGCCCATGATGTTATTAAGCAAATATACATAAATAAAAATTCTTTTTAGTAATAAATAAGAAATATTTTATTTGTTTGATGTTTGAGTATGTGCATCTACTTAAGCTGAACGAACACACGGTAAAATTTTCTCTCTTTTTCATTTAAATAAAGTTTGTGTCAGGGTTGGAAAATTGAATACTGTTGCACGTTTAGTTTTTCAAATATTTTGTTTTTGTTTGGAAATTGGGGTATCTCTTGTCTAATTTAATTCTTCCACTCCTGAATTGTTTAATCGTTTTGTAATTTGGCTGTTAGCCAAAACTGACGTAAAGCACGTGTGTGTTTTCGCTTTTCTAGGCTAATAAGGTTAAATTATTGGAATACTTTAATTAAAAATAAAAATTATGTTAATATTTTCAGATGCTGTGGTAAATACGAACCTGATTTTTTTTTTTTTGTAAAAGGTTATAAAATTTAAAGAAATATACAAACATACATACATATGTATGTGTGTATGTAATTTTTTAAAACTTAAATATAGTGTAGTTTGGTATTTTGAATTTGTTCTTTCATCTGCAAAAAAAAAATATGTAAATTTGAGATGTGATGGCGCTCGCTTTTTCGTCAGTAAAAAAATTGCAGGCCTCATCAGTAGGGCACTCATTTAATCGGGTTTTAGTTTTAATCGGTAATCAGCTAATTTTGAATTAATCGATTAACCAATTAAAAACAATTTTCATAAATTTATCAATAACTACGTTTATACACGCACTATTTGCAAATAAAATATTTGCAAATCAATTCACTCACTGTTTATACGGCATTTCAAAGAAATAAAAACTTCGTAGCACTTCTATAGAAATGTTACTTATGTTTACAAAAAATTGTGTAAATGTGTGAAATAACAAATAATAATTTGTTTTTATTTTCATTATTTTCTTCTGTAAATGTTTTCTTGTGCAATATTTATCAATTTAATGTTTTTTATTAGCAAATATTTGTAAGTGTGGCGACCTCAAGCATTTTATTTGCACATAGTGTGTTAATCGTGAATTGTTTTCTTAATTAGTAAATTGCAGTAAAAACAATAATATGGCAACAATTTACAGTTTTATTTTTGCAGATAAGCCGTGCGTATAAACGTAGTAAATGTCAATAAATAAAAATACATGAATTGTTCATTATTTTGAGACTTTATTAATAAACAAGTAACAGTGCTATATTCGGCTGTGCCGAATCTTATATACCCTTTACCAAAGTGAGTTTATATAGTATAGAGATACATACATAAGCACATACATAAAGTATAAAAACAAAGAAAAACAATAATTTGACCTAGTTACTTGTATGTACAAAAAAAAAAATTAATTTTCGAACCCTAGAATCATCATATTAGATTTTTCTGATTCCTTTTATCAATATAGTAGTTCTTAAAAATATATTGAAGGTGTGTTAAGTAAAAAAAGAAAAAATGAAATTAAAAAAAATGTTTTATTTAGTTACTTTAATATCCAGAAAGAAAGTTCAAAGTTTCAAGCCCTGGAGCTGTGGTTTTTATTTTTATAATTTTCTACACCCAAATTTTTTTTCCAAAACGTAAAATATATATAATTTATAAGTGAAAAGATAAAAATTAATTAGACTTAGTTACTTTTATATATCACAAAAAGTGTAAGTTTTCCAACCCTGAAATCATCATTTTTGATTTTTCTGATTTCTTACACCAATCTCTATCTTTTAAGAATATAAGATATGTTTAATTTATAGAAAAAAGGAAAAATTTGTTTTAGTAAGTTACTTTTGTACAAAAAAAGTTAAAGTTTTTCAACCCTGGAATCGTCTTTTTAATTTTTTTAATTGTTTTTATTTATTTTAAATACCAATTTTATTGGTACTCAAGCATAAAATAAGTTTATTTAATAAAAAAAATAAAAATTAATTTTCGGTAGTTAATTTTTTATATCACAAAGAGTGTAAGTTTCCCAACCCTGGAATCCCCCTTTTTGATTTTTCTGTATTCTTAAAAACAATCTTTTTAAGAATGTAAGATATGTTTAATTTATAGTAAAAAAAGGAAAAATTTGTTTTAGTAATTTACTTTTGGTTAAAAAATAAGGTTTTCCAGCCTTGGAAACGTTTTAATTTTTTAATTTTTTTTTTAATTTGAAATACCAAATTCATTCGTACTGAAGTATAAAATAAGTTTATTTTATAAAAAAAAATAAAAAATAGTTTTCGGTAGTTAATTTTATATATCACAAAAAGTGTAAGTTTTCCAGCCCTGGAACCGTTCTTTTTGATTTTTCAGATTTCGTGCACCAATATGTTCCTTTTAAGAATATAATATATGTTTAATATATAGAGAAAAAGAAAAAATTTGTTTAAGTAAGTTACTTTTGTATGAGAAAAAAGTTAAAGTTTTCCAACCCTGGAAACGTCTTTTTCATGTATTAACCTTTTTTTTTAATTTATAATATCAATTTAATTTGTACTGCAGTATAAAATAAGTTAATTTAATAAAAACATAAAAAAATTAGTAATACCTAGCTACTTTTATATATTACAAAAAGTGTAAGTTTCCCAACCCTGGAATCATCCTTTTTGTATTTTCTGATTTATTACACCAATCTCTTACTCTTAAGAATCTAAGATATGTTTAATTTATAGAGAAAAAGAAAAAAATTTGTTTTAGTAAGCTACTTTTGTATAAGAAAAAAAAATTAAAGTTTTCCAACCCTGGAAACGTCTTTTTAAATTTTTTAACTTTCTTTTTTAATTTGAAATACCAATTTCATTTGTACTGAAGTATTAAATAAGTTAATTGAATAAAAAAATATAAAAATTAGTTTACGGTAGTTAATTTTTTATATCACAAAAATTTTAAGTTTCCCAACCCTGGAATTATCCTTTTTTGTTTTTTCTGATTTTTTAACCCAATCTCTTTCTTCTTAGAATATAAGATATAATTAATTCATAGAAAAAAGGAAAAATATCTTTTAGTAAATTAATTTTGTATAATTTTGTATAAAAAAATTAAAGTTTTCCAACCCTGGAAACGTCTATTTAATTTTTTTAATATATTTTTTATACTTTTTTATTAAGAAATATTAACTTTATTCATACTGAAGTATAAAATAAGTTTATTTAATAAAAAAATAATAATTAGTTTTCGGTAGTTATTTTGTATGGCAAAATGAAGCTTAAGCTTCCCAGCTCTGAAACCGTCTGCTCGATTTTGCTGATTTTCAATACCAATCTAATTTGGACCATTTCTGACACACCAGTCCAAGAACGAAGTCTCTAGCTTTTCTGAGAGCTTCGGAAAACCGATTTCACGTACAGACAGACGGATAGACCGACATCGCTTATTCGTCTTCCCTATGCATAAGGATCCAGAATATATATACTTTATGGCTCGCTAATTAATATTCTAGAAATTACAAACGGAATGACAAACCTATATATACCCTTTTACCATTTTTTGGTAAAGGGTATAAAAAAAAACGATAACGTAACAAAAATAATAGTATGCTTGTGTATGTACATATGTATATTAGCCTTATGCAGAAAATAAAAAATTTGCAAAACGCGAAGGGCTCACTAGGTTTTCATATGCAGGAAAAAATTCTAAGACAAACTGCGTTTTTACTTTTTTGATATCTTAAAAAAAAAGTTCCACACCAAATGCATTTTCTGCAGCAAAAATGTGGATTTTTCAAATCCGAAAAAATCTCATATTTTCGTAATGACAAAAAATTTTTTGTTAAACCATCTACTAGTGCCCGAATTTTATAGATTTTGGTCCGCTGATTACGAATTTTTCAGTATATTAAGTAATTTTTCCATACCCAGCTAAAAAAATTATGTATGGAGCATATATGATATCCCATATATGGTTCTGATCCGAAAAATGAGGGTATATCGACATATATGATTATATATATTCATACATTTTCATACATGTATGTGCATATATTCCCTCTACAGTATGCAAAGTTCATATTCATATTTTCTTGATTCACAAAAGCGCAATAAATTAAATTACTAAAATTACTTTTTTTAGATTTTGAACAGGGAAGTTGCATTTAATGAAACATTTGTTTGGACAAATAGTGAAAAACGAACTAAAAGTCATTTCATTCCTCATTTTAAGTCAAAAGGTGAATCAATTATTTAAAAAACACAAAGAAATCAGATTAAAAACTAATGCAGTTAATTATAAAAGAAAAAATAATTCGTCTAACAATTCGTCTAACAATAGTTTTCAATATATTTTTTCAGTAATATGAACTTATCTTATCTATAGAATTCTTTTATTTTCGATAAAATTAATGACTGGATTATCCTTTTGATTATTTGATCCACTATGTATAAAATCATGCAAGAATGGTTTTTTTTTTGTAACAAAAGTTTTTCTTTTTTAAACGTTGAGGGCACGCATACCGCATGTATTTTCTAATGGATTTCCAGTTCACCAGTGATAAAATACCAAGTTTTTTTGATTGCATAAACGATCTTATGTGAAATATCATGTATGCATACATTTTTATATGGCGCCATATATTACATCTTATTTCTATGGATATATGGATCCGCATATATGAGCTCATATATTATAATACATTTGATATATTAGTCCATATATCAATTCATATATAATACTTTTCGCATGTATATTCCCACACATTTCCATACATGAATTCATACATATTCATATATAGTTATATACATTCATATATTAAAAGCATATGGACCATATGCTGGGCAGCTAAAAAAATTATATATGGTCCATACAATTTTAATATATGAATGTATATAACTATATATGAATATGTATGAATTCATGTACGGAAATGTATGGGATTATACATGGCAAAACTATTATACATATATGAATTAATATATGGACTAATATATGAAATGTGTTATAATATATGAGCTCATATATGAAAATTTCATAATGAAGCTCTTTATATGTGGATCCATATCTAGAAATAAGATTTAATATATGGAGCCATATAAGAATGTATGCATACATGATATCTCACATAAGATCGTTTATGCAATCAAAAAATCTTGGTATTTGATCACTGGTGAATTGAAAATCCAATAGAAAATACATACGGTATGTAAAGTTTATATGCGTACAGCCTCAACCTTTAAAAAATTAAAACTTTTGTTACAAAAACAAAACCATTCTTGTATGATTTTATACATTGTGGCCCCATTCAATATATCAAATAATCAAAAGGATAATCCAGTCTTTAATTTTATAGAAAATAACAGAATTCTCTAGATAAGAAACAAAGTTCATATTACTGCAAAAAATTATATTGAAAACTATTGTTAGACGGACAATTTTTTCTTTTATAATTAATTGCATTAATTTTTAATCTGATTTCTTAAATTAAATTTTATGTACGAATATGATTTTTGTGTTTTTTAAATAATTGATTCACCTTTTGAATAAAAATGATGAATGAAATGACTTTTAGTTCGTTTTTCACTATTTGTCCAAACAAATGTTTCATTAAATGCAACTTCCCTGTTCAAAATCTAAAAAAAGTAATTTTAGTAATTTAATTTATTGCGCTTTTGTGAATCAAGAAAATATGAATATGAACTTTGCATACTGTAGAGGGAATATTTACACATACATGTATGAAAATGTATGAATATATATAATCATATATGCCCATATACCCTCATTTTTCGGATCAGAACCATATATGGGATATCATATATGCTCCATACATAATTTTTTTAGCTGGGTGGGTAACTTTTTGCAAAACCTGAATTAGCGAATAACTGGAAAACTACTCATCATATCTCGAAAACCACTTAATGGAATTCAAAAAAAAAAACAGCAGATTCGTGATCAGCGGATCAAAATCTTTAAAATTCGGGCACTAGTAGATGGTTTATTAACAAAAAATTTTTTTTCATTACGAAAATATGAGATTTTTTTGGATTTGAAAAATCCACATTTTTGCTGCAGAAAATGTATTTGGTGCGGAACTTTTTTTTAAGATATCAAAAAAGTAAAAACGCAGTTTGTCTTAGAATTTTAGCCCGCATATGAAAACCCAGTGAGCCTTTGTGTTTAAAAAATTCGCATAAGCCTAATGTATATATGTATGTAAAGGGTGTTTTTTATTGAGGTATAGAACTTTAAGTTGGCATCACTTTTTTAACTGGCGGCCATTTTGTCAGCTGTCAAGTGATTAATATTTAGTTTGGTTTGCCATTTCATCATGAACAGGTTGACAAAAGATCAACGCTTGCAAATCGTGCAAATTTATTTCGAAAATAATGGTTTAGTTCGCGAAGTTTACCGCAAGCTCCGTCCATTTTATGATCGACATAATCGTCCATCAGAGCAATTAATTCGGTTAACCATGGATCGTTTTCGCACTACGTTTACTCTATGTGATAATACGCATCCGCAGAGACGTCGAACAGTGCGCACCGAAGAAACAATTGCCGCTGTAGAGCAAAGTGTTGAAGAGGACCCGAATGAATCGATTCGCCACCGTGCACAGCAATTGGAGCCGACTAACCGACTATTTTGTTCCCGAATTGGATGGCATGAATGTGGATGAGTTGTGGTTCCAACAAGACGGCGCTACATGCCACACAGCGCACGTCACAATCGATTTATTGAAGGAAACATTCGATGAGCGCATAATTTCGCGTAATGGACCTGTCAATTGGCCACCAAGATCGTGTGATTTGACACCATTGGATTATTTTCTTTGGGGATATGTGAAGTCGCTCGTCTACGCCAACAAACCAGAAACGTTAGGGGACTTGGAAGCCAACATTCGTGGCGTTATTGCCAACATACGGCCCCATATGCTCGAAAAAGTGGTTGAAAATTGGACCTGTAGAATTGGCTTTATTCGAGCCAGCCGCGGCGGCCACATGCCCGAAATCATATTTAAACATTAATGGCATAAAATTATCCTTCCAATAAAGCCAAATTGATGGACATTAAAACGATTTTCTTGTGTTTTATTTCAATTCGAAGTTCTATACCCCTTAAAAAAACACCCTATACAATGTATTGATAATAAAAATATAAATACATAAGTGAGATAATTTTTTAGATTGTTTAACAGATTAAAAAGGTATTCTAAAATAATCTTAGGAGTAGTATTTGGTTCAAATGTTTAGGTTGGAAACGATATTTTCTTTAGTTTTAATAAAGCATTAAACACATTCACCACAGCAAGCTACCAACTACAAAATGTCAAGGATAGAATACACGTGTTTATATGAGAATGATTATTTTGATGGCAACAAGGCAACAGGAAACAGGCCACAGGTTGTTGTCCGTGCTAAATTTATCGGGGTACCCAATTTAAACTAATTTCTATTTTGTATGGCTACAAACCAAAAACAGTGTTGACAATATAGCAAAACATGTAAAACAAATTATTGCCAAAAAATATTTTTTATTGCAAAATAAAAATGAAAGTTACAAAATTTTCATGTTAATTACAAAAGGAATTATATTTTTGCAAAGCAAAAAAAAAAACGACTATTCGCGAAAAATTGCAAAATTTAAAAAAAGCCATAATATCGATTAAGAATCGATAAAACTGTAAGGAATGAAAAAAATTCGCTAAAAATTACGAAAGTTCGCAAAACTTATTAATAGCGAGATGATAACAAAGTCAAATGTTGTTTAAAAAGCGGCAAAACTCTTAGGAAACTATAAAAAAATTAAAAAATACGCTTTTATCGCGAAGTTTGCAAAAATACCCTAAAATTCACTAGAAATCGCAAAAGCCATTAAAAGTATAAAAAGTTAAAAAAAACGCGAAAAATTACAAGCTAGCGAAAAATTGCTAAATGTATTGAAGAAATTACTAAACCTATAAATATTAAAATTCGCAAAAAAAAAGAAATACACTGATTTGTTTTTATATTTTTTAATAAACTATTTTATTTTTATAAATAGCAAGCAGCATATGTTGTCAGCGGCACTTGTAGTCGTGTAGTCATGTAGCCTTCTGTGGTCTATGTGTTTAGTGCATAAAACTCGACTTAAAAAAATCCTTTCACTAAGACCTAATTTATACTTTGCAAGCCTTATTGCTAAGCTGATTAGTTTGATAGAGTGAGAGAGAGACGAGGGGAACAGAAAAGTTTCTTTTCCCCCCGTCACACTCTCTCTCTCTCTCCCTCTCTCTCTTAAGGCGGTTTCAGACTATAATACAAGTATTAATACTTTTGACGAAAATGCTTCCCTGATCTAATTTCTGTTTAAAAAATTTCAAAAAACAATAACAACTCAACATGTCAGAGTTGCATTTTCCACTTGTATTATAGTCTGAAAGCGCCTTTAACAAACTAATCAGACTAGCAATAAGACTTGCATAGTGTGAATTAGCACTAATCGTTGCCGTACAAAACAAAATATTTTTCGGTTTCTTTTTATTTTTAAATTTAATTTAATTTTTATCTTTTAAAAGCATGGTACAAATTTATTTTTGCTAGGTCTTGTGCACGTAGCACTTCTCTTTTAGTTTGATTTTTTTAAATTTGGTAAATAATTTTTATTTGCGGTCCCTGGGGGTCTACTCTGTAATTTGAAACGAATTCAAATGCTTTCGAAATGCAATGTTAATAACATACATACAAATTCGAAAGAATTTTCTTTCGTTTCGATATCCCAGGTGGAATTTGAGTTAACTCAAAACTATAGAATTATCATCCAAAAATTAGTCAGAGGTGGTTGAAATTCGCACTCATTCTGCATGTTATAAAAGTGATCAATTTTAGCATTGAGTTTTGAATTAACCATGAGTTAGGTTAGCTTGTGCCAAATCAAAAATAAATTCAGTAAAGTGCGACTCTGACTCGCGCACGAAGGGTTCCGTACGAACACTAGATATGTAATTTAATACAAACTTCATCCTATATAATATACAGTTTTGGCATTTTTTTCGTTTTTGGGGTCTTTTCGGTTTTTTTGTTTTGGCGGTTTTCGCGTTTTTTCGGGTTTGGCGATTTTTTTAAGTTTTGGCTCTTTTTTTAGTTTTGACACTTTATTTTATTGTTTTGGCGTTTTTTTCACTTGGCGATTTTTTTAACTTTTGGCGATTTTTTTTTTTTGGTTTGGCGATTTTATAATTTTCGGTTTTTTTAGTTTTACCGTTTTTGAAAATTTCAAGTTTTTGGCGATTTTTTTAAGTTTTGGCTCCTTTTTTAGTTTTTACACTTTATTTTCTTGTTTTGGCGATTTTTTCGGTGTTTGGCGTTTTTTCATTTTGGCGATTTTTTTTTATTTTTGCGATTTTTTTTTATTTAATTTTTTTTTTTAGTTTTGGCGACATTTTCGCGTTTTGGCAATTTTTTTCGATTTTTGGCGTTTTTTTAATTTTGGCGTTTTTTTCATCTTGGCGATTTTTTCGAATATGACGATTTATTTAAGTCTCAGAAAGTTTTTTGTTTAATTTTGGCGATTTTTTTCGTTTTGGCGATTTTTTTAATTTTTGGCGATTTTTTTTTGGTTTGGCGATTTTATAATTTTCGGTTTTTTTAGTTTTGCCGTTTTTGAAAATTTCAAGTGTTTGCCTCTTACGGTTTCCAAGATATAGCAAATTGTCAAAATTACATAGTCAAAATTGCATTAACTGATGGACCACCCTTTAATTAAAATTTTTTTAAATATTAGTGTTAATTGTTGTAGTCTGTATAAAAATACACTAATTTTACAAATTTCAAGTTTCAATATACATATGTTCATACAATTGTATGTATATTACATGGGATTTCAACATTTTTCGTTGCTCGTTTTGTAACACCCTTTAATTTTTAATTCTCATGTATTTTTTGTTGTAGCGGCCAAGGTTCTACATACTGTGTCCAAATTTCAGGTCTGCAGCTCTTACGGTTCCTGAGGAAATACCGTGTGACGGACAGACGGACAGCTTAGCGAAAACAATAGGGTTCCTTTTCACCTTTGGTGTACGGAACCCTAAAAAAGGAAAGTGTTATTTTAAGTTAATTATGATTTAACTTACTATTGATTAACATTTTTTAGTCCGCGTGAAATTTAAACAATTTGAAATTATTTTGTTAAGTACCGAGAACGGGTATCGAACCGTAATCACTTTGTTTGTCGACTTATCGAGAAGAACTTAGTTGTACAAATTAATGTTTTTTATGGGAATTGTTACAATTTAAGTTTAAATATTTTTAAACGCACTAATAATCCCAAATTAATATTTTACCTATTAAGTAAAATATTTTTTTTTAAAGTTTAAAGGTTCCCTGATGATCTGCATTAGCAACAGTGAAATGCACATAGGACCCAGCTTAACCCCTCAATAATCAATTTCAATGTATTTTTAATATAAAAAAAATATTTTACTTAATAGGTAAAATATTAATTGGGATTATTAGTGCGTTTTTTTTAATACATGTATTTATTTATTGTATCTTCATATGTGAACTAACAATAAGTATTCAAATCTTAAATCTATAAAAAAATTATTAGGCCCAACCAGAGTCGGACATAAACTTAGTGATAGTTATAAATAATACATAAGTAGTGATAATCAAAAAGGAAAAATAAATATATTATTAAGCAGTCCCATCTGGAGTGTTAAGTATAAGAGCCCTTGTGTCCCTCTTTTTAAGGCGGATGTGTCCAGTAAAGTTCAAAATATTACGAGCCAGCGGATTAGGATGTGACTCGAGTTTTGTTAAATATTTGCCTGCGTATTTTGCAATTTCTTCAGTCACTAGTGGCATATTTAAATCACGATGTATACTTGAATTTTTTATGTACCATGGAGCCGATGTTATTAACCGTAAAATTTTGTTTTGCTTTCGTTGGATTTTCTCGATATTGGAAGCTGAAGCAGTGCCCCATAGTTGAATTCCGTAACACCATATTGGTTTCAAAATCGACTTGTATATTAAAAGTTTACAATCTGGACTGAGTGTAGAATTTCTACCAATCAGCCAATGTATCTGAGTTATTTTAAGTTTCATTTGTGTTAGCTTTGAGTCAATATGGTGTTTCCATGTAAGCCGCCGATCAAGGTGTATACCAAGGTATTTCACATGTGAATGTTGAGGAACAACTTGACTGTTGATTCTAATGGGGTGACAAGTATCTTTTCGCAGGGTAAAGGTTATATGTACGCACTTCTGTTCGTTTACTTTTATTCTCCATAAGTTTAACCATAGCTCAAGCTGTGTTATATGTTCCTGAAGATATCGGGATGCCTCATGAGGGTTTTCGTGCATACTAAGGCAGGCTGTATCGTCGGCAAATGTGGAAGTATGGATACTACTGCTCACAGGCATATCACAAGTATAAATCAAATACAAAACTGGCCCCAATATACTCCCTTGCGGTACACCGGATGAGATAGTTTCGGGCGCACTCATAAATTCTCCTTCCATAACAGAGAACTTCCGGCCTAAAATACAACTTTGCAAAAGCTTTAGAATGTTATTTGGTAAATATGTCTTCAATTTTAAAATTAAGCCATCATGCCAAACTTTATCAAATGCCTGAGAAACATCAAAAAAAATAGGGCAGAACAATACTTCTTTTCTTCGAATGTTTTCCTTATAAATTGAACCAATCTATGCGAGCTATTAGTGCGTTTAAAAAAATTTAAACTTAGTTGTACAAAAACAACTCACTAATCTCTGCAAAAAGTTTTGAGTCAGCTTAAGCTTTAAGCGTGTGCGGCAAATTAAGGGCGCCGCGCCTTTTCTTATACTCTTCTATTACGTATGTGTACCAGGGTTGTCAGATTTTTTCCGATCTATTTCGCCAAATTGATTTTAAAAATCGCCAAAAGTCGCCAAAATTCATTTTTATGTGGCTTTTCGTAGTAAATATTTGATAATAAATTTGTTTTTATATAACACTTTTTTAATATAAATTTTTATAAAATAATCGTGTCAAAATTTATCAGAAAATCACCAAAATTAGAAATGAAATCGCCAAAAATTATTTCTTGTAAATTTTTCTCATCCAAATTCAAAACGCATTAATGACTATAATTAATATCAGAAAAAACATCAAAATCAAATTGTTTTAACTTCTAGCAGACGAGTTTTGGTAGGATTAATTTTTGAAACTACTCCTTCAATAAACTAATTTTCCTGAATTAGAAAAATTTTAAAGTTCAATTTTGTTGAAAAATAGCCATAATAATCGCCATCAAATTAATTTATCGCCAGTAAAATCGCCAACAAATTTATTTATCGCCAAAAAATCCCCATATCGCCAAACCAAAAATTTGGTCGCCAAACAAGTTGAAAAATCGCCACGTTTGGCGAGAAATATCCATATCTGACAGCCCTGATGTACACACGCATTACTGAAAACAACTTGTGTGTATCGCATACTCATAAGAATCAGCGTTGCCAGAGAACAATTTGTTACTAAATTTTTTATTTTCAGAAAATTATTATGGCAAACCAGAAACATTGGTTTGTCAACGTACGTTGTCATGCATGAAAAAACATGATATGCAAAGGCATTTTCAAGCATATATTTAAATTATTTTAAGAAAATTTACTACAAACCTATCTCTTTACTCATCTTTACATTGGCGTAGCAACAAGAGAAGATGTATTTCTTCACAAACAAAACTTGAGTGTTTCTTCTGACCATAATAAAATCAAATTTGGTTTTGGAGATTTAAAATTTCAAGTCAGGGAAATGAGACGAAAATTTGATTGGCAACATCGACTCGTGGTAAGAGTATAACACACACAATTGTAAAATGTAATGGTATGGGTTGCCTTAAAGTTCCCTGAAGGAAATGTCGTTGGCAGTGATGCCAACTTTTTTGGCTCTAAAAGCACATCAGAATTTAAAAAAGCACTAAAAAGCGTAATTTTAAGATCTAAAAAGCGTAAAAAGCACTAACGTGAAAAACGAGTGCAATTTAACAATGTTTTCTAAGCTATTCTCTATTTAGGCAATATTATCAACATCTTTAATGAAATATATCAGACGAAAAAGGTAAGATTTACACAGAAAAAATAAATACACCAAGTTTTTTATTAAAGTAATTTTAAAAATACACAAATTTCTTAAAAGCACTACTTAGTGCTTTTTGTTAGTTTGGCACTAACGCTCAAAAATTGGCGTTTTTAGTCTTCAAAAAGCACTAATAATAGTGCCAAAAGCACCAAATTGGCATCGCTGGTCGTTGGTGAAAATGTACTGAGTCACTCTTGATTTTGTCACCAGTACTACTCTACAATTATTCCCCATACAATACTTTATGCTATAGCCATTTAGCATGTGCTTGTCATTGAAAATCTACTAGTAACACTAAAACAATTGACTAGGTAGTGAATTCATAGTTCTTATGGGAACATGGAGACATACACTGAAAGGAAAACCTTCATTCAGACAATGAAATTCTTCATTGTATTAATGAAATGTTTCATTAAAAGTCAGCTAATGAAGCCCTTCATTGGATCAATGAAGAATGATTAATTGTATTTATGAAGTTAATTTTGGCGGCTATATCATAAATAGAATGAAACTATTTCATTAGTTCAATGAAACTTTTTCATGAATATAATGTAGTTGTTTCATTGATCTAATGAAGTTTTTACATACTATAAATGAAGTTTATTCATTAATATAAAGAAAATTTTCTATATGTAATGAAATATAAGCAGTAAATAATGAAAATTTTCTATTAAAAACATGAAATCATATCCCTTCCAAACCACCTACTTAATAAAAGATATACAGATTTTTTTATTTTATTTAATATATAGAAATACATATGTACTTAATATATAAGCATATGTATGTATTTATTAACGTAAAACATTTAAAATTTAAGAAACTCATCAGTAGAGTTCAACCCAAATAATGTTTAAGTAAGCCGAAAAACTTGCATGTTTATAGTAAAACCCTTAATATCCCAGCGGGAACTAGAAGGAGTAGGGATGCCTTCTAGAAGGCCTCTGTATGCCTTCTTTTGGATGTAGAAGGCCTGCTCGCTCCATTCCATACTCATATCTTTTTTACACGCGTTGTCATTGCGGAGCAGGCCTTCTGTTCTTGCTTCATTCGCCAGAGATTCTGGAAGGCCTTCAAACTAATAGATTTTGTTTTTGCTTTGGTAAAAAAACAAAACAAAACATGTTACTCCTTCCCTTCTCCCTTCTCATAGAAGCGAGTGTGGAATGTGTATCGTATATTTTATGCGAAAGAGTCCTTTAATAAGGCCTGCACCAAGAAGGTCTTCTGAGTTTTACCGCTGGGATGTTGTTGAGAATCACAATACACAAACATAAGTTTAAAAGAATCAAACAAAAATCTTAACAAAACAAGCATCTTTTTAAGATGTTTGGCACAATCTTCTTGCGTTTGTGTAGTGGTGAGGGACGCGAATGGATAAAAAAAGAGAAAGAGAGAGATATCTGCTATACAATGAAGAATATTACATTGTATAAATGAAATGATTTCATTGTATTTATGATGACCATACTGCTTTGAAATTAAAAGGATTGGAAATAAGATATAGAAAATATATTTTAAGAAAATAACTTTTTATTTATTTAAGTTTGACAGACTGAATACAGTAAGAAAATAAAATTTTTGGAACTTATTTATATTTGCCTCAAATTCGCCAAAAAGAAAATTCGTTTAAACAATGTAACGATTTTCATTAATACAATGAACTATGAAGAACACATGAAGAGCAGAGATGGAAAGATTTCATGCATACAATGAAATTGTTCATTGTATTAATGAAAAGTTTAATTAATATAATGCAGAACATTTAATGAAACCGTTTCATTCTCTGAATGAATGATTTTCTTTTCAGTGTACCAACCATACATTTACTGGTACATTTCTATACCTTACGTACATACAAATTTATGTATATTGACAAGTTGTTGCAAAATCCACCAGAAATACACCACATCTGTTTTCTCTCTTTCTTTTATACTGACGAGTAGAAGAGAAATTGTAGACAATGTAACTACTACTACAGTTTTAGTGTTGACATAGAGACACTTGGCCCCAGTCTGACTGCAGGGTTAGTGCAATACTTAAGGCTCAATCAGACGTGACATAGCCATAATGAAATAGCCATAACTAGAGCTGTGCCAAATCGTTCTTTTCAGTGACCGGTCATTTTCGTTCAATTAGCAAAAAATTTACCCGTTCGTTCAATCGCTCACTTTTGAACGACAGTATGAAACAATGATATTTTGTAAGAATATTAAAATCGGTTGTATATACGAGTATTTAAATAATGCGAATGAATGAATTGAAGAATTTATTAAAAAAAGTTGAATTATTTATTTAAAAAATTATGGGCCTAATTGTCTAAAACGCAACGCCAAGCGTTCTCAAATTTTATATGGACAAAATTTAAATTACAAAAACAAAATACATAAAAAATTTATCAACGCCAAGCGTTGCGTTTTACAAAATTAGGCCCTATATTTAAATTCATTTTATAAATAATTTCTTGTTCTTTCGACTAGAATATTGTACATTTTATTTTGGCTTAATATTTAGGTTAATATTTTTTTTTTTTTTTTTTAAATAGGACCAGCACTCAGGGGATAACCCCTACTCATGCAGTGCATTGTGCTAGAACTAGGAAAATAGGTTATAGGGAAGGAGGATAGAGGGAGTAGTGTCTGTGTACATTTGATTTAAATCTTCCCACGCTGGTAGTGACAGGAAAGACCTCCGCAGGTAGTTGATTCCACATACGAACAGTGCGGCTAAAAAAGGAATTTTCTCTGTAATGCGTAGTGCGATGCATTGGCCAATCGACCACAATATTAATATTAAGATTATGAAAGGTACTTTTTATCGTTATTTATATATTAAAAGCGCATCAATGTTTGAATGTTACTTCTCAAAGTTTAAATTAAAGTTTTGTCCTCAAAAATATTTTACCGGACACAAAAAAAAATATATCTCAAGCACTACAAATTCATTTTAGATTCAGGTAATGAAATGTATATATAAACATATATCTAACATCTTTACTTTGTAAAAACACTTTATAAAAAACACTAGTAAAAATACTTCTTGTGAAAAGACTGTTAAATCAAATTATAAAAAGAATGATGATGGCGGTGCCACGGTACCAAAACTCAACTCAAACAAAAAGACATAACATAAATAGCAAACATGAACGAAAGCAAATTTGACATGAAAGACTTGAAACACAAACTGAATAAAGGAAAACATCGAGCGGTACACTACTGATCCAAAAGCGTTCAGTAAAATCACCGGATCAGTTCGTTCAATTAAGTGATTCGTTCAATTTAACCCGTTCGTTCATGAGCTACACAGCTCTAGCCATAACCAAACCAAAGTTCAATTGGTTTCTATGGTGAGAGTTATGGCGTTATGGCGAGTCACCTATAATCAAATACAGTGTTGTCCATTAGTTTGGTTCGAACAGTTTGTTTTCTATGTCTATGGTTATGTCACGTCTGATTGAGACTTTAGCTTAAAGAAGACAGTTGTGCAAACAACAACTGACTCACATCTGTATCATTTATGAGTTAGTTCAAAAGCTAGTTGTAAATGAGTTAGCGAAAAGTGACTCATATTTTGAGTTAGCTAATAAAAAACCGACTGGAGTGTACATCAGGGATGGCAAAGTTGGCACAATTGTACCTTTTTTTGGTACTATTCAAACTCGTAAAGTACAATAGTACACCAATGACTAATTAAGTACATTTAAGGAATCTCCCCAGTTTCACTTTCGAACCATGCTATTCATATTATTCTTATTTGAAAACAGTCGTGTGAAAGCAAAACGCAGCGAGAAAATCAAAAAATTTTAACTTGTCCTTTTCCAAATCACTTTTTTCTAAATTCGGATGCTAGAGCAAATATTTACATATATTAAATTTCAACTTAAACAGGTGTAACCATATGCTTTAACATCCCAACTTACAAGCAAATTTGTGAAAACGATTCGGTAGTCAGAACAAAGTTCATTATTTCAATAAAAAATAAATAAAATAAAAATATGTAATTTGAATTAAAAAAAATATTTTAGTACAATTAAGGTCAAAAAAGTTGAAAGTTTGAAAGTTGTTGGTACAATTTTGAAATTCTCAATGCCTTCCCTGATGTACATACATACCTATGTATGTATATGTCAGTTATTACCATAGCTGTCAAGTAATGATTAGTAATCGTACTGATTACTAATTTGATTACTTCTTTTTGAAAGGTGAAGTAATGATTAAATTACGTTTATATTGAGTTTCGCACGATTACTCATTGATTACGATTGCTAATATTGGAAAAGTAATCTGAATTAATTGCAATTACAAAAATTAATCAAAAATAATTAAAATTTATTAAAAAATAATTCGATTACTTTTAAAGATTACTTTTAATTCTTTTTGATTATTTATTAATAATCAAAAGTGATCTTTGAAAGTAGTCGGATTATTTTTTGATTACTTTTCATTCTTTTTGATTATTTGTTGTAATTTCTAGTTATTCAGATTACTTTTCGATTATTAGTAATCGTAATCAATTATTTATCAGAATTTCTTTAAGAGGTAATTATATAATGAGTAAAATTCTTTTTAAAATGTAATACAATTTATTAGTAATCGTAATCGAAATTTAACAGCTCTGGTTATTACAAAATAAATCTTATTTTTCCATGAGCGATGAAAATGGGACATAGCCAGAATATCAATAACAAGACGAACATAAACACTACAATGAAAATAGGAATAATGATGAATGTTGGTAAATTAACATACAAAAAACTAAATATACAAATAAAATTCGTAAATGAACATTAAACAGATAATAACAACACACCTCTTAAATGCAAAACTGCACACAAAAATAAACATCAAATTAACGAGTGTGCTCTGGTGCAATAGGAATGGCTCTCACTGTTTTCTTATTATAAAAAAACTTTGAGGAATTATTCTACAATTTCAACTCACTTATCGTGGTTCATGCAGAAAAAGTCAAGGATTATCTAAATGTTTGTTTAGAAAATTGCGAACCTTAATACGGATTTTCCCAGAAATTTGTGGACCCCCTTAATTTACCCATATACATATGTAAGTATGTATGCAGTAAATGCAAATTTTTCGTTTGATGTCTTCAATTTCTTCAATCATGTACGCACGTACTCATTTTTTGCCCCTGTAAAAAAAAATTCAATAAACTTTGTTCGAGCTCAATGTAAAAGTGCATTGAACTGATTTGAGGCGAATTGTTTACGCATTTTGACATACTTTTTGTCAATGGGTTTTTAGAATTTTATAGAATGAATAAGGAAAATTATTTAATTTTACATGAGTGCATGTGACAATATGTGCTGAAATAACGAAAAAATTTAGGAAAAATTACTCATCAGCCGTAATACATTCAATAAAAATAAATAAAATAAAAAAATCAAATAAAATTGCTTTGAATACAGTAAGTCCTCGATTATCCGTCATTCGATTATCCGGGAAAGAAATATTGTAATTGTTGTCTTTTTGTCCATCCAATTCATTTTTTTGCCGCTATCAACCGGGATTGCAAACACGCAACCGTTTTCAACCAAAACATTTTTATTTATATAGTAGATATTTATTTATGCATTTTTTGATTAAACACAAGCATAAAATCCGGGAATTTTTCTTCTATTACATGCGGTATATACAAAGTTATGTAAATAAATAAAAAATATGATTAAAAAATTGAAAAAAAAACAATAAAAGCGGTTACTCCATTAACCGGGAAAATCGATTATCCAAAATGCTCCCGGTCCTGAACATTACGGACAATCGAGACCTAACTGTATATTCAAATTGAAATTTCGATACAACAAAAAATATGGAGTGTTTTTAATGACGATAATATTCTTCGAACAATCACAATGCTGATTTTGAACGATCTGAGGCCAAGCTATAACATTCGATATGTATCAAAATTAAAAAAAAAACCAATAAAAACTCATTGCGATTGTTTATCTCCATCTGTACCGCTTCGTGATACCAAGAGAAATAAATATTAAGTTAATATCTTTCAGATTTTTTCTCAAAACAAATTTTACTTATTGATGTATGTATGTACATATATTAGCTATGGCATAGTGTTGGGAATGAGAATCCTTAGTAACAAGATTTCGACTTGTAAGGACCCCTTTGTGAGGTTCAGAAAAAAAATATTTGAGCCAAAAAATGGTGGCGGTCAGATGGGGGCAAATGTTGCCTCTTCGTGCTCAAAGTTGAGGGTAAAAGCAAACAAATTTACAAAAATCATAAAACTTCCCCGGGGTCACCGCTACAAGGGTCAAATGTATGATCAGCACCCATTAATTTTCTCCGCCCAACATCCTTTTCAAATACACCGACCGCCTAACTCCTCTCCTTAAGAGGGCTCCCTCTTTTATAAAATTTACTCGCAGGGCTCTAACTGCCCCTATAGCGTACCTATCGATCGACCCTAAATATTCTTTCAATACGAAGATTTACTATAAACATAGTTACTTGTCATCTATATTCAACCATTAAGGCTGTCCCCATACAAAAAACGAATTCTGTGTTGTTAAATCATTAGTTTATTTTTGGCATGTGTTGGATGTATCTTTTTATTTTGGGCAACGACTTGAAGTAAAAATATATTTTCTTCTTTTTTCGCGGCACAACGAATTGATGTAATCTTGTTATAATTTTAAGCCTCTTTCTGCAGAGTTCTGATAACTTGCAATTTTTGCAATATCTCTAGCGCTTTCTTATAGTCTTCACGTTGTCCCGGTTTTCTAGATCGCTGTTTAAAAAACTTACTGGTAATCCAAAGCGTGAAAAAAAGTTTGAGCTTTTTAAAAGCTATTGCTCATTATGATGCAATTAATGACACAATTTCGCTGCGTTTGGTGAAGAAATTTTGTGGAAATCTCTGATACCTTAGTGATCAACCTATTGCTCTCGCATTATTTGGCCAGAATGTTTCCTGTGACATCAAAAGGAAAATGGCAAACGATATTCGTACTTTTGCAGAAGATAGAGAAGAATATGAGGAAGAGTTATCTGACAAAGAGGTGGACGAATTCGTATTGAAAAAATATTTAGGATCGATCATACATTTGATTTCGATAGGTACGCCCTAGGGTCAGTTAGAGCCCTGCGAGTAAATTTTATACAAATTTCGCCTTTGTATGGGAACACCCTTAAGGAGCCGAGATAGGGCATAGGTATATTCGGAGGTAATGTTGAGGATGAAAAATTACTTTGGGTCGGTCTTACATTTTACCCCATGGGGGGTACCATAAAAGCGGAACAAGCGGCTTTCTTTAAAAGAAAAATTATTAAAAAAATTATTTTTTGTATGGTTACCACCTTAATGTTTGATGATAGACGATAAGTATGTTTGGAGAAAATCTTCGTATTGAAAAAATATTGGAGGTTGGTCATACATTTGACTTCGATAGGTATACCCTAGGGGCAGTTTTAGAGCCCTGCGAGTAAATTTTATAAAAAATATCCCCTTTTGTAAGGGAGCCCCCTTAAGGAGAGGAGTTAGGCGGTCGGTGTGTTTGAAAAAGTTGTTGTGGGGAGAAAGTTAATGGGTGCTGATCATGCATTTGACCCTTGTAGCGGTGACCCTGGGAATGTTATATGTTTTTTTGTAAATTTTTTTGCTTTCACCCTCAACTTTGAGCATGAAGAGGCGACATTTGCCCCCATCTGACCGCCACCATTTTTTTTTTTTTGGTTCAAAAATTTTTTTCCGAACCTCACAAAATGAGAGGTCCTTGCATGTTGAAATCGAAAAGTCGTCCACTATGCCATACCTAATGTATATTTACAGAAGCTAATACCATTTTGGACTACTCTAGCGCATAATGCCTGTAAATCGCTTTCTTTCTCCTTCCATCGTCTTAAGCTTATATGCCCAAAATACTTTTGGCTCTTGGTTTTTGCACTGTTTCGATATGACACTTATTGCGTTTGTTGGAAGGAGAATTGGTATACAAAGTTATTCTCTTTCATGTGTATCATCCTGAATATAATATATTAATAATTACGACTAGACCATGACATTTTTTTGGTTGTCGAGAGGGGTACACTCAAAAAAAATTAACTAAAACTTTGGAACATTTTCTGAATTTGAGTGTTTTTACTTGAAACCAGTAAAATATTGACTAAATTTGTAGTTCATTAATGAACTAGTTTATAGTAATTATACTTTTATATTTAAATAAAATATTTCTAAAATTTAGTAAAATTTTCTCGTCTTTGATCTCAAATTTAGTAAATTTTTCAAAGTTTTTTTATGCCTTTAATTCTGGTACTTTTATTTTTAATTAAATTCTTTTTATTTTTAATTAAATGCTATACCACATGGTATGTTTTTTATTATATCTTCATATTATATTCCTAACTAATTCACCAAACATACATATTAATTCCTTGAGAGGAGACAACTATTGAACCAACAACCTTCTGACTGATAGGCAAGCACTCTAACCAATTGCCCAAAAGGGCAGCCTGAATAAGCATTGGAGTTTTTGAGTTTTAAAATTTTATTTTATTTATATATTTCAAGTTCAAATATTCCTCGGAAGAATGAAAAATTTACTTAGATTTTTTGCTCAATGCAAATAAAAAATATATTCTATAATACAAAGAAAACGTATTTAAAACTGGCAAATATTTTTCTAAAATTAAGAATACCTTTTTATATCTTTCAAGTAAGTCAAATTGGATGAACTAATCAGGAGTAAGTCAGTTCTTTAAATCTATTTTTTGCTTTTAAAACGAGATCGACTAGTATACAATTTCCCTAAACTTTTAAACCTTTTGCCAATTTTTGGTAAAAATTTCCTTTAAGCCAGTAAACTTGTCCTTAAATGTGAGAATTTTTGTGTGTAATTTTATGAAATAATTTTGAGGATATGAACTTTTTATTTTTTACTCATATTGAGTAATTTTTACTAGATTTTTGTAAAAATTTACTCAAACTTAGAAAAAATTACTTATGTCCTAATTCAGTAGGTATATTTTGGACGGTTTTGTTTTAAAATACTTTCAAGTTCTTGTGTTTTAGTTCTCTAAATTATTTTCTTCAAAAATGGTTGTTGTCTATGATAATGAAAAATGAAAATATTATTGCCATGTTTTTAAAACATGAAAATTAAATTAAAGTATTAAACGATATTGCATTAAACACATTCACCACAGCAGGCTACACGAACACACGACTTCAAATGCCGCTAGCAGCATTTGTCGCCTCGTAGCCGGCTACTTAATTATTTTGGAGACGGCAGCAGCACCATCTGCAGCTGATGATATTCAAGTACAAATACATAGTTGAGTATTGCCACTTTTATATATTTTGCATTTATAAAAATTAATTACTATTTTAAAATGTACTTGTTTCACGTAAAAGTACAAAAATGAATCAATTTATTATTTACATCAATTTTTGGATATTGTTTCTGTTAAATATTATGAAATAATTGTACAAAATCATTCATTCAACATTTTGTATTATACTGGCAATACTGAATGTTCTCATTGTAGCCAACAAAATAGAAATTAGTTTAATTGGACTACAACGACAAAATCAGCATAGACAACAACCTGCCGCCATGTTGCCTTGCTGTATTCAAAAGAATTATTCTCATATAAACATGTGTATTCTATCCTTGACATTTGGTAGTCGGTAGCTTGCTGTGGTGAATGTGTTTAATGCTTATATCGAAAATACATGAAAACAAGCAAATACACGAATCTTCTAGCATAGACAATAAATAATAATTGTTTTAAGGAATCACAACTGCGACTTTTTTTCGTCCATAGGCAAGACGATAGGTTAGGTTAGGTTAGGTTAGCAGGCTGTTGAAAGGAAGAAATGTAGAGTCCAGCACACTTGGGTCCAATACAATGATCCCTTTGTGATACCTGTGTGTTAAAGAGAAGTTAGTGAGAGAGGATGATAGGGAAGGGATAGTGATAGTGATAGTGAAGTATGAAGATGAAGGAAGAGATAGAGAAAGCTTCATTCATTTACAACTTTGCTTTTTTGCACGCTTTTTTTAATCATGCAGTGTTGCAGCGCCTTCTGGTGTCAAATGAGGTGTATTAAATTTTGAAGCTGTGTTTAGTAGCAGTGATTGGAATTGGAAATCTTGATTTCGTGCCGAATCTGTTTCGAAATAGTACCAAAATCACTTTAATAGTGCCAAACCACTTTTTATATAGTTTAAATGTTGGCACTTGATGTTCGTTTAGTATACTATGGTCCTTTAATGATGCATTATTGTGTATAGCTAGAAAATTCCATGAATATCACAAAACCCACGTTCCAAAATTAGTTGTTTACACACATACATATGTACATTGTATATGTATGTATAATTAATTAATATTTTCTACTTATTTGCAATAAATACAACTAACTGATCTGAACAGGTAAAATCTTATATGTTTGCATGTTTATATGTCTGTAAAAGGTAATCGCCGAAACTCCCGGCTCGACTTTAAAATTTTTTTCAAAAAAATGAAGAACGGAACCGCCTTACGGACTTAGGCTAAGTAAATTTCAACTAATGTGGCTTAGACAGAGTCCACGGGCGCTAAACCTCCTATATCTAGAAAATATGAATTATCCCAGCAAAAAATTAGACATTACCATCAGAACTACTTGCCATATAATGGCTTACTTTTCTGATTACCAAATTTCATTACTCGCTTACAAATCACATTACCTAAAATTTAAAAAAAAAAAAAAATATGTACAAATTGCTAAGTGAGAAAAATGATTTTTTTAGATTAAATAGATTACGTGAACAAGTTGCCAAATAAAAAAAAGTAAGTACTTCTCAAGAATCGATTATTTTAGTCTGACGCCTTGTTAAAATCATTAAGTTGGGAAGAGCTTCCCATAGGAAACATAGGCTTTTTATGTATATATAAAATAAACATATGACGGAAATAAAATTATTGATCGCAAGGCAAGGTTTTAGTGGCCTCAGCTAGTCTTTTACATAATTGAACAAAACATGATTCTAAAGGATACATTGCTCCAGTGAATAAATTGGAGATAATTAATCAGGAACTACTTTTTCTCTATTTCCAAAATATAAAAAAAATTTAAGAGAAGTAACACTCAGGCAATGAATGGCTAGTACTGTCACTAGATGTTACCTTCTTTAGAAGAGGGGTAGTGATAGAGAAGACATGTGGTGAAGGTCGAAAACAATTCTTAAGCTGCACAATTTTTGATCTTTTAAAGATAAAATCGAAAACCATTTTCTTCACCGAATTTGCCTACAAGGGGCTATGTTATGCCAGCATATTGAAATTATTTTTTACGTCTCCGATATCTTTCCAAAACTCACTCTCACTTAAGATAATCAATTTAATAAAATTTCAAAGTGTGATATAGATCTGTATTCACTTTTAACTTTTCAGTGTGTTTTCTTTAATTTGGAAACATTTGTGTAAAAGGAGCAGTAATATTTATGTCTCTACTGAGAACATTTTCTGAATGAAATGACGAAATAAAAAAGAAAGCCTCCTAAAAATTAAACGTACTCTTACATCTTCAGATAGTTTCGACATTTATGTCATTTATAATTTTAAGAACATAAGTTTTATCATTGCATTTTGACTAAGCATTTAACAATGAGACGAAATATTATGACGACTTCCATTGTTCCAGGACTATATAAAATAGTTTGACAATGCAATAAGCGTTTCGGGGATATTTATAAAATGTTTACATCAGCTGTTATTTTTTTTTAAACTCTTAATAAACATTCATTGAACACCGTTACTTTTCCCCATCATAAGCGAACAAATGTCAGCCTCAAACCCTACTAACGTCCCTTTCCACAATGTATGATTAAGACTTAAAATAAACCTTAACTGTAGACTTGTATCGAACTCTTTCAGTAGCTCGTTTTTGACACAAACCAACGATCCAACCCGTGTAATTTAAATGGGTTTGATCATTGGTTTGTGTCAATAACGAGCTACTGAAAGAGTTCAATACAAGTCTACTTAACTGCAAGTTCTTCATACAAAACTAGCCGTTATAGTCCCTGTTAGTTTTTAATTGCACCTTGTGAAAAAGGTCATAAGTTTTCAATACTTAACAACGTAAATACTAAAAGAACACTTTTTATTGGGATAAAAAAAGTTGCCAAATTAATGCCAACCATAACCACCAAAAAGTTTAAACAAATGACTTTCGGGCTTAATTTTTTGATTAAAATCGATTAGTTACGATCGCAAATAATCGATTTTCGTAAAAACGAAGTTAAAAAATATGACGCTTAACCTTTTTTGGCGGTTAGGACTGGAATAGACAAAAAGTGCCACAAAAGGAGCGAGAGTGCCACAGTGCCAGTTACCATCCAATAGTGCCAAAAATGGCATAATTGTGCCACATTTCCCATTACTGTTTAGTAGTAGCCATTTCATTGGTTGTTTTACTTCGCCGATGATTCTGCTACACAATGAAGGAGGGCGCTCTGATGTTACATTAGGATTAGCATCTGCTGAAGCCGGTGTAGTTTTAGTGATCCAGTGCATTATGCCTGCATCACTTGAACTTCTACCACAACAACTGATACAAAGGACACTAATGCACTTCAGAAAAATGCGTGGTGTTGTTATTTTTTAATGACTGTCGGACACAGTGCTCGAACCCAGGACCTTAGGTTTTGTAGTCAACGTACTAACTACTTCAGCCAACGCCCCCTCTAGGCAAGACGATACAATCGTCGAATTAAACTTAGAAAAATTTTTACTTAAATTTAGAATTTTACTTTTTTACTTAATAATAGTATATGTCTTTTTTTAGTGTTATATTTTAACAGCCTCTTTTATAAAACTTATGAAGGCTTTATAAAGACTTTTTAAAACAAATTTTCATACAAAATTTTTCTTAAAAAGACTTTATAAAACCTTAATAATTTGTATAAATAAGGCTTTAAGAAATAATCAAAACAACACAAAACAACCATAATCATTAAAAATTTATAATTTTTTACCTCTTACAAAAACCACAGAGCGAATGAGGCCACAAAGTATAAAATGAAATTACGTTATTATATTAACGCAAAAAAAACAGTAAAGAAGATTTTTTTGACTGCGTGAGCAAAACTGTGTGAATACACAATTATGTTCTGTCGCGTGACATCTCTGGTAGACCCCTGTGGTTAAGACCTTTTTGGAAGCATCAATTGCTTTCACTCGTCCAGTAGTTATAGTCCCGATACAAGTAATATTTTTAATGACACTCAATTCCCGCTTGAAATCTTGTTAAGACTCCATTGACTTCAAAAATAGCAGATGCGTAACAATTTACGTGTTTTACTATCGTAATATGCAGCATTGCGCTTTTTTATATTTTTTATTGCTTCAAAGGAGTATGCGTTTCTTGTTTCGCGTAAAAACCCCACTTATAATATTTTAACATTTATAATTAGCTCTTGCATTTTCTAATCTTTCAAAATCATCAAAAAAATTCAATAGAATCCACTGAACCATTCGTACCATTTCTGATTATTATTTATAAATAATGAGTAATAATTTAAAAAATACAAGTAAATTTTAAAGAATGAGAATCTCTAAAAACGCAAGAATGCGCCTCGATATTAAAAAGCTAAAAAATCAAAGTAAGCAGGTTCTATACAAATCAGATGGCAACCTGCAAGTCGCCAAATAACATACATATATAGGAAACAGAAAATATCCTTCCCTCTGTCTTTCTCCCAGCTGAATTGAATGGTCTTACTATTTATTGATATTGATGCAAAGTCTTAATCCACCTGGGAGACAGAAAGAGAGAGAAAGTATTTCTACCTCTGTCTTTCACCCAGCGTGTTTAAAAGGGCTATATAATAACCAGGGCAAGTTTAAAATGACACGAAAAATTGTCAAAATGGCTGGCAAGATGTCATGAAAAAGTATAATAAATGGCACAAAATGGCAAAAAAATAAAATATGTTTCTTCGGAATTTCTCGTATTGTTTTTCCTTTTCATATTGCTTAATTAATTGTTTGAGTTTCACTCTGATTAAACCATAAATGGTTCAAAGGGTTGAATGCCTACTACTCATGCAGAAAGTCCATAGGAAGGAACTGGGGTGTGCAACCGCACTTAGTTGTAAACTGGATTTAAACATCGGTTGCCAGCAGTGATGACAACTTTTTTGGCTCTAAAAGCACATCAGAATTTTAAAAAAGCACTAAAAAGCGTAATTTTGAAATCTACAAAGCGTAAAAAGCACTAACGTGAAAAACTAGTGAGATTACAAAATGTTTTCTAAGCTATTCTCTATTTCGGCAATATTATCAACATTTTTAATGAACTATATATATCAGACGAAAAAGGTATGCTTTACCCTAAACAAATAAATACACCAAGTTTTTATCAAAGTAATTTTAAGAAATACGCAAATTTCTCAAAAGCACTACTTAGTGCTTTTTCATAGTTTGGCACTAACGCTCAAAATTTGCCGTTTTGAGTCTTCAAAAAGCACTAAATATGTATAGTGTCAAAAGCACCAAGTTGGCATCGCTGGTTGCCAGTCATGTTATTTCCTATGGTTGTGTGGTAAAGCGGGGCGCATTGAGGTAGGAGAGTCACAGTTGCGTCTCGCTGGGTATCGCAGGTGCCTTTGTCAATATGTTAAGATTTCTTATAAAAATGTAAAGCATGAATAGGTACATGAAGATTGTAATTAAAGTCGTCTTGGCCAAGCAAGCTTGACAATGTCATAAATCCTGGTTATTTCGTACGTAAAAATACATTACGCAAACTGGTATATGGATTATAGATTTGTGGCTCTTTTAGATACTCATTTGTTGCTGTTGTTATTGTTGTTTGCTTGGAGTAACCATAAAAGTGCATCCAATAAACCGAAAGCAGATAAATACACATAAATATGTTCATATACATACATACATACGTACATACCTATGTACTTATACCGCTTTTGATGTTCAATTCAAACGGATTCCCGACTCAACAAATGCGTGCATCAGTTATTCCACATTTACTCAAAATGCCATTCATCATGGCATCTAGTTTATGATTCAATTCAAGGCACACATACATAAATATATTCACAAATACATATCGTTACCTTAATATAGAAAGGCCCTAACTCATTATTTTTAACCGACTTCAAAAAAAGGAGGTGGTTAACAATTCGTCTCTACTTTTTTTTTGCGGTGTTACTTCATAACTCGGTACATTTTAGAACGATTGTAAAAATTCTTATTTGTGTGAAAGGGTATAGCTTCCCATTGGTCACATTGTAAAAAAAATTTAAATTTAATTTTATGATATTCTACTTATTTCATTGCTGTGAAACATATAAAACACTTTTTGCTCTTGTAAAAATTTAAATAAATTTTATTATAATATTTCACCTTGAGCTCGAAAATAGACACAATCCTGCATTAAAAAAAAAGCAATGTGAGTCCGATCACAGAGGAGATGTGTAAACATCTAGTAATGAAAAATTTTTTTAAGTTGGAAGTACTTATGCTTTTAGTATGTATGGTTTTTTAAATTAATTGATTGTAAATGGTTGGTTAATAAATGGGCACACTGCAGTATATGTATATGTACTGCATTAAGAATAAATTTACTGATTACTAAAAAAAAATTCAGTAAATTTTTACTGCTAATGAAATTTAATTTGCATTACCAGTAAAATCATAGGGCCGTAATCATAATAAAATTGTAGCAAGTGGCAAAGTTTTTTCATTAAAATTTTGAATCTTTTGTATGAAAAACATTTAGCCACTTTGTAGAATTTCATTATGAATACGGGCATTACTGATTACTGAAAATTCAATGCACCTCATCATATAACAAATCATTTAGGCAATTCATAAAAATTGTAGAAAAAAATTTTAGTAATCAGTAAAAATTTACTTTTTAAAATTTTTTTTGTTATTTTAACTTTAGAGGTAATGCAGTGCTAATTTTTAATTTCTGTTGATCATCGTTTAGTTGTTGCTGTTCTTGTTGTTGTGTACGCATGACAATTAAAATAAATTCAGTAAAGTGCGACTTTGACTCGCGCACATTCGGTTTGGAGCATTTTTTTTGATCTAGCTTTCTTCCTTTTTTAAGTTTTTTCAGTTGAAACGACTTTTTAAGTTTTATCGCCTTTTTCTCGTTTTGGCGTTTTTTTCTGTTTTTGGGTTTTTTCTTTAATTTTCGCAATTTTTTTTTTCATTTTGGCGATTTTTTTCTGTTTTTGGGGTTTTATCATTTTGGCGATTTTTTCTGTTTTTGGGGTTTTTTTAGGCGATTTTTTCATTTTGGCGATTTTTTTGTTGAAGTGTTTTTTCATTTTGGCGATTTTTCCGGTTTTTCGCGATTTATTTTAGTCCTAGAAATTTTTTTTAATTTGGTGCTGTTTTCGTTTTGGCGTTTTTTTTTTTTGTTTTTGGCGATTTTTTTTAGATTCGGCGATTTTATATTTTTTTGATTTTTTTAGTTTAACCGTTTTTGAAAATTGCAAGAGTTTTGCTCTTACGGTTTCCAAGATACAGCAAGTTGTCAAAATTACAAAGTCAAAATTGCATTAACTGATGGAACAACACCCATTGATTTAAATTTTTTAAATTTAGTGTTAATTGTTGTAGTCTGTATAAAAATACACTAACTTTTAAAATTTCAAGTGTATATATGTATGTACATACAATTGTATGTATATTACATGGGATTTTAACATTTGTCGCTGCTCGTTTTGGAACACCCTTTAATTTTTAACTCATGTATTTGTTGTTGTAGTGGCCAAATGTCTACATACTGTGTCCAAATTTCAGGTCCGTAGCTCTTACGGTTCATTTTCACCTTTTCAAGTTAAATAAAACAAACAAAAACCAGCAAATTCCTATGTATTTACAATATTTTAAATAAGTTTGTATTGCTTCTTTCAAACACTAAAACACTCATACATATGTAGCTCACACCGATTTGACAACGCGGTGTGAATCTCAGCAAAATTTGTGATTGTATTGTGAAAAAGAATTTTACCCCCTAGCGTATAGATGTTTACACATCAAAAATGGGCGGATTGACGCCCATTAAAATTTGATATTTTATTTTGAGTGGTTCTACTTTACCGATTTTACAAGACCTAACACGCACCCTGAGCTCTGAAAAACATAAAATTTTGCATTTAAAAAATGGGCGGAGGTACGCCCATTACAATTTAATTGTATGCATATATCACATACTTCTTATCTTCTTCTATCAGATCTTTGCATCGAAGTCGTTTTATTTTGGCAGAAAAAATTATTTTGAAATCGAGTTTTTTGTATATTTCGATAGAAGAACATCTAAGTAAGGTATGCAAAAATGCAAAAATCTCAATTTCAAAAAAATAACGAGTTAAGGCCTTTATATATTAAGGTAACGATATATTGAGCTTTAATTACTTGAAATATTGAAGTACGAGTATGTAATTTCTTACAAAGTTAGCTTGTTTACTGCGATTAGTATTAGACTTAAGGTACGGTCACACTTGTCAAACATTTTCCCAGAAAAGCGTAACCAACAAACACTAATGAAAAAAAATTTTGATCCAGAAACTTGATATAAGACAGTTTCGAACACAACTAATGGGTAATGTCATATAATCCAACAATATTGGCTACTGTTTAACTTGACAAACTTTTCTCTGAATTGAAAGATTTTTCATTAGCATTTAGTGGTTACGCTTTTTTGGGCAAATGTTTGACAAGTGTGACCGTAGCTTTAGATGCTGATGAAGATGGTGATGGTATTGATTTGGCAACATGCATTTGCATTAGGATGACCTCGTTTATTTGCGAATGAAAAAGTGTCTTGTGCTTACAACTTCTATTATAATTTGGATTGTTTACGAGAACGTTTCTTTAAAATAAATGTTTTTGCATGCTTCTTTTAATTTAATAATAAGGTTGATCCATTGCACTCCTTTTAGTTTTTGTAAGAAAAGCATTTGGAATTTAAAAATATTCATTACTTAAAATGGATCAAGGCATATCCAACAGATACACTTAACAGCGTAACTTCTTTGCCATGCTTGTATAAAGTATATAGAGATGTCACGAGATGGAAGATAAGGGTATTTTTCTATTTGTCTCGTTTTTCCTCAAATTTTGTCATCGTTTTTGTTTTTATTCTTTTTTCTAGTGCAATAAAATTACAACGCTCTTTATTAGCTGTGTTAATTGGTAAGTAGTACATAATACACTACAATATCAAATACACTATATTTTTTCTCTTTTTCCACGAATTAAAAAAAACCTGATTGGATCTTTTTTTTACCTGTCACTTTTTACACTTCTGTGATGCATACAACTTTTTGACAATTACTTTGTGAAACTTTGTGAAAAGTACAGAGTTGTATCTGTATATAATGTGCCAAGGCTGGCTCTATAGATCGTTATGAAGTTTGGTACCATTAAAAATAATTCGCCTAGTTACGTTTGGCGTATTTCAACGACGAATAATATTATCAGCCCAATTACGAATTTTTGCCGAGAAATTTTTTCTCTGCCCTATGTATGGGAGAGATAAAATTCTGTATCAGCTGTTTAATGTTTACATTTTATTCTGCAGTAGCAGAAGAGTTCAGTAATAGAAATTTAATAAAAATTTTACGCTTATATCGCCAATTAAGATTGTGTTAATAAGCATGCAGGATATTTCTACCTGATTTTATACTGTTCCGCAGATTGCACTATATTCAGCCTTATCGCTATCTTTACCTATTACTTGAGCTATTTCGGCGAATTTGTTCGAAATCACATACATTTCATGTTTCGTTTTGTTCAGTGTCTGGACCTCGAAATCTCACATTTTTTTAGTTTCAGATTCAAGTCCAACTAATGCATTAATTCACGAAGAAAATGTCACAAAATATATACAGGGTGGGCCAAAAGAAACCAAGGGGTGTAAAAGTTTAATAACTTTTTTGTTTATTATTTTTTTTTTTTTTATTTTTTTTTTATGAATATAAGGCCTTTAATGTATCGGGTGTTTTTTTTAGAGGTATAGAACTTCGAATTGAAATAAAACACAAGAAAATCGTTTTAATGTCCATCAATTTGGCTTTATTGGAAGGATAATTTTATGACATTAATGTTTAAATATGATTTCGGGCATGTGGCCGCCGCGGCTGGCTCGATTAAAGCCAATTCTACAGGTCCAATTTTCAACCACTTTTTCGAGCATATGGGGCCGTATGTTGGCAATAACGCCACGAATGTTGGCTTCCAAGTCCCCTAACGTTTCTGGTTTGTTGGCGTAGACGAGCGACTTCACATATCCCCAAAGAAAATAATCCAATGGTGTCAAATCACACGATCTTGGTGGCCAATTGACAGGTCCATTCCGCGAAATTATGCGCTCATCGAATGTTTCCTTCAATAAATCGATTGTGACGTGCGCTGTGTGGCATGTAGCGCCGTCTTGTTGGAACCACAACTCATCCACATTCATGCCATCCAATTCGGGAACAAAATAGTCGGTTATCATGGCTCTATACCGGTCTCCATTAACGGTAACTGACTCTCCAGCATTATTTCGGCAGAAGTATGGCCCAATGACTCCACCAGCCCATAGAGCACACCAAACAGTCAGTTTTTGTGGATGTAATGGCGTCTCAAGGGTCTCATGTGGATTCTCTTCACTCCAAATGCGGCAATTTTGCTTGTTGACGTAGCCATTCAACCAAAAATGAGCCTCATCACTGAACAAAATTTTAATTCTTGCACAAGCTGGATCTTGTAAGGTCGCAAGCGAAGATCTTTGCGCAAAATCTTCCATAAAGTTGATGGACAAAGCTCCAATTGCTGTGCACGGTGGCGAATCGATTCATTCGGGTCCTCTTCAACACTTTGCTCTACAGCGGCAATTGTTTCTTCGGTGCGCACTGTTCGACGTCTCTGCGGATGCGTATTATCACATAGAGTAAACGTAGTGCGAAAACGATCCATGGTTAACCGAATTAATTGCTCTGATGGACGATTATGTCGACCATAAAATGGACAGAGCTTGCGGTAAACTTCGCGAACTGAACCATTATTTTCGAAATAAATTTGCACGATTTGCAAGCGTTGTTCTTTTGTCAACCTGTTCATGATGAAATGGCAAACCAAACTAAATATTAATCACTTGACAGCTGACAAAATGGCCGCCAGTTAAAAAAGTGATGCCAACTTAAAGTTCTATACCTCAATAAAAAACACCATTTATGAAGAATGTGGATTGCGTTTCTGCTTAAGAAACTTATCATTCAACCAAAAAATTTTTGAAATAAGGTAAAAAACTTTAAATGTTTATAGAATGACTATCAATATGTTATTAAGAATTACGTACACAAAAATAATAGGTAACATTCATAAAAATTATTTTGGGTTACAAAACTTTTAACAAACATATTTCCATACAAAGTTTGTTTTGTAAACCAAAACTATTTATTACAAATACGACAGAATAAGCTTAAAAGCTTCAAACAAAAATCTTTACAAGATAATATATTCGATTTTGAATCATTATTATTTTCTCATTGCCTTTTTACAATTATCTACCACATTGGTTGAAGTCAACTGATGAGTTTGGCGGCTTTTCCAAACGCAAAATTTTGCTTTGCAAAGCCTTGAGTTTGTTGAAGAAAAAAGAATATAGAAAAATATCTCTTTTCTCTTCTCTCCTACAAACTCAAGACTTTGCAAAGTAAACTTTGCGTGTGGAAACATGTCTTTCTTCAGGAGAAACGAAATGCTTTTAACCAACAAACAAATCAAAATTCTTTATAGATACATATATGCGCAAATAATATATAACAAAAATTAAAAATTTTAAAAACCCCGACTTTTTCAGAAAAGACGTTATATCTTCTAAACGGCTGGACCGATTTTCTTCAAACATAGCTAAGAACCCTCTCGATCAAGTCATCTTTCAAACAGAAAAAACTAGATGAAAATCGGTCTATCCGTTTGGCCTGTACGTGGACACGGACAGACACACAGACACACACTACAAACTTATAAGACCCCTTTTTTAGCCGGGGGTGAAAAATTAATGAGAAAAGAAATCGGATATATAAAAAAGTGCACAAAAAGTCATTTAATTTGTTGCATAAATATCCAAAGGACTTCGAACTGAAAATTCTTTCGACATTTGCAAAGGAATGTGGTAAATACATTAGATTTTGAATAAACTTAGGGCTGCAAAATCGTAATCAGAATAAGTTCGTTTTATATGAGATATTCGTTTCCAGAAGCTTGCCAAAGTTACTTCTTCTGTTTTTTTAATGATGTCTTCTGGGTCGTTCACAAATAAAACAAACAAGAAGTAGTAGCAGTATTCGGAAAAATGAAAAAAATTCAATATAATTGGAGTTGAAAAATCTGCGTTTTTAGGCCAAAAATCTTTAAATGTGCATTTCGTGTTTTTGGAGGGTAAAAATCTGCAAAATCCAGATAAATCTGCATTTCTGGCAACTGTGGTCACGCACTCAAGGCCTAAAACTTTTTTTTTCGCTATAAATGAGGAAAAACAAGAGAACCACAAATTGTGCAACCATAACACATTTATGTCTACTTGAGGAAATAAATTAGGAAGGTCCATTGATTAGTGTGCGTTTTTGTTATAGAAAATTGTTTTTGTATTCTGTACATCGATTATGGTAAGCTAAAATAAGTTTACTTGTCAATTGATGGCACCTGTCATTTTCACTTGTTGTTATATTAGAGATACGAGAAAATACAGCTATTTAAACTGATTTGGCTCTGTACTACTAAAGGTGAATTCGCCCATTGTTTCGGAACAAAATTTTTGTCTGGAGAAAAATTTTTTTACTCAGAGTTTTTTGCAAGACGATTCATCCATTTCGAACATTTTGTCTGGAAAATCAAAGCTACCATATGAAATACGTGTGTAAACGATGCGTATTAATTTTACAAGTGGCAGCACAGCGGCAAATGATTACAATTTTCTGTGTCACACACATCTTTTTAATTGTTTACTGCAATGGTTTCGTTCAACTCCATACATATTGATATGTTTTTCTTAAGTTTTCTTTATTTCTATTGTAATAAATACAATTATACTCTGTTCTTTTATTATTCATATAACATGGTGTGGCAGCTCAGTTCAACTTTGGCTGAAAAATTAAAATAGTTGGCAGCTCAGTTCGATTTTGTCCGGACAAAAATTAAAATTAAACCAATTCAAGTAGAAAATATTCCGAACAAATTTTGTTCTCTTCTTCTCTCTCTCTCAAAAAGAGACACGTCAAACTCCATATAAAAAAAATTTGTCCGGACAAAAATTTTGTTCCGAAACAACGGGTGAATCCAGCTTAAATGAACTCCGTTATACGAGAAGCCAGTTCTCCCATTCAGACTATAAAGAATGAGATTATATTTTTATTAAAATTTTAAAGACAATAAAGACTGTTTTATAATGAGCGAAACATAAAATCGGTCGGTGGTTCCAATCAGGGTGTAAATTATTTCGCCATATTGATTTTACAAAGCGCCAAATGGTCGCCAAAATCAATTTTATGTAGTTTTTTTAAAATACATATATTTGAAAATTAACTTGTTTTTATATAAAAAGTTTTTAACATAAAATTTCATAAAATAACCGTATAAAAATTTAGCAAAAACAAATCGCCAAAGGTAGAAATATAATCGCAAACAATTATTTTTGTAAATTTTTCTCATTCAAATTCAAAACACGTTAATTACCAAGATTAATATAACAAACTACTACTTTTCTAAATTTTAAAGCATTTTGAAGCTCAATTTAAAAAAAATAGCCATTCAAACTACCAAAAACTTATCTATTGCTATAAAAATCGCCATGTCTTCAAGTGAAAATTTTAGACGCCAAACAAGTTGAAAAATCGCCACGTTTGGCGAGAAATCGCCGTATCTGACAATCATGATTCCAACACAAATATCGAATCTAATAGGAGAGAATTACTAATAGAGTTGAGTTCAACAGCTGTTTTTGAACTAGTTCGTTCTGTTGGACACAAGTCCGGCCAAAAACGTCAACGTAAGTTAAATGGGTTTGAAACAACTTTTGATTCGAACGCTCTCAACCTAGTTCAAAAAGAGCTGTTGGACAAGACTCTAATTACTAATGATTCTATTCAATAGAGTCTATTGTCATTCTAAAATTTAGAATCTCAACTCAATTAAGTTTGGTCGTCTCATTGGCATCGTCATTCACAAAATTTTGTGCGATTCACAATACCAAAAATAATTTGGTTGTTTGAGAGTTAGGTTGACTTTGAGATGAGCAAACTGGGTTGAGATGATAACGACAATACCAGCGTAAAGCACACACTTGACTGATTACGAGAGGACACGTCAGATCTGCTGCGCAATAGAAGCTGCATGATATTTCCTCCAAACTTAATAAGTAAAATATTAATTTGGGATTATTAGTGCGTTTAAAAATTTTTAACTTAAATTGTAACAATTCCCATAAAAACCCTAATTATAAAAAACTTGTTTTAAAAATTTCTTTGAAGATTTTTTGAAGATTTTAAAAATAAAATGCCGATTTTGCAGATTTTTTCGTTAAAAATTGTTAAATTTTGCAGATTTTATGCTTAGAAATTCTGGCAACACTGTGCGTGACTTGATTTTTGTTCCTAAGCCAGCAGCGAATGGCTCTTGAATTACCATTAAACACTACTCGCGGTCCGTCCGTCCGTCCGTTCGTCTTCTTGCTGCAGTTGAAGTTGTTTTACCATTAATTTTAATCCACACTGTATAGAACTATTAGATTCACAGAATATTTACACATGTATCCATAAGTTATTGACCACATTATTGTTTTCTTTTTATACTCCACATTATTTGTACTTGTAGCGTTTTTTTTTGAGGCTTCGAAACTGTTACAAAAGAAAGTTTAGCTCTTTCTTTTATTTTCCTTCCTGGCTATTCTTTGTTTGTCCGTCAAGTTTAAGCTCATGTACACTGTCATGGCAAATTGTTATTGGTTTTTTCGTTACGTGAGGTTTCTCTTCTTTCTTAGTCGTTTATTTTAACACTTTTTCTGACGTTAAGAAAGTGTGGATTAAATAAACATAAATGCTGTTTTTAAAGAAAATTTATTGCTGTAAATCAGGTTAATGCTTTTACTACTTCTCAGTGAGGAAAAATTCAAAATTATCAATGTGAAATATAAAAGTTTTAGGAAATTTATCCCATTTTTCCAGCTCTGGAGTTTTTGTCCCTTTAATGTTAGGAAAACAAATGGGACGAACGACGAATTTGTGGCTGCGACTATTCGTCGTAAAATAAAATAAAACATTTTTGCGTATATGAAAATTCATACAATCATGGTTGGTGTCAGTTCAAATTCGCCATACGCCGTGGAGCTGGCAAACTATCGATAGGCACGCCATTCGATGTTTTCGATAGTTTGTTAGAAAACTATCGATACTATTGAATTATCGAATTATTATCGAATTATTTTACACTATGTTCACACGGCAACACGAACACTCATTTTGACTGTTGATATATGGATATCCATAAAAAAAATTAGGTAAAAATTATAAATTATAAAATTTTATGTTTAATTTTATTCTAATTATTCAATTTTAAACACACACCTATTTTTTGGTTTGTTTTTGTTTACGAAAACATAACTATATATGTACATATGTATGTAATAATTTTGGTTTAATAGCCAGTTCAGATATATTAGCGATAATTTGTTATCAAAAGATTCAGTAAGGTAAGATTCAGAATGGAACAAAATAGTTCGCACACAAAATTTTTTATATTTCAATCAATATTTGAGCGCGAATCATGAATGTGAGAGCGAACCTCGATATTTCGTCGGTTGGTTATTGGTTTGCGGCACAGTATATTCAAAATACATTATGTTTGTTAGGAATGTTGAATTTCAATTATTCATTATTATAACTCAAATAAACTAGTTTTGAAAAAAATTAGTTAAGTTTTCCATTTACATACAACTCTGTGGAAATATTAATAAAATTTTCTACTATCGAGAGGTGAAATATGACATGGCGGGGCATTCTGTATTATTAGCCCCATAAATTAATTTTTTGAGTTATGACGTTATTTTAATAATTGAGCGATATGTACTTACGTTGTTTTTTTTAAATAGAATACAACTAAAGCATTAAACACATATACCACAGCAGGCTACATGGCTACAGGACTACAAGTGAAGCTGGCAACAAATGTTGCCTGGTAGCCATCATTTTGAAGAGGGCAGCGACACCACAAATATGTATTCAGTGGTGCCGCTTTCAAATATTTCACATTTATAAAAATAAAATAGTTTATCAAAAAATATAAAAACAAATCATTTTATTTCTTTATATATTTTTCGGTAATTTTACTATTTATAGGTTTCGCAATTTCTTCAATACATTTAGCAATTTTTCGCGTTTTTTTCCAAACTTTTTATAATTCAATGGCTTTCGCGATTTCTAATCAATTTTAGCGTTTGCTTCCGATTTTGCAAATTTTCGCGATTTTTTGAAAAGTTCGCGATAAAAGCGACCTTTTGCATGTTTTTAGTTTACTCAGAGTTTTGCCGACTTTTTAAACAATGTTAGACTTTGTTATCATACCGCTGTTAATAAGTTTTAGCGAATTTCCGCCGTTTTCGCGATTTCTAGCGAATTTTTTGCATTTCTTACAATTTTGGCAATTTTTGATCAATATTATGGCTTGTTTAAAATTTTGCAACTTTTCGCGATTTTTTGCAAACTTCGCGATAAATGCGACTTTTTGCATGCTTTTAAACAATTTTGCCAATTTTTAAACAATATTAGACTTTGTTATCATTCCGCTGTTAATATGTTTTTTAAAATTTTTGTAATTTTGGAAATTTTGCAGAATTTTTTGCATCCCTTAAAGTTTTAGCGATTTCTAATTAATCGTGTCTATCATGACTTTCACATCCGTGTGAAAGTGAATCTTTTCCGCATATTTTGGTGTCCTGCCGCCAGCAGCATTTGTCGCCTCGTAGCCGGCTACTTAATTATTTTGGAGGCGGCAGCAGCACCATCTGCACCTGATATTCAAGTACAAATACATAGTTCAGTATTGCCACTTTTATATATTTTGCATTTATAATAATTAATTACTCTTTTAAAATGTACTTATTTCACGTAAAAGTACAAAAATGAATCAATTTATTCTTTACATCAATTTTTGGATATTGTTTCTGTTAAATAATATGAAATAATTGTACAAAATCATTCATTCAACATTTTCTATTATACTGGCAATACTGAATGTTCTCATTGTAGCCAACAAAATAGAAATTAGTTTAATTGGACTCCAACGACAAAATGAGCATAGACAACAACCTGCCGCCATGTTGCCTTGCTGTATTCAAAAGAATTATTCTCATATAAACATGTGTATTTATCCTTGACATTTGGTAGTCGGTAGCTTGCTGTGGTGAATGCGTTTAATGCTTTAATTTTTATCTGAGCGATTTTTAAACTTTCTTCTTAGAACTTCTGCGCGTTTTTTTACATTCCACTTATATAAAACGGTTTGTTCACATTATCTAATTTTTCGACTTACGTTTTTTAAACAGTTCAATGGCTTCTTTTAATGCTAAATTTTAAATTTTTTCTTCTTCTATTTTTCATCTCTACTTTCGAGAATTTTAGAATTCGGCTGCAATTTCTTTCTTAAATTAAATTTTCCATATTTAAACATTTTCATGTACATTTGAATACAAATTTGGCTCACGTGACCTTTTGAAATTTTCAAAGTTTTCTCCGGCAAGAGCTAATTTTTCTTATCATTGTACTTTCACCAAATTTACATAATTACCACCCTTTGTAACATGATTTATAATTAATTTTGTAGCAAATTGGCTGTTTAATTTCATTCATTCGTAGCTGCATACTTTGCTACAAAATAGTATGAACAGTTTTCCACAATTTTGCAAATGCTAGCCATTATTACTACGAGTATTATGTATTTTTTTTTAGATTGAATTCCATGCCATTAGATTCTACAAATACCAGTACAAAAGTTGAATGATCTCTCAAATATACAGTGTCCGACAAAAGTCTACATACGATCATCATTTTATTCACCTGACGACAACAAAAGCATTTTGAAGAAAAGTAATGATGCAGGATGGTTTGAAATCTGGTTTTATTAATAGAAACCAAAAAAAAAAAATAACTAGCTTCAACATACACTTCAAAAATATTTACAAAAAACGAAAAAATAGCATTGACAAAAGTCTACATACGGCTTGTAAATAACATAAAAAACTTCATTTAAACATTAAATAATATTTTTATTACATAAAAAACTTCATTTAAACATTAAATAATATTTTTATTACTGAATTCAGTATTTGGTTGGGCCACCGTTGGCATCTATAACGGCCTGCAAGCGTCTTGGCATTGAATTAACTAAATTTTCCAATTCAATCGGCGTAATTCTTAGCCATTCTTCTTGCAAAATCTTTTTCAGCATTGGAACACCAAACGTGTTCAATGATATTTAAGTCCGGGCTTTGAGGTGGTGTGTGCAATTGGCGTGGTGCGTAGTAAAGCAGCCATTCCTTTACAAATTGTGCGGTGTGTTTCGGGTCGTTATCTTGTTGGAAAATCCAACTCTGACCAAGATTTAATTTATTGACCGATTCTCCCAGATTTTGTTCTAAAATAGACTTATATTGATAACGATCCATGTTACCTTCGATAAATGCTAGATTTCCTACATCAGATGCAGCGACAGCACCCCAAACCATCACGTTGCCACCACCATACTTAACAGTAGTTACTAAGTGTTTCGGATTCATCGCTGTATTAGCTTTTCTCCAAACTTTTGCTCTCCCATCACTTCCAAAAATATTGTATTTTGACTGATCTGCAAACAAAACTCGTTTCCAGAAGTCAAATCCTTTGTCAATATGCATTTTGGCGAATTCCAAGCGAAGGTTTCGGTTTTTTAACTTATAAGGGGTTTTTTGCGTGGAGTTCTGCTGTGAAAACCATTATTATTTAGGGACCTTTGAATTGTTCGTGGATGGACAACCGTATCTGATCTTATTGTTAGCTCTTGGGCCAGCGTTGTTGCACTCACTTTCGGATTTTTTTCCACTTCTTTCATTATAAAGCTAACATCTCTGCGACTAAGCATTTTAGGGCGACCACTGCGCGGTTAATTTTCAACAGAACCAGTGCTTTTAAAATTATTAAACACATTTTGAACTGTTGCTTTATTTAAATTCAACAGCTTTGATATTTCCCCGAACGATTTATTTTAATTTCTATATTTTACGACTAAGTTTCTCACATCAGTTGAAATCTCTTTCCGAGACGCCATAGTTACAATTGAATTATGCTGGAAACTACCCAAAATACAACTAAATGCAATTTATTTGAAGAAAAAAAAAACCAAAAACATTGCAGAAAAGTAAATTAAAAAATTACGGTACTTAGCCGTTATCATACAGCAGCAAGCAAAACATAAAGTATGACATGTTGGCCGTATGTAGAATTTTGTCAGTCCTTTTTTTTTGGGTTTTTCGTAAATAATTTTTTGTTTGTGTACTAAAAAATATTTTTTTGTTTTATTAAATTAATAAAATAAGATTTCAAACAAATCTGCGTTATTACTTTTTTTCATATTGTTGTTGGAAGCGCTGTGTGTCAGAAATTAGGATCGTATATAGACTTTTGTCGGCCACTGTATGTGTAAAAAAAAAGTTTGTCATCATTATGGTTTTAAATTTTTCTTCCATAACAAAATATCTCTCTTGCTGTTGTATTCATTAGGGCAGAAAATGGGTCAGAAATGTAATGCATCAGTAACACCATAAAATTTAAATTTATTTACACATTTTTTTTTTTAATTAAATTTATACAAAAAGAGATCATTCATTCATTGTTTAAGACATAAAGGAATAAACGAAACGAACGCAAAATAGAGAGAAAAAAAACATTAAATGTGACCGTTAGACAACTGCGCTGTCTGTGATCAAGTGTGACTTGATAAAGTTGCATGATGAACGTTGATGCCAGAGATACATATTTAGTTAAATTAACAGGTGTGTCAAATACAGGGTATGCTTTCAGGGCTGGACAAGGTGTTAATAACATCATAATAATGTGGCTCGAAATGATTGCTTAATCGGAAAGTCTTAAGTTTTTATTGTAAAGCGTATTGTACATTTCCAGAAAGAAAAAAAATAATCGAGATTTAGAAGCAATTTCGTATTTATAAAAGTCTCTTTTGCATTTTTATACATAGCTTCTTTTTCTGTTTTTTTATGTGTTTTTTCTATTGTAGTTTCTTATATCCCTTCCATAAAAACATCTCGGAAGGTGTTGTTTAATATAACACAAAAATAAGTGCTTCGGAAGCGTGGAAAAGCACACAGTGCCTCCAATTTGCCTTACGAGGATGCAATAACGTAACCGAATGACGAAATTTAACACAAACACTACGAAGTCAGTCGGCTGTTTATATTCAAACTCTCGAAAGTTTTTTATACATCATCCTCCCTCGCTTACATGTATACAAATTTGGATGCGAATGCAATTTTTACTTTGAGTTTTGATTTTTTATTTTTTAATTGAACTGTGTACAAAAATAAATATGTGATTCGGTAGTTCAGTGGGTAGTGAGTGTTCTAGTCTAACATACGAAAATCTTGGGATCGACTCCTGATTCAACGCGTGAACAAAAATTAAAAAAAATAAAGAGCAAATTTCTTAATTATATACATATGAAAAAGACATGCTTCCATGTAGACGAATATTTTTGCTGAATTCAGGTCACTCCGGCAGGCATGAAAGAATCACATTTTAGATCGACGTGGCAGAGCTTCTACGCGAGGAATCTCATATAAAAATCATGCAACATTTTATGCATCATGTAAGCGCTTGCATACCAAAAGATCACTTATATAGGTGCTTCCAGCGAAGCACCATTTTTTGATGGGCACACAAACTGTTCAACATCTGCTTTTGTTTGTATGAAAAACCAAGAAATTTTACAATGCTTTCTAAAATGGAAACGATTTTAAATGAACATTTTAAAATTAATGCACTAATTTTACCTTAAGTGCAAATGCATTATAAGCTGTCAGTTATATTGTTTTTTTTTTGACTTCCCGTAAAAGATTATTTTTCTCCGGCTGCATCCATTTTTAGGTTGAAAATCTTTCAATCGGTATCAATCTTATTCACTGGCATAAATATTATCAGCTGCTGCCGGTAATTTTAACTTGGCAGCACTGAATTAAGTAAAGTGAAAACAAGGTTGGATTTCGTAAAACCTACTTAAAGCCAATTAAAAAAAGATTTTAAGTTGGCTGTAAAGTCTCAGTTAGCCGACTGTAATGTAAAGTAACTGCAACAGTAGAAAACAGCTGATCGATATTGTTATGTGAAAAGTAATGAAAATGGTTATAGAGATGTAATGCATACTTTTCATATAAAAATATCGATCAGCTGTTTTCTACGTTACAGTTACATTACATTACAGTCGGCTAACTGAGCCTTAACAAAATCATTTTGTGTGGTAAAACCAGGTTTTAACAGTTGGTTTAAACGCTAACTTTTATTAAAATCATGTCAGTGTCAAAACACTATTAAATGCAGTGTGATAAATTCATATAAACTTAACTGCATATATATTTATGATTTTAACAGGCTAAAGTTCGTATCGCTTTTTAAGCCAAATTACATGTGATAATTATTAATGAACAAATAACACCAAAGTTAGTTGTAAATATTCTGACAACACATAGTTGAACGGAACAGCCAGCCGTTTTCGAAGGCCACTAAACCTTCATCATCAGCGTTCTTTTGTGTTTGGTCCACTGTGTGTGGTGTCAGTTGATATAGATTTCTGCTTTATATAATTAGCATTATTGCAAAGGGAATATGTGAATTGTTTTGATTCATCGTATTTCAATTTGCTGAAAGCTTTTTTGTATTGTAAGCTCAATTTTACCATCTCTATATTTACAATAGTCTTACCATTGTCGTTTTGTTCTTTACTAATTATGCACATGTTTTTGTTCTACTTAAGACAAACTTTTTTGGTGTGTTACTGTTAAGTATATTTTTATTTTAATTTTTGCCACAGGCCCATGGCTATTAATTTTAGTTAATTTTAATTATTATTCGAACTCCATTTGTTTCTATATTTATGATTTTAACAGGCTAAAGTTCGTATCGCTTTTTAAGCCAAATTACATGTGACTGCTTATCTTTTAACTTTATAAAAACCTATGTGAGGAAATACTATTGACAAATTCTTTAAGCATAATTGGCACTATCACTGCGTGGTTGTAAAAAAAACCATTTTAATAAATAAACAAACAAAAAATAATAATAAATAATATTTGCTTTGATGAAGAAAAATTTCCTGTTTTGAAGCAAAATTTTTATGCTGTTCAGAAACGTTGCAAGAAACAAAAATCGTTCAATACCGACAGCAACCATACTACGAGTATTAAACTGTCGATCAAAATAAAAAAATTATTTTTTTTAAAATTAATACCATAAATAAAACAAATTGCGAAAATTGTTGATTTATTTTATTTCATATTTTTTTTTTGTTTTCTCCAAGCGGCTTTCAATTAAAATAAATACTAGTAATTAAATTGTGTTTTGAATTATCATTTTATCTTAATGGACGAGCGCTTAAATAATATTTATTTTTTTCAGTAAGATTTCAATTAAACGATTAAAAGGATTTTGAACAAATTATATACAAAAAAATATTTAATTTTTACATGTACTTGTATTAAAGTTATTAATGTTATATACTTATTATACTGTTATATACTATTATCTATGTATGTATGTATGTTTTTCAATGACAGCTGTAATAACTCCTGTCAATAATATCGAGTGAATTTAGTTTTTAATTTCATTTTCCAAATTGTGGACTTATTTTCCCTATTTTCTTTTATTAAAGTTGTGCTCTGATCGGATGTTTAGTTATTTTTAATTGACTCATTGGTAGGTTGGTTTCTGGTTTGATGTATGGAACAAAAATGTGTTTTCGAGAAAATGGATGAAAAATGTTTAGTTTACTAGGTTTATAAAAATACACGATAGAAATTTTTGTTTAATAATAAAAGTAATAGATACATATGTTTTTTATTCAAACTTAAAGTAGATAAACTTTTTACATCCAACCTGAAAAGTTATTAGGACTTAAAGAAAAAATTACAAAAATCTTTGTCAAAGCATATCACAATCATAACAACAATATTGTTCACTACTTGTTCAAGTAGGTTAAATTTCTGTAAATATTTAAGTATATATAAATGGTGAAAATATGAGTTTTATTCGTATAACATGACTTAGAGGAAAAAGAACTGAAGAAATTTGAATATATTTAATAAAAAAAAGTTTTAAGTTTAAAATTTTTAAACGCACTAATAATCCCAAAATAATATTTTACTTATTAAGTAAAATATTTTTTTATTAAAATACATTGAAATCGATTATTGAGGGGTTTAGCCGGATCCTATGCGCATTTCACTGTTGCTAATGCAGATCATCAGGAAACCTTTACCCAAAGCTTCTTAGACCAACTAGAGTTATTATATTATAAACTTTCATTTTCATAATTTGGGATTATTAGTGCGTTTAAAATTTTAACAATTCCCATAAAAACACTAATTATTAACTTGACTGCACCCGGTCAAAAAAAAAAAATACTTGTGTGGAAACACTCTATTCTTAAATAGCTGTTGTTGTTATTTACATTTATTTTCTTTTACATACCAGTGTTGCTAGTGAAATTTCGAGGAAGATACATTTTAGTTTCCAGAAAGATACATTTTTTCTCCAAAAGGTACATTTTGAAAAAAATTTGAAAATCTAACAATTTTGAACAACATTGGAGGAGGATAAAATACTTAAAAGTGTACGAGAAAAAATTTTGTGCCGTATTTATATATTAACGTAACATACATATTTATTTCATGTATGTATAATGAATATTGTAAAGAAAATGATATCTTATAAATTCATTTTTATATTTATTTAAGTCACAAATATTAGGTATGTAATTTTTAAAAATACAGTAAGCAAACTTTAAAATTAATTATAGGTAACTATCTTTGAATGTTATCAAAACAAATTAATTTTTGTAAAAATTAATATACGAGCGTTTATACTAAGGCGATTATGTCAAAAAGTTTGTATAAATTTCCTGAAAATAAAAACGATGTTACTATTTCCTCAGAACAACTTCGCACTACTAGTAATCATGAATTTAGGTGGATCGTATGTTGAAACTCCTTAATAGTGTTTTTACACTGACATGGTTTTAATAAAAGTTGGTTTTAACGTTAAAACCAACTGCTCAAACCTGATTTTACCATACAAAATGATTTTTGTTAAAATCAACTTAAAACCATTTTTGAACTTAAAAACATTTTCGAATTGGTTTTAAGTCGGTTTTATGAAACGCAACTTTGTTTTCGCTGTGCTAAGTTCAGTGCTGCCAAGCTAAAATGGCCGGAAGCAGATGATAATGTTTATGCTAGTGTATAAAGGCAGAATTAGTTTGTACGTGCTGTTCTGTTCTGAATCAGCTGTTTTGTTTCTGTTGAGTTGAAAATCTGTATGTGTGGCTAGTTTTTCCTTTTTCGTTCTGTTCTGTTGCGGACAAATAGAATTCAACGTTAAGTGGCAGCCAAAAGTGTGTATGTATTAGTGTGTTGTGATATTTTCTGTACAAGTGTAATCAATTCTATAGGTTGACAGCTGATTTTTTTTCACAGACAAAGTAATTGCAAAATATTTTATACAGAAAGGAACGGCACAGAACCGCAACAGAAAGTAAAGATTAATGAAGCCTTAAGAATACATACCGATTGAGAGATTTTCAACTTAAATATTGATGCAGCAGCAACAATATGAAAAAAAAAATTACTCCAAAAAAGTATCATCTGGAAAGTGGAAAAATACAATATGACTGACATCCATCTGCCTGTAAAAATCGTTTAGCTTATAATGTATATATGCGTTTTTTATATATTATGTGCCTTATTCATAAAAAATATTTCAGGTTTATTAAGCGATTATTTGTCATATTTCTATGGGAAATTTGTCAAATAAACCTGTAATAAACCTAAAATATTTTTTATGAATTAGACCGTATAACTTTATTTCCAAGCACTTCTTCAATTTGTAATTGTAATTTTATAATGTTTATTTACAAAGTATAAAATAATTTATATTTTAAAGCGTATTGTGCAATTTCGGAGTTTTTCACATGAAGAAAAATAAATGTTACAAAAAGCCAAAAAAAAAAAAAAATATACAGCAACAAATAGACGTATTTCTTACGACATTTATTTTATTTGGAATAAAGTTATTAGACAGTCTGAGAGTTAAAATCTAAATTTATCAAACTTGCAATGTGAACGCAAAATCAGCTGTCCATGGTTTTAACGTTAAAACCAGGTTTTAACATACATACACAAGAATAAGCAAACGACAGAAGAACATAGAAAACTTAACAACAAAATACATGATATTTTTGTATTTAGTTGTCACTGTTAACGAAATTGATAGCTTTAACAAACTTTGTCAGAGACGGAAAGTTTAATATTTTATTTCTGTAAGTTTTGCATACAGATTCAAAAGATACGAAAAATGTCAGGATTATACACGGTACGTCAAGTTATCAAAAGATACGAGAAATGTATCTTTCGTATCCTAATGGCATCACTATTACATACTCTTACGACTACAATTTGAAGCTGAAAAAAAGTCAGCCAATATAACAATGATAAAGTAAGAAAATAAAAGACATGTTGATTATTGAGTTCTTGTTTCAACTTTGTTATTTGTTATTGAGCTTCTCATTTGTTTAAATGAAAGTTTATAATATAATAACTCTAGTTGGTCTAAGAAGCTTTGGGTAAAGGTTCCCTGATGATCTGCATTAGCTACTGTGAAATGCGCATAGGATCCATCTAAACCCCTCAATAATCAATTTCAATGTATTTTAATAAAAAAAATATTTTACTTAATAAGTAAAATATTAATTTGGGATTATTAGTGCGTTTAAAAATTTTAAACTTAAATTGTAACAATTCCCATAAAAAACACTAAAAAAAAGTTTTGTTAATAAAAAAAAAATTAATATCAACTCATTTGATTAAAACATAACACAATATTTAAATTTTTGTACCTTGCTTTGATCCACGTTCTTTGAGTAGAATATACATTGATATGCATAATCTTCATACTATTACCTGGGAAATGTGCCACATATCCCAAAAATTTAAGGTTGCCGTAAAACAGATTTTACAATGTTCAACAATTGTGGAAATGACGCAATATTGCAGCTCTATATCTCCTGATATATTCAAGAGATCGGAAAACTGATAGCGAATTTGGATAGAGGACACATTATTCATATGTGTATAATCAATCAATAACTCAATTTTTTTTTAAATTTTCCATACATCAAACCAGAAACCAGCAGACGTCATGCTGAAATGTGACTGCAAATTTCTGTAAAAGGAAATCTCGGTTCACTTCGATCAATTGTTTTAGAAATGGCAGCCAACAGACGTTATTTTGTAAATACAAAATATGTAAATAAAAAGTTGGCGAACTGTATCAAAATGGGTATCGTTCGACAGATATTTTAAAATTATCTTGAGGTTTCTCTTATGCGTTTTTCATTCCGAATGACCATTTAGAATATATTTAACGGTTCAAAGTTGTTCGCAGTCGGGTTATTTTATTTTATTTTTTAATTACTACATGTTAACCGCCTTATTTATAACAAATATTATGGATTTATAAAGGCTTAATAAGAATTTTTTATGGAAATCTGTTTTATAAGCCCTTTATTAAGCCTTAATAATTTTTATAAATTAGACAGTATCATTTTAGTCATGTTGTAGTCTTCATACTTACATAAATGATGGGATCAATAAATCAAATTCATTCCGAACCACATTTGATTAAATCTTCGTGAGCATTCAAATACAAGTTCCAGCATAAAAACAAAAACCAGAACAAATAAAAATATAGAAAGTGTAATTGGAACGGAACTACTCGTATTAAAAGTTGCCAACCTTATCAAAGCTTTAAGTTTACAAGTGCAAACTTAACAAATTGTGCCGTTACTCATACAGCGTTGTATGTATTTATATGCACAATATTTGTACTTTTCAAGGCATTTTTCTCACGTTCTGCAAGTAAACAAACGGGTTTCTTTGTACGTTGTTAGAAAAAAAAATTGATATAAAAAACCTCTACAAAAATCTTGATTAATTTTATAAATACTTGTTGTTTGATAGAAAATGTTTATGTTCAATAAATTTCAACACAATTGACACTGTTTATTTCTTTAGGTGTTGTTGTCGCTAAATGTTAATACCGCTTTATATCACGTCAAACTCAACATATAAAAGCATTATCATTGTAATTGTTTTTCAGTGCACAAAAGGAGGAATAAAAATTATTTTATAACAAACAAATTATAATTCGTCGGTTGGTTTCTGGATTGATGTATGGCACATTAAAAAAAAACAAGAGTTATTGGTTGATTATACATAAATGAATAATGTGTCCTCTTTCAAAATTCGTTATCAGTTTTCGGATCTCTGCGTGATTTCCACAATTATTGAGCAGTGTAAAATCTGTTTTACGGCAATCGACAATTTTTGGGATATGTGGCACATTTCCCACGTAATAATATTAATATTATTATTCCCATCTGTTATAGTGCATATCCATGCATATTCTACTCAAAGAACGTGAATCAAACAAAGCAAAGTACAAAAATTTAAATATTGTGTTATGTTTTAATCAAATGATTAAATTTAATTAATTTTTTTTTTTTATTAATAAAACTTTTTTTTTATTAAATATATTCAAATTTCTTCCGTTGTTTTTCCTCTACTACATGTAAATGCAAAGCCAAATGTATTGTTATAATATTTTTGCCAAAGAGAATCTGAAATTATTTTGTAATTTTTCTTTTATTTCCTTTCGTATTTCTGTTTAATTTTTATGAATTTTTGTAGAATTAAATTTTGAACGACGCGTTCCACTTTTGGCAAATAAAGGCCTCTAAATCTCAGAGCAAATGTGTACCAGATGTAAACTCGGCCTTAGTTGTTGTAAAGTTTCAGCTGTTGTGCTAGTGCCATCACCTTATTATTGCACCATCGCATTCATAAAGTAGATAAATAAAGACACTCACCAAGGAATGCGTACACACAAAATACAAAGTTGCCACAATAAAATCAAAAAATCCTGGAAATTCCCGCACAAATTTCCCGGAAAATGTGCGCGATTCCGGGAAAATTTTCCCGGGAAATTCCGTTTGAAAAACATTACAGAATACACGTGCTTATATAATAATGATTATATTGATTTTTGTTTCACATTGATTGTTTCACATTATTTAATAGAAAGACAATGGCAGCTAGTGGCACTTAAAGTGTAGTAGTTTCACAAAACATACAGAAGTGTCACGAGACGGAAGATAAGGGTATTTTTCTATTTGTCTTGTTTTCCCTCAAATTTTGTCTTCGTTTTTGTTTTGATTCTTCTTCCTAGTGCAATAAAATTACAACGCTTTTTATTAGCTGTGTTAATTGGTAAGTAGCAATGCACTACAGTATCAAATACACTATGCCATTCTCTTTTTTTCACGAATCTTAAAAACCCTGATTGGAGCTTTTTTTACCTGTCACTTCTTCACTTCTGTGTATTCTGTGGTAGTGTAGCCTGCTACAAAGTCATAATGCACAAAAATAAGATTCTTCTACAAAAAACGCATTTAAAGTTTTGAATTTAAGAACAACTAAAAAGTAAAATATAAAATGTATTTTTCCTCCCAAGAGATGAATATATAATACTAATTACTTAATGATATACTTATATAAAAAAAGGAACTTTTTGAGTTATTAACATCTTGCAGCAAAGGTTCGATATGGAGCTTAAAATTTCTTTCAAAAGACAAAAACTTCGACGTCATTTTTACCAACAAAATGCATGTATTGTTTGCTGTTGTACTATTTGTTATAGAATTAGAGCTGGGGTGCCTTGTTAATCTGCCTTGACCTTATTCAAATTCTGAGCATTAAGTCATTATCATAAATTTGATAACAACTCGTGTAACGTGTGAGTGCATACTTATCACCATCGATTTGGTAACACTTTGGAATGCTGGAAAAATAAATACATTTTTTATTTAAAAAAAGTCCCAGCTTGTTTGTATGCAACAATGAAATGTAACGTAAGGCTGAAGGCTCAGTTAGCCGCCTGTAATGTAATGCAACTGTAACGTAGAAAACAGCTGATCGATATTTTTATATGAAAAGTAGGTTACGTTACATTACATCTCTATAATCATTTTCATTACTTTTCACATACCAATATCGATCAGCTGTTTACTACTGTTGCAGTTACATTACATTACAGTCGGCTAACTGAGCCTTAAGTTTACACCTTATGTGTCGTTTTCCCAAAAAAAGCGTAACCAACTAATTACTAGTGCAAAACTGTTTGATTCATGCCCGTTATTTCTAGCCATAGATATCTATTAGTGTGCAGATATCTATCGTGTAAGTTAAATTTTATAAGGCAAACTCTTAGGTAAAAACTTTAGGTGAATTACCTGTTTGTAGAAGTAACGGGCATTAGACATATATTTGTTGATTTAAACTAGGGTTTGCCAAAAACCGTGGAAATTAAAAAAACGCGGTTTCCGGTTTTAAGCTATTAAAACCGGTCGGTTTTGGTTTTAAAAATATACATGTATATAAATAGGTATGTATGCTGGAAAGATAAATGATGATTTAAAAATAATCATCCCTATCGTGAGAAACAAATGGAATTTTTCTTCATGTGAAATTTTCATTCCCCTCGAAGAGAAAAATGCTATCTTAAATACCCCGTGGAATTTTTTCTCCGCTATCAGTGGACGTGAATGTAAAAAAGGGAAGAATTTTTGTAAAACTTAAAAATTAATTGAAAATCGGACAAATTTAAGTTAAATAGAAAAATCAGACAAATTTTAGGTTATAAATTAAATTTATTTAACTTTAAAGTTGTACTCATGGAGGCGCTTCTGTTGATTTAGCTATTTTTTCATTAAGTATACTTACTAATCTTCTCCCGAAAATGAATAACTTCAACTTTTAATATGTATATAATTAGAAGAAAAATATCGAAATTGTTCGATGTAATAATTCAGTTCTCCTGCAAAAATAAAGTGAACAAACCCAAGGGAAAAGAGAAAAATATTCTGCCTTATCGTGGTTGGCGTATTTCAAATACGACGTCGATTTCTGGGAAAATTTTTCGAAGGAAAAAATTTTTATTATAGGGGAGATAAAGTTTCTCTGGTTTGTATTCAATTCAGGTACTTAAATGTATTAGAAAAGGAACATTTACTAGTGAATATGTATATAAAAAGCTTAAGAATACAAGATTTATGTTTAATTATCCAAGTAATAAAATTTCAGAAACGTTAAAGCGTTCAATGTAGAGTCGTTTGAACGAAATCTTATTTTTGTGCAGAAGCTACCAGCGACAAAAAACACTCTTTTAGTTGAATGGGGCTTTATTGTGTTATTGCCTTGTTACAGTGATGGGAAATGTGGCACAATTGTGCCATTTTTGGCAATATATTATATGTTGGCTGGCACTGTGGCACTCTTGCTCCTTTTTTTGGCACTTTTTGTCCATTAAATATGGAAGCTTTTCTTATTGCAATAACAAGTACTCTTCTTGTACTTTTTACGTTTTTAAATAATGAAAACATAGTAGGATTTGAGGTTGACAACTGTTCGGATATGATAGTTAAAAGTAACGATCTATTAAAATGAATATATAAATTTTTTTGTAACAGCTCACTGTCGTAGAGATGATTTTATTAATTTTTAGAAATATTTCAACTCTGAAGTTTTTGAAATTCTTAGGTGTTCCCCAAACCGTCGATTGCCTCTTCAAGTTGTTGCAGATAGACTTTTTGAACAGTGGGATCCCTTGAAATATTTCTTCATATTATAAAATTTGCAGTCATAATGCAATGATAAAACTTTATTCATATTAAATAGTTTAACGGATAATATAAGCAAAATGTATTTATATTTTTATCTTATGTGCTTGAAAAAGTAAATTATCGAAATGCAATCTATAAATGTGAGACTACATTTATGTCGAAAGTTTTTGAACAAAAAATATATTGATAATCTTCATGTTGACATATAGATCGAAATTCTCACCATCTTCCAACTGAAGAAAATTATTGCGGCACTGAAATTTAAATATTAATAATCAAAAACTAATTTTCCCACCATAAAGTTGTGACTGAGATTTTGAAAGACATGGAGACGTTAACAAGTTTCAATGAAAAATTTTTAAGTAATATTTATCGAATCGTTCACGGTATTCTTTTTATTTTCTATTTTTCATCAAGCGTGGAAAGTATATTTTTAGTTCGAAATTTGATCAAAAGTAAAATTTTAAATGGAATGCAATTACAAATTTTAACATCTTTAATACATGGTAAAGATTTTTGAATTCTAACAATAAATCTTGTTATAATTGTAATACATATAAAATTATGAACCAAAAAAGCAATAAAAATTCTACTATTCCGACAGAACCTTTGTTTGATTAAAATAAATAGCTAACAATTGTTATTATATTTGACGTACACGAATTTTTACAACTCGACTCGCTAACTACATACATCTAATAAGAAAAAGTTATTGTATCATATAAATTAGTTGAGGATTATTATTATAGTCTATAAGTATGTCCTTTAGAATCGTTACTATAACGTAAAAAATATTTTTATATATGTATTTCTTCTAAATAAGTAAAAAATTTTAATATATGATGCATATAGATCGAACATTCACCCTTATTCCAGTTATTGACATCGATGTCATTTTAACACGCTGTCGAAACCAACTGACTCCAGGTTTATGCTATTTTGTAGACCTTATGTAACGGAATAGATTGTCAGTAGCACAAAATTTTTCTCGAGAGCGAGTAAATAAGTTCCAATTTTTTGGTATTGTGCTAAAGTCACGTCGATGTCGACAACTGGAAAAAGGGTGATTATTTTCGATTCAGGAGAAGGTTTTCTAATAATATTCAAATATGTTTTACGAGTACTTACGTAAATTGTCGCTCACGATAAATTTTACAGCCTGTACTTTAAAAGTTATCAACAATTTTGATAATAAAAATGTTAATTTTTTACCGCATGTCGCTCACAATTATATGTATCGAAAATAAGAATCGAAATGTATTAATGTGTATATAACGGGTGTTTTTTTAGAGGTATAGAACTTCGAATTGAAATAAAACACAAGAAAATCGTTTTAATGTCCATCAATTTGGCTTTATTGGAAGGATAATTTATGCCATTAATGTTTAAATATGATTTCGGGCATGTGGCCGCCGCGGCTGGCTCGATTAAAGCCAATTCTACAGGTCCAATTTTCAACCACTTTTTCGAGAATATGGGGCCGTATGTTGGCAATAACGCCACGAATGTTGGCTTCCAAGTCCCCTAACGTTTCTGGTTTGTTGGCGTAGACGAGCGACTTCACATATCCCCAAAGAAAATAATCCAATGGTGTCAAATCACACGATCTTGGTGGCCAATTGACAGGTCCATTCCGCGAAATTATGTGCTCATCGAATGTTTCCTTCAATAAATCGATTGTGACGTGCGCTGTGTGGCATGTAGCGCCGTCTTGTTGGAACCACAACTCATCCACATTCATGCCATCCAATTCGGGAATAAAATAGTCGGTTATCATGGCTCTATACCGGTCTCCATTAACGGTAACTGACTCTCCAGCATTATTTCGGAAGAAGTATGGCCCAATGACTCCTCCAGCCCATAGAGCACACCAAACAGTCAGTTTTTGTGGATGTAATGGCGTCTCAAGGGTCTCATGTGGATTCTCTTCACTCCAAATGCGGCAATTTTGCTTGTTGACGTAGCCATTCAACCAAAAATGAGCCTCATCACTGAACAAAATTTTGCGATGAAAATCAGCATCGAGATCAATCTCATTTTCGGCCCATACACCAAAATCACGACGCATTGCATGGTCTCGCGGCTTTAATTCTTGCACAAGCTGGATCTTGTAAGGTCGCAAGCCAAGATCTTTGCGCAAAATCTTCCATAAAGTTGATGGACAAAGCTCCAATTGCTGTGCACGGTGGCGAATCGATTCATTCGGGTCCTCTTCAACACTTTGCTCTACAGCGGCAATTGTTTCTTCGGTGCGCACTGTTCGACGTCTCTGCGGATGCGTATTATCACATAGAGTAAACGTAGTGCGAAAACGATCCATGGTTAACCGAATTAATTGCTCTGATGGACGATTATGTCGACCATAAAATGGACGGAGCTTGCGGTAAACTTCGCGAACTGAACCATTATTTTCGAAATAAATTTGCACGATTTGCAAGCGTTGTTCTTTTGTCAACCTGTTCATGATGAAATGGCAAACCAAACTAAATATTAATCACTTGACAGCTGACAAAATGGCCGCCAGTTAAAAAAGTGATGCCAACTTAAAGTTCTATACCTCAATAAAAAACACCCAGTACAACTAATTTTAGACCGTGTATTTTTGATATGCTTAAATTTTTCTAGTTATAAAAAGAATAAATTATAATTCAAGAACTATAGTTTAAATGAACATCAAGTGCCAACATTAAAATTATACAAAAAGTAGTTTGGCACTGTTCAAGTGATTTTGGCACTATTTAAAAGCAGATTTGGCACGAAATCAAGATTTTCAATTCCCATCACTGCTTTGTTAAACAATAATATATTGGTTGTTTTGTTCTTCGTTTTTTTTATAAAGAACAAATTCTTGTCGAAGAATGTTAAAATTATCGTCTCTTTGCTTTACATCTGCTAGAGCTTTTTTGAAAAAAAAAAACAGATTACAATTCTTCCTGCAAAGAATTGTTATAATTTTCTTGAAATTTTACAATTTTCTTACCTTTCCTTGTTGCAGTATGGTTAGTAATGGATGTAAAGTACATTTGCTGTATTTTAAAGCAAGATAATAAAGATAAAGTAAAACTTAAAAACCTAGGTTTGTTTTGTCGGTTTCGGTTTTTATGGGTTAAAAACCGCCGTTTCGGTTTCGGTTAAAACCGAACGGCAATCCCTAATTTAAACAGTTTCCAATCATGTTGGATTGTATAAAATTGTCTATTAGTTATGTATGAAACTGTTTAACTTAATAAATACGTGTTTGAATCAAATTGTTTTTTATTAGTAATTAATGGTTACGCTTTTTTTACGCTTGTGTGGCACATGGCACACAGATGGAAACCCGGCCTAAGTAATATTTTTGGTAAATGTCCACTAAGGAAATAAAAATTTCCATTATTTGTAACATAAACAACTTTTTTTTTTGTATATCAATGGCGTATATCAATTATCACATTAAAGCCGAGGTAATTATTTACCAAAAATATCAAGACTTTATTGACTATTTTTCCTTTAAAATAAATATTGTCGTTGCTCAGACAAAATCAGTTTTGTGTTAAGTCAGTTAAGGCGAAAGTACATTTTTTTTAAGACGTTTTTTATTTATTGTATCTTCAAATATGAACTAACAATAAGTATTCAAATCTTAATCTAAAGTATAATTATTAGGCCCAACCAATGTCGGACATAAACTAAGTGATAGTTATTAACAGGGACAGGGGTTTCATGCAAATGCATGTTTTTTTCCTTAACTCTGATAATGGCTAGAATGAAATATCTTTACGAAACAATGAATTTGCGTAAAAATTGCATCGATTTGTTATTGCATGTTTTTGCATATTTTGCTGAAAATTCATATTTTTGCATAATTTAGTCATAATTGCATATTTTTGCCTCATATTTTGATAAAAATGCTGATTTTGTGTCATATAAATATTCTCAAAAATTCAAATTTCAAAAAATATTGTAAAACTGTTTTTGGCAACTGTATTCGCTTGCATTGTTTAGAATTGTGGAACGATTGTACAGGCATAACAAATTTAATGGAAATTGTAATTTTGATAATTTCAAATTGTCTGCTATTAAAGCCGAAAGCATTGAAACAATTATGCTGAAATTTGATATTGGTGGCTATTCGGGAAAACGCGTCGAAGAAGTGAAACTTTACATTAAAGCAAAAACAAAGTTTCAAAAATTGTTGTTGTTTTCCACACAATTGTAAAATAAAATAAACGTGAGAATTTCAACGCGTTGCTCTCTTTTTTTAAAACTGTGAATTTTATATGTTAAACAAAAACAAATTTTTAACATTTATGAAGTTTTGTTTTTATTTTACATGTAAATTTCACCAAGTCGACGCGTATTCCAGAATAGACACCATTGTTTTTAAAAATTACAAAATCTAATAGTTAGTATTCAATTCATTGTAATGGTTGAGTTAAATAAATATACAACATTATATAAAAATAGTCATTTAAATTCGAGCCGATTACATCCACAGACGTTACAAGGCCTTTTTCAATGCACAAAGCTTTCTAAGAACAAATTGATTGGACTTCACATTCGATAATACATATCGTCACCTAAAATCCAAAAAACCGTAACAACCAAAAAACTCAAAATACACTTTTTGATTGATTATGATGTGAGAAACCAAAATACAACTTTTCGTAAAATTTTACCGATATATGTTCAATTTTATTCATTATTCAATTTGGCATCTAACAAATAAATAGTCTAAAATTTATTTTGTTTTTTGCTTCTCCTGTATAAAAGTAAAAGTGTACTTACGGCTTTTTGGATTTTAGGTGACGATATGTATGAATAATAAAAAAAAATTTTAATGAAAATAAATAACAACACTTTTTTTTCTATTTACGTATCGCTCCTTTACTGTAATATAAACATACATATCTCGAAAATGCGAGTTTGGAGTTAATAATGCAGAAAAAATCATTATACCATATTTAATCTTGTGTAAAGATTCAATATAAAAGGCTTGTACACGCACCTCTTGAGAAAAGAAAATATTTTTATATCTTTATTTAGTGATATGTAGATTGAAAACTTTACTTTTGAATAATTTTTTTAAAGATATGTGCATATTTTATTGTTTTTAGTGCATATTTTGCGTTTTTGATGTCATATTTTAGGCGCCTAAAATACCTTTTTTAAATGCATGAAGTCCTTGTCCCTGGTTATTAATAATACATAAGTAGTGATAAGCACAAAAAAAATATTTTTAAGCAGCTGCATCTGGAGTGTTGTTTATTAGAGCCCTTGTATCTCTCTTTTTTAAACGAATGTGTCCAGTAAAGTTCAATATATTACGAGCAAGCGGATTAGGATGTGACTCGAGTTTTGTTAGGTATTTGCCAGCGTATTTTGCAATTTCTTCAGTCACTAGTGTCATATTTAAATCACGATGTATATTTGAATTTTTGATGTACCATGGAGCCGACGTTATCAAGCGTAAAATTTTGTTTTGCCTTCGTTGGATTTTCTCAACATTTAATGCTGAAGCATAGCTGGATTCCGTAACACCATATTGCCTTTAAAAGCGACTTGTATATTAAAAGTTTGCAGTCTAGACTGAGTGTTGAATTTCTACCAATCAGCCAATGTACCTGAGCTAATTTAAGTTTCATTTGTGATAGCTTAGAATCAATGTGGTGCTTCCATGTAAGTCGTCGATCAAGGTGTATACCAAGATATTTCACATGTGAATGTTGAGGAACAACTTGATTGTTAATTCGAATGGGGGAGCAAGTATCTCTTCTTGAACGTTATATGGACACACTTTTGTTCATTGACTTTAATTCTCCATAAGTTTAACCATAGTTCCATCTGGCTAATGTGTTCCTGGAGTTTGCGGGATACCTCATCAGGGTTTTCGTGCATACTAAGGCAGGCTGTATCGTCGGCAAATGTGGAAGTATGGATACTACTGCTCACAGGCATATCACAAGTATAAATCAAATATAAAACTGGGCCCAATATACTCCCCTGTGGCACACCGGATGAGATAGTTTCAGGCATACTCGTAAAGTCTCCTTACACAACAGTGAACTTACGGGAAATAATGTAACTTTCCAAAAGATTTAAAATGTTTATTGGTAAGTAAGTCTTCCATTTTAAAATTAGGCCTTCATGCCACACTTTATCAAATGCCTGGGAAAAGAAAGTACATAGCACGCGTTAGTGCACGTGCGATCTGTAGGCATCTCTCAAAAAAAGTTGAAATAGTGTTTTTTCATACAATGAGTTACATACGAAACTCTTTGACACGTTTGCCGCAGAAATTTGGTTAACTTTCAACTTTTTAACGCTTTGTATTGTTTTGAAAACGAATCAGCCGACAATAAATGAGAAATAGAATTTAAAAATTAGAATCATGGTGTAAAAGCTTATTCAAGAGTTTGAAAAACATACAGTATTGGATAAAAAAAGGATTTGAAAATGTTCAAAGTCCATTTTTTTAAATGTAAAAATAAGTAAAAAAGCTGATAGAAATGCCGTTTATAACGCGTGTTGTGTAACTTGCCATTTTTCATGTGGTAAAGTATTCAAACGCACTATACTTGCAGGCGAACTGACGCGTGTTATCTACTTCTACCTTTAGGACGCGATTTTCGTAACAAAAATAATCGACACTATTACAGTTATAAATTAATTTTTGTTTGATTTCTTTGTACTTAAAAGCAGTGTAGGAAAATAAACGAAACGAGAACTATTGCTCAATTTGTTTTTGCACATGAACACAAACCAGAGAACACAGCCGATCGGCTGTAAACCGGCTAACAGCCGCCACCGGCTACAAACAATACATTAATTTAATCGTACGCCGATAGAAAAGAAATAAATGGAAACGTTTTGAAATATTTGCAGAAAATTTGACATCATATTATATGATGATATCAATTATTTCATTATAGCCCAATTCACAATGTTGTGCAAATGGTGTTGCATCGTTGCATGTGCAAAATTGTGTGGTATATTCTATTCACCACTTAAACATTCTTAGTGGTGAGTATCGATATATTGGGTGTTTTTTATTGAGGTATAGAACTTTAAGTTGGCATCACTTTTTTAACTGGCGGCCATTTGGTCAGCTGTCAAGTGATTAATATTTAGTTTGGTTTGCCATTTCATCATGAACAGGTTGACAAAAGAACAACGCTTGCAAATCGTGCAAATTTATTTCGAAAATAATGGTGCAGTTCGCGAAGTTTACCGCAAGCTCCGTCCATTTTATGTTCGACATAATCGTCCATCAGAGCAATTAATTCGGTTAACCATGGATCGTTTTCGCACTACGTTTACTCTATGTGATAATACGCATCCGCAGAGACGTCGAACAGTGCGCACCGAAGAAACAATTGCCGCTGTAGAGCAAAGTGTTGAAGAGGACCCGAATGAATCGATTCGCCACCGTGCACAGCAATTGGAGCTTTGTCCATCAACTTTATGGAAGATTTTGCGCAAAGATCTTGGCTTGCGACCTTACAAGATCCAGCTTGTGCAAGAATTAAAGCCGCGAGACCATGCAATGCGTCGTGATTTTGGTGTATGGGCCGAAAATGAGATTGATCTCGATGCTGATTTTCATCGCAAAATTTTGTTCAGTGATGAGGCTCATTTTTGGTTGAATGGCTACGTCAACAAGCAAAATTGCCGCATTTGGAGTGAAGAGAATCCACATGAGACCCTTGAGACGCCATTACATCCACAAAAACTGACTGTTTGGTGTGCTCTATGGGCTGGAGGAGTCATTGGGCCATACTTCTTCCGAAATAATGCTGGAGAGTCAGTTACCGTTAATGGAGACCGGTATAGAGCCATGATAACCGACTATTTTGTTCCCGAATTGGATGGCATGAATGTGGATGAGTTGTGGTTCCAACAAGACGGCGCTACATGCCACACAGCGCACGTCACAATCGATTTATTGAAGGAAACATTCGATGAGCGCATAATTTTGCGGAATGGACCTGTCAATTGGCCACCAAGATCGTGTGATTTGACACCATTGGATTATTTTCTTTGGGGATATGTGAAGTCGCTCGTCTACGCCAACAAACCAGAAACGTTAGGGGACTTGGAAGCCAACATTCGTGGCGTTATTGCCAACATACGGCCCCATATGCTCGAAAAAGTGGTTGAAAATTGGACCTGTAGAATTGGCTTTAATCGAGCCAGCCGCGGCGGCCACATGCCCGAAATCATATTTAAACATTAATGGCATAAAATTATCCTTCCAATAAAGCCAAATTGATGGACATTAAAACGATTTTCTTGTATTTTATTTCAATTCGAAGTTCTATACCTCTAAAAAAACACCCGTTACTATACCATTTTGCAAATGCAACGATGCAAGACCATTTGCACAAGATTGTGAATTGGGTTTATGATTGCTTTATTGCATTCTTATTTCACACATAAAATTTGTTTTATATAACTAAGCAGCAAAGCTATAACCGGCTATCCTAAGATACCTCTCTTCTTTTTTTATTCGTTTTGGTCGAGAGACTGATGAAGGGTCAGAATGCTGCAGTAAAGAATTTAATAAATTTTCACAAGATTCGGAATGATTTCTATAGGATGTTACAAAAGGAACGCGGACATATTAAAATAAAATGTACCAACAATTATTATCCAACAATAATTTCTAATTTAAAAATTTTGTTATTTTAATACAGTTGAACATCTATTACCCGAGCCTCTATCAACCGTCTACATCTATTATCCGGTATGCTGTCACTTTGCTTCTTGACTTCCATTCCTCTATTATCCGTGTTTTTGGATTATCAGTGCTAGGTCCGGTCCCGTGCGACCCCGATAATCGAGATTCAACTGTACTTCAATATACTGTGTTTTATATCGTTGCCTGCTCACAACGAACATTTCAGATGGCACAATATTGCCACATTAAAATTTTAAAACACTCATTATGAATTCCCTAATTGTAGCGAATACAAGTAAATATGGTATATATACAGAAAATGTTACTTTTTATAACTTCCTCTGGTTCCTTTCTACTTTGAAGCAATGATTAACGTTTCCGTCGGATCTTTTTTGTCATGACACATGATTATATTAGCCCAATTCACAATGTTGTGCAAATGGTGTTGCATCGTTGCATGTGCAAAATTGTGTAGTATATTCTACTCAGCACTTAACAATTCTTAGTGGTGAGTATCAATATACTATACCATTTTGCACATGCAACGATGCAAGACCATTTGCAGAAGATTGTGAATTGGGCTATTGTGTATACAATTATTGATTTAATAATGATGATCGTAAAAGATAAGCAAAAATAGTAAAACATATGTACTTAGTTAGAGTTATATAACTTCGTGCTAACCTGAATAAAAAATAAAAAACAAAAAACATAAAAACTACTGTACGTGTGTATGTCACTGAACTCCTCCTAAACGGTTGGACCGATTTGAATGAATTTTTTTGTGTGCGTTTGGGTGGCACCCTGAATGGTTTAGATTCACAAAACTAGGACCAGGTGGGCGATACGGCGAAAAATTTTTGCATCTCCGAAACAATGGACCTATTCGTAAATGCATCACTGCGCTGCAAATGGAAATTAAAATGTCCTCAATTGCTTCACTAAAATAGATAATACACAAATAAATTTCAAACATGGGGTACAAACATGGCTACTACTGAAAACGATTATCAGCGAACTTGTATTGCGTTTTAAATAAAAGTTTGCTTGCATGATGCAGCGCAGTGATGCATTTACGAACATACCCAATCAAACCGATTTTAATGAAATTTAGAACATAGATAGATCTACGTCTAAAAAAAGTCACAGCCATTTTAAGTCTACTCAGTTTGTTTCTGGATGCGAACGACGTCGCGGGAAAATTCTAATATAATATAATGGGCCTTATTACGAGTGTCGTATTACAACTTCGACTACGACGATTTTGTACTAGACTAAAGAACATTGCAACATTTTTGCTTTAATCTATTTAGTACAAAATCTTCGTAGTCGAAATACGACACTCGTAATTAGGCCCAATAATTTCTCATATTCCACTTTATGAAGAATTCAAGTTAAATAGCTGATGCAAATAACAAACTCTACCCAAGTGAATAGGCATGGGTGCTGAGGAAGTGCGTGGCTGCACAGAAAAATGTCGGCATTTCTCTAGCTAAAAGATATACGGGTATGTTCTGCATTCCACGTGAAATTAAAAGAAGTGGAATTGGCATAAAATCGTTGTTGGAAATATGTAATTATAACAACAATGCTATGGCAATTCCACTTCTTTTAATTTCACGTGGAATGCAGAACATACCCGATAGTTTAATTTTTCTTCTCTTCTTTAGAAAATCACATCAATCGTTCAATATTACTGAACTTGAGCCCGATTAAGAAATTATTCCTGATTATGATAATAAATTTTAATTAAAATCTAGACTATATATTAAATAGTCGAATTATTAAGTTTTTTGAAATAAATGCGATAAAAACAAGTAAATTCACTGTTAGGCTAGTACTTTTTATCAATAACAAACACTAGAGCTGGGTCCAACTCGTTTAATCATTAATATTTTCCACAAGCCTATGATCAAACCCATGTAATTTAAATGGGTTTGATCATAGGTTTGTGGCAAAAATGAACGATTGAACGAGTTGGACCTAGCTCTACTTTTTATAATTACAACATTTTTACACAATGATTTTTTTTAATTTTTGCTTCTACTCAGCATTAGACTTGGGCCGAACTCATTCAGTTGGTCGTGTTTGACACAAACTACTGATCAAAACCATTTAAATTACTTGGATTTGATCATTGGTTTGTGTCAAAAAACGACCAATTGAATGAGTTTCACCCAAGTCTACTCTGCATCAATTTACTTGATGCTCAGGGTGACCGATGACATTTTTAAAAAATTGGCACCAAATAGGGGATTTATCAAAAAAAGGGGCAAAATTAAAAAAAAAAACTAGAAAAGTACACTAAACTTTTTATTTTTAATGTATTTTCATATAACTCACCCTAAAAAAAGGGGGACAAAAAGTGGCAAGGCAGTCGAAAAAGTGGCAATTTGCCACTTTAGTCGGTCTGATTGGAATGAACATTTTTTACTTTGCATTATGTTCTTACTCAAAACACTCATTCGCGAGCCAAAAGACCAATCATCCGAACTGATTAGTATATGATGCTACGCATGATTATAAATCATATCCAACAACATTCCACTCACTTCAGCGATTAAAACTTAGCATTGAATATGTGTGTTTGAACAAGTTTGATTTTTTCAACAAAAAGTCATGTTTTTAGGGTATTGATTACGTATGATTATTTTTCCAATCACGCATTGCAGTTCACTCACTGGTATGCATCAATAAACTTAACAGTAATAAATTTTAGATTGTGTAACGGTATGTATCGGTAATACCGATAACGAAATAAAAACCAGCGTTACCGTTAGCAATACCAAAATCTAAAAAAATTATTCCGGTATCGCCACCTATACCGTTATTCTGTACAGTTTCCAACCTTGTTGAAACGTTATTTTGGTGATAAAATTATTTCACCATATGGACTTACATACATACATATGTATGTATTTATTTCTTGATCATGTTTTTTATTTAGTCCTGATTCAGTTTTTGTTTAATTTTCTTTTGAACCTGCATTTACGTTCATACACACCGTCAAGTTTGTTTCATCAAGTCTCATCAATTTGTGTTGTAGTAGAGTATTACGAATGACAAAACAAAACGAAAAAGCAAACTTGACTGGTACGGTCTTGTCTGTACCCCTTTCCATTCTCTTTTCCTCTCTCTCCTAAAAACTCAAGACTTGACGACTCAGACCTGACGTGTGTGAATCAGGACTTATTTAATTTTAAAGTTATTTTATATGTAACATGTCATCACTATCATACACATTTGTACATATGTATGTATGTATGTGTGTATCAAAAAAAAATGTATTTTACGATGCGTTTCCTCATATTTCTGCGACAAACATGACATAATTCGTTTGATGACATAATCTCCTTAAGAGTATTTTCACACTTGTCATTTATAAAAAAAAAACTATTTCTCTTTATTGAATCATTTAAATTTGTGGCACTTTCATGTTTAACTTTGTTAAGGACAACAATAAATTTATCAAATTAATAAAGAATGTAAATTGTTTGTATATGTCGCGTACTTGAACTTGAATTAAAATTTCATTTCGAAGTAAATTGGCGAACAAAGAAACTAAATTTTAACATTAGTATATACATACATCGATACATAAATATTATAGGGAGTGGTTTTCAATTACATATGTATGTGCTTGTAGACAAACTGTCTGTTGACTCTCTAGATCAGGGAAGGAAAATGACTTCTTGGATTTTGTACCAACTATGAAAATAAAATGTACTTTTTAGATCATGACGGTACCAATTTTTAATATTTATTAATAAAAACAGAAACGTAAAAAAATTAGTATTACAATGAAAAGCAGAAACTTAACACAAAAAAACATTAAATATTACATTCATAAAGGTACATTCGTAGATTCGACTATTATATTAGAGATTAAAATAAAACACACACAAAAAAATTAAAGAGAACATAGGCAAAATTAATGTTACTATGGGACTGTTCCAAACGGTAGCAAAGTACTAGTGTAAGTAAATTTTTGACACTTCTGAGGTGAATAAAATTTCACTAGCCCTGGGGGGTAAATTTTTGACATGCTGCAATAGAAAGCATGGTATCATAAAATTTAAATCCACCGCCGTCGCTTCGAGCCGTCGCCCAATACAAAGATGTTAACGTCTTTTAAGTTTAATTAGACTGTGAAAAAATCATTGTTTATTTTAATTTGCGAAAAATGTTGCATCACATATATAATATTATATAATTTATTGCTACAAGAATATTGTTTTATATAAAAATGTCCTCTTAAAAATTTGTTGGTAGCCGGCGGCTTGTAGTCAGGCGAAGCAAAACCGCCGCCGCGGAAATTGTTTCATCAGCTTCTTTCTATGCTCAAGCGAATTTGTCAAAATTTTACATTGTCAAAAAAGATATCATTTGGCACAGCAGAAAAATGAAATTTTCCCCCACAGGCAAATATTTTTTTACCATAGTACTTTTCTACCGTTTGACACACTCCCTATATAGTGAAACATTGACATTTTTAAATTGTACCAAGTAACTCGCGGTAGTACCACGGTACCAACAAGGTCAAAAATGTACCATAAAAAGTACAATTGTACCATGATTTCCATCCGTGCTCTAGATACAGAATTCGTTCATACATACTAGGGTGACCGAATCGGTTTTTCAACCTGTTTTAAAACTCGGTATTTTCAAAATAAGGTTGTCGGTTTTTTCAAAATGTTGATTTTTCGAATGTCGAATAGTCCGTTTTTTTTATAATTTAAAAACCGGCTGAGTCGAATACTTTTTGATTTGTACACTTTGCATGTTTTGTTGATTTTGTTGTTGTAAGTATTTTTTTACTGAAAGATGAAATTAAGAGAAATTATTTTATGAGGTAATAGCAGAGGCGAATTTAATTGGAATTATGGTGTGCAATGGACGTCAAAATACAGTTGCAAAAAGTGTTGTTTTAGTTTTGTTGCCATTTTGCTTCATATTTTCTATAGAGGTAGATAATCCACCTTGTCCATAAATTCATATGTACATATGCATACATATACCATTAAGGAATAAACTCTACGTACAACCACAATTTTTGGGGTTTGAGTAAACTTGGGAACAAATTCAAAAAATTAAATATGCCAATATTTAGGTTGCTAATATATATGTTTATAAAAATAACTATAATAACAACAACATAATAGACCATATTTGGATGCCATTTGTTGACGGCTTGGTACCGGAAATCACAGAATTTTCAAACAAGTTGACGACATCAAACATTTTGCACGTATTTTTTCATGTATTTTTAATATTTTTGCTACTGTAGCTGTTATATTTATTTTTTTAATTTTTTGTATAAAAATATTTATTAGCAACCTAAATATTGGTATATTTAATTTTTTTAATTTCTTCCCAAGTTTCCACAAACCCAAAAAAGATTGTTGTATGTAGAGTTTATTCCTCAACTGTATATTATATATAAATATTTATGTACTATATATGAAGTTAATTTTTATGTTTTACCTTTAATTTTTGTATTGTTTTATAGTATTTAATTGAACTGTTAACCCTTTTTTTATGAAGCAATTTAAAATCAAAACTTTTGTATAATAATTTTCTTACTTAAAAAAACCGGTTGACCGGTTTTTCCTGAATTGTAAAAACCGAAACCGGGTTTTTCATAATTTCAAATATTCGAACTATCCGAAAACCGGTTTTTGGAAAAAGTCGAATAATCGATCACCCTAATACATACATACATTATTTGCATTTAGTTATGCAATTTAGATTATTTTTATTGATCTATTCTAATAACAGGAGAATGAGCTAATACATACAAACTAACTCAAATATACATAAGTAGCTTGATATATAGTCTAGAGTCTAGACCAAGGGCTTTTCATAGCGAGTAACCAACACTGTCTGCCATGTAATTTTTCTCTTCGCCACTCCCTGCTCTGTGTCTGGTAGCATCCATCCAACTGTGCGTGTTAACAAGAAATACATATTTGCTGAAAATTTGGTTAATTAATTTATTTAAACGTTTACACTTGCTAATGCAGTAACGTTTTTGCCAAAAATGTAAAAATTAATTTAAAGAAATCTTAAGAACTAAGTACGCAGCTCGATACATAACAAAATTTTACATCAATATTGTAAATTTTGAAGACTTTAAGTTGTGATTTGTAGCTCTAAGCTACTGTTAAGGTCAGGAAAGTGAAGAAAATTACATGAGTTTTTAATATATATTTTCGATTTCAACATGTTTATACAGGGTGGGTCAGAATGGCCGAAGGGGTTTGAATTCCGTATAACTTTTTATTATAATTTTTTTTCTATTTTTCTTTTCAGTATTTTGTAAAGAAGACTTGGGGAATTTGTCCAATAATCGAAACCGACAATTACCAGCAACGACTTGATTATGCAATTTATTTTCGTCAAAAAGAAGAAGAAAATCGTGATTTTATTCATAATTTAATTATGAGCGACGAAGCCCATTTCCAATTAAATGGGTTCGTTAATAGGCAAAACTGCAGGATATGGGCTACGGAAAATCTAAGAATAGTTAAACAGCGAGAATTACACCCCCTTAAGTGTACAGTTTGATGCGGTGTTTCGTCGAAAAGGACAAATTGGCCCTTATTATAAATGAACACGATATCGCCGTTTCCATCAATGGTATTAGAATTCGTTGTAGAATTGTGTACTGTTTCATTTTAAATTCCCTAAGTCTTCTTTACAAAATACTGAAAAGAAAAAAATTTTAATAAAAAAGTTATAAGGAATTTAAACCCCTTCGGTCAATCTGGGCCACCCTGAACGTGACACGAGTACATGTTTTACATATAGCGGTGCTCACAATAGGAGCAAGTAGAGAGTTGGTAATTAGGCCTACAATTAGAGTTTCTGCCCAGAAAAAACCCGGAAAATTAAACTACGTTTTTGGAATGTTATAATTATTATTATATTTTTCTAAAAATACAGTTCTTAACGCTGTTTATTATGCCCTCAATTATGAAAGTTGTATAAGGGCCATTATTATAACTTGCCATTACTTAAAGGTAGAATTTTATTGGATGGATAAACACTTTTTCATTACGACAACTTCACTTTAACATAAGTTAAACACAAGTTCATCTTACCTGTAACTTTTATCGTGAGGTTTAGTCATTTGGAGTTGCCACATTTTCATAAGTTGCCACACTTTCTATTTTACAAATCACAGCCAAATTTAATACATGGTTAACGCACTAATAATCTCAAATAATTTTTTTTTTTTAAGAGAAGTAACACTTAGGCAATTAATGCCTACTACTATTACTAGGTGTTACCTGATTTCGGAAAGGGAAAGCGATAGAAGACAGGTGGTGAAAGAAGAGATAGAAGAAAGCTTCATTCTTTTTACAACTCCTCTTTTTGCACGCATTTTTTTTGTAATAGTGCAGTGTTGTAGCGCCTTCTGGTCTCAAATTAGGCGTATTAAATTTTTTAAGCTGTGCTTAGTAGCCATTTTATTGGTTACTTTACTTCGCCGATGATTCTGCTACACAATACCGACGAAGCAGGGCGCTCTGATTTTACATTAGGATTAGCATCTGTTGAAGTCGGTATAGTTCAGTGACCAGTGACTATGCCTTCATCACTTGAACTTTCCTACAACAACTGATACAAAGGGACACTAATGCACATCAGAAAAATGCGTGCTGTTATTATTTAATGACTGTCGGATACAGGGATTGAACTGAGGATCTTCGATTTTGTAGTCAAAGTGCTAACTACTTCAGCCAACGCCACTTATTTAGTATTTTTATTAAAAATACATTGAAATCAATTATTGAGGGTTTTAGATGGATCATATACGAATTTCACTGTTGATAATGCAGATCATAAGGGGACCTTTACCCAAAAATTTTCTTACAACAACTAGAGTTATTATGTGATAAACTTTTATTTAAGCAAATGAGAAGCTCAACAACAAATAACAAAGTTGAATTAAAAACTCAATAATCAAAATGTTTTTTATTTTCTTACGTTACTACATTGGCTGACTTTTTTCAGCTCTAAAGGCTCACTTAGCCGACTGTAATGTAATGTAACTGCAACGTAGGAAACAGCTGACCGATATTTATATATGAAAATTAGATTACGTTACATTACATCTCTATAACCATTTTCATTACGTTTCACATAACTATATCGATCAGCTGTTTCCTACTGTTGCAGTTACATTACATTACAGTCAGCTAACTGAGCCTTAATTGTAGTTTTAAAAAGTATTTAAAGAAAATAAATGTAAATATAAATATAAATATTTTTGATCGGGTGTAATCCAGTTAATAATTAGTAATATAACACAAAACCCATGATAATACAAAAAAAACAAACAAAAAATTGACAAAAATGGTTTCACTATGTTTATAATTTGATAAATAAACAAAAGCGAGTTGCCACTAAGTGTTTTTAAAAATCAATATCCACAGTATCCAGAGAAATGTTGCAATAAAAAAATTGCATTATTTATTTTATCGGACAGTTGTAATAATGGGGGAAAATTTTAAGGGTCACGTCATAATAAAAATAATATAAATAATAAATAAATAAAAAATAATTTTTATATTATGCAAATTTTTTATATATATATATTTTTTAAGAGAACTAACACTCAGGCAATGGATGTCTAGTACTATTACTACCTGTACTACTTAAGGAAAGGGATAGTGATAGAGAAGATAGGTGAAGACATAGAGGACAGCTCCATTCTTTTACAGCTCTGCTTTTTGCACGTTTTTAATAATGCAGTGTTGCAGCTTCTCTGGTGTCAATGAGGCCGTATTAAATTTTTGAAACAGTGTTTATTATTATTATATTATTATTTATTGGTTGTTTTACTTCGCCTATGATTCTGCCAATTAACATAAATAAATTTATTTAATATTTATAATATTTTAATATTTCGAAGCAAAAATCCAGAGCACAATTATGAAATGTTTTTTGAGTAAATAACAATTTCATTGGGAATGGTAAAAAAAACAATCTTGCATGTAATATTTTTTAAGGAACAAATTGCACTGACGACAATTGTAAATTATTATGACAAAGACTAAGAGAACGGTCCAACATCACAGCGAAAAAAGAGCTTCCAAGGGTCAATAAGATCCTGAACTTTTGATCCGGAAGTAGTGTAAAGATGCATCATTTCTAACGATTTTTACATAGAGTTGTCATTGTAAGAAGTTCTCTTTTTTTGCTACATGATATAAAGCTATAAAAACTCCGAAAATAGCGTTAGGGGCCATTCACATATTACGTAACGCTATTTTCGGATTTTAATAACCCTACCCCTACCCCCTCGCCCTTTTCCAAGCCACTACTTTTTATACAGAACTTCGCCAAGCTAAATTAAAGTTTTTGGTTTTGCAAGGAATTGATAGCCTGCTGTAAAACAGCTGTTTTTTGGACACTTATTCTAGTGCTGCACTGATGGTGGTCTTGAGTTTAAACTACTTATAAATTTAAGCTTAGTTCAATTTAACCAGCGTTTAAACTTGCACCGAAGTATACAACTTTTGTTGCTTGGATTAATCCAGGCACTGACAGAGTGTTAAAAATATTTCTTTTCTGTTTTTCTTAAATATGTGTAACACAAAACCAAAATATGTTATGTATTAAAATTTTCTATTAATTTTTTTCATATTTCCACATCAAACATGTTAAAAAAAAAACCCTTTTTAATGTTAACACAAACATAAAATGCAACGCTTCGCTGATGCCATACAAAATCGGTCAAATGTTGTTTTAAATTTTTTTTGTTTTACTGAAACCACCAACGAAATAATAAAAAAAAGAAATATCAAAGAAAGTAGTTCTTAAACATAAAAACAATATGATTATCAAACCGCAAACCTAAATTCAACTTAAATAAAAGTTTTCCATGAATTTAAATAAACAAAAAAAAAAAAAAAAAACTTGCAACTATTAAATTAATGATTTTGCACAATTTTCCCCAAACCATTTCAAAAACTAAAAAATAAAAACAAACCTTAATAGTTGCCATTTAAGAGGGATAGAGTTTAAGCGTTAGTTAGCAAAATTATTACGGTCAATAAACCTAAAAAAATAAAGCTTATCATTTTGAAATAAATTACAAAAATATCTCTAACACAAAACACATTTATTAAATATTAAACAAAATATATTATCATTAAGTTTCTTTTTAATTTAAAAATATATTAAAGAGAAAGTTTAAACTAGCTTTAATTATTTTTTTACATTCAACCAACTAGCCAACTTAATAAATTATAATTAATAGTTTTTCTTCTTGCAACTTAGGCAAGAATTTGTTTGTGAAATTTTTTATGAAACATCCGCAAAACGTTGAATCATATTTAAATTTAAAATGCTTCTCACATTGATATAAAATATTTTTGTGATTATAAATTCTGTAAGAAAAAAATTTGATTTTCTTCAAGTTATATAATCTATTCAGCGGTATTATTTAATTTATTATTCAATTCACTGGATAGTATCACAAAATAAATTTAAAATTTAAAACAAGTGATTCCTGTAGGATTTTACGCAATAAGAAATTAACCTTTGAACCAATTTCTAATGTGTAAGTCGAATTTAAAACTTAAGGTACGGTCACACTTGTCAAATATTTGCCCAACCACTAAATGCTAATGAAAAATCTTTCAATTCAGACAAAAGTTTGTCAAGTTAAAGAGTAGCCAATATTGTTGAATTCTACGACATTGTCCATTAATTGTGTTTGAAATTGTTTAATATGATAAACAAGTGTCTGGATTAAAACCTTTTTCGTTAATGTTTGTTGGTTACACTTTTTTGGGCAAATGTTTGACAAGTCTGACCGTACCTTTAGACTTGTAGTACGAGATCGGATCAATAAGTCCGTGACTTTTTGAATGAAACACAGTTTTATTTGGCAAAACAAAAATTTATTTTTCAACATAATCTCCTTTTAACTCGATACACTTAGTCCAACGTTTCTTCAGTTTTTGTATTCCTTCCAAAAAATAGGATTTTTTCATCGTTGGTGGTAGTAAATCTCTTTCCACCCAGCCATTTCTTAAGGTTTGGAAATAGGAAGTAGTTAATAGGAGCTAATTCGTAGTTTTGAAATTGAGACTGCAAACGTGTGCACTCGTGCATTATCTTGTTGAAAAATAACTTTTTTTTTTCTTGGCCATATGGGGTCGTTTTCTTTTTAAATCCTCATTAAATCGGTAATCGATGTGGATTATCTCGCGTGCATCCCAAAAAATTGCCATTACCTTATTGGCCGTCAAACTCACCTTGGCCTTCTTCGGAGCAGGCTTAGACTGCTGCTTGGTCTCCGGAGTACAGTAATGGATCCATGTTTCATCCACAGATACAAAACGCCGCAAAAACTCATTCGTATTGCGGTTAAAGAACTCCAAACAATCCTTTGAAGTTGTCACACGTTGCAGACAACTTTCTTAAACCCAGCTGAGCATTTAAAATCGAAACCACACTGCCATACAAAATGCCTATGGCATCAACAATCTCACGAACTTTTACTCTTCGATCGGCCAACACCATATCCTGGATTTGTTCAACATTTTCGGGTGTACTGACCTCAGTTAGCCGTCCAGAACGTTCAGCGTCATTTGTACTTGTGCTACCACAACCACTGAAATCGATGGTGCAGAGTCCCCATTATATTTATCGAGCTTTTCCTTGATTTGGTTGACGGTTTTTTTTTTTTGCAAAAAATAATGTTTAATGAGCACACGAAATTCACTTTTATCCATTTTCTTCTCAAGAGGCCAGGTAGTCTGTTATCAACGGCTGCCAAACACAAACTAAATGACACATCTTGTTCAAATTTAGACAGGAGTCAACTGATAGTTGCCATTTCAATCAAGAGGCGGGAAATTCAAAGATACACTAAGTTAATGATCCTCCTTAGTATTATTGTAACCCATTTAAATCCGTGATATTCCGTTTTAAGGGTACTTTTTGGCCCCTTTCTCGTAAAGGTTAAAAGTTAGTGGTGCGTAGAATAGTTGGTTAAAATAATAAAATCTTCCGTAAAAATGTTAATAACTGATAACGCCCCACGAAGAGAGAGAGAGAGAGAGAGAGACAGAAAATGCTGGTTTTTTGCCTTCATAAAGAAATACTCATCTACATACATATATATCGTTACCTTAATATAGAAGGCCTTAATTCATAATTTTTTTGAAATTGAGATTTTCGCATTTCTTATTCTTCCTTCGAAATATAAAAAACTCGATTTAAGAAAATAATAAGTTAGGACCTTTCTATATTGTTTTTATATGAAGTTTGACACATAAGAAATAAAATCTTGTCGAATGTGGTAGAATCTGTACGAATATGCGTACATTGATTGTGAAAATAAAAATGAAAGTTGACTTTGAACAAAAAGGGGCGCAAAATAATGCAAACCGGCCATCCGCATTGGACTTTTCACCTAAAAAATAACCTATCTTTAATTGGTACCCGCTTTTGGCACCTTTATGTAATATGTACAGTATGGAGCAAAAGTGAACTCTTAAAAAAAGTCGCAATTAAGGATTTTAATAAAATTTCATAGATTTATTTATAATTTAAAAAAATTAATGTAGTTCATTTAAGAGGAGAAATTGCAAAATACGCAGGCAAATATTTAACAAAACTCGAATCACATCCTAATCCGCTTGCTCGTAATATTTTGAACTTTACTGGACACATCCGCTTAAAAAAGAGGGACAAACGGGCTCTTATACCTAACACTTCAGATGGGACTACTTGAAAATACTTTCCCCCCCCCCCTTTTTTTTTTTTTTGATTATTACTACTAATGTATTATTTATAACTATCACTAACTTTATGTCCGACACTGGTCGGACCTAATAATTTTTTTTATAGATTTAAGATTTGAATACTTATTGTTAGTTCATATATGAAGATACAATAAATAAATACATGCATTAAAAAAAAAAAAAATTAGGAGCTAAACCACAGAAGAAAATATTTATACACAAAAACAAAAATAACTAGTTCAGTCTTAACAATAAATTTCATTTTAAATTGTATAGTGTTCAGTTTTGCACTCTTAACAATTATTCCATATAATATGAGACAAAAAGAGCCAATTAATATTTTGTGGAGTCACCTTTACGCTTTAGCATTACTGTTATACGTTTGGGCATGCTTCTTGTTAAATTTTGGAATGTTTCGTGAGGTATACTGCTCCAGATGTCCTGAACTCTTTCCCAAAGCTCCTTCACGAGGGTTGGGGGTGTTTCAAGGTTCCGCAGTCGTCTTTTCACAATCGACCATACATTTTCGATTGGATTGAGATCTGGGCTTTGAGGTGGCCACCTCATTGTCCGAAACTTTTCTTTTTCCAACCAATTTTGCACAAGTTTTGAAGTGTGCTTCGGGTCATTATCCTGCTGGAAGGTAATATCCTCTTCAGCAAAATCCAATTGACCCACTGCAACTGGTAAATTTTCATAAATAATATTAAGGTATACTTCCTTATTCATTATACCTTCCAACAAAACTGGTGGACCAACACCAAAATTTTGAAAAACATCCCCAAATCATTATTGATCCCCTGCCGTGTTTTACCGTCTCAACACCCTGATGTTTCACGTTTCTAATCATCAATAGTCCAGTGTTGGTGATGTCTGGCAAACGCTTGACGAGCTTTAATATTTTCAATTGATAAGTTTGGAACGCAAACGACATTCGCCAACATAAAAATGAACTTGAGCACTTCCTCATGGAAAAAAATATTGATATAATGTTGGTTTCTGAGACTCATTTGACCTCAAGAAGCTTATTTAAAATAAATGGTTACACTTTATATGATACAAAGGACCCGAGAGAGAGAGAGCATGTGGTGGATCAGCAATTCTGATTAAGTCAAGACTCAAGCACTATGTCCTTGACAACGTTAGTGAAGAATATTTGCAAGCAACGAATATTTTCGTAGAAAATTTTTGTGCGAATTTCGTGATATCATCAATTTACTCACCTCCCAGATTTTCAGTTACCGAAGATCAGTATGAGAAGTTCTACAAATCGCTTGGATCTTGTTTCGTGGCAGCTGGTGACTACAATGCAAAACATACGTACTGGGGATCGCGTCTTGTTACACCTAGAGGTCGAGCCTTGTTCAATACAATTTCAAAAATGGGCTTAGATGTCATTTCGAGTGGGGAGCCTACTTACTGGCCTACTGACGTAAGAAAAATTCCAGATGTTATAGATTTTGCCGTCACGAAAAATATTCATAGGGACTTAATTCATGTAGAGGCCTCTCTAGATCTGTCCTCCGATCACTCTCCAACAATAGTTACAATTTTCAACCCACTAAGGAGTGATTTAACTAACTCATATGTGAAGATGATTAATGGAATCAACTGGCTGGTATTCAAAAAATATCTTAGTAGTCACTGCGTAGAAAACATTCAGCTTAGATCATGCGATGATATTGAATTTAATATTGCCAATCTTAACGAAAATATTAAACAGGCTGCTGAACACGCCACTACCTCCTATCCGCAGACCGGCTTTAACAGAATTTATTCTACGGAAATTGAACGTCTTGTATGTGAAAAAAAGGAGAGCTAGAAGAGAATGGCAACAACACAGATCACCCCTAAATAAAATCAGACTTAAAGAATGTACTAAACGACTCAAAGAGCTGCTATCGTCAGAAAAAACTGCACTACTGGAAAAGTATTTAGAAGGTCTTGATGTAACGTCCGCATCTAATTACTCTTTATGGCGCGCTACTAGAAATCTTAAACGACCCGTTGATCTTAAATCACCATTGCGTACTGCGACCGGAGGCTGGGCAAGAAGCGATAGTGAGAAAGGTAACTTATTTTCTGAGCATTTAAAATCTGTCTTCAATCCCACTTCATGTACGGGTGCTGCTGATTTACCAAGTGTAGTTTCTTTACCCCCTCGTCCCTTAAGGTTTAAGATGCGTGAAGTACAAAAAGTAATTGCTGAACTCAACCCGAAGAAAGAAGAAAAATTGATAGCATTAGTAACAAAATGCTCATGAGCTTGCCTCATATTGCAATAAGAATCCTGCTATTTACTTTTAATGCTATTTTAAGAATGCAGTATTTTCCACATAACTGGAAACTGGCCAAGATCAAAATGATTCCAAAGGCGGGCAAAGATCTTACCAAGACTGAGTCATATAGGCCTATAAGCTTACTATCTACAATCTCAAAGCTTTTCGAAAAGCTGCTCATGACTAAATTGTCCAGAATTGTAACTGATAATGGGTGCATCCCGGACCATCAATTTGGCTTTAGAAGTCAGCACAGCACGGTTGAACAAACGCATAGACTGGTCCAAGTTGTAAGAAGAACATTTGAAGAAAAGAAGTATTGTTCTGCTCTCTTTATTGATGTTTCTCAGGCGTTTAATAAAGTATGGCACGAAGGCCTAGTTTTAAAATTGAAGACATATCTGCCAATAAACATTCAAAAGCTTTTGGAAAGTTATATTATTGATAGGAAGTTCACTGTTGTGGAAGGAGAGTTCACGAGTGTGCCCGAATCTATATCTTCTGGTGTGCCCCAGGGTAGTATTCTGGGCCCTGTCTTGTATTTAATATATACTTGTGATATGCCTGTGAGCAATAATATCCATATTTCTACTTTTGCCGATGATACAGCCTGTATGAGTGTGCACGAAAACCCTTATGAGGCATCCCGCAATCTCCAGGAACATATCACTCAGCTGGAAATATGGTTGAACTTATGGAGAATTAAAGTCAATGAACAAAAGTGTGTCCATATAACGTTCACCCTAAGAAGAGATACTTGTTCCCCCATTCGAATCAACAATCATAATATTCCTCAACATTCCCAAGTGAAATACCTTGGTATACACCTTGATCGAAGACTTACATGGAAACATCATATTGACTCTAAGTTAACTCAGATGAAACTTAAGTTAACTCAAATCTATTGGTTGATTGGCAGAAACTCAACACTCAGCTTAGACTGCAAACTTTTACTGTACAAGTCGCTTTTGAAGCCAATATGGTGCTACGGAATTCAGTTATGGGGCACTGCTTCAGCTTCCAATGTCGAGAGAATCCAACGAAGGCAAAACGAAATTTTACGGTTAATAACATCGGCTCCATGGTACATCCAAAATTCTATTATACATCGTGATTTAAATATGCCACTAGTGACTGAAGAAATTGCAAAATACGCAGGCAAATATTTAACAAAACTCGAATCACATCCTAATCCGCTTGCTCGTAATATTTTGAACTTTACTGGACACATCCGCTTAAAAAAGAGGGACACACGGGCTCTTATACCTAACACTCCAGATGGGACTACTTGAAAATACTTCCCCCCCCCCCTTTTTTTTTGATTATCACTACTAATGTATTATTTATAACTACCACTAAGTTTATGTCCGACACTGGTCGGGCCTAATAATTTTTATTTTTTTTATAGATTTAAGATTTGAATACTTATTGTTAGTTCACATATGAAGATACAATAAATAAATACATGCATTATAAAAAAAAAAAAGATAAGTTTGGCTTTTTAGGATTTTTTGACGCGAAACAGCCTACGTCTTTGAGCGCACGTCGTACAGTACATATAAAGGGTGTTTTTTATTGGGGTATATAACTTTAAGTTGGCATCACTTTTTTAACTGGCGGCCATTTTGTCAGCTGTCAAGTGATTAATATTTAGTTTGGTTTGCCATTTCATCATGAACAGGTTGACAAAAGAACAACGCTTGCAAATCGTGCAAATTTATTTCGAAAATAATGGTTCAGTTCGCGAAGTTTACCGCAAGCTCCGTCCATTTTATGGTCGACATAATCGTCCATCAGAGCAATTAATTCGGTTAACCATGGATCGTTTTCGCACTACGTTTACTCTATGTGATGATACGCATCCGCAGAGACGTCGAACAGTGCGCACCGAAGAAACAATTGCCGCTGTAGAGCAAAGTGTTGAAGAGGACCCGAATGAATCGATTCGCCACCGTGCACAGCAATTGGAGCCGACTAACCGACTATTTTGTTCCCGAATTGGATGGCATGAATGTGGATGAGTTGTGGTTCCAACAAGACGGCGCTACATGCCACACAGCGCACGTCACAATCGATTTATTGAAGGAAACATTCGATGAGCGCATAATTTCGCGGAATGGACCTGTCAATTGGCCACCAAGATCGTGTGATTTGACACCATTGGATTATTTTCTTTGGGGATATGTGAAGTCGCTCGTCTACGCCAACAAACCAGAAACGTTAGGGGACTTGGAAGCCAACATTCGTGGCGTTATTGCCAACATACGGCCCCATATTCTCGAAAAAGTGGTTGAAAATTGGACCTGTAGAATTGGCTTTATTCGAGCCAGCCGCGGCGGCCACATGCCCGAAATCATATTTAAACATTAATGGCATTAAATTATCCTTCCAATAAAGCCAAATTGATAGACATTAAAACGATTTTCTTGTGTTTTATTTCAATTCAAAGTTCTATACCTCTTTAAAAAACACCCTATACTTGCTTCACACTGTATGGATTTTCCTGCCTCCTTTGGCGTTTAAGCTCTTCCGGTTATCAAGGTTCATGCCATATGTATTGCATCACTTATACTTATACTTCTTGGACGACCAGTTTTGTCATGTTGGATAGATAAATTCTTATATTTTTTATTCTCATCACATAAGATTGTGAAATCTTTAATTCTTTTGCAACTTCACGTGTTGATTTAGCCATTTGAATACGGTTTTCCACTTCCGCAATAATTTTGTTTTTAGCCGGCTTCATATTGATAAAACTATTAAAAACAAACCACTCACTACGGTAGACGAAAACAAAAAGACATCATTTAACTGTTTACACAGAAAAAACTAAATTTCATTTTCAGTAACCAAATTCGTTGAATCAATAAATATTTTATTTGAATGCGGTCCTACAAATAATTTTGTAAATTCTGACAAAAATTTTGTAAAAATTTAAATTAATCATAGTTCGGCTGAGAGAAAATGTTATTTCAGTGTGTTGGTGTTTATCTTGCTTGATGATAGGAACAACGTGCTGTTGTGCGGTTGTTGTTGTTTAGTTGTTGTTTATTTTGTTTGATCGTGTTGTATACATGTAAATGCCGAGATGTAGCCGACAAACGTCGTGGCCTGTTTCTTCTCTATACAGTGTTTTGGTACAAATTAATTTAGTGGAACAGTACAGAATATTTACTGAAACTAAGTTTGATTTCAAACAAATATTTGTTTAAAAATATTTTGGGAATAATTTTTTCTGTGTACACCAGCTCAGCCGCAAACTGCATAAAAAATATAACGGTCCTTTGCTCAAATTAAAAAATTGTAATGAGTGCAAAAGTGAACAAACACTATTCCTTTATTCCAGTATTTTACAGCCATGCTTAAAATATGCGTTGTTTTTTTTGATGATTTTTTTTTTATATTCCACAAACAGTGACAATGATTACAGTCATGACCGTTTCTAACAAAATGTAAGACTTTTTCTCATAAAAATAACATGTAAATTCATCATTTTTACTACAAATGAAAGATAATTTCGAAAAGAAGGTCAAAAATAATGAAATTGGTCTAAACACAATATGGCGGATCATTACTTTTTACCCGGTCCTATTAGATGGATTTGATTTGATTTTTGAGAAGAAAGCACAAAGTATACTGAAAATTTTTAGCAAAAAAAAAAAAAAAAACGACTAATATTAGTCCCAAAGTAAATATTGTTTAGTCCGTCTGTCTATCAGAATTAGTCGTTAGAATATTTTTATTTCATACATCTCATATAATTAAAATTTTATATTATACTCCTACCTTTATAAGAAAACAATATAATAATACAACTATTTCAATTTTTATCTTTCCAGGTATGGAAACAGAAGTTAAACTGCTTTTGGAAAACGTTCATCCACTTTGTGAGTAAAATTTAAATGTGTGTTACAGTCATTAATAAATACAAAGCTCGGTTATAAAAATTTAATTTGAAAGTTCACTTTCGGTCATTCCAAATTTATATTTGAATCGAAAGCTAAAAGCTTTAGAAGTCTTCATAATGCCTGCATAAATGTTTATTGCGAAGGTTGTTATTCCATTACATATTTTCAAAATATTTTCCCCATTAACATATGTATATGAAGCAAATATCTTTATCATCATTCTTGAGTGTCAGGAGATGAGAGGGGACACTTTATATACATACATATTTTTCATTGCAAATGGAATATGTGAATTGTTTTCATTCATCGTATTATAAATTTACTGAAAGCTTTTTATAATGAAAACTCAATTTTACTATCTCTAATTTACAACAATCTTACCATTGTTGTTTGTTCTTTACTAATTGATAAGCTGGCGAACAAAACCAGACTAGTCTCGTTAACTGTTTTTTTACAGGACAGGCGAATTACTGAACTTTTTAGATAGGGACAAGCAAGGAAAAGTCAGTTTTCGTTATTATTTCAAGGTAGGATCGAACTGGTTTTGCATGAAAATATTTCGTGACTTCATAGATGTGTACTCGGAGAGTCCGAAAAAAATTAAAAAAAAAAAAAAATCATTAACTGAGGACATGTCTAGTTCTGTTCGCCAGCTCCTCAATTATGCACATGCCTGTAAATTTTTGCGCATAATTAGTAAATAACCAATAACAATGGCAAGACTGTTGTAAATTAGAGATGGTAAAATTGAGTTTTCATTGTTGAAAGAAGGCTAAAAATATGTTCGCAAGAAATACTGGAGACAAACATTAATTGATACTAGTAATAAGTTTGACTCTTCTTAAGAAACGATGGCGATAGGGAGTGGTGTAAGGAGGTCGGACAGTGCTACATTGGCGATTTCGTGATCATTGTGAAGCCTTTTGTGGATTTTCAGCACTACACAGCATGTTTGTTTTCTCATACAAATAGAAGTTGTAGCGTATAAAATTCTTATTAGTCCTAGTTTACACTATGCAAGTCTTATTGCTAAGCTGATTAGTTTGTTATAGGCTTTTTACACTGACGCACATCTAACATCTACCATCAATTTGCTAAAATGTTAACATCTTCCCATAAGAAATACACAGTACTAAAAACCAACATCTTTCTACATCTTTAAAAGATGTTCCTATCTCATTTTGTTTCATCTAACATCTTTCGTTAATTTTAGTGCCATCACTAGCAAAATTACATTGTTCTCTCAAAAACAACGTTGCCACTTTCTGTGTAATAGTGCAAAATCTGTACTATTTAAATTTCGTCGCAGTATTTTTGCACCATAAATTTTTTGTGTAATTTTGCACTATTTGACTTTAATGGCATTTATATTTATATATTATAAAGCGATAACAGCATGAGTTGACTTAAGACAAAATCAAGTTATACTTATGTGCAACATATCATGTCAATCAACATGTCTCTAACAAAGTTTATTATAAAGATATGTACAAACCAATATTGTGTAAGTCTTAATAAAATTCCAATAAAATGTTTAAAAAGGCCCAAATTATACTAAAAAGAATTAGAAGATTTGCTAAGAAATCTTGGATCCTATTATAAACGTAATGCAAACATTTTGTTGCATTGAAAGTGCTCTGGAACAATATAAAGTATTGAGATTATTGAATATTGCAAGTTTTTGAAGATCATTCAAAAATAACTGAATCTATTCTTTCTGCTTTAGATAAAACATCTACAAAATATTATTTGCAGTTTCCTTCATATTCTCTTGGTAGCTCCCTACTTTTATACAAATTAAAAGCTAAAGTAATCAAAGTTGTGCAAATTTTTTTTCTAATTACAAAAGGCTTATTTTTTTACTAAAACTAAAAATAGTTTACCAATAAAAACGAGCAACTTGTTAGCAAAAGTGGAATTTATATTAATTTAACTGCTTAAAATACTGTTCCGAGGCACAACAGAAATTAAAAAAAAAATCAACTTTCATGATGACCTTTATAATTTTTATTGATGTAGTATAATCAGAATTTGCACACTCATTGAAATAAAAATAGATTTCCATTTGTTAAGCTTGGTTATCAAAAATTAGACAATGAGTGGCGTGAATATGCACTTTTAGACCATAAGGATAAATTCGATGTTTTGAAATTTATTGGTCTCAAATTTCTCAAAGTAAAAACTGTGCTGGCGATATTTTCTTTCCAAATTTAAAAATTGTGATATTACCATTCTTAAACGCTTCTGTCGAAAGAGTTTTTTTTTAAGTAAACTGATCTTAATTAAAATTGATACCCCAAGAATGAATTATCAGCTAATACAGTAGCGTCAATTATAAAATTGTGGTGCAAATTTTTAGCTTAAAATTATGAAAAGATATTGAAAAAAATAGTTTAGTGTAAATATATACATATGCTTAAAGAACCAAAGAATGTATAAGTATCGCTCAGTACTTCTAGTTAAATGAGGTTAAAAAGGTTAATAACCCTCTTCTCAAACGCCTGGTTCAAAGAATATTTTATTAAATTTAGACAAAATGTTAAGAGGAAAGTAGTAAATTATTCTTCGTTGAAGTAAGTATTTACGAATTAGTGAATTTTCTTTATATTTTAAATTTTAGGTTTTTTATGTATTAAAAAATTAGCTCGTGTTAAATTTCAATGTACCAAAAAAACTAATAAGAAAATAAAAATTTTTTCTTAGATTTTTTTGCACTATTTCATTCGGTTTTGCATTATTTTAGACTTGCGGCTTTGTAATTTCTTTTTTCAGTAGTGGCAACGCTGGTCAAAAACTAAGAAAAAACGACATACGTATATACATAGTACATATACATATGTACCTTTTAAAAAATCTTCATCTTATTCTTGCAAATCTTTTATAATTTTCATGTAGTTACTGCACTTTAGTTGGGTTTGTTCTTGCAAATCAACAACTACTCCAATTATTAATTTTACATCAAAATCTATTTTTTATAATTTCCTTAACAAAACCTATGCAGAACGTGTTGTCTTTTTGACAAGTGAGATGATGGTAGATGTTAGATGTTGTCAATGTAAACGCATGTTTCACATTTTTTACATCTTCCATGCGTTTCACTGAAATGTGTGTCAATGTAAAAAGCCTATTAGGAGAGAGAGAGAGAGACGAGGGGAAAAGAAACGTTTCTGTTCCCCTCGTCTCTCTCTCTCTCTCTCTTTCTCTCACTCTCTCCTAACAAACTAATCAGCTTAGTAATAAGACTTGCATAGTGTAAACTAGGACTTACTAGAGATCTCCATACATGCATATGAACTAGTCTCCTGCATAAGACTTCTTATAAGAACTTTCAAGACATGAGGGATTTTTCAAATGCTTTACTACAGCGAAATCTTATAAAACAAACGTTAACAACACTGTTTGTAAGAAATTTATTTGAGTATTGTAGGTATAAGAGTAAAGAAGAAAACACTTCGTGACGGAAGAATTTGTGATACTAGCTTCTTTCTACGCATAAGAGCGTGTACGAACGTCATGCATGTATAGGGTTTCCAAATACCAAAAGTCAAATAACTGGACAATGGAAAAAATTCAACTGGATTTTGAAAAAAATAACAACAATTTAAAAATAAGCTTAAAAACTAAACTAAAGCTTAAAAAAGTGTTGATGCTTTTTGAAAATATTGTTTTGGTTGTAAATTTCCAGTTATGTACAAAATAGAGGAACTAATCAGTGTTAGGGAAAATTGCAACTGGTTGTACATTTGCAAGCACTATTGTTTCTTTTTATTTAGTATTAAAAATTTTTCCTTAGAAGATATAAAAACACAACCAGAAAACGGAAATTTTTGCCTTGTTTTAATAAGAAAAGCTGATCCTTATGTATTTTTATCTCCTTTATTTCGATAGCTTTACATTGAGGAGCATAGTTTAGTCCATAAAACTTTTTTATTATATTTTTTACTTAAATAACTAGTCGTTATGAATTTTTGTCCGCTAGTTACGAAAAAAGATTTCTTATATTCTTATAACATCTAGTTTCAGAGATTTGTGCATTATATTTAAAAAATAATATCTCGAATTTTTCTTTTCTTACGCCACCAAAAAATATTATTTCTAATAATATGACGTCGCTGATTTTGAATGTAGCCTCCATTTTTTTGATAAGTTCTGATTATTTTAGTGAGCCTAATTACGAGTGTCGTATTTCGAATACGAAGAGTTTGTAAAGCAATATTCTTTAGTCTTGTACAAAATAGTCGTAGTAGAAGTCGAAATACCACACTCGTGATTAGGCCCAATAATTTTGCATTAAAAATTAAAATTTTTCTTTAAAATTGTTTTTTTTTTCTGGTAAAAGCTGCAAATTTCGATATAATAACTACAAATAAAACAAAAATTTTCTGGACTGGTCAATACAACATTTATTATACGTAATAATTGTATTGATCAGATATGTGATACAAAAAACAAATTTTTTTGGAAGGCATGAGAGATTAAAAATTTTAGTCTTTTTTTTTGTGAGACTAGAGGTGATAGATAAATAATAAAACAATATTCGTAATCAGCGGACAAAAATACATAAGAACCAGTTAATTTAATTTGAAAAATTTAAATAAAAAAAATTTAAGAACTAAACCAAAAAGACACGATTTTTAACATCCATGTAATAAGAGTACGATATCATGATATACTCAATGTTCATCTACTCAAATAGAATTTAATGAAATTTAATAATCCAGAAAGTATTTTTAAGTTTGGGGGACCATTCGTGATATACTAAGTGAATTATAAAAAAGTGGCATAAATTAAGCATATCCTAATTATCACTATATCTTTAAAACTAGAGCTGCTGGAGAAAAACTAATGATGCCATCGTAATCAGCAGATAAAAATACATAAGGATCGGCTATTTTAAATGAAGCATAAAACCACTGTTCCGCTGTGTAATTAATTAAAAAATATAATGGATAAAGAAATTATTTTTCAAAATTTAAGAAATAACTTTTAACTGGATAAATTCTATGTTAGCTGGTAACTGGATGAGGCTCTAAAAAACTGAAAAATCCAGGCCATTCCAGGCCGTCTGGCAACCCCATGCATGTATGTGTGTATGATATTTTATTTTTCTGCGCACATGCAAAGGCACACGCATGCATTAACATTAGTTGTATGCGTTTAATCACATAATAGCTTACCATCTACATGTTACACACACACACACACTCAAACGTACAATATGAAAAATATCAAGCATACACTAATCAACAGTACTTCTTTTGAGTGTTTGTTTTGTTTTGCTGTTTGGCGTTTTCGCTTGATAACACTAATATACACGTACACCAATACATCCATCGCGCTTCGCTTACAGTACAGTACGACAGCATTTATTATTGGTTTAGTATAATACATGCGACGTGAATACATTTAAAAATCATGACGTTTTTACATTTCAAGACTGTTTACGCAGCTCTCTAATATGAACTCACCATTATTCCAAAAATAATAATGTAAAGGGTGTTTTTTATTGAGGTATAGAACTTTAAGTTGGCATCACTTTTTTAACTGGCGGCCATTTTGTCAGCTGTCAAGTGATTAATATTTAGTTTGGTTTGCCATTTCATCATGAACAGGTTGACAAAAGAACAACGCTTGCAAATCGTGCAAATTTATTTCGAAAATAATGGTTCAGTTCGCGAAGTTTACCGCAAGCTCCGTCCATTTTATGGTCGACATAATCGTCCATCGCATAATTTCGCGGAATGGACCTGTCAATTGGCCACCAAGATCGTGTGATTTGACACCATTGGATTATTTTCTTTGGGGATATGTGAAGTCGCTCGTCTACGCCAACAAACCAGAAACGTTAGGGGACTTGGAAGCCAACATTCGTGGCGTTGTTGCCAACATACGGCCTCATATGCTCGAAAAAGTGGTTGAAAATTGGACCTGTAGAATTGGCTTTATTCGAGCCAGCCGCGGCGGCCACATGCCCGAAATCATATTTAAACATTAATGGCATAAAATTATCCTTCCAATAAAGCCAAATTGATGGACATTAAAACGATTTTCTTGTGTTTTATTTCAATTCGAAGTTCTATACCTCTAAAAAAACACCCTATATGAGGAACACACACATTAGAGTTATATGTTTACTGAATTGAATATCGCTTAAAATTTTGTTGAATTCAATTGAAATAGTCTTTGATCAACAATTTATTGTTAAATGAAGCATAAATTTAAATAGTTGTTCGATTATTTTGAGACACAGCACAAAAAAATTTATACAAAGTGTTTATGGAACTCGAAGGAAAAATAATGATTAAAAAGTAAATGTGCATTAACATCTAGTCAATGAAATTGCAATGAGAACAAATAAATAAAAACAAAAATGAAATACATTGAATGAAAATAGAATTAAAATCTTAAATATCCGTTTGAGAACTTAAACGGAAATTGTGTTTAATTATTTCCTTTCGTTAAGTGTGAAATCATTAGGAGAAAGACGTTGAAAGTGTCGCAGTAAAGTTGTGATGAAACAGAACACAAACGCGATTACACTTCGCATTGTTAATACAACTGATAAACGCTTTAGGAGAGAACAAGTGTATAACAAAAACGTCGAACGTAATGATAAGTGTTTTCTAAAATTCCAACAGCAATTGTTGCATTAGTTTTTATTTTCCAATTTCCTCTCATTATTAATGCCAAAATGAGACGCTTTTACGCTGCAGTAAAGAAGAAGGTTATTTATTTATTTAAAAAAAAAAAAAACTTAAAATAATTGTACCGTCTTCAAAAATCAGCATTAAAAAGTTAAAAATAATGTAGATTAATTTAAATTAATTATTTTCGTACATGTTACCTATAGTGCTATTTGAAATTGGTCCCAAGTGGGTTAGACATTTCCACATACACATCTTTGCACATTAAGTTACCGGCATAATTGAGACCGTTTGCGGAAAGGACTATTGGTAATCCATATGAAAATGTTCTGGAATAAAATATTTAATTTTGTGTCACCTTCCAACTTTTTCAAGCACGGTATTGTGCCGTCACAAGAGCCTAAGGTGTGTGTCAGGTTTCGTAGCAATCGGATAAGTACAAATGTGTATTAGTGATGCACGAATATTCGATTTGCCGAATATTCGGGCATGTTTGGATATTCGTATTTATGTCTATAAATTTCACATATAATATTCGTATTCGCAAATATCATACTTTGACATTCGTTACATCACAGATTAGGGTAAAATTTGCGGCATCTGATACATATTCACTTTTCTATAAAAACCAGTGAATATCTAAAATCGGTTTGAAAACAACAAGAGGTTATTAGAAAAAAAACGATCTTGTCTAAATTTTCCGTTAACGATATTTCTTGAACGAATCACCCGATATTAGTCAAATGGCAGCAATCCACGTGTCTGTTTGAGGTTAAAAGCTGATTAGATTTTTCGAACTTGATCAGCTTAGTAGATATTTAAAAATATGTTTAAAACATAAAAGGCCTTATTCAGAAAAAAGTAATTTTTGTTTACAAAATGTTTAATAAACAAATCCCCATACGAAATTTGTTTTGTAAACCTTTCGTAAACTAAAATAATTTTATCTGAAAACGGCAGAAAGTCTTGTGAAAAATTTATTTCAGAAAATTTTTTAAATCTACCGAAATGCATACGCATTTGATTCCGATCCGTTGACTCGTTCTTAAGTTATGAGATGTTTGCATTCACACACACACACTCATCCATCCCAGTTGGCCAGATTGGCTTGCACGATATTTTCATCTACGATTCTTGTACGACTTTTCTTCTGTTATTAAGTTTTCTAGTCGACAATTTAAGAGAAATCGTCGTTCGTGACAATCTGAGTGACAATGTTTTGCATCAATTATAGACGCCTGCACAAGACCACTTACAAGAACTTTTAAAGCATGATGCATTTTTCAAATGCTTTACTACAGCGAAATCTTCTAAAACAAAAGCTGAACAACAATGTTTGCAAGAAATTTGTTTCAGGTGTTGAAGAAGAAAATACTTCGTGACGGAAGAATTTGTGGTGCTTGCTTGTTCATACGCATGGGCGCGTATACAAACTTCATGCATGTACGCGCGCACACGCGTAGTGTGCACACATACAAACGCACACATGCATTGACATTAGTTGTGTGCGCTTGCTTTAAAAAACCACCCTTAAACACCCCTAAAGGAAACGTGGGGTAAGTGTCCCCAAGTCACCACTTTTGTCGACTATTTTGGTGGCATTGCAAACGCAGCGTCTATTAGTATTGTTTTTAATGCATAGAAAACATTTTTGACCAGCTGAAAAAATTATATATGGTCCATATATTTTTAATATATGAATGTACATAACTATATATGAATATGTATGAATTCATGTATGGAAATGTATGGGATTATACATGGCAAAACTATTATAATGGGTTTTTTTTATTGAGGTATAGAACTTTAAGTTGGCATCACTTTTTTAACTGGCGGCCATTTTGTCAGCTGTCAAGTGATTAATATTTAGTTTGGTTTGCCATTTCATCATGAACAGGTTGACAAAAGAACAACGCTTGCAAATCGTGCAAATTTATTTCGAAAATAATGGTTCAGTTCGCGAAGTTTACCGCAAGCTCCGTCCATTTTATGGTCGACATAATCGTCCATCAGAGCAATTAATTCGGTTAACCATGGATCGTTTTCGCACTACGTTTACTCTATGTGATAATACGCATCCGCAGAGACGTCGAACAGTGCGCACCGAAGAAACAATTGCCGCTGTAGAGCAAAGTGTTGAAGAGGACCCGAATGACTCGATTCGCCACCGTGCACAGCAATTGGAGCTTTGTCCATCAACTTTATGGAAGATTTTGCGCAAAGATCTTGGCTTGCGACCTTACAAGATCCAGCTTGTGCAAGAATTAAAGCCGCGAGACCATGCAATGCGTCGTGATTTTGGTGTATGGGCCGAAAATGAGATTGATCTCGATACTGATTTTCATCGCAAAATTTTGTTCAGTGATGAGGCTCATTTTTGGTTGAATGGCTACGTCAACAAGCAAAATTGCCGCATTTGGAGTGAAGAGAATCCACATGAGACCCTTGAGACGCCATTACATCCACAAAAACTGACTGTTTGGTGTGCTCTATGGGCTGGTGGAGTCATTGGGCCACACTTCTTCCGAAATAATGCTGGAGAGTCAGTTACCGTTAATGGAGACCGGTATAGAGCCATGATAACCGACTATTTTGTTCCCGAATTGGATGGCATGAATGTGGATGAGTTGTGGTTCCAACAAGACGGCGCTACATGCCACACAGCGCACGTCACAATCGATTTATTGAAGGAAACATTCGATGAGCGCATAATTTCGCGGAATGGACCTGTCAATTGGCCACCAAGATCGTGTGATTTGACACCATTGGATTATTTTCTTTGGGGATATGTGAAGTCGCTCGTCTACGCCAACAAACCAGAAACGTTAGGGGACTTGGAAGCCAACATTCGTGGCGTTATTGCCAACATACGGCCCCATATGCTCGAAAAAGTGGTTGAAAATTGGACCTGTAGAATTGGCTTTATTCGAGCCAGCCGCGGCGGCCACATGCCCGAAATCATATTTAAACATTAATGGCATAAAATTATCCTTCCAATAAAGCCAAATCGATGGACATTAAAACGATTTTCTTGTGTTTTATTTCAATTCGAAGTTCTATACCTCTAAAAAATCACCCGTTATATGAACTAATATATGGACTAATATATAAAATAATATATGAGCTCATATATGGAAATTTCATTATGAAGCTCTTCATATCTGGATCCATATATAGAAATCAGATTTAATATATGGAGCCATATAAGAATATATGCATACATGATATCTCACATAACATTTTTGCAATAAAAAAAGTTTGCATTTTATTTTCTCTTTTTATCACTGGCGAATTGGAAATCTATAGAAAACACATACGGCATGTAAAGTTTATATCCGTGCAGCCTCAACATTAAAAAAAAACTATTGTAACAAAAAAAATTCTTGTCGATTTTATACGTTGTGGCCCTGTTTAATAAATCAAATAATCAAAAGGATAGTTCTGTCATTGACTTGATAGAAAATAATGGAATACTCAAAATACTTTTAGGAAAAAAGTTCATATTACTGCAAAAAATTATATTGAAAATTAGTGACAGTATAAAAACGGATTATTTTTTGTTTTCTAATTGATTAGTTCTTAATTTGATTTCTTAAATTAAACTTTGTACGAATATGAGTTTTGTGTTATGAAATGTCTTTTAGTTCGTTTTTAATTATTTTTTTTGAACTAATATTTCATTACATACAACCTCCCTGTATAAAATCTTACAAAGATTTAATTCTAGATATATAATTAATTGCACAGCAGTGCGCTTTTTTGAATCAATATGAAAAGCAAAGCAAAGCATACTATGTAGGGATTATTTACCGATACATGTATGAAAATGTATGAATATATATTATCATATATGCCCATATACCCTCATTTTTCGGATCCGAACCATATATGGGATATCATATATGCTCCATACATATTTTTTTTTAGCTGGGTGCAGATACACACAACTATGATTTTTCTTGTTTTATTGGTGTCGTGAAGCAAAATTTAAGTGTTTATATAAATTAGTTTAAGAAATCAAATTAAAACGTGAATATAAATTTAAAAAAATACAGAAAAAGAATTTGCAAAAATGAAATAAAATAACAATCCATATTGTATAAAAACAGAAAATGTGAAAATTAACAAATTTTAAGTGAAAGTGCCAATTATGGAAATTTTTTACCCTATGAACGATTTTGTGCCATCAGTTAAAGATTTGTCAACTTTGCAGATTCATTCGTAAGTGTTTGACATACATAACTATGTATATGTATTTAATAGAAAAGACAAACAAAATCCCCATGTGTCTTCCACGATTTGATATTGTCTTGTACCCATAGTTGAAGATGTCTTAAAGACATAGCCAACTGGGTCCATACGGATATCATAGGGAAAATAGTCAGAATAGACTTCCAGGATCTTAAAACGTCAAAATATAATGAAATTTCGATTTTCGAAAATTGGAATGAAATCAGTAACTTGCTATAGCGGGAAGCTAAAAATACCTTCTGCTTTTTTTAAATATGTAAAAATGGCGCCCTTACATTCACCAGAATAGAGCATTCAGTCAAGAGTATAGGGCTAACTATGTATATCATTTCTATTTTAAATGTCAAATGCTTAAACAACTTATTGAAGACTTTTGGGCGGCTAAATTCCATTTTCAAACTTAAATACTTCACAGTAAAAAACTTTGCTTACTAGAATGCAAGAAGTGTATGCACTTCCCAGTCGTAAGTACTTACAATTCCACTAAATAAACCATTATTTTTGTTTGAGAAGCTCAGAAAGTATAGGGTACCCCTTACAAAAAAGTGCAGTTATAGGATTACAAGAATGTATTATTTTTTCGCTACATTACTTTTTGCCTACAAACATCCACAATATAATGGATTAATTTTTTTATATATAACGATAAGGCAATTAATGCCTGCTACTATTATTAGGTGTTAACTTCTTTTAAGAAAGGGATAGTGATAGAGAAGACAGGTGGTGAAGGAAGAAGCTTTCCTCTATAGCTTCATTCTATTACAACTCTGCTTTTTGTGCGTTTTTTTTAATAAGGCGGAGTTGAAGCGCCTCTGGTGTAAATGAGACGCATTAAATTTTTGAAGCTGTGTTTAGTAGCAATTTTATTGATTTTTTTTACTTTGCCGATGATTCTGCTACACAACACTGACGAAGGAGGGCGCTCTGATGTTACATTAGGATTAGTATCTACAACAACTGATACAAAGGGACACTAAAGCACATCAGAAAAGTGCGTGGTATTTCAATGACTGTCGGAGACCGGGCTTGAACCCAGGACTTTCGGTTTTGTAGCCAACATGGTAACTACTTCAGCCAACGCTACCCTCAATTAAATTAAATTAAAATTGGTATATCTCCACTCGCCATAAACCTACCGAAAATACGATTATGACTACGCTGCCCATTATTTTCAACAAAAAATAAAGGACATTTAGAAATGTAATAAAAATTAAGGCAAAACAAAATTTTACGGTTAATAACATCGGCTCCATGGTACATAAAAAACTCTAATTTACATCGTGATTTAAATATGCCATAAGTGACTGAAGAAATTGCAAAATACGCAGGCAAATATCTAACAAAACTCGAGTCACATCCCAATCCGCTTGCTCGTAATATTTTGAACTTTAGGAAATATCCGCTTAAAAAAGAGGAATAAAGGGGCTCTAATACTCAACACACTGCTTGAAAATACATTTTTTTTAATGACTGCAACTTTGTGTAGCTACACAAAGTTGAAGCGAAATATCGATAATAAATAAATAAAATCAGTGATGCCAACTTAGCCCTTTTAAGGCTAGATTTAGCCCGTTTTCAGTCAGTCAAAACGCGAAAAAAAATTTTTAGCCCCAAACTAAAAAAGGCGCAAACCTAGCACTTTTTACAATAATCTTTCAGCCCTTTTAGCCCCTTTTTAGTTTTTGCTCGATATGGCTACATTTAAACTTTTGCGAACTTTTTAATCAAAATAAAATGAGTAAAAAGTCGATATTGCTTTACCAATTTAAAAAAGAAGAATAATATAGAGTAATCTTTTATTTCTTCCAAATTTTTTATGCCTTGAAAGTTATTCAGTACAGCCTAAAGCATATAATGTATGTTTTTGGAATCGCGAGAAATCGAAATTTTATTTAATAAATGCCAATTTTCAATGTATCTACTTATGTAAACATACATATGTATGTATATATATTTCTATTATATATGTATGTATATGCTAACTGTTTAATCTACGTATGTACATACCTTATTGAAATGTAATATGAAATGTAAATGAAATATGTACAATATTGAAACTCTCAAGCTATGTACTTATGTGTTGATCTCATGATATTTATTTATATTCTAATAAATTACTTTACAAAAATTGATTTGATGTTTTTATTTTCAACAGAAACATTTTAATAATAGCCCCTTTTCGCGTTTTTTCGAAAAATTTTACTATTTTTTTTTTACTTTTTGAAAATTGTTTCTATTTAGCACTTTCTAGCCCTTTTTTCAAAAATTTTTACGCGTTTTGAGTCTCAAAAGTTGGCATCACTGAATAAAATTGTAAATTAATTACAAAAGACCTAAAGCTTATGTGTAGTTTCTACAATGCAAGCAAACGACTTGTCTAGAAAAAATTTATGAAAAACACTCAAAATTTTGAGTGATTCCTATACAAATTTTCTAGACAAGTCGCTTGCTTGCATTGTGGAAACTACACCTTAAATAGAATTTATATACAGGATATAAAATACCGTTATGCCTGTTTTTATGTTACATACATACTTGCGTCATTTGTACAGTATAAACAGTTTTTTTCCACTCAGGATTTTTTGCATTGTGACCAGTGTGCACACTTATGGCCTGTTTCTACATAACAAGCAAGCCCTCAGGCAAGCAAGCGGTACACAGGCAAGTACGTAACAAAATGAGTTTTTATAGTACACTTGTCTAGCTTACGTTGTATTTGGTATCACTTTTTGTATTTTTAATTTCATTATTACCATGGTATACAATTTGGTATTTGAGTTAATTTTTTTCCATATTGGAAGCATAACTTAGTGGCAGCCCTAGGAGAAAAACAGCTGCTTTTAAATTACAATAAAATGTTAGGTCAGTTCGTTTATTTATCAAACAAAATCGAATAACTGAATAAATCCTGATTATTTTTCCTAGAAAGCATTGAATAATGTTTGTATAAATTAAAAAAGGCTGCATCGTAGATTTTTAATTAATAACATCGTTAGTGACACTCTTTTCTTATTTTCGGTATATTATAATTTTTTTCACAAATTATTAAAGCATTAAGATTTGGCTGAAACAAGTCAAAAAGCTTTCGTGCTTTATGTCTTTCAAGTAGTTCAAATTATTGTATTTGCTTGAATAAAAAAAAAAAATACATATATCGCCAGATAGTTACTAATTTGCTGCATTTAATGGACATGCTCCCAATCTTCTTGCTTTGAATACAGCTAGATCCAAGATAATAATGAATAAAAAATTTTACACTGAAATCTGGTTCAAAGCACATCAATTTATGGATATATGAAACAAAATAATGGGCCTTATCATGGTTGGCGGCTTTCGACTTCAAATTCAATGATTTGTAGTTGATTAAAGAAAAAAAGCTATATTTTTCTTTAATCTAGTACAATACGCCTGACTTTCGCAGCAACTTTGCCAATCACAATAAGGGGCAATGCTTAGTTAACTTGAAAATTATGGATATGAGACAACTTTGGGGTTTAATATCTTTTAATATATTTGAAATGTAGAAAAATGTATTAGAGATATAAAAAATATATTTCATATATGTACATAAAACCTATGCTCTTTTTCTAATTATCTTACACATCATACAAGAAAACGAAAGAAGAATTTACTTGAAAATAAAATTCACAAAAAAGAAAAATGTAACCGCTATTTTCGGCAACCATTTATTCAGTAAAAACTTGCAATTACTCAGACTCAAATTACTTTGTCAATATTTTGTATAAACGAACGAAATTCAATATAATACAGCGAGGCTCAGTAAAAAGTTTCAAGTACTCGAACAAACCTATTATTACTTACCTTGAACAAATATATGTGAACAAAATTGAAAATAAAATTGTGATGAAAATTCATACATATATGGCATATAATGTAAAAATATTTGGATTCATGATTGCAGTTTCCATAATGGTTCCATTAGACGATTGTGTGGACATTAGATTTCTTATTTAATGAGTAAAAACCTATTTTAATTTCCACACAAGTAACTTTTTGTGATTGTCTGTATTTGACATTAGATACAATTGGAATTGTTATGTAGAAACAACAAAATAAAAAAGTATTACGTTTTTTACTCAGAAAAAGTTGACACTTGTTTTATGGAACCCCAAAGCCAACTTTTGTACTTTAATTTTTTTTTATATTCGGTAGAATCGTCATAAAATATCGTTAGATTTGACTGAAATTCGGTAGAATTTTTTTTATTCAGAGAAACATAAAAAATAACAATTCAAAGAAACATAAAAAATAACAATATACATATATGTATTTACTTATGTATATATAAAGGGTAAGTGCAAGGAGTATCAAACTAAACTGGTTACAAAAGCGCATTCAAAACTTCACATGTGATTGGAAATTAAACTGCCATAAACAATGAAGCGTTTCCAATAAAAACAGTGTCATCCCCAGTTATTTGCCCTTACCCTTTATATATATATATATATATATGCTATGCATATATTAAATAATATACATAAATAACAGGAATTCAGTTTTTGTACATAGGTTTTATAAAGCTACTAAAATAAATTTTATTTGGCAAACATTTGTAACTACAAAGATTATATGTAAGATCCAGTTTTGAATATAAACTTTTGTGCAAAAATTATTAAATCATTGGGAGGAATAAATGTTTCATCCCTAAGGCACAATTCTTTGGCAAATATTAGGTTACTTAGGGCCAAATTTACAGTCATTGGTTAATTATTAGTAAACTAATATGATAACTATTGTTTAACTAATACTTCATATGCACAGTATATTGTTTAACTAAAGTTCTTAATATGAACAAAGAATGGTAACCCTATCAAGCTATTAAGTTTCACTATTGGCAGCTCTGCTATAGCATATGGTTTTTGTTTACATTTGTTATATTATTTCTTAGAAATTGATAAAACAGTGCTAGCTCGTCTAATTTTACCGTGCAAAATATTGAATTAGTGCTGAAATTGGTTCGGGAAAACCAAAACATAATAGAAAATAAACAAAGAGAATGTGTTACAGCTAAATAAAAAGAAGATGCTTGACAACGTATGTGTGAGATGTGTATAAAATTTTTCACAAAACAACAATACTAATAAAGTGCACAACGAATCAGCGGTTGTCTAACTATTTGTTAACCAGTGATATTTGGAGGTTTAACTAATGGTAAACAAAGAGCTGTGAATCAAAGATTATTGGTTAAACTATTGCTATTAGTTAACTAATAACTGTGAATTTGGGCCTTATAGTTTCAGTTTTTAACCGATTTCTTTGTTCTGTTTTAATGATTTTCATGACAGAAAATGACTGCTCTGCGGCCGCACTGTAGAACTGCAAAACTATCGATAGTCGCTCCACTCGATAGTTTCGATAGTTTTATGTAAAACTATCGATACCATCGATAGTATCGAATAGTTTTATAAAAGTTGCCACATAAACTACATTTGACTCGAAAAAAAAAAATCCAGAGTCCTCAACATTTTCATTAGTATATAAAAATATATAAAGCCTTTTTTTCGATTTTATCGTAAGCGGCACATTATCGAAAATATACTTTTTTATTGAAGTTATAATTTTATGGGCCTACCCATGGTTTAGAATTATCAAAATGCGAAAATTGTTGATAACTTTTAAGACACTAACTGTAAAGTTTTATCTTAAGCGACAATTTTAACCTTCTTCTAAAAATTTAATTTTTATCGCACACGATTACATCGAAGATTAGGCTGGATATGTATGTATGTATGTACAATTTAAAAAAAAATTTGTAGGGAAACACGCTAGGGTACGTCAAAATAAATCCGAGACGATTGGCGGCCGTCGCGATATCAGTACCACCAAAATTTATCTTTGTGTCGACGATGTTGAATTTATTAGGATACTTGTGGCTACTATTTGTCGAATAACACTTGGATTTATAAATAAATTCATATACATACATATGTATGTATTTAAGTACTTATGTATACAGAAGCAGGGATGTGTGTCATATTTACAAATTGTACTAACTTTCAAAAAAAATTTTAATTTTTTCAGTACGATTGTACCTAATTCTTTATTTATATTTTTTTAATATTTGTACTTTTTAATTAACTAAAAATCAATTAACAAAACGCCAGAAGGTGCACAAAGAATATTAGTTGCTGGGATCTGAATATAAAAGTAACATTTACGATATACTACGTTTATAACTAGCCTTTTTTTTATTCGATTGTTCACAGTCGATGCAAATAGTCGGCTTCTCCCTTTGGTACGAAAATAAAATTTCCACATTTGCAGATGAATTTGGAATAAATAACATTCCTCCAGCAATTCTTTAAGTACCGGAAAACATCGTTTGATTTACATAATTTTCTAATACCTTCGAGCCAAAGATTAACCCCCATGTGCAAAAAATAAGTGAACGTTAAAACCGGTTTTTCTATGGAAATTTTTTTTAATGTACACTTCAAGCACGCATTATTTTTTGCAGAAGGGGGTTAATATATTTTAATGCTATTTTTGGCATGTAATGTAATATAAAGAGATTCCAGTAGTGCTAAATGGGTCATTGCGGTGCTACGGTACTTTTGGCATTCAAATAGCGCTAAAATTATACAATTGTACCAACTTTTCCATCGCTGTAAAAAAGCTTAAATCAACTACGAATAATTTGCTTCAAAGCTGCCGGCGACTGTTTACTGACTTCGATTATTTTTACTCTTTTAATTACTTGTTTTTTTACCGATAGTATCGATAGTGGAAAAAACTATCGATATTTCATTTACAACAAAACTATCGATACTATCGATAGTACTATCGATAGTTTTGCAGCTCTACCGCACTGCTATGTGCAGTGATGGTATTTTGGTGCGTTTCGGGTATTTTTTGGTGCTTTTTGCCTCTTCATAAACGCGAAATTTTGGCTAATACCCTTTTTTAAAAAGCGGGTATTTAAAGTGCTTTTAACAATTTCTTACAGTGCTTTTGGTGCTTTTTTGTTAAATAAAAATATTATTAATTTACAAAACTAAAATACTTTTAAGAGTTAATATTAGCATCTTTTAACTGAGGCTTATTAAATTGGTTTTAATGACAATAACGGAAACTATGTTAAAACAATCTAGAAAACTTTTCATAATTGGGATTAAAAAATTCAATTTTTTTTGGAATAAAAAACGGAAGTAACTGGAAAGTACCACATAATTCTCTGCATAATAATTGATTGAAAGTAGTATGGAATAACACATTTGTTAAAGCTTACACAAATTTTTAATCCTACTATAGGGTGGTTAAATTTTAAGGGCCGATTTCGATTGAAAGAATGAGGTTATCAATAGCAGTCATTTGTTTTAGACAACGCGTAGCCAACCCCCAATTTTTTCATATCGTATTGACGTGCTGTTAATGTTGACAACTGTAATAAGGGTGAATATCGCAAAAACAAAAACTTTTAAGCTAAGAGTACTTAAGAAAAGAGTGACGCTTTTAATGCATTCTTTATGTGTAAATGATTTTTCAGTAACATAAATATCTTAATCTAAGCCTAAGCTTCACCTACTATTGTATGTATGTATGTATGTATGTATGCGAGTATATGCTACTATATTCGGGTATGTTCTGTATTTCACGTGAAATTAAATCGTTCGGAATTGCCATAGCATTGTTGTTGTAAATACATATTTCCAACAACAATTCTACCGCAATTCCACACGTTTTAATTCCACGTGGAATGCAGAACATACCCAATTATTTGACTCATGTTTTTTTTATTATTTGTTTTCACATACTTATTTTTATTAAATTAAACAATATTTTGTTTTAATTAATATGTTAATAAATTCTGTTATTACATCTCAAATACTTTCAGCCTGGCCCACGATATCGACAACGTTCGACTTGTCGCACACTTACATTTGAAACAACAACAAAATATTAAAATTTGTTTTTGTTTTGAATGTAATTGTGCGACAAGTCGAACGTTGTCGATATCGTGGGCCAGGCTGTTTGTTTATTTCGAAGCAAACATTTTAAATTATATTTTGAGCTTTTACACTCTAAACTCTCCTTTTTAAATGGCTTAATGTATTAAAATTAAAAAAAATATTTTGGTGCTTTTTTACCCTCTTTTTCGTATTTTTTTGCGCTTTTTACCCTTTTTGCAACAGCTTAATGTGCTTTTGCTCTGGCTCAGAGATACCAACACTGGCTATGTGGCAAAATAGGCAATTTACACATACATATATCGACATAAATTACTAAAGAACAATATTCGGTAGATTTCAGGCCTTGTTCGGTAGAATTGGTAGATTGTTAAATTCACAAACATATTCGGTAGAATCTACCGAATGTCGGTAGAAGTTTGCACACTGATTGTGACTCTTTATGATTAAGTGTTGCCAGGTAATTTTAGTATTGAATGATTATAATTTCTATTGTATTGATGTTGACATTTTCGGGTTTTGATAAAATAAAACTTATAATTTTAGAGTTTAAAGAAAATTTTATTTCTAATCAAAATAAAAGGACAATAAAGGACAATTGATTAAAAAAAGGACACTTTTTTAAAAATTTAAAAGGACATCGTGTTAAAGTAAAGGACTGTCCTCTTAAAAAAAGGACGAATGGTCACCGGAATTATGACAGATTGGAAACTGAAAATAATGTAACCAAAGCATAAAAATTTAAGAAATATAATTGTTCATTTATTGTTGAGTAAAAGTTCTTAAAAATTACTTATCATAAAGATGATTATTTCATAGGAATTATTTTTCGATGAAAATCAATATTAATGCCCTAAATCTGTTCGACGATTGTGCCGTCTTGTCTATGGAGGGAAAAAAGCCGCAGTTGTGAATCTTTAAAACAATTATTAGTAATAGTCTCTGCTAGAAGGTGTGTGTATTTGCTTTATGATTTTATTCCAAACATTTGGGGTGTTCAAACGGTAGTGTTAAAGTCATAACGTCGTAATGTTCTAGACTTTTGAACTAGTTTAAAATACGACTGCTGTGAGCAACCCCTCATATTTTAGTGTGTTAGTTGAAACATAGACAATATGATACAAAACAAATGAGAAAAAATATTACAAAAATTAAATAATATTTGGTACGAATGTGCAAAATTATGAGAAAATTATTAAACGGCTTCTATCTGTTTCCGAATATTATTTGCGAATTTTTGCAATAAGTAAAACAAAATTTTTTCGAGCATTTGACCGTTTAAAATTTTAAGGCTTTGGAACTTATTTGCAAATTTTCCTAAGTTTTGCGATCAGGTAATTTTTGATAAAACTTATTGCTCTTGTGTGTAATTTTAACAAATTTGAATTGAATCAAGCCACATCATTGTCTGATTGAAGTATTTTTGTTGTTGCAGTTTTTGCCTTTTTTAGACATTTGGCGACTTTTATTTTATGTCACACTTTGCTATCATTTTAATATTAGCAAGTTTTTACAAATTTTCATTTTTGCGAATTTTTCCGATTTTTTTGGAATTTCTTATATCTTTAGGTATTTCTGTGTTATTTTAGGGCTTTCCTTTTTACCAATTTACCGATTTTTAATACATCTATCTGTTTGTGTGAATTTTCATAATTTTCTCAATTTTCTGCGATTTTTGGAATTTCTTAGATCTTTAGGTATTTGTAAGTAATTTTGGAGCTTGTTTGCAATTTCTTGCAATAAAAGTGATTGTTCCCAATTCTTTGTTTTTTTTTTTAACAGTTTTAAAATTTTTTTAATAAGTATCAGACTTTAGTATATTTTCGTAATTGCGGATTTTTAAAAGTTTTTTGCATTCCTTAAGCTATGTACAGACGATTGTCAGATCTTACAATATTGTCAGATCTGGCAATGTGCTGACAATGTACGGGCAATCGAAAATTGCCAGCACAATATTTCTTGTGAGTTCACACGGATGTCAGAAAATCTTACAATTTATTGCTGGACGGTTGTATGACAATAAATTCATCTGACAAAATCATCAGTAGAAAAATTGTCAGTTCACACGGTTGTCATATGCACAAATTGTTCGATCTGTTGTTATGCGTTGCCAGACTTAAACCATTTGTTGGAAATTGTTAAATATTTATCGTTTGTGTTTGTGTTAAATGTAAAAAGTGAATGTATAAATTATTATGGACCATAAAGAAGCAATTGCAATGATTTTGTCTGCATATATTTTATTATAAAGTTTTTCTTTAAAATCAAGCGTGTGCAGTGTTGCCCATAGAAAGAATTATCTTACAATGACGCCATTGTCAGATGCATGAACTTCGCACATCTGACAATATTAAAATAATTGACAAATATCTGGCAATAATTTTACAATGTGTTCACACGATTGTAAGATGTCTGACAATATGTTGTCAGTTGCTAGTCTTGCAATGGACTGACAATGCTTTTTCTGGCAACGTCGTCTGACAAAAATTGCCAGTTCACACGGTTGTAAGAAATTTTTAGCACATTTTACTGGCAATATTGTAAGATCTGACAACCGTCTGTACATAGATTTAAGCATCTGTACATTAATTTAAGCATTTTTTAAAATCAATTTTAGGTTTTTTTCAATTAAAAAATTATTTGCGAATTTTCGTGAGTTAATTTTTGATTCATAAAATCTACTGAGTTTGCTCGTTTACAATTTTTTAAACTTTGGAAAGTTTTTGAAGGTATTCGCATTTTTGCAAGTTTTCGCGATTTATATGCTGTAAGTCTATACTCGAGTTATTACTTTTTTTTGCGGTCTATATAATCAGCTTTGGGAGATGATTTTTTTCATTATTTTAATCCCTTGCGAATTTTCATATTTTTTGTAAATTAATAATGATTTGAGTAGAAATTTTCTAAAGAAAAATGACACGTATTTAAACGTAAATGGACATTTTGTCGAAAAAGAAGAGTAAAAGATAAATAATTAGTTATGACAGTAACAAATACATAGAGTGAAGAATTGTATTAATATAGTACTCCTTTTATATGAAAGAAAATAAAAATAATTTTAAACTGGTTTAAAATGTTAGGACTTTATGTCCTTATGACACTTAGGACACCCTTGTGAATACCACAATTATATCCAACACATATTTTTTCATATATTTTTCAAAATATTGTATAACACTTTCATTTAATTTTTATATTTTAATGGTAATAATATTTTTGTTTTTCATTATCAAAGACAACAATAATTTTTGAAGAAAATATTTTAAAATAATTTAGAGAATTCAAAAAGAAGAACTCAAAAGTATAAATCTTCTTACTGAATTAGGGCATAATTTTTTTGAGCAGTAAATAACCATTTGATATTGTTTAATTTTTTTAAGTAAAGTTCAATCAATATTAGCAAAGTCACTGCGTTTAGTTCTCTTGGAAAAAAAAATTGTCACATCCGTATTTGCACTTTACTTTACTTTAAAAAAAAAATCTACACATAAACGATCTTCTTTCACCTTCACTTCCACATTCACAAACAAAAAATGCTTCATAAAATTTCGCTGAATTATCTATGTATGTACTATAGCATTGCACAGATACATCTGTTTGCACCAGTTTTGCGTGTTTTTTGGTTCTGGTATGAACAAATATTTTATATAGCGTTTTCTGTTACTAGTTATAAATGTTGATTTTTAAAGCAATTATTGTATGGTTGGGCAATGAGCAAATGAAAACAACACATTTATTTTCTTTGTTTTTCTAAAACAAATAAGATACATAAAACTGCTTTTACCGTAAGTGCCTTATGATGTGTTGAGAAAAAATATGAAAGGCTGATGAATAAATGAATAAAAGCAAAATTTCACATACATATGTAAGTAAATGATACATGTACATGAAACACATGCATTTGTAATTACTCTCAGAGCAAAATTGTCTCTTTCTCTCTCTAAACTTTGGCTGCGCCACAAAATAACAAACGAACGTCCGCACATACATCTGCACATCATGTATTTGTTTCAATAGTGGTTTTTTTCATATATTTGTATTACAATATGTATTTTTTGAGCAAAAACAGATCAAACAGTTGCTCAGCAGCAATACAATAAGCAATTGTTATTTGTCTTCAATTGTATTTTAATTTGGAAAAGCACGCACACACAATAACTCTTATACTAGTTCTGTCGCTCACACTACAATTATATGGTACATACCATGGTATATTTGTTTTGGCTATACAAACGAGTATACAAATGCAACCCTTTAGTATGTACATACATTTCTACAAGTGCACAAAAAGAACTTCTATTTTTTGTCGCGTCCATTTCTCGCTGATGTTTACTTATATCTTTTTATTATATTATTGAATCCGTCCAAATTTTTTTTTCAATATAGCAATCTTCTCTTGCTTCAAAACACTGAATTTATATCGAATAATTCGATTCCTTTCTTGTTTTATATTCAACTAAAAGTGTACGAATGTCGCGTCCATCGCCCAGGAATTGCCCATATGTAATGAAATGCATATACATACATATTTTTTTTTTTTTTTTTTTTGAAACCGGTTTTTTGTGTAATTCGATAAGAGAACATGTAATGTATCGAAAAATGCAAAAATCTCGATTGAAAAAAAAAATAATGCGTTGGGGCATTTCTATATTAAGGTAACGATATGTATGTATATTTCTTCGAACATACACACACATACATATATGTATGTATGTATAAAGCAAATTTAGTTATTGGGAAACTACATTTCTACATTTTAGTAGCACAAAACAATTCAAATGATATTTTCACATATACCAATGCCGTCTACCCCTCTCCCAACATCACATAAACCAACCAACAAAAAAATACTTTTGCTTATCCTGCATAGAAACAATAAAAACAAAATCCAAAAAAAAAATAAGTTGCATAAAGCCAGAGTACGAGTATAAATCGATATTTCATTTTAATTGTTTCTCAGTTGCACTCATCCTCATTGAATTTTCATGACATTGTGAACCAATCATTTTCAATTTTCACATATGTATTGAGTTTTCACGTTGTACTCGTATTGTGAAAAACTGTCTTTCCGTCTTCATTTATAAAAATCAATTATTTCTGCCTTCATTTGGTATTTGAAGGCAGAAAAAAATTAATTAATATAAATCAATTTGTGTTGTGCTGTGTTATTAATTAATTCCGTTCGTTATTAACACATTTATTATAGTTTTACACTATTTTCTCCTTTTTTCTCTCACACATTCATTCACCCATATTGAACTTTGATTATGTTTTTTTTTCTTCTGTTTTACATTATAAAGGCTCCTCTAATATTTCATTTTTATCAATGAAAAATTTATTCAATGGAATGTCATCGTAAATGTTTAACGAATGATGCATACATCATAGTTACAGTTTGTCAAAAAAATGTTTTCATTGCTGTAAAAAATCAAATATTCTGCAAAGAAACGCTTGTTTTGAAGTGAATTTCAAAAATTAAGATGTTTTTTTTTTTTTTTTTTGTTTTAATGTTTTGAGCATCTCTGTAGAAATATTCATGATTTTTCGGCAGGTTTCAAACACTTTCATGTCAGTACTGATTTTCTTATTACTTTAGTTTAAATACTTTAGTTTCAATACGCCGAATGATGTTTTTTTTGTCTGCCTGGCAAATGCTTTGGTTCCAGTCTACCTTCCTTTTTCAGAACGGTTAATGATATTTGTATAATAATAATATTTGTAATAATTGAAATATGCCAATTGAATAATATTATTGTTAACCTGTTTTCCGGGCAGACGCAAAAAATTGAAATAACGAATTTTCGTTAATTGCTGTTAAATTGAAAACATTTTTTTTGACACTGCGTAAAAGAAATGGTTTACTCTCTGTTTTTTTTTGTTTGTTTGTTTTTTTTTTGTAATGAGTGCTTATGCCCGTAGGACTTTGGCGCCATATTGTCGTAGACAAGCAGAGCTAATGGTATGCGCAAAAACAAAACAAAGTGGAATTTAGTTGTTGCTGTAATTAATGTTTGAAAGAAAAATTACTAAAATTTTAATGAGCATTGAAAACATTTTTTTGACAAACTGTATGTAAGTATATGTGTATAAATGTATATCAGAAATGTGTAATATAAGGATAATAAGTATGTATGCAATTTTGACACTTGTCAATTCAAATTAAAAAGTTATTGCCTTGTACTTCAAGATGCAACAGCATTACTTACACTAAGATAATAAAAAACTTTCATTCAGCTAATGAAGTGGCAACATTAATATGTAATTCTTCATTGTATGATTGAAAGGGTTCATTATTTTATTGAAAGTTTTCATTATATGCATGAAATGCTTCATTAATACAATCAATTCTAACGTAAGCTCGTTATTAATGACAATTGATCAAATGAAGGTTTTCCTTTCAGTGTATATGTCCCCAGCGAGTAATACACGTGATAAAGTTCCAGCAGAAAAAATCGGATAAGTAAACGCAGATAAAATCAACATAACAATCCCAATAAGCACTCAAAAAAAGTTCAAGCACTTGAAATTTAACTGAAAACAAAGTTGAATTCAAACATTTTTGCAAATATTTGCTTTTAAATTCGTCTACAAACACGGGACTATGAAATAACACAGATAAAAAATACAACAGAATTGAGAACCATCTTCTTTTTGAATTCTATTAATAAAATATAGTATTGGCGAAATATCTGGTCCAAAGCCCGGCACTGTGACGCCTAGTGAATCTTTTGCGCCATAGATCTGCAAATTATTTCAAGATCTTAATGACTCTCCCTATTAAAGTCAGCATTTAGTTTGGAGAAGCCTGCCTAACATAATAAGAAAATCTGTCTGTTAATAAGAGTATTCTTGTTGCGGAAGGAGTCTAGTACTCTAATATCATGTCACGTGATTTTGGAAAAAGGAAAGGAATTTTCTGGGGAAATAGAATATTCAGTTAAAAGAAATATAAAGTTTGATTAAAAAAATTAATTGCATATTATATTAACTCTGTCGTGGGACGTTTCGGTTTATTGATCACTTCGCTCAATTGATCAGATTCAAAACTCAATTAATCGAAAAGTACGGTATTATGATTCCGCCAAAGATATTTAGTCAGTGAGAAAATAGACATGGGAGTTAAAGTCCAGGGAATAAACCCAGTCAGCTACTCTTAATTTCCTGCGCTTAGCTCTTTTTCTCCGGTATTCAATAAAAAATAACCGTTTTAATTTAAACTGGTACTGATACATTCGTTTGAGTTATACATACATACGCTGAAGGAAATCCGAATAGCGAAATTGTAGTGATTTACTAGTGACTCTGTCAATAGTACTACTGACCAGGTGTACCCCAGCCAATGAATTCGCCCATGGACATACATAGTATAACATAGGGTTGTCATTGAAAATATACCAGTACACTTTAGAACTATTGACGAGGTAGTTCTCTTACGGCCATATGGATACATTTAAACCAAATATTCTCTAGTACATTTTAGTGACAATCGTCTGCAAATTTTATAAGGGTTGGGGCAACAAACTTAAACACATACATACATATATATTTGTTTAATATTCCCTGCAGGAAATGTCAATAGCAAAATTATACTGACATATTATACCCCAACTAATGCTATCTACAATTGAAATTTAACACAGACTTATCCAACGAAATCTACTAGTAGGCTGCGTCAATACTGACTAGGTAGGTAGTTCTTGTGGCACCATATGGCGAAATTGTCAATAGTAAGATTGTAATGACTTACTATTGACAATGTCACCACAATTTGGGAAATGCCCGTAGTAAAACTGCAGATTCAGTATACACGCTGTCACCACCATATCGAGACATTGGAAACAGATAGTCACTAGTAAATTTTAGTAATTCTAATGATAATAAAGCTGCGTACTTTTTTCACATTTGGTGTTTCATTAAAAAAATATATAAAAAAAATGGAATTAATGCATAAAAAACATATAATAACAAAAATTAAAAATTTTAAAAACCCCCGATTTTTTCAGAAATGATGGTATCGCCTAGGTTCTACATTCGTAAAATGAAATGAAAGTGAAATTTTCTCTTGGTTTGTGTTCTGAATTTCGTAAAAGTGGTTTAAAAAGTAAAATTTCATTTTCAGTTTGTTTCAAATGAAATTGAAGTGTTCTGTAATCCAATTTCACTACAAAAAAAGTAATTTGAATTAGGCAGCAAACAACATTGTGAAAGAAAATACTTTTTATTAAAAATAAAATATTTGTAACTATTTATTGCAAAAATACGAAAATGTTAAGCACATAAATAACATTTTAATATAAATTCTCTTTTTATTGTTTATTTTATTTGTGTTTTAAAGGGGTAAGAACAAAAACCGGGAGTAAAAAATATGTTGTTAAAATATGTGGAAAAAATCCGCGATTAGCTAAAGGGTTCTGTAAGTGATTTCCTCAATGCGTTTAGAAATTTTTAGCGAACTTGCGATTTTTCGCGTTTTTTCCGAGTTTATTTTCCTTTAAAAGCTTTGGCGACTTCTAATAAATTTCAAGGCTTGTTTCCGATTTTGCAACCTCTCGCGAATTTTTGCATTGTTCGCAATGAAGTTTTTGCAAGTGTTCTGCTTCCTATGAGTTTTCGCGAACTTTAAACAATATTAGACTTTGCTATTATGCCACTGTTATTAAGGTTTTGTGAATTTTCGCGATTTTTTTTACCGAATTTTTAGCATTCCTTAAAGTTTTAGCAATTTTTAATAAAAAATTATGGCTTTTTACAATTTGAATTTTGTTTCGCAAATTTCTGTTATTTTTGCAGAAGATGTAGTTTTTGCAACGTTTTTGGCTTTCTTTACTTATTTATATTTAGGGACTTAAAATTTAAATTTTTGCAAACTTTGGCGAATTATCATAATGTTTTGCGCTTTCTCCCGAGTTAACCTTACAGTTTCAGCGAGTTTAATCAATTTTAGTTTATTTTCAACATTTGCGCAGTGTGTGATTTATTCGACTTTTAATCAAGTTCAAGACTTGATACAGATTTTTGCATTTATTTTTATTGCAAGTTCATAATCATTTGGTGCGAATATACATATAATGCAAATATTGGGTCGACAAATTTAATTGTGCTTTAAAAGACGAATTTTCGCAAAGAATTCTTGAAGGCAAGCTCGTCGAACTATGCGAAGTTCGCCGTTCGTTCCAATTGTGTTTATAACATAAAATGTGTTTTTTCTATGTTGCTTGAAATATTTATTTGAAATAAACTGGGAATGAAATCGTCGTGGAAAAAAAGTTTCATTACTTTTGTAGAACACAGTGATATCGACTTTACGGAATTAAAAACGTTTTCATTTTCATATTGTAGTGGAATGTAGAACCTGGCCGTATATCTTCTAAACGGCTGGACCGATTTTCTTTAAACATAACTAAGAACACTCTCGATCAAGTCACCTTTAAAACATAAAAAACTAATTTAAAATCGGTTCAGCCGGTTGGTCTGTACGAGTACTTATACAGACACACAGATACAGAGATACACAGACACACACTACAAACTTATAACACCCCTTTTTTTGGTTGGGGGTTAAAAAGAAACTATTTAATTTATTCTTTCGTTCAGCAAGTAGGGGTTTGGTTTGCCGTTTCTATTAAATATGAATGAAAAATTCAATGTTTCGTCGAATTAGTAAAATCAAACACTTACGTATGACTCTGGACTAACATCAAATTTTGAACTGATCCCACAAAATCTTCTACAGGCTCATTTCCACATTTGTTTCGTTTTGAATTTATTTTTATTTTTATACCTACAAAATGGATTGCTTTTTATTTGTCTTTTCTTTCTGTTTGCTTCTTTGAATATTTTTTTTTAAAACATTTGTATTTACATTTTAATTTGCTTTCCTAAACTAATTTTTATAAACTTAACCCCACGCTTCCTTCAGGGTACATGCACTATTCATTGCACAGTTATTTAATTTTTGTTTAAGATGTCAATATGTGACCCTCTTTAAAGAACGACTGACCTTATAAATATCTACATACATACATATGTGCATATAATTTTTTTGTTGACATTTTCTTCTCCATACAAATTCTTAACCTTTTTTGTCACCTCATACTAATTAATTGAAAAAAAAAAATAAATAAATGAAAAAATAAAAATAAAATAAAAAATAGTATCTGTAATAAAAAAATTTTATATCAAATTTTGTGTGTTATAAATACATCCATCCAATGACGTTCATTGTTATTGATCATAAATCACATGCTTTTAAATTGTTATTTATTTTGTTAATAAAATCGGTTCATATAAATTTTAGTTCAAGTGCTTTTTACATCATCCAGGCGAATTGCCAGTGGCCATAAAAAAAATTTGTACGAGAAGCATTAAAAGTTTTTCAGACGAGATGCCGTCTGGGTTGTGTAAATTGCAGTTTAATGATTTTTTTTTTTTTTTTTTTTTTTGCAAATTAAAAGAAAAAATTTAAAGCAATAGTACGCATTTTCATGTGTTCTGAAATTATGTTTATCGCGAATATGAATGTAAATATAATTATGACAATATAGAACGAATTAAGAAAAAATCTTTTTGTTTGTTCGGATTTTAAATTAAGATCGATGCAAATAGAAAGAGAAGACATTTTCATGCAAAATCAGTTTTGATTATAAAATATATTTTTAATAAAAGAACAAGAAATTTAATAACACTTCACACATTTGATAACACACTTGAATCGGAAACTTTTTGTAACAAGCCGGGGACCCGGTGAGTAAACCTAATTCGAGTACGCTGAATTCATTGGTGCTAACTGCTTTTTTACGTTATCTTTTATTTAAAAATTAATTAAGTACCGGTTTCCACATTTCAACTTTTGTTGCTCAACTCGTAATGCAGCTGTAAGAAGAAAGAGATGTTTGTATTTCGTTCTCCGTCTGTAAGTTCTCCGGAGTAAGATTGAAAACTTGGTTAAAAGTACCACAAAATCGCAATTTTTCGCAGTCTTCTACCAAAGATGCAACTGTAGCAAATTTATTGATAGCTAAGCTAAAATTTTTTAAACTAACCAAAAATGTGTATTAATTTGAATATAAAAAATGATTTTATGCTATTCAAGTTGATTTCATGCGTGTTGGGCAGTATCGGGTTGAGAAAAATTTTCGGGTGCGTGCCCATCTTTAATTGCTACTTTTCCGCAAGCTTTCTGGTCGCATGTGAGATTAGGAAAGGTGGTGCTATACCGCACCTCCACTCGGAGACCGAATTGGGTCCATTGTGATTCCCTTCCGTTGCCCAAAAAAGTAATATTTACCCTCCCATTTGTAGCCGGAAGTAGCCCTATTATCCATCATTAAGTCACCGAACTCCCATGATGAAGCCCCTGATGTCCTCTAGTTTACACTTCCCGATATCAGTAATGCTTTCATGGAAACGTCTGCTCAGCATTTTCAGCCTATGACGTTGCAGCATCGGGTAGTGACAGATAATAAGTTCAATGGTTTCTGGTTCCTCTTCATCCCCGCACATCCTACAAAAATCTGGAGTGGCGATGCGAAATAATGCCCCAGGAAATAAGGCCCCAAAGTGCAAAACGAAAAAAGTATATACCTTTCCTTTAATTTTTCTATGGTTAACCTTCCAAGTTTTACTTGAAATAAAAATGCAAATACAATTATATCCACACAGAAATACAATATCTATTTCATTATAATTGCAATTCATTTCCTTAAAAGGTATTGTTCTGCTTTGGCCAATTCAGGGCGGAGATATCAATTGAAAATATATATACATATATTAAAACACAGAAAACATTTACTTACTAACAACATATTTATCATGCATTAGGGAAATGGTTTGCATGGATTTTCTTAGAGCTTGCTCGATTCCCGTAACCACAAAGACAGTATTCGTATGAAATATATTTTTTTATATACCGAAACATGCCTTCATACCCTGTTTTGTTTTTTTTTTGGCAATTAGTAAACAAAATACTGCAAATTAGAGCTGGGTCCAACTCGTTCATTCGTTAATTTTTGCCACAAACCTATGATCAAACCCATGTAATTTAAATGGGTTTGATCATAGGTTTGTGGCAAAAATGAACGATTGAACGAGTTGGACCCAGCTCTACTGCAAATGCCAACATGCATACGTATGTATGTACATATCATGAAATATTTTGTTGGGATCAAAACCGTATTTTTAATGTTATTATTTTTTTATTACTAATATTATAATTTTATAAATGAAGCTTGATTAATATTCACAAAACAAATTTACAAATCTCATAAGAGTGCCGCTAAATGTACTCCTAATAAAAATCGAATTTTGTAAAATGTCTTAGTTTAATTCAAATGAAATAAAACCCCAAAAAATTATATGGAGTTATTGGGGCCAATTTTCATTTCCTTTAATCCTAGCGAAAGCGTTAAAACTTAAGAATGAATAAAAGCCCCACATTAAAAAATTTAATATATTGTGGGGCTTAATTTCATTTTCCTTTTTTTTTTGGGGCTAAATTTCATTTCAGAAAAAAATGAAATATCGCCACAATTGCGAAATGAAAATATATCCAAGAAAAAGTGCAATAACGCCCTAAAATTTTCGTGTTGTTGTTTTCTATGTGTACATTGGGACCATTTTTCATTTTGCACTTTGGGGCCTTATTTCCTGGGGTCTTATTTCGCTCAGCCTCTGGAGTGCCAGTTTTACAAATGCTGGTTCTTGCTCTGACCGAGCAGTGACCTGTCAACACGCCTATCGGTAATTTCACCTATCTCTCCGATATTCCATCATCTAACCCCGACCCTACTCTTGCCAGCTCATCTGCAATTTCATTTCCCTCAACACTGCTGTGGCCAGGAATCCGATATAGTCTGACACTATATTTATTCATAAGCAAGTTGAGGGCTTTTCTACATTCACTAAAAAGTTTCGATTTGACATTGTGTCCCTTCAAAGCTTTTAGCGCTGCCTAGCTATCGAAGTAGAAGGTTACCTTCTCACCTTCAGCTACATTTCTGGCCACCAGCTCCGTGGCCCTGAAGATCGCCAAGATCTCAGCTTGTAAAACGCTGCATTCATTCGGCAGTCTGAAAGAACTACAAATGTTCGTTCTCAAGATATAGAAACCAGCGCCTGTGCCTTCCCCCATTTTTGATCCGTCTGTAAAGACTGCACTACCCTTATATATCCTAGCGAATTTGACCCAATAGTCCCTATCCGGAATTACCATTAAGGGTGTTGTACTAAAATCGATTTCAGCAACCTTAAAGTCCGTCAACTCAGGAGTTACGGATTCCTGATTACCAAAACCGATCTCATTTAAGACTGATATGTGAACTGTTATTCCTGTCCTCACCAAACCTTTTTCTACGAGTCTAAGGAGACTTCTAGTCGCCGTTCCCACCACAAAGTCCTCTATAGAGTAGATGAAGAATGACGGCCAAGGCAGCCTGAGGTGTGCTCCTCTGAACACCTGTGATGCCCATCAAGGCACATCTTTGAACCTTAGGTAGTAATCTCCTGTGACTTTCCTTCCTTAATGCCTCCCACCATACCAAACAACCATAGGAAATAACCGGCCTGACCGATGTATAAATCCAGTTTACTACCTTCGGTTGCAGACCCCAGTTCCTTTCTATGCAGTTCCTGTATGCGTAGTGGGCATTGAGCCCTTTCTTTAGCCTATCCTGCGTGCTCATTTTCCAAGATGTGATTTTTGTGATTGTGATTTTTTGAAATGCTTGTGTGGGGAACCCCCCAGGGGTGGTTCTAGGGGTTGTGCCACTGGCATAGGTGCGTCGGCCGTCCAAAATGAGGGCGGGTCGGTCATACATTTTGACTCGATTGAGGAACTCTAAATGTGCCAAAGTGAGATTTTTCAAATCAAAAGTCGGGACATCAAAATACATTTTAGAGGTATGGTTCCTTCGCAAAGTTTCTTATTTTGATCCCTAGAATACGGTTTTCCTTGTAATTTGAGCGATTTATTTTGCCTCCATACAAATCTACCCGCCCTAATGTATAAGTATAGTTACGGGTCTGGTCCCAGAGTGGCTTAGCGGTACCATTGGAAGGAGCAATTAACATTATATTTATATTATTTGATAGGTCCTGGATCCAACCACATCGAACTTGTTCAGTGCTTGTTTACTATAATCTAGACCAAGTCCCAATTAAATTGACAAAATATCAAGACGATACATCACGATAATGGTGTATATGTAACCATTTCCATTTATGCCTTCTTTTCACCATACACTACCCCCAATTTTTGGTAACACTCCCATTTTCTCAAGTCATTGGACGAGTAGGTTTACATCAATTGTCACCAAAGTTTCTGCAGGGCAACCACTTCTAACTCTTCGTAAGTTGCCCTATCTTCGATATTCTTTTCCATTTGGTTTGTTTTTGTGACATATATATGTACATAAATGCTAAAGCTTATTTATGTCATTGTGTAAATTGAAAACAAACAAAGTTCATCAACTTTCTTTTGAAAACATAAATTTTTATTTCATTTTTATATATAAAACAAAATCCATTAAATCTGTATGTGTATGTAAGTGTGTCACCAGTTTTAGTAATTAAATTTATTTTAAAATATGCCTGCATTTACTCATATTTCATGAAAAATGTTTCATACGAAAACTAAATGACATTTTAACATGCAAACAAAGAGAACGAGCAAAAAGAAAACAAATTAAACCCATAGTGAAGCGTCCATATAAAAGTTGATTTTCAAACAAAATATCCCAATGACTAGAAAGGAAAGAATATAAAAGAAAACACTTAATTCTCGTTATTTTTTCTAGTAATTTACTATTTTTTTTTAGTTCATATACAATGGGTATGAATAAATATAAAACAATTTATAATGAAGAATTTATAAAAACAAAAATATTAAGAAAACAAAACCAAAAACCTAGTGCATGTCAAGCATGCATGACACACATATTTAATACATGTACATATACATATATATGTATAGGGTGTTTTATATAGATGCATACAACTTTAAGTTGGCAACACTTTCTAAACTGATGGCCATTTTGTCAGCTGTCAAGTGATTTGCATATGTTTAGTTTGGTTTGGCATTTCAGGCGTAGAGGAACGCCCGAAACAGTCTACAGAGTCTATGATCAGGCTATAGAGCCATGATTACTGACTTTTTCATTCAGCAATTGAACAACCATGGTATGCAGGAGCTCGTGTCACAACCCAGCAAAAAATTTCAAAAAAGGTAATCGAGTTTGGAATTAAGCATTTTTGGTGGAAGCTCTTCCCTACAGGATTACCAACTTAATGATTTTAACAAGGCGTGAGATTAAAATAATCGATTCTTGAGAAGAACTTACTTTTTTTATTTGGCAACTTGTTGAGGTAATCTATTTCATCTAAAAAAATCATTCTTTTCATTTAGCAACTTGTACATAATTTTTTTAAATTTTAAGTAATGTGATTTGTACGCGAGTAAAGAAATTTAGCAATCAGAAAAGTAAGTCATTGTATGGCAAGTAGTTCTAATGGTAACGTGTAATTTTTTGCTAGGAATTGATTTATCGAAGGAAACGTTTGGTAACCGCATAGTTTCACGTGAATTGGCCTCCATGATGTGCGATTTAACGCCGCTAGACTATTTTCTGTGGGGCTATGTGAAGTTGCTAGTCTACACTGATAAGACAGAAACGATTGACCACTTGAAGAACAATATTCGCCGCGTTATTGCCGATCTACTATACTATAGACTACGGGTGTGTCAATCCCGGGGCCCCAGCTAGGGTAATGTAGCTTTTTCCGCTGACGGACCTTTGGCTCATTACCCGTAAAACTTATGTGTTACTACCCAATCTCTGAACATAAACAGAGCAAAGGATGTGCACATATTTATAAAAGGAAAACAAATATTGTACGCCCGTTGTTGTCAGTTAGGTGCAGCGTCACCTAGAACTGCCCCTGAGTTCAAAAGACGATAGAGGTGAAGCCCTTGTGGTGGAACTTCGAGGTCTAACCAGAGGCTACTTCTGGTACCACGGGTGCCGGTTGCCCGACGGCTGGGCTGCTTAGAGATAAATGCATTGCGGTTGTCAAAAATTTCTGGTCCGAAATGGCTTTTGTCCTGGATACGACCCCAGGACTCTTTCACTCTTTAGTGTCGGGTCTTAGTAGGCACAGAAATTTTGGTGGCGAGCTTGCGTTCTTCTCGCGTGAGTGGTCCTCGCTGCTCTGAAGTTTTGAGTGCATGTAGCGGTCGTCAGTTTCCTTTGCTGAAATGGGATGAGTGGTTAGCTGTGCCGGCAATGGTTGAGAAATTTTCTTGGGGACCTCGCTAAGGTGTATACACAACACCTTAGCGTGAAAGCCGGAGAATTATCGTGGTGGTTGCTACCAAAATCGCTGGGAGAATAGTCTTGGCTTCCCAGTGTTAAATCAATGCTAGTGGTTGGTCTGACGCGGTCAGCCATACACTATTCTAGGTGCTGTTGCCATTCAACAGAGCAGCTATGGGCACGGACATAGCAGCAGAGTTTAGATAGCTCAAAGTACCTCAGCAAGGTACTTGAATATAGAACAGGGATAACTATATTCAAAGATTGCAACCTATGTGCCTTATGGAGTGGGCCATAGGTTCATTCTAAAAGGGTGCATGGGGGCGTTGGTCTGGCGTCTAACCCACACCCAGTGCTTTGGCACACGTGAGATTAGGCCGTAATGGCAGGTACTCACGTAAAGCAATTGCACATCTGCCACAAATGTTGGAAAGTCATCAAAAATGGACCTCCAGATTACACTGCGTTCGAACCAGCCGTGGCGATCATATGCCAGAAGTCAAATTTAAATTATAAAGCCAGAAGATAATCATTACTAAAATTCCAGGTGAAATTTCTCCCTTTTCCAATTAAATTTTTGTTTGTTTTCTCTATTGCTCAAGTGGAATTTTATTCATGATAGCCCTGACTCTTTCGAATAAAGTGAAATTCACGTCAATTAAAAAATTCATCTTTGTTCTATTCCATCCCAAAGTTCTATAACTCTATAAAAAACACCCTTTACATAACCCTTTACACATAAAACACGACTCCCAACTTCAATTTATGCAGTTATAAGTATATATGTATGTATTGGGAAATTTAGAGCGCCGGATACAATGACAAAAATTCCGGCGCCTGATAAAAATTCAATGTTTATATGAAAGAAAAGAAAATATTATATTAAATACACACTTTATGGTTTGTTTTTACAGCAGTAATCTCATACTTGAACTGTATTATTTAATTTTACATTTCACAAAGAAATTACATAATATTTGTTATTTAAGAATAACGAGGAGTGCAATCAAATATGATGCAATAGCGTGCCACATACCATTAAATATAGACATATACATACATAAATAATATACATACATACATACATACATATGTAAATATATTAAATTGTAGGGATAAATAAATAATTGGAAAACATGAAACATGACAGATCATCAGGGAACCTTTACCCAAAAATTTCTTATAACAACTAGAGTTATTATGATATAAACTTTCATTTAAACAAATGAGAATTGCACACATATGAAAATTACACCACAAAATGACAACGCAAGAAATAACAGATGTAAACTCAGCCTAATAAAACTTAAGAAATACTTTATAAACAAAAATATTAACACACATGAAATGCTGAAGTATATTTATTTGACATAATGTCTTTATTTAATTTAAAAAAATTGGCTTGTTTTTATGGTTAAGCAATTGTCTATATGCATTTCGTTCAAAAACATTAACTCTTTTACGCTTTGAGACCAATATAACACAATCAAAAATATTTACAAATATTTTTAAAAATTTGAAGCTGTAAAGTTTTTGAAATGGTCTTGCCAAATATTTTTAAAATAAAAAAAAATAATATTTATTAACGCACTAATAATCGCACAAATTATTACTTAACTTATTCCATAAAATAATTTTTTATTCAAAATACATTTAAATTGATTATTAAGGGGTTTAGCTGGATCCTTTGCGCACTTCACTGTTGCTAATGCAGGTCATCAGGGAACCTTTACCCAAAAATTTCTCATAACAACTAGAGTTATTAGGTTATAAACTTTCATTTAAACAAATGAGAAGCTCAACAAATAAAGTTGAAACAAAACTCAATAATCAACATTGTTTTTTTTTTATTTTCTTACTTTACTACATTGGCTGACTTTTTTCAGCTCTAATTGTAGTTGTAAAAAGCATGTAAAGAAAATAAATTACATTAACAACTTGACTGCACCAAGTCAAAAATACTTGTGTGGCAACACTCAATTCTTGAATAGCTGTTTTTGTCATTAACATTTATTTTCTTCACATACTTTTTGGGGTTCCGTACACCAAATGTGAAAAGGAACCCTATTGTTTTCGATACGCTGTCCGTCTGCCCGTCACTGGCTATTTTCTCAGGAACCGTAAGAACTACCGACTTGAAATTTGGACAGAGTATCTAGAACCTTGGCCGCTACAACAACAAATACATGAGAGTTAAAAACTAAAGGGTGTTCCAAAGGAGCAACGAAAAAAGTTAAAATCCCGTGTAATATACATACAATTATATGTACATGTGTATGTATATTGACACTTGACATTTGTAAAATTAGTGTATTTTTATACAGACTACAACAATTAACACTAAAATTAAAAAAAAATTAAATTAAAGGGTTTTCTATCAGTTAATACAATTTGGACTATGTAATTTTGACAACTTGCTGTGTCTTGGAAACCGTAAGAAATTGAAATTTTCAAAAAAACGGTAAAACTAACCAATACAAAAATTTTAAAATCGCCTATTCGAAAAAAATCGCCAAAAATAAAAAAAATCGCCAAAACGAAAAAAATCGCCAAAATTAAAAAAACACCAAAAACCGAAAAAAAATCTTCAAAACGAAAAACATAAGTTAATTTTAATTATTATTCGAAATCCATTTGTTTCTATATTTGTGATTTTAACGGGCTAAAGTTCGTATCGCTTTTTAAGCGATTTTTTTTTTAATTTGGCTTAAAAAGCGATACGAACCTTAGCCCGTTAAAATCACAAATATAGAAAAACATAAGTGTCAAAGCTAAAAAAAGCTTTGGTGCATTAAAAAATCGCCAAAACCGAAAAGAACGCAAAAACGTCAAAACTAAGATAAACGCAAAAACGTAAAAACTAAAATAAACGCTCAAAACCCGAAAAAACCTTAAAACGAAAAAAATGCCAAAACTATATTTTATATAGACCAAAGTTCGTATTAAATTACATATCTAGTGGCCGTACGGAACCCTTCGTGCTCGGGTTAAAGTCGCACTTCACTGAATTTATTAATAAGTGTTAAACTTAAATTGTAACAATTCCCAAAAAAAACAGTAATTAAAACAAAATATTTGATATATTTTTGAAAAAAATTTGCAAGTTTGACCCACATGGTAGCGAAGTAACCCTTCGGTTATGCAAGAAAAATTTTTTAATACAATTTAGCATATTCAGAAGATGACTCGCTGATTTTCAAAAGAATCAGTGCAAAATTAGCAGATTTTCTAATGTACTGTTGATAAATAGATAAATTTTGCTATATTTTAGCTTTGACTAAAATGGGGCACGGGTTGGGCATGTCCGATTTGTCTAAAATTTTCACCATGTAATTTTTAAACTAATTGTTACAATAATTTGCTTGGTCGTTTAATTTTGTCGTTATTGTTTTCATACAAAAGTCTGTTCTAATTATACGATCGAACTTTATATGTTTTTCAAGTGAAACCTATCATAACCGGACGCTCACCGTCGGTGGTATTTTTGTCCCGTTAGAGGTGTCCGGTTATGAGAGTTTTACATATTCTTTCATTTTAATTTTGGTTCTACAAAACTTGTCCGGTTGTGAGAGGAGTTCGTTAGGAGAGGTTTCACTGTAGTTGTATTGAGGCCAGGTCTAGGAATATTCCATATGTTAGACTAATTTGTAAAAATCTCTTAATTTATCACATAGCACTAGAAAACAAATCCATCTTAGTGATCAATTCAATTTTCAAACTATTTTAATAAAAATTGCTTATAGCGAAAAACTTGTAATCACTTTCAAATTAAAGTTCAAATACCTGGTTAAATTTCATGCATTCAAATGAAATGAATCTTAATTTCAATTTCCGACTTTTAAAAATAAAATAACGATACAACAATTTGTCTGTTCACGAAGCTTATAAACAAATATAGTTTTTAGTTAGTTTTATTATTATTGGTCGAACTTTGATTACTCTAAAGTTCGTATCGCTTTGTAAGCCAAATTACATGTGATAATTATTAACGAACAAATAACACCGAAGTTAATTTTAAATATTCTGGCAAACACTTAGGGCCATTATTACAACTTAAAGTTAGTTAAAAGTAAAATTTTATTGGACGTATAGAAAGCTTTTCATTATTTCCAATTGGATTTAACTTACCAAGTAGAATAGATAAACTTTGCCCGTAATTTATCGCTCACTTTAGGTTAAAGTAAAATTTTGCAAATGATATAGTTTTTATACGTCCGATAAAATCCTACTTTTAACTAACTTTAAGCTGTAATAATGGCCCTTAGTAGGACGGAACCTTGCTGTTATTTGTTCACTTATAATTATCACATTTAATTTAACGATACGAAATTTAGCCTAATCAAATCATAAATATAGAAATATATTTTTTTTTAAACCATAAACCAATATGAATATTCAAATTGTTTAAAGAGAAAAGATCTTACACAGAAAAAATTATGAAAAAAAAAATTTCAAACAAATGTTTGTTCGAAATAAAATTTAGTTTCAGTAAATATTTTTTACTGTTCCAGTAAATTGATTTTTCCAACTTTATTTGTCGTTTGTCGGATACTTCTCGGCATTTACATGTATACAACACACGATCAATCGAAATAAACAACAACAAGAAGACAACAGCACATTGTACCCATCAACAAACAAGATAAACACCAACACACTTAAATAACAAATTCATTCAGCCGAAATCTGTTAAATTTAAATTTTTACAAAATTATTTTCAGAATTTATAAAATTATTTGTAGGTCCGCATTCATACAAAATATTTACTGATTCAATGAATTTGGTTACTGAAAATGAAATTTAGTTATTTCTGTGTAAAGTCATAAGGCCTTATAAATACTTTTATTGTTATCCAATGGATTTCTAATTGTATAAAGGTATAGAAAAATAAAATAGATTCATATCGAATATAAATTATTTGCTGCTGGGTTTTGTTAATTTTTCTAAGCCTACTACGCATATTTCTCTTGTGTGATTTTCAAAAATATTATTATTTGTGAATTCTCAAATAGTTTTTGAAAGTCCTCGCATAAGAAAAGAGGTTTGTCACTGTTCCAAAATGTGTGGTTGAAGTTTGCTGATGATTTGACTAATTTGGGGGCCGGCCACACGTTAAATTTTTGCCTTTCAATTCCATTCAATTTGCAATACACACACTCACACTCTTTTTAACTAACACATTCAAACTTTTTAAATTAAAAACTAGATTGCTCTCAAATTTACCTATCCATTTATATGGCAATTTAATTTTCAATTTGAACAGCTGGTCAGGGCACACATTGATTGAATCTACAAATTTGAGTTGTTTCTTCGTCGGTGGCATATAAAAAATGAAATTGGCTATCAATTTGTGTCACAGCTATCAATTTCAAGGAACTTTGACACACAGTAGATGTGATGAAATTTAAAGCGATTTATTGAACGTGTGGCTGCAGCGCAAGCATCAATGAAATATGTAGACAATGCGTAACTACCAGCAAATAAATTTCAATTAGAATAGACTCAAATAATAAATTTCTTTTTCAACAAACTGCAAACAATTTTTAAATCGGCAAGTAGTTTTATTTAAGAAAATCATGATAACAAAAGTGTCAATTTTCTTTTAAATTATAGTGAAAAAATATTGGAAAGAAAATCAAAGCGACTATTTCTTATAAAGCTGGGGTCACACGATTGGCACAATGTACCAATTTTCGTCGGCTCACTGAAATAAATTCATAAGTAACCAAGTAAATTTGCCTTATTTCTCAGCTAATTGAAACATAATGACATAACTTCACCACACTGCATTAGTAATAAGGCCATATAGACTTATTCAAGAACTAATTAAGTAATAATGGTATTTTGGCTTATTACTTATCACTCTATCGCAGTGAGCCGACGAAAATTGGTATATTGTGCCAATCATGTGACCCTAGCTTAAGAAATCAATTAATTGTCCTTAAAAAGAAAACCACTAAAATAAAAAAACTCCTTTGAAGTAATAAAAAAACTACCAAGATTATGTGTTTCAAAGTCTTTTTCGAATATATCAATCTTCTTTCGTACATAAATACGAGGTATACTATTTATATTTCGGGAATAGCAAATAATAACAAAAATTTTTAAATGAAAATGGCTTTATTGTTTTTCAAAATATTCCCCTTGATGATAAATACACTTTTGCATTCGTTCAAACCATTTGTCATAGCAGTTTTTCTATTCCTCTTGAACCCTTCAACTGCTTCTTCGGCGCTTTTAAATCGTTGATCACCAAGTTTACCTTTCATATTCTGTTCCAAGTCAGTACTGTACGGAGGATGAGTCATCAATTCGATGTTTGGACTGCTCAAAAATTTATTCATTTGTTTGACTAGATGTGTGAGAGCTCGCATTGTCATGATGAAGAATGATTCGTCTTCGGGGGTTCACAGAAAAAATTATTCCCAAAAAATTTTTAAACAAATATTTGTTTGAAATCAAACTTAGTTTCAGTAAATATTCTGTATTGTTCCACTAAATTAATTTGTAACAAAAAACTGTGTAGAGAAGAAACAGGCCACGACGTTTGTCGGCTACTTTTCGGCATTTACATGTATACAACACGATCAATCAAAATAAACAACAACAACCGCACCACAGCACGTTGTTCCTATCAACAAGCAAGATAAACACCAACACACTGAAATAACATTTTCTCTCAGCCGAATTCTGATTACCCAGCTAAAAAAAAAAAATATGTATGGAGCATATATGATATCCCATATATGGTTCGGATCCGAAAAATGAGGGTATATGGGCATATATGGTTATATATATTCATACATTTTCATACATGTATGTGTAAATATTCCCTCTACAGTATGCAAATTTCATATTCATACACTCTTGATTTACAAAAGCGCACTGCTGTGCAATAAATTAAATAACTAAAATTAAATTTTTGTAGACTTGAGAGAGAGGTTGTATTTAATGAAACATTTGTTTGGACAAATAATTCAAAACGAAGTAAAAGTCATTTCATTCATCAGAAGGTGAATCAATTATTTAAAAAAAAAAATAAATCATATTCGTACATAACATTTAGCTTAAGAAATCAGATTAAAAACTAATGCAATTAATTATAAAAGAAAAACTAATCCGTCTAACAATAGTTTTCAATGCAGTAATATGAACTTTGTTTCATATCTAGAGAATTCTGTTATTTTCTACAAAATTAATGACTGGATTATCCCTTTGATTATTTGATCCACAATGTATAAAATCATACAAGAATGGTTTTTCTTTGTAACGAAAGTTTTTCTTTTTAAAACGTTGGGGGTACGCATATAAACTTTGCATACCGTTTGTATTTTCTAATGGATTTCCAATTCATCAGTGATAAAATACCAAATTTTTTTGATTGCAAAAACGATCTTATGTGACATATCATGTATGCATACATTCTATTCTATATGGCTCGATATATTACATCTTATTTCTATATATGGATCCACATTTGAAGAGCTTCATTATGAAATTTCCATATATGAGCTCATATATTATAATACATTTCATATATTAGTCCATATATTAGTTCATATACATATAATAGTTTTGCAATGTATAATCCCATACATTTGCATACATGAATTCATACATATTCATTTATAGTTATATACAATCATACATATATTAAAAATATATTGACCATATATAATTTTTTTAGCTGGGTAATTTATATTTTTACAAAATTTTTATCAGAATTTACAAAATTATTTGTAGGACCGCATTCAAATAAAATATTTACTGATTCAACGAATTTGGTTACTGAAAATGAAATTTAGTTTTTTCTGTGTTAGCTTTACCAATTTCTCCGAAGACTTCCGGCAAACAAATGATCGTGTACCACTCAGAATTGACAGTTCTACGTTGCTCAAGCGGAACAGTGGCCACATGACAAATTCGGCCGAAGAAACGGGCGAACACTTGCTTCGCTGTGCTTCTTCCACGAACAACTTTTGTTGGCTTTAGCTCGTCTTGGAACACCCACACGGTCGATCGTCGTTTTGTTTCCGGCTCATAGGTATATATAAATGATTCGTCACCTGTCAGCACGATTTTATACACGTCTTTTAAAGCACCACAGTTGAACTTTTTTCCTTACACCACTTGACGCGAGCCTTTTTTTTTTGAGCGATTGATAAATTATGGGGACATTAACGAAAACAAATTTTTTTTTATAGCTAAGTGTTCATGCAAAATCGAATGTATCGAAGTGGAACTAATGTGAAAGGATGTCTTTATCTAACAATATATCACATGACGACCTTGCATTATCAGTTCATGCACTGCATCGATCGACGGAACTAAGACCAGGATTAAATTCACTATACCAGCGGTATATTGTGGTTTTTGGTGGCGGTTTATCTCCATGCAAAGAATCGAGTTCATCTACACATTCTTGTTGAGATAATCTACGTCGAAAGTTGTGAAAAATTATCCAACGAAAACCTTCTCTTGAAATTTAATTTTTTTATTTTGTCAAATTGATTTTTTGTACTCACTGTAAACAAAATAAATAGCACTTGTAGATCCAGTGTTGCCAGTTTAGGGGATTTGACCCCAAGTTGAGGATTTTCTCGCTCGAATCTGGGGATTGGTTGGGGATCATGACTAAATTTTTGGGGATTTTTTTTTTTTTTCATAATTGATGTTAACAAGTATGATTTTTAAGCTAAGAAATGTGTGTCTGGCAAGTCTAAAAATGTGTGTTACTATTCGTACTGAATGTTTTCTAATAAAGAAGAAATATATGTATAGGCAGATTAACCAATAATGAACACTACCAAAATAAAAATTCGTAACAAAATGCAATATGACTTGTTGGAAGCACTTGTTAGAATAAACACACAATTTGTTGTAACAAATTTAATCCTTCTGCTGAAATGCTAAAGCTTTTTAATACAAGTACTATGCGCAACAAAATTTCTGAGGCTGATGAATCAGAAAATTTCGATTCTGAAGTTGGTGAAATTGTAAACTAATTAAACTACATACATATGTGTAAGTTGTTTTTTACAAGTTTTATAAGTACAAATTAATACCCTAATTCTGTTCGACGATTGTATCGTCTTGTCTGTGGACGAAAAGAAGCCGAAGTTGTGATTCTTTAAAACAATTATTATTTATTGTCTATGCTAGAAGGTTCGTATATTTGCTTTATGAGTTTTGTTCCAAACATTATATCCAACACATATTTTTAAAAACGTCCTAAATCTTTTAGTTGAATTAGGTAGGGCATAAATTAATATGCATCTAAATATAGTTATCGATATAAATGAATTTTATTGAATAAATATGTTATTTTTGTCATTATTTTTTAAATAAAATTGAAAAATTTTATTTTTTTTCACAAAAGAAAATATTTGAATCAAAAAACTCAATTTGGGGATTTTCGGGGATGACAAATCAAAAACCTGGTGTTCACCTCAGTGAACAAAATATACACTTCTACCCAACCCTGACCTTTTCCAATAATGCCCCCTAAACCAACTACCAACAACTTCAAGGCTACAAATAAAGCGGCCCGTTTTGCACGATCAAATTTTTTTGTCCATTCGTTCGTGAAATATCAAGTGGATAAACAAACTCCAGTGAATAAATTATTTTAATATAATAATAATAAAAGTTCAAAACATACAAACAAACAAATAAAACACAACATACACATATTTACATGCAATACATATATGAACTTAAATATACAAACAGACAAATAAAATACATTTAAGTGAAATAACATAAATTAATGTTCATTTATATATACACATACACATATAATATATAGGGTATTTATATCGGAAATTTGGCTAACCTTAAACTAACTTTAAGCTAACTATTTCACAACTAGTACTGACTACACTTGGATTACTTTGCAATGTAATCAACTGACTATTTTAACATTGCGATGTCCTAGGCGGTAGTCAATTGTCTCACTAGGCACTACTTTAAGCTAACTTAAAGTTGACTTTTTTAAATCACCTCGTAGTCAGTAAATTAAAAAAAAATTTTCTGGGGCTCGAACATGTAACATCACACGTTGTGTACTCAACGCGCTAGCACTCGGCTAAGCTGCCATCTAAACTAACAACAGCAAAATGTTAACATAAAACTGAAATGAGTTCTAAAGTAGCTGAGAATAAATTTGTTGGCTCTCACCAAATTCGATTACGTACTCAATATTAGAATTAATTTTGGGTTTGTTCTGGATGACTTTGCAGCTAGCTTTTAGTCCGTCCAAGAAAAGTTAACTATAAGTTAACTATTTTTGTAGTCAACCACGCATTCTCCTACAGGGTAACGCATACACACACCACTTTGAATATACAAAAAAATATATATAGAATTTCAACGGCCAATAAATATTTATTTATATACCTACGTTTTATAACGTTTTAAAATTTCCCGTCTTTATTTATTTATATAAAGAAACCCGCTAAACCCAAGTAAGTTTGTTGTAACCCTATAACCCGTATAATTACCTGGCAACACTGTGTACATCAAACCGTTGTGAGTGTGTTTATGGTGTTGCCAGATTTTAGCTATTGGCATTAGTGTTGACAGTTCTTGAAATTAAATAGTAGCCCTCGTACATACATACTGCAACTTATTGCATATTAAAATAATTTACTGTAGGTATTAGTGTCCTGCACAAGAGTATTTATAAGACTTTTCAAGACATGAGAGATTTTTTCCAATGCTTTACATAGGGTCTACACCTAACATAATATGTAAGATAAGAGCGTCAAATTCAATCGCAGAACGAATCATGTTACGTGTAGACTTCAAATTAGTGTTATCTCAATCTTATAAGATTTTTTATAAGAGCGTTGTTATAAGAAATCCTATAACAACAATCCTATGAGATGAAGTGTCAAAAAACACACGTTATTTGAAAGTAAATTAGTATGCATGTGTGAGTGTTTATTAAAATAAATGAAAAACAATGTTTTGGACAAAATTTCTGGGATTTTATATGTTTAAATGTGTTTAATTGATTCATAAATTAAATTTTGTGTGAAAAAGTGAAAATAAAATAACTAATTATACAAAAATAAAACATGTTAACTCGATGAGAATTTGCATTAAATGAAATGTTATAAGAAAACTGAAATTACGTGTTCCTGTTGTATGAGATGAAGAGAAATATCTGCATTTTATTTTTGTTATTCTGCCGACGTTCTCTCAAATATTATGTCAGAGTTAATCGCAGTTGTAGACGCTATGTTACTACAGCGAAATATTCTAAAAGAATCGCTAAACAACACTGTTGGCAAGACAAACCACCGAAAAAAATTACTTGGCAACAGTGTTGATTAGCGATTCTTTTAGAATATTTCGCTGTAGTAAAGCATTTGAAAAAATCTCTCATGTCTTGAAAGGTCTTATAAATAGTCTTGTGCAGGACACTAGTAGGTATGTCGATTGCTTGTATTTAAAACTAAACAGTGCTGCCAAGTTATGTATTTCTGAACGTTAAATGTTCGGGATAATGCAGACCTGCACTATTATTGCTTTTACGAACGTAAACATACTTACAAACAAAATTCAAATAACTTAAATGCGAAAACCTCTAAAAACGCCAAACAATTGGCATCACTGTTCTAAATGAAGAAAAGCACTTCCTTTACTTTGAAATATGTAAATATCAGCCAGCTACTTTTAACTACTGTATGTACCCAGAGTATTTATTATTGATTGTGAATAAAATAGAAAAAATATACTCGTATTTTTATGCATTAATTAAAAATAAAATAAAATGTATTTTTATACAATTGATTATTTTTTATGGGGTTGACCACGTCTCACTCTACTCGCAGTGATTTTTACTTAGAATCAGCCAAACGAGATAATAAACGTTAAACGTCTGAGCTAAGTTGCATGTGACTCATATCAATTGGAATTTGTTTTTGTATAAATTAGAATTTTATTTTCATATAAATGATCATTAAAAAGTTCTATTTGCAGCATGAATATTAATTAGTTTAAACACTCGTATCAGCAGGCAAACAAATCAGTGAATTTCAGTTAAAAATTTTGCGGGAAAATTACGTCTGTTCTGTTAATTATCCCAAACACAACAACACAAATTCTTAATGAATCAATTCTTTTTGGCCGTACAACGGAACGTGATTTATTGTAAATTGGATTAAGTTGATAGAAATAAATTTGAATTGTGTATTATTTTTTTAATATTTAAGTTTCTTGTTCTGTTTCGTTTGTTTGTTTTAAATCCAAAACTATACGAAATCTGCTTAAGCGTTAAGGTGTGAAAAATATGAATTATATTTAATTTTAAAACAATGAAATGTTGAGAAATTTTACATACATACATACAAACTTAATGATGTCATAAATATTATTATTAAAAGTGGCACAATTCGAATTAAAATAAATTTTAATATAAATATTTTTATTTCTGTTTTATGCAATACGAGTAATAAATTTTAGATGCAACTTGTAATTAATTACACTTGTATTAATTCCAGTGGAATAGAAAAAAAACAGAACCGCAATTGCCTAGTGCTGAGTTTTTTTTTATCACCCGCTACAAAATTTAACGAATCTATTTTAAAAAATGCTTTTAATTCTTCAACGGATGTTTTTTCTTCTCTCAAAACGATCTCAAATCAAGAAGGTGCTTAGTTTTTTTTCAAGATTTTAAAATTTGTTTCAGTAGGAGATTTCGTAAATTCCCCCCCTCCCCCATCCCTATTTGTGGAATCTAAAAGTGATTTTTTTAAACGAACTTAGGTTGTCTTTTGTAGGGAAAAATGTACCATCAGCCATCAGGGTAGGGTGGCTTGTTAAATAGCAGCGTTTAAAAAATTTACGTTTGAAAATTGCTTTAAAAAATATTTTCAATAAAGAATTTTAAAAAAGTGTATTTTAAAATATATATATTATATCCTGTAAATCCTAGAAGGAACATAGGGCCACAACGAAGTTTTTCCAATTATCCCTATCACTTGCGATGCGTTTTATTTCGCTCCAGCTGCGTCCTGACGTTCTTATTTCAGTATCCAGCTGTCTCATCCAAGTATGAGCAGGTCTTCCAATACGTCGTTGACCTTGGGAATTCCAGTCGATGGCCATTCTGCTAATGTCGTCGGGTTGCTTTCTAAGCGTATGGCCTATCCAGCGCTATTTACGTCTACGTATCTCCAACTGGATGGGCATTTGGTGGGTGGTACGCCAGAGGTTTATGTTGCTTATTCTTTCAGGCCAGAATATACGAAGTATTCGACGAGGATATCTGTTTACGAAAACTTGGATGTTATTGATGTCTATGGTTACAGTATTATTCCAAGATTCACTGCCATAAAGCAATATAGACTTCACGTTGGAATTTAAGATTCGGAGTTTGGTGTTACTGGATAGCTGAGTGGATCGCCATACAGGATTCAGCATAGCAAAAGCCCGTCTCGCCTTGTTTAATCGGGATTTCACATCCTGAGATGAGCCGCCGGTAGTTGTGATAGTGCAGCCCAAATAGCAAACAGAAGTTACATCCTCCAAAGGTTGGTGCCGTAGAAGGAATGGCTGAGTGGTTGATGCATTTATGCGCAATGTTTTAGTCTTACTTGGGTTAATTTTCAGCCCTACTCTTGCGGACATTTCCTCTATTTCACGGAGTTTGTTTTGCATGTCAGAGTATCTATGAGCAAGATGGCAAATATTGTCTGCGTAATCGAGGTCTTCCAGACATCCCTGCAGTCCCCAGCTTATGCCTCTATTGGTGCGTGTAACATCTGTCATAATGACGTCAAGCACGATATTAAATAATAGAGGTGATAGTATGCATCCCTGTCTTACGCCCTTCTTGACTGCAATTGTATTACCAGTTCTATTTTCGTGCAGTACTCGGCAATTGGCATCAACGTAAAGCTTTTTTATGAGCCCTATTATTTTCTCTGGGATACCCTTGCATCGTAAAGCTGCCCATACCAGTGATGGGAAAGTTGGTACGATGGTACTTTTTTTGATACTATTTGACATGAAAAAGTACTGTAGTACTCCCGAAACACGTTTGATACTCTCACGGCCTACTTAGAAATATAGTCGGAAGACGCGCGTATGCATATATTTTTGCGAAGAATTAAATTTCTTTTTCGACAACTGGCACGAAACTTTATTAGTAAAGATATTTTAGAAAAGTGTACCAAACCAATCACAATTAAATATAAATGAAAACTATAGGTTTGTTCCACAAGATTTTGTACAAGTTCGGACTAATGAGAGAAAAAAGAATATTACTCTCTGAATATGCAAAAATTATTAAAAATTGCTCGAACGCAAAAAACCATAATTGCACATCTTGAAATATTAATGTTGCTTACTTTTTACATTAAATTTAACTCAAGTGATTTTAGTCGCTTAAAACGCATAACATTATATAAATAAAAAATTTGCATCATTGGCAACAGCTGTAAAAAGTAAATAAAAATGAGTTCCAAAAAAGTGAATTATTTAAAAAGAGCATTTTTTATATTAAAGAAATGGAGAAATATGCACAAATGCACTTACAACTTCAACTTTGTTCAAAAAACCTTCCATTTTGCTTTTTAATAAATTTGTGTGTAAAAACTTTTACCTATATTTGCAAATTTTCTGAATAATTTTTCAGTTTCATATGTAACCAAAAAACAGCTGATTATTTAATTCTTGTCCGAACTTACCCAGAAGAAAAAGTTCGTACTAGTTTGTACAGGAAATGAAAAAAATACTCTCTCATTCGCTCTCAAAATTACACAAAAATTGCTATCTAGAACGCTTTCGGATAACTTTGTACAAGTTCGGACTGTTTTGTTATGCATCTGGAACAGACCTTATATTCAATGATATTTTCTGTGGCACAGAAGTTGATCTCTATGTAAACAGAAATCATGTTGAAACAACTGTTTCAGTTTAAAAAAGAAAATCGTAAAAAGTTTGTATTACATTCTGTCAAGTTCTTAGAGCAAAAAAGGACTTTGACAGTTTGGTTTAGTAAGTATCCCTTTGAAAATGTTTTATTTGGTAATTATACTATTTTTAATTAAATTGTTTCCCAGCGAAAAGCTAAATTTTTAAAATATCAACAACCAATATAGGTCATACTATGGCAGAACTAAGGCCAATAACAACAGAAAATATACATATGTATGCAGTTTCTGGATTTCCGTGGCTATAACTAAAAACGCATTGGGCGAATAGGTGTTTCCTGGTAAATCGAGAGTAGCTTACGGAATTTTGTCCATACCTCACTCCTCCGTTAATATCGAAAGGATTTTCTCTTACCACAATCTCATGAAAACAAAAGAAAGGAACAGGCTTTATATTCCAACAGTATAGTCTTATCCAGGCCAAAGCTTTATTGAAGTCTAAAAACTGTTTTTGTTATAACTTTAATATTATACCCACCCAGACAGAAAAAGACAATCAGCACGATGTATAACATCTATCTATCTATATCAGTATAACATCTGTTTAATTTTAAGGAACTCATAACATTAAAATTGTAACGCCGAATGACCATCCTCCAACTCTTGTTTTTAATGTTGGTGCAATACTCTAAATACAAATTTATAAGGTCGTCACAATGGAAATTTTCAAACTTAAGTCAACTTATTTGTATTTGTAAACACAAAGTCATATTTTTGTGTTTGTAGTACTTTGGTGGTACAAAATTTTTGGAAGAGTCGTAATTTTGTATTTACAGTGTTGTGGAGGCACATAATTTTTGCGCAAAATCACAATTTCTGTCTGGTTATGTACATATGTACATATATGCTTTGTGTTCATTTTCTTATTTATTTGTAATAAATTTTATATAATTTTTTGTTAATAAAATTAAAAAAAAATAGTTTTTGGTACTCTCGGGATCAAAAAAGTACTCAAAAAATTTTTTTTTGGTACCGAAATGCAAATCTCATTTTCCATCACTGGCCCATACAGCTGAATGCGAGAGAGTATCGAAGGCTTTCTCGAAGTCAATGAACATTATGTAAAGGGGAGAGCGCCATTCCACGGATTGCTCGATTATTATTCTGAGGCTATTTGAGTGATCAGTACATGATATTCCAGGGCGAAATGCTGCTTGTTCTTGTCGCAACTCTCTACTTAGCGCTGTGCATAATCTGCAATTGATTATGCTTGCAATTATCTTGTAGAGCATGCTAAGCAACGTTATCCCCCTCCAGTTCTGGCATTTTGTGAGATCTCCTTTCTTAGGAACTTTAATAATGATTCCTTCTTTAAGCTCGGCTGGCAGATAACCAGAGTTCCAGAATTTTTGGATAATAATATTTCAGCACTGATGTTGGGTGATAACTTAAAGAGCTCAGCTGATATATTATCGCTGCCTGGGGCTTTGTTGGGTTTTAATGATTTAATCGCCTCAGCAATTTCTGATAGGTCCGGGCACAAAGTCGAGATGTCATTTCTTGCGAAGTGGGAAGTACATAGACAGGATGGCTGATCACTTGTTGCGGAGCTGTCTAGTATTTCGGTATAATAGTTTGTCCATATTTCCAACTGTTCTAGTTTACACATTGTAACGCTTCCATCCGGTCTCTTTAGTGGTTTGCTGGCGAATGATGTCTTTGTATTTTAAAATAGGTACTTGGGTATTCCGGGTTTTTTAAAAGAATACATTTTCCAATAAGTAACTTTAAAAAGACTAACAGCCTTATGTATAACAAAAAGCTTCATGCTATTTAACATAAGTGGCAAATTTTGACATGTCCTCCAGACAATGACAAAAAAATCTCATAAAATTTAATTTTACCACATTATTAAATCCTAGCGTGATTTTTAATTTAAAATTGTATGGCAAAACTCATTGAGATCATATTCAATTTTGTCACTTATACTAACTGGCATGAAGTTTTTTTTGTTATACATGAGGCTGTAACATTACAAAAGAGTACTTTATAAAAAAGTACATTTTAAAAACGTACCTGCAAAAAAGCGCCTTTTTAAAAAGGTGCATTTTAAAAAAGTACGTTTGAAGTAACTTCCTTTTAAAAATTACTTTTTAAAAGGTTTGTTTTATAAAAGTACCTTTTCGATAGATTTTGAAAATTTTAATTCAATATTACTTAAAAAAAAATGAATTTGCAAAAAATAAGGGGGCCAATTACGGCATTTGATATGCCGTAATTTGTCCTCAGGTTAAAAAAAAAAAGTTCCTTTTAAAAAGTGCCTTTTCAGAAAAGTACATTTTCAAATATGTATGTACCTTTAAAAACACTAAAGTTTCACAAGAGTACTCTATTAAAAAGTACCTCTGAAAAATATAGAGACAAAAAAATACCATCTTAAAAAAGAAGCAAAAAATTTCAAAAAAGGTAATCGAATTTGGAATTAAGCATTTTTGGTGGATTACCAACTTAATGATTTTAGCAAGGCGTGAGAATAAAATAATCGATTCTTGAGAAGTACTTACTTTTTTCATTTTTATTTTATTTGTTACGTAATCTATTTAATCTAAAAAAAAAAATCATTCTCCTCATTTAGCAACTTGTACATAATTTTTTTAAATTTTAGGCAATGTAATTTGTAAGCGAGTAATGAAATTTGGCAATCAGAAAAGTAAGTCATTATATGGCAAGTAGTTCTAATGGTAATGTGTAATTTTTTGCTGGAAAACTTAATGTGCTAAATAACAATGCCATAAAATTATATTATAGGATGATATCAAATTCTCTGCATATATTTCAAAACCATTTACCATTATTTTCTTCTAGCGGCGTACGATTGTGGCCGGTTGCGGTTGTAAGCCGGCTTACAGCCGATCGGCTCTGTTCTCTGGCTTGTGCTTATGTGCAAAAACAAATTGAGCAATCGTTCTCATTGTTTTTGTTTTTATTTCAATCACTTCAAACAACGAATCAAAACAAAATCAAACGATTTGTTTCTTTTATTTTCGCATTCTGCTTTTGAGTACAAGGAAATCAAAATAAAAATTAATTTATAACTGTAATAATGTCAATTATTTGTGTTATAGAAAATCGCGTCCTAACTCCTGTATCGCCCAATAAATAGCAAAGCTACAAAAGTGCATTTTAAAAAAGTACATGAAAAGAATTTACTCTTGAAACTTACATTTTAAAAAGCTTGTTTCAAAAAAATATGTATTAAAAACTTTTTCTTTTAAACTGAACCTTTCTTTATTAAAAATCATTTACAAAAAAGTACCTTCTAAACAAGTACGTTTCGAAAAAAGTACATTTTGAAACAGGTGCCCATAAAAAACTACGATTTTTAAATAGTACTTTATAAAAAAGTACATTTAAAAAGTGTTTTTTTTAAAGTACCTGTTAACGAAGTACATTTCGTTACCTTAACATAGAAAGGCCCTAAATAATCGTAATAATTTTTTTTAAATTTAAATTTTTGAATTTTTGCATTAGATTAGATTAGGGCTGCCAGAAGCATGAGAACGTCTACCAGGACACTCATACAAACCATAAACGAACGTACAACAGAACCTTACATATACATATGTACATATCGCTGGTCTCAAGTAGAAAGGCCCTAACTCAAATAATTGTAACTTTATAGGAGTAGGTGAAAACATAATAATGCACACTACAACTGAATATAGAACTGGTTTGTTCAACTGCTTGTAAAACGTTAATATATACACTATTGCAATAAATTAATGCGACGAGATGTATTTGGGTGAAATATATTGGAATCAGTGAAAACCACAATTTCGTAAAAAATGCGAGTTAGGGCCTTTCTACTTGAGACCATCGATATACTCCAAGAACTAATTGTTTAAAAATTAACTCAACCATATATTGCAGAATTAAGTCCAACAATTACTATAGATACCAAACAATAAAAAAAATAAGAAATTCATTTAAATTCATTCACTTGGGCCCTTATTATGAGTTGCATTCGATTTTCGATCTTCGCTGGCTATCGAACATCAAAAATCTAATGTTTAATTCATATTATGAGCATCGAAAATTTCGTTGACTAACGAATTTTCTATCGAACAGAATAGTTGTTGAAAATTTTAAAAATCATTTTTAGTGATATTCATAATAAGGACATTCTTTGTCGAATGCTCGTCATAATACCAAATGAAAATTCGTTCGATCAGTACTTTCGTTTAAAGTCGAAGATGGAAAGTTGCTCATAATAAGGGCCTTAGTTGAAACAAAAATATTTAATCAGAGTGGCTCTCGTTTAAATTTATTGTAGTTGCTAGTAAATTTTCTTGTACAAAAAAAAACAGAACAATTTAAGAGTGAACCAGGACACCAGGACAATTTGTCTAAATCCTGGAAAACCACGACGTATGGCAGCCTTAGATTAGATACATCTATCAAAATATACAAAAAAAACTCGATTTAAAAAAATAATGAGTTAGGGTCTTTCTAAATCGAGATAACGGAATGTAGTATATGTATTAGGACGTTTCACGAAAAAAATTTTGCAACTCTTGAAGCGGAATGTTAAAGCTTGTGATCTAAAAGAATTTCGAAAATTTTTTGGGATTTTTTGAAGATGGGGTCGCTGAAATAGATTTTATCAAAAAAATGAGGTTATGGAGAAAAAATTTTTATATTATTTTTTCCTGGTGCTTTTTGTTCATACAACTAAACAATTCTCTTCTTAATGATCCAATCCCACGACAAAAAAATTATTCGTGTGAAAAATTATTATATTAAGGACCACTTTGATAGTCTTAAAAGTGAAAAATTATTTTTCCTAGATTTCAAACCTCGATAACTTGAAAAGTTTTCAACATTTTTTCAAGATGTAAAATGTGTTAGAAAGATAATTTAGATTCCTTTATTTTTGTATATATAAGTTTTTATCTTACTTGTGAAAAAATGTTGAAAAAAATAAAAAGTAGACAAAAAAAAAATAATTTTTTATTTTTAAATTCACACTATTTGAATTTTAAAATATTTGAAGTAGCCCCTTTTTAAAATGTAGCAAAATATACAAAAATAAAAATATTTTAGACTATTTTAATTTTGCGATACTTGAAGTCGGACTTCTTTAAAAGTAGGTAATTGGCAAAAATATTAAAGATTTCATTTATAATTGGTATACTGTATAAAGAAAATAATCAAAGCATGGCTAAGTAAAATATATATAAAACTGTTTTCTAAGTTTAAGCAACAATTTTCCTCTACAAATGTCTACAGATGTTAAAAAAAACAGTACCGCAAACAGTTTGGCTGCTTGGTAAAAGTACTGAAAAAATTCCGGATGATGAGTTACCTTCAAAAAATATAGTGCTTAGAAGGCTATTGACTTTGGATAAAAAAAACACTTCAAATGAGAGCTGCATCAGTAGCAGATGAAATAATACAAATTTGGGGAAAAGCATGCCTTCCATCTATTCAAAAACAGAATATAATTATTAAAATTAAAAAAATTGCATTCAGAGTGGGTTCATCTGAAAAAAAGAACAAAAATTAGAGATATCAAAGTGAGATTAAAAAAAGGCATAATTTCATTGATTTTGTTTATTTAATATCTTTTGATTTTGTATGGGAATAAAAATATATTGATGAATTGAATTTTTGATATTTTTATTAAAGCAATGTATCTTAGATGTTTTTTTTTTACTTAACCAAGAACGAAACATAATGAAATTCTGTTAATTTTCATAAAATTTGATAAATAAATAAATTTTCTCAAACTTTAATTTTTTTCTTATATTTTTCCAACAAGTCCAAAAGTAATTTAAAGACCTTTCTAACGCATTTTACATCTTGAAAAAATGTTGAAAACTTTTCAAGTTATCGAGGTTTGAAATCTAGGAAAAATAATTTTTCACTTTTAAGACTATCAAAGTGGTCCTTAATATAATAATTTTTCACACCAATAATTTTTTTGTCGTGGGATTGGATCATTAAGAAGAGAATTGTTTAGTTGTATGAACAAAAAGCACCGGAAAAAAATAATATAAAAATTTTTTCTCCATAACCTCATTTTTTTGATAAAATCTATTTCAGCGACCCCATCTTCAAAAAATCCCAAAAAATTTTCGAAATTCTTTTAGATCACAAGCTTTAATATTCCGCTTCAAGTGCTGCAAAAATCGCAAAAAACGCCTTTGGTGAAACGCACTAGTATGTATGTGCATTTAAAAGAAAATGAGAGTGTTAAAAAGTATCAGTTAAAAACCTGCCTTCTAAAAAAGTACCTTTTAGAAAAGTATGTGACTTCAATAAAGTACCAATTAATATACTACATATTAGAGCTGCAAAACTATCGATAGTCGCTCCACTCGATAGTTTCGATAGTTTTATGTAAAACTATCGATACTATCGATAGTATCGAATAGTTTTATAAAAGTTGCCACATAAACTACATTTGACTCGAAAAAAATCCAGAGTCCTCAACATTTTCATTAGTATATAAAAATATATCAAGCCTTTTTTTTCGATTTTATCGTAAGCGGGACATATTATCGAAAATATACTTTTTTATTGAACTTAAAATTTTATGGGCCTACCCTACCCATGGTTTAGAATTATCAAAATGTGAAAATTGTTGATAACTTTTAAGACACTAACTGTATAGTTTTATCGTAAGAGACGATTGGCGGCCGTCTCGATATCAGTACCACCAAAATTTATCTTTGTGTCGACGATGTTGAATTTATTTATTATGATACTTGTGACTACTATTTGTTGAATAACACTTGGATTTATAAATAAATTCATATACATACAATGTATGTATTTAAGTACTTATGTATACAGAAGCAGGGATGCGATGTCATATTTACAAATTGTACTAACTTTCAAAAATAAATTTAATTTTTTCAGTACGATTGTACCTAATTCTTTATTTATATTTTTTTAATACTTGTACTTTTTAATTAACTAAAAATCAATTAACAAAACGCCATAAGGTGCACAAAGAATATTAGTTGCTGGGATCTGAATATAAAAGTAACATTTACGATATACTACGTTTATAACCTTTTTTTATTCGATTGTTCACAGTCGATGCAAATAGTCGGCTTCTCTCCTTGGTAGGAAAATAAAATTTCCACATTTGCAGATGAATTTGGAATAAATAACATTATTCCAGCAATTCTTTAAGTACCGGAAAACATCGTTTGATTTACTTAATTTTCTAATAGCTTCGAGCTAAAGATTAACCCCCTTGTGCAAAAAAATAAGTGAACGTTAAAACCGGTTTTTCTATGGAAATTTTTTTAATGTACACTTCAAGCACGCATTATTTTTTGCATAAGGGGGTTAATATATTTTAATGCTATTTTTGGCATGTAATGTAATATAAAGAGATTCCAGTAGTGCTAAATGGGTCATTGCGGTGCTACGGTACTTTTGGCATTCAAATAGCGCTAAAATTATACAATTGTACCAACTTTTCCATCGCTGTAAAAAAGCTTAAATCAACTACGGATAATTTGCTTCAAAGCTGCCGGCTACTGTTTACTGACTTCGATTATTTTTACTCTTTTAATTACTTGTTTTTTTTGCCGATAGTATCGATAGTGGAAAAAACTATCGATATTTCATTTACAACAAAACTATCGATACTATCGATAGTTTTGCAGCTCTAGTACATATCGTCACCTAAAATCCAAAAGGCCGTAAGTAAACTTTTTACTATTTTACAGGAGAAACATAAAACTTCATAAATTGAATACTATGTATTTATGTATATGTTAGGTGCCAAATTGAATAATGAATAAAATCGGTATTTTTGAACATATGTGAGTAAAATTTTAGGAAAATATGTATTTTGGTTAATCACATCATAATCAATCAAAAAGTCTATTTTGAATTTTTTGGCTGTTACGGCCTTTTGGATTTTAGGTGATGATATGTAAGTATTTTTTCAGCAATAAAAAATAGAAATAGTTTTTGTGAATTTTTAACTGGGGTTGTAAGGCGCTATTTACTCAAAAATGCCATCGTAAATGCATAAAAAAACTAGACTGTTAAAAATTCTTAAGCTTTATTGTGAGTTAAAAATTACGCTATTCCTTTTTCAGTTTTGAGACAAAGGCTTAGTGGGACCAGTGATGCCAACTTGGTGCTTTTGGCACTATTTTTAGTGCTTTTTGAAGACTTAAAACGCCAAATTTTTAGCGTTAGTGCCAAACTAAGAAAAAGCACTAAGTAGTGCTTTTAAGAAATTTGTGTATTTCTTAAAATTACTTTAATAAAAACTTGGTGTATTTATTTGTTTAGTGTAAGGCATACCTTTTTCGTCTGATATAGTTCATTAAAAATGTTGATAATATTGCCGAAATAGGGAATAGCTTAGAAAACATTATTAAACTTCACTCTTTTTTACGTTAGTGCTTTTTACGCTTTTTAGATTTCAAAATTACGCTTTTTAGCGCTTTTTTAAAATTCTGATGTGCATTTAGAGCTAAAAAAGTTGGCATCACTGAGTGGGACACATACAAGTCCACTTCATATTTTATTATACTTTAATGAGTATTTCTAGCCTCAATTTGTGTTATTAAGATTCCATAAAAAAAATTATTTGTGCCACTTAATGTGGCATACGAGTGAGTACTCGTATTTGTTAAGTTTAGTTTTATTTTTTTTACAGAACTACATATATAAATGAATTATTTTTCTCTTTAATACGCAGTAATAAATCATTTGAAGCGATACAAATAATTTTTTTATTATTATTTTTGTTTGCTGTTTTATTCTCTTTTGTAACTTTCATGATTGATTGACGTTTCAATTTGTTTTTCCTACTTCCATGGCTCTTCTTAGTTGCTGGTTGTTTTGTGTAATACTGATGATGATGAAGTCAATTGAATAAACAATTAAAAATTTTTGAGGAAAAAAAACTGTACGTGCCACAAACTAGTATCTGCAATAAAAGCACATCTTTCAACACGCAACTAGTGAATCGTAGTAGTACTCGTAAAAGTCAATGGCTTTTATAACATTTGTTAAAGAGAATGTAGAAAGATTGATTTCCTCAGGCCGTTCGTTCGGTCTTAAATATTGAAAATTCAAAAACTTATATTTCATATAGGTAATATTTGAAGTTAAATTTTATGAATATGAAACACCAGCAGCAGTTATTGCTGAGATGCTGGCGCGATAATTACTATAATGAACGAACCAGGGAAATTGGGTGGGAATGAAGAGAGTGATGGGGATGGGGAGTGATGCTGATAGTGACGACTTGTATGTATTTGATTTGTATCTGTTGCTGCTGTTTTGTGCCCGTCGCCATCGCCTAAAAAAAGCATTTTTAAGGAAAAAGTTCAATTTGAAAATTGCTGCTTTAAGATTTTCTTTCTTCTCTTTGTTCGTTCAATCCATTCAATTGATTTTTTATTGCTGGATCATGATCATGATGACCATCAATTTTCAATTCAACTGATGAACCCTTATTAAACTTTCTAAAAAGTAAGAGCAGCAATACTCGTAACAACAACAACAACTAAAATAATATCAAGAAAAGTAATTTTAACTTGACTATTTATTTAATTTTTTGTTTTTTGGTCTTCAAAGAAACTTTTTTTTAATGATACCACAGCCAATTCACAATTGAATAGTAATTAAGTTTTCCATTAAGTTTTATTTTTAAATTAGTTTTTAAAGAGAAGGAAATGTTTTGGAAACTTCCATCTCTGCTATGAACACATGTTAAATTTTGTTTCGATCTGGCAGCTCCTTCATATAGAAACAGGTGTTCACAAAAGACGCACCCGCGATTTTTTTACAATGGAAAAATTAGAAATGCTTGGTGTCATTAAATATTTACATAAAAAAGGTTTATCGGGACAAGAAATTCATAATGATATGGTGAATGTGTTAGGTGAAAGTGCTCCTTCATATGCAACAGTAAAAAATTGGGTTGCTGAATTTAAACGTGGTCGTACAAGCATTGAAGATGAACCACGTAGTGGACGTCCAAAAACAGCAACAACAACAGAAATTGTAGCCAAAGTGCATGATATGGTATTAAATGATCGACGAATAAAAGTGCGTGAAATAGCTAATATCATGGGCATCTCAAATGATCGAGTCCATTTAATTTTGCATGAAAAACTACAGATGAAAAAGCTTTCTGCAAGATGGGTGCCGCATTTGTTAACAGTCGACCAAAAACGCATAAGAATGAACATTTCTCAAGCTTGTTTGGATCGTTTTAAGCGAAATAAAATGGATTTTAAGCGTCGTTTCATAACTGTTGATAAGACATGGATCCACCAGAGACAAAAGAACAATCCAAACAATGGACTGAAGCTGGAGGAAGTGCCCCAAAGAAGGCAAAAACAATTCAATCGGTTGGTAAGGTTATGGCAACGGTTTTTTGGGACTTCAAAGGTATTTTATTGATTGACTATCTGCAAAAGGGTAAAACAATAAATTCAGAGTACTATTGCAACCTTTTGGATGAATTAAATGTACAAATTCGAGAAAAACGTCCTGGCTTACAACACAAAAAAATTATTTTTCATCAAGACAACGCACCAGCGCACAAGAGTGTTTCAACAATGGCTAAAATCAACGAATTAAAGTACGAGCTGCTTGACCACCCACCTTATTCTCCTGATTTAGCTCCCAGTGACTTTTACCTGTTCCCAAATCTAAAAAGATTCCTTGCTGGCAAGCGTTTTACCTCAAATGAAGATGCAATTACAGTTGTAAACCACTATTTTGAAGACCTTGAGGAAAACTATTTTAATCAAGGGATAGAATTGCTAGAAAAGCTATGGACTAAGTGCATTGAAGTTTCAGGAGATTATATTGAAAAATAAAAATATTTTTGAAAAACTAACTATTCTCTTTCATTGATAGGCTAAGAAGTTTCCGAACCGCCTTCGTATAATTATAATTATTTTACTATATTAAAAATAATGAAATAAAAAATTAATTTATTTTCTAAAATAATTTTGAAATAATAAAATTTTTTAGTAACTTCTTAAATTAACTTCTTAACCGTGTAGAGACTTGGGCATTGTGATATGTTTCAATATCTGGAAATTTATTTCGTTTTTTCTTAAAAACAACACGTAAAAATTTTAGAAATTAATTACATCACAATAATATGAAATGTCCAAAATTATATGGCCGAATTGAAATATTTTTTGAGTTGTCCTCACTTGTAATAGTTAACAGATATTAAAAATGACATTTTATTTCTTTTCTTTTTAGGTGAGTTCTAAATAACAAGTGGACAGTTAATTACTTATGAAATTCCGTAAGTTTATTTAAAGTTTAAATTTTAAATAAAGGGTCCGCTATCTAACGTTTTTTTTCAACTAGTGCTTATTTCGTGAATGGTAACACTTAGCTCATGTCTGATTTGACAGATAATTAGTTTTATCCTTCCGCTGAACGAGCCAACTGACCATCCAATGCGTTTTCGCTTCGCTAAGTGGGCCTGCGATCGACTTACAGAAGATGCCGATTTTGCTAAAAAAAATCATCTTTTCAGATGAAGCTCATTTTGATCTTGGCGGGTATGTAAACAAGCAAAATTGTCGCATTTGGGGCACCGAAAACCCGCACGCATACATTGAAAAGCCGACGCACCCAAAACGAGTCACTGTTTGGTGCAGATTTTGGTCCAGAGGCATAATTGGGCCATTGAGCAAGGAGTGGCCGTTACAGTCAATGGCGATCGGTATCGGGCCATGTTGAACGAATTTTTGTTCACAACAATTGAAGAGGAGGATATTGGCAACATTTGGTTTCAACAGGACGGCGCTACGTGCCACACAGCCGAAGCTTCAGTAGTTTTTTTTATAGCATTTAAAAAAAAAAGTTATCTGGCGGACCCTTTGCTATTTTAACTCTGTCATTTGTCATACGAGTGCGGATCAATAATTGCGTGACTTTTTGAATGAATTACAGTTTTATTTTTCAAAACATACATTTATTTTTCAACATAATCTCCTTTTAACTCAATACACTTAGTCCAACGTTTCTCCAGTTTTTGTATCCCTTCCAAAAAATAGGATGTTTCGAGGTCCTTAAAATAGGTAATAATTTCATCGTTGGAGCTAAATCTCTTTCCACCGAGCCATTTCTTTAGGTTTGGAAATAGGAAGTAGTCACTAAGAGCTAAGTCCGGATAATATCGCGGATGGGGTACCAATTCGTACCCCAATTCGTAGAGTTCGTAGAGTTTTGCCATTGAGACTGCACACGATGTGGATTATCCCTCGTGCATCCCAAAAAACTTTTGCCATCACCTTATTGGCCGACAAACTCACCTTGGCCTTCTTCGGAGCAGGCTTAGACTGCTGCTTGGTCTCCGGTTTCATCCACAGATACAGAACGCCGCAAAAACTCATTCGGTTCGCGGTTAAACAACTTCAAAAGATACTTTGAAGTTGTCACACGTTTACGTTTATGGTCAATTGAGGGCAGACAACTTTCTTAAGCCCAGCTGATCATTCAAAATCGAAATCACGCTGCCATATGAAATGCATATGGCATCAACCATCTCACGAACTTTTACTCTTCGATCAGCCAACACCTATACTGACCTCAATTGGCCGTCCGGAACATCCAGCGTCATTTGTACTTGTGCGACCACAACGAAAGTCAGTAAAGCCCATATGATACTTTATTTTTCTTTCATTTATCAAGTTTTAGAGAAAAGTGCAAACATATTGTGATAGGAAAATTCAACAGGTGCAAAGGTTTCAGCTATATTAAGAAAAATGAAATAATGTGAACAACTTGACTACAGTTATCGATAACAAATTAAGATCTGACAAAAAAATTTAAAATTTTTCAACTTAAAATTGACATTTCAAGCTCGAAACATAAAAGTGTTCGTTAATTAGCGGTTTATGGTCAAACATAGCGATGTTTAGTTTGTTTTGTCTTAATACTAGAGGTTTCTAATTACGAAAATGTTACAACCTTTAAACATTTTTTCCGATTTATATAGTTTGTTCTTTCTTACATTTGTTGTTTCTTTTCATCAATTCAATGTCACATCAATAAAGAAAAAATGAAGTGTCATAAGGGCTTAAACCACTTTTTTACCATTGAATTCGATGATGCAGGGTTCCCATAGTATTTATCGAGCTTTCCTTGGTTAGATTGGCGGTTTTTCTTTCACAAAAAATAATGTTTAATGAGCACACGAAGTTCACTTTATTCCATTTTCTTCTCAAAAGGCGAGGTAGTCTGTTATCAACAGCTGCCAAACACAAACTAAATGACACAGCTTGTTAAAATTTAGACAGGAGCCAACTGACAGTTGCCCCTTGACAGGAGCAATGTTGTCATTTCAATCAAGAGGCTGGAAATCCCAGAAGGCACTGAGTTAACGATCCACCATCGTAATATACAGCCGAATTCTAAATATTTCCCGGAAAATAATTCCTATTTTCCGAGAATAAAATCCTCCTATTCTAGGCAGATGCCCAGAGATAAAAAGTGAAAGAATTTCGAATTTTCGAGTTTTTTTTTCCAGTTTTTTTTTCTACAAGGAAACAAGGAAAAGGCAAAACCTCCTGAAAATGGTGCAAAGATACCCTTATCGGGAATAAGAGACGAACAGTTATGTTGGCGTAAAATAGTTCCCATGAAAATGAAAATTAGAGAATAGCACACTGACGCACAACGCAAAAATTGATAATTAAAATTTTAGGGGAAGGGAACACTTTTCACGTTATAAGGGTGGTATTCTCACTTTGAAATCAAAAATAATATATTTATCGCTCAACCAAAATGAGAGATAACAGCTTAAAACCCAGCTACATATGTCAATAATAAGAATCTAAAAACTCAAGTGCAAATATCTTTAAAAAAAGTAATTTGAGCAGATTTTTATTTGTTGCTTGCAAATAAACCCAGATTAATACCCTAATTTAGTAAGAAGATTTAGGACGTTTTTGTTTGAAAATACTTTGAGTTCTTGTTTTTGAATTCCTCAAATTATTTTCTTCAAAAATGATTGTTGTCTTTGATAATGAAAAATAAAAATATTATTACCATGTTTTTAAAATATAAAAATTAAATGAAAGTATTATACAATATTTTGAAAAATATATGAAAAAATATGTGTTGGATATAATGTTTGGAATAAAATCATAAAGCAAATACACGCACCTTCTAGCAGAGACTATTACTAATAATTGTTTTAAAGAATCACAACTGCGGCTTTTTTCCGTCCACAGATAAGACGGCACAATCGTCGAACAGATTTAGGGCATAAATATATAAACAAGTAAGAGTGCTATATTCGGCTGGATCGAATCTTGTATAAGGGTGTTTTTTATAGAGGTGTAAAATTTTAAGTTGGCAACACTTTTTTAACTGGCGGCCATTTTGTCAACTGTCAAGTGTTGTAGTTTGGTTTGGCATTTCAACATGAATAGACTGACGCCTGAACAACGCTTCCGAATTGTGCAAATTTATTTTGAAAATCATGGTTCTGTTCGAAATACGGTTTCCGCACTACGTCCATTTTACGGTCAACATAATGGTCCATTAGAGCAATTAATTCGATTAATTCGCACCACTTTTACTCTAAACGATAATAAGCATCCACAGAGACGTCAGACAGTGCGTACAGAAGAAGTCATTGCTGCTGTAGAGCGTAAAGGAAGACTCGCACCAGTCTATCCGCTATCGTGCACAGGAATTGGATATGAAAGATTTTGCGAAAAGATCTTGTTTTGCGTGCTTACAAAATCCAACTCGTTCAACAATTGAAGCCATACGATCACCTAGCGAATCGTAGATGCGATGAATGGGTCCAATACAATATCGCCGTTGATCCCGATTTTTATAAATTGGCCTCCAAAATCGCCCCTACACTATTTTCTGTGGGGACATGTGAAGTCGCTGGGCTACGACGATAAGCCCGAAGCGATTGAGCACTTGGAGGACAACATTCGCCGCGTTGTTGCTAACATAAGGCAACAAATGTTGGAAAAAGTCATAGTTGAACTTCCAGATTAGACTACTTCCGACCCGAATAAAATAAATTTCATGTAAATTTAAAAAAAAATCATCTTTGTTTTATTTCATTTCAAAGTTATATACCTCTATAAAAAAACACCCTTTACTACGACCACACGCACAAATAAAATCTCAATACATACTCGTATATGGAACACAATAACTGGGGGCAAATTACGGCATTCGATACGGTTCGAAATTTTAAAATGTTTTCATATAAACTCTATTGAAATATTTTTTATTTCAATTCCCAAAATTATTTGAGAAACGTGAACACTTGGATCACATTTAGGACCCTCCAGGGTACCACACCTATATGGTGTAGTACGTGTGCTCTTCCATATTTTATCCAAATGACCACTGATCTCAAGAATGTCACCAAAAAAAAAAAATATTTTTCAAAATCGATTTTTTCAATTCCCAAAATTATTTGAGAAACGTGAATACTTGGATCGCATTTAGGTCCCTCCAGAGTACCACACCTATATGATGTAGTACGTGTGCTCTTCCATATTTTACCAAAATGACCACTTCTGTAAGAAAAATTTACTGAAAAGGCATATTTTTCAAAATCGATTATTTCAATTCCCAAAATTATTTGAGAAACGTAACCGATTGGAACATATTTAGGAACCTTCAGAGTACCACATCTATATAGAGTAGTACGTGTGCTCTTTTCAAGAAATTTCACTAAAAAAGCATTTTTTTCAAAATCGATTATTGCAATTCCCAAAATTATTTGAGAAACATAAACACATGGGTCACATTTAGGACCCTTCAGAGTACCACACCTATGTATATGGTGTAGTACGTTTGCTCTTCCATATTTTATCCAAAGAAGCACTTATCTTCTCAAGGAAATAGTGCTTTCTTAAATCTAATTTATTGGCTCTACCAGACATATTTTCACCATAATACTTTTATAATTTCATAAACTACATTTTGGAGCAATTTTTCAATAAAAAAGGATTTGGAATAATAATCCATTTAGCGACTACTGTTAAATAGCTAACAGTGCTCTGTTATATGCTTAACATGCTATGTAAGCAATGTTGGTTCCTGTCTCTGCTAGTTAAATTCGAATTTAGCTTCACACACATAACCCATTGGTCGTTCGATTACGATTAAAATTTTTTCCCTTTTTCAAGCAAAGAATTTATGCCAAATTTGCATACACGGGCGAATTCAACTCATAAAAAATTTAAATTAAAATTTTTAACATAAAATATTTAGTATACATATTTGGCCTAAACATGTTTATATGCCTGCATTTCATTGACGCTTTAAAAAATCATCAGTAGACTTCAACCATACTTTTGAAAAGTTTCAAACCTGTTAGGCTCTAGAGCTGTGTCGTTCATGAACGAACGGTTACAATTGAACGAATCAGTAAAATGAATGAAGTCAGCCGGTAACTTTACTGAGCTGTTATGGCTCAGCAATACTGAAAAAAGTACTATTGAACGAAATGAACGAACGAACACACTTGTGTTTTTGTTTAATTTTTTTGCTTTTTCTTTATTCATGTGAGATTTTTTTGTCACATTTTGGTTTTCATTTGCCTTTTTGTCTGCTTTTAGTAACATTTGCTAAACAATTCATAACAAACTCACTGTATTTGTCCCTTTTTATTTGACGAATCAACTGTTTGTTTGTTTGTTTTTATTTCGTTCTATTTCTTGAAAAGAGCGGATGAACGAAATGAACGAACTCGTTCTTTTTTAGAAAATGAACGAAAATGAGCGGTCACTTGAATGAACGATTTGGCACAGCTCTATTAGGCTCAGAAACTTATACAAAAGAAAAGAAACAATTTATATTCGATGTCCATCTATCTAATTTTTCTACACCTATATACAATAAAAGTACTATAAGGCAAAACGATAAATAAAACCAAATTAAGCACTTCGTCGCCTCAGAATAGGTTTAGCCCATATGCCACAAAGTTGGAGTGGAGAAAAACGACAAAGAAGGTTTACATAAAGTTTTCTCAAAATATAGCCGATACATTTCTTATAAATTTAAATTTTTGTTAACTTTCATCAATGAAGTTAGAAGTTAATATACTTTTAATATTGCAGAAGTAAAAATACGTTTTGTGCCACATACACCACTTTTCTTAATTTATTTTCAAAAAGTAGCTTTTTGTGCTCCATACGTATAGTTGACTGCTGTGTCACAGCTGTGAATTGAGAATTTTGTTGTTTTGTTTATTTTGCTGTCCAGAGATATAAGTCGATCGTTTGACGCCGGCCAAGAATCCGCCGTCGTAATATTTTTAACTATCGATTCGTTTACACACTTACGCAAGAAAAACAAGCAATTGAAGTGTATTTAATATAAAGAATGAAATTTAATGATTTTTGTTGTACTCAAATAAGTTTATACATATTGAAACATTTAATCGGCGGCAGCGCCTAGGTGATGATGTTTTTGCTTAACAGTCGCCGATGTCTTTTTTTTTATTATTTATTTAATTTTTACATTTTTGTATGAAGAATTTGTACAGCAAAGCATTACTTATTGAACCTAAAAATAGTAGATATGGAGCAAAATGAATGCTTAATATCTCAGAAACCATAATAAATTTCGTGAAACGCGATTTTGATTTAGAAAGAGGATATTCAAAATATATATATTTCATACATAATTAATTTTTTAAGAATGGTCGGTAGAGCAAAACTATTCTGGTTCGACGACTTATCTAATTTATTATTTTATATTATTACATGCTCTCAATTTGATTTCAAAAACGCCGTAATCGTGCCTGTCACGACTTTCGAACGTTTTCAATTAGAATGAAAATTTCCGAATCGCAAAAAAAGATTTGGTATCTGCATACTTCCGTATATTTTTGCAAAATTGGTTGCTAATGTGGGCATGTTTCTCATGTCCCCTTTTCTATGTATTAAAACCAAATATATATTGGTTTAAATTTCCGAATTAGGTAGATGAGATATCAAGCCTAATTTTAAAAAAGATTTCTTTTAAATTAAATTAATTTTAATGTGGAAAAAAAGGCGATTCTATTTACTTTGACATTGCTTGATGCCGTCGAAAGTAAACCGAAAAAATTATTCGGAAGTGAATGTCAGGACACCAAAATATGCGGAAAAGATTTACTTTCACACGGATTTGAAAGTCATGACAGACACGAATATCTCAAAATTTTCATTGATTGATACAAATATTATTACAAAAACATAGAAATATTAAAAAAAAGTGTATAGTTATGTTGGTGTCCGCACCTGTAGTGCTATTCAGTAACTTTTAACGATCCGACAATCGTAATTTTTGTCTATACTTTTTGTCGCTTGCAATAACGATTATGTGATTCAGAAACTTTTTTAAACAATAGTACTCAGCTGATATTTTCTGTTGATTTTTGTCGATCAAATTAACTGCACATAAATTATTGTCGCTTAAATAACGACACAGCTGACATTAACCTACAACGAATATCGTTAAAAATGTTACTGAATAGAAAATTCGATACATTTTCGTTATAATTATTTTAACGATGCGATTATCGTTAAAAAAAGGTTAGTGAATCGCACTACTGATGATATTATGTATATCATGATGAATGAACAACTTCGTATAAAAAGCGGTATAAAAAACACTGTTTGTTGTTGCTGTTGTTTTTATTAATCCATGCATTTTTTATAATATCTGGATATAATTAAAAGGGCTGTAGTTTCAGCCCTTCTACTGAATAGAAAACAGTATGTAAAATTTTAAAATCAAAATACATTTACCCATACAGTTACAACATAAAAATCTACTTCACGAATTTCAAAATATTCATTTTTGTTCTCATACATTTGTACATCTCATTATATTCAATGAATTAATTGAAATTGTACGATGTTTCGAAAAATTATGTACATAGTTAAATTAAAAAATTCACAAAAAAAAATTGCCAGCAGCCATATTCGTCTATACAAAGTATTTTGAAGGTCTCAATTATGTTTCTTCTTAGTATTTTGTTTATCTCAAAAAGTATCGCAAGACAATGCGAATGCGAAGTTTAACGATGGATGAATGGCACACATTTATTTGTATTCAGAAAAAAATATCAATATATTATATATACTACTCGACTCGCATGTACCCATTCGTACAGTTGAAGAAGATAAAAATAATATTAATTTAAATTAAGAAATGGTCAGTTTAGTTCAACTGCCAGCCAGTCAGTCAATCTGTCTGGATGGCGTCATCGCGAACAACACCCGCAACAACAAATAAAAAAAATAGACGCTTTGCTACTCACACTTTAAGAGCAGCACTAGAATCATCATTATAATGGCGAGTATACACGATACTGCAAATCGTACGATAAATGGTACAAGTATGAAATTAGTAACGTGTATCATGCTGTCGTACTAATGAAGTATACTTTGTAGTATGAAAATCAAAAATTTTTAATTTTTGTGGGCGGAGTTTCGATAAGTACGATAATAAGTATTGTGTATCATGCTGCTGTGCAGCAAAATTAGTTTTATGAGGAAATGATTTAGAAAACGCAGTGTTTCTGCGACTCAATTTTAAAGTTAGCTTAATGTAGCAGATATTTTATTTAAAAAAATGTGATAAAACATTATTATAACCATTCTCTAGAAAATGTCCCTTTTCTTGTTGCATTATTTTTTTTTATTATTTTCAACTGCAGTTCATTTGTTGTTAATAAATCCTCCACATTGTGCATTTATCCGCGTATGTATTGCCTTTAAAGGTAGAATTAGTAAAACCGTATCGTGATGTTGCGTGTCAGCTGACAAAAACCGTACGATATACAATGCATGTTACTAGTTATAAAATATGTGGTGGTAGCACTGCTGACGTAGGAATCTGCAGAAAACAGATTTTTCTGTAGCGAATGTCAAAAACGCCGCATTTAATGCCAGACAAAAAAAATGTGCTGAGCAAACTGTTACATTTTCTATAACTTGTGCACAAAGTTGAACGATACGGCAAGCTGTAAAGTAGAATGATACGATTTTACTAATTCTACCTTAAAATTCTTCTTTCAAATGAATTAGTACGAATCGTAGTAACTTGTATCTGAAAAACCGTACTACAACTCACACTACGTTAAGTACGAAATTAAGTATCGTGTATACCCTGCATAACGCATTTATGTATGTATGAAAGTGTGTGCGTGTATACTGGCTGCTGCCTGATCCAAATTTGGCAAAACCGCCAAGCAGACAGTCCGATAAATTAAATGCGTCTTATAGTGATGCTACATTTTGTTGACTCTAATCGGTTATTTTTATTCGTATTAATTTTAAAGTATTCCATTTTTAATAAATATTAGGGCTTTTGTAAATATTAGCTATTTTAATATATTTTCTGTATTTTCATTTCTGTAATTGTGTGTAATTGTGTATTTATTTTTGCCATTTGAAAGCGACTTTATCCCATGTCAACGAGTGACTCTATTTCTATTTTGAGATAACCACTATCATCTCGCTAAATTGATGTTTTGAAAATCTGATATTCTACCAGTGCGGTATTTCTCGGGGCAGGACAGTGCAACGACTGTACCGCATAGAAGACTCTGCAATATCAGATGTTTGCATCATTCAAAAATGGATCAAAAGGTTGAAATAAACTGGAGCAAGATTGGAAAACTCAAAATCGATAAGCTATAAAAAACATGGAAAGTGCTAATCAGTCCATTTGTAAGGACTCTAACCTTTCAATTAGGAAGCCCGGAAAAATTTTTATTGCACCGCATTTTACACAAAAACCTAAAGCTGTATCCCTACAAAATTAAATTAGAGCAGGACTGAAAACTAGAGTTGGGCATAGTTGTTCCTTTTGCGGATTGTTCCTTTTTGTTCCCAACAACAAAAAGAACTAGTTCGTTCTTTTCGGTCAGTTGTTCAGTGAACAACAGAACAGAGATTGTAGTCGTCGAATCCTCTTCAATGTTTTCTTCTTAGTGCTTATTAGTGACCTTATTCGTTGCGTAGTTTTTATAAGTAAATGGTTAAAATTAGTATTGTTGATTGAAAATATTTAAAATGAAGACAGTAATCATTTGAAAGAAAATTTTAATCACTTAATACTGATTCATATTCAACACAACAATTTTTTTTTTTTTTTTAATTTAGTAGAAATATTTCTTGTTCATTAGTATTTTTATTTGCACTTTGTGTTATCATTCGCAAGTAAGTAAAAGGTAAAAATTAATTTTTTTTTTCTAATAATCTTTTTCACAATCTGTTTTTTAATTCAATACTATAAATTATTTCTTTTAATTTTGTAAAACTCGCTTGTATGTTTCACTGTTTGTTTAATTGTTTTGATTATTCTGCAAAAATTTAATAGGCACACTACATTTGCCTCTTGTAAATGAAATGTTTTGCATGTGTATTGGTCAGGAACAGCGAATAAGATAAACAAAACGAAATAAAGACCAAAAACGAACGAAGGAACAAAAACGAACGAAAGAACAAGAAAGACCAAAATAGCAAGAAAGACCAAAAGAACAAGAAAGGCCAAAATAGCAAGAAAGATCAAAAGAACAAAAAGGAACAATTAGATTGAACTAGTTCTCATCGTTCACTTATGGGAATAGTTCAATTGAACTAGTTCGTTCTTTTACAGCACAAGTCTACTGAAAACCCAAACATACATTTATTTTATATTTATATACATTTCGGTTTTATCGAATTTGCGGCACTTGATTTGGTGGACGATAAGTTTAGATTTTTTGCATTTAAATATTAGTTCCCTGTTTGTGAATACACATACATATATCCTGATTTTGTAATTTTTCCCCAAATTAAGTTAGTTAAAGTGGCTGCTTGTTACCTACAAGACATCAAGTAGAATCATGAGATTCCGTTTTTATAGATACCACTCTACTCGTCCGAATCATAGCATATGAAAAAGGTCTGAATCGAATATTAAATCCAGAGATTAGGCGTGCTGGATCCATCCCGTTGTAATTAAGTACCGAATGTGGTCTCCTACACCAACCTGTCATATCTCTAATAGGTCGTCAAGTATGTGTTTTCCTAGAAATTAATAACTCTTAGGGCCATTATTACAACTTAAAATTAGTTAAAAATAAGATTTTATCGGACGTATAAAAATTTTATTATTTGCAAAATTTTACTTAAACCTAAAGTGAGCGATAAATTACAGGCAAAGTTTATCTATCCTACTTGTTAAGTAAATCCAATTTGCAATAATGGAAAGATTTTTATACGTCCGATAAAATCCCACTTTTAACTAACTTTAAGTTGTAATAATGGCCCTTAGTGTGCAATATCGGGCATTCCTAGAGCAGGCGATAAACTGTCTCTTCTGTATCCTTTTCTTGACAGTTGTGACGGAATGTATTGTAGGGAAAACCTAGCCTACTAACATGTCTGCCGAGCGCCCAGTAGAGGAAATAATCGCAAGTTGCTCTTGAAATTTTTACTTACAATTTGTTCAGAGCATTTTTCGTAGAAGCATGGCCACATTTTTCTTGCGACTCTACACGTACTCAACATATTCCATTTAGTTATCTTCTGCTTTCTGGAAGTATTGTTTGCGTATATTTTTTTTAATGATGTCAAACGACAGTGCGACAATGCATTAGAGGCGTCCATAGCGGATAGTATGATCATGAACCCAGATAAGAGTTGTATGAGGCTGGACAGCAAATCCTTACATTTATTAACTAAAATTTCAATACCGTAAGAAGTTCTGACAAAAATGTCGATTTCCCCTCGAGCATTTCTTTCGCAGAGTAAACTAAATACTTCTCTTATGGACAATATTTTTTTAGCCTTAATTGAAGTTTTTATATAGTTTTTCTTAATAATCAAAACACTTTTTATGGAAATGCACTTGCGAAAATGCTTCTTTTTTCATAAATAGTTTCGTTTTGTTATAAGGTTTTCCTAAAGCAATAGAAATTGTTGCGAAATAAAATTACTAAATTTAAACTCTTCTGAAGCGGAAGTTTGTTTAAAATATCCGATGACTGGCAGATCTCTGGCGCAACACGCAATTTAGCAGGATTTTATTTTCTATTTTAAAATACTTGTTTTGAATTTGGCTTTTACTTATGTTAAGCTCTTTTACTACATAGCGGTATTGAAAATCGAAAAATTTTGACAATTCACATTTAGGGTCAATTTCACCAACTCTATTTAAATATGAATTCGTATTTTAATGTCGATTTTCACAAATTTTTGTATGGAAAAATGACTTTTAAATATGAATTGACCAGAGTTGGTTGATTTTTTTAATTTTCCCCGACAACTCTTAGGCAAAACATTATTTTCAACGTCAGTGTGTTTTGTTATATTTAAAGTCAACTAGAAATTCTTTACTTTGTATTTTTTATACGTACATTTGTACATTCATTCTCATTTTCTTTTTCTTCGTTTTTTCTATGTTAAACATGATTTCGAATGCCTTTTGCTTGCGAGTAAAAACACGAACGGTTGCATTCGAATATATGCACGTTATCGAATGCTGTCAGTAGAAATTTCGATATGTGTTATTCGAAACCGAATGCGAAAATCCCAAAAGTAAAAAAACTCGCACATTCGAGTAAAAACTCGCTCGCAATCGAATGCGGGAATTAGGCCCTGACCTACATAAATCAGTATGGCAAGTCGCAAGTAAAGCTGAATTTCCATACCATCGGTTCTATGCATATTAGTGTCCTGCACAAGATATCTTAGAAGAACTTCTAAGACATGAGGGCTTTTTCAAATGTTTTACTACAGCGAAATCTTATAAAACAAACGTTAACAACACTGTTTGCAAGAAATTTATTTCAGTATTGTAGGTATAGGAGTAAAGAAGAAAATACTTCGTGACGGAAGAATTTGTGATGCTTGCTTCTTTCTACGCATGAGCGCGTGTACAAACGTCATGCATGTATGTGTGTATGATCTTTTATTTTTCTGCGCACATGCAAACGCACACACATGCATTAACATTAGTTGTATGCGTTTAATCACATAATAGCTTACCATCTACATCTTACACACACACACTCAAACGTACAATATGCAAAATAACAAGCATACACAAATCAACGCTACTTCTTTTGAGTGTTTGTTACAAACAAGCAGTCTTGGCGACATCGCTTGTTAACACTGATATACACGTACACAAATACATCCATCGTGCTTCGCTTATAGTACGACAGCATTTATTATTGGGTTAGTATAATACATGCGACGTGAATACATTTAAAAAACATGACGTATTTACATTTCAAGACTATTTACGCAGCTCTCTAATGCATATGCGTTGTGTGCATTTCTGTACGTCCTATGCGATTCAAAATTCAAGTTACATGTAATATGTTTTATGCGCCAAGTATTTTTGTTGTATTCAGCTGTAGTGTAAATATTTTATCAAATAAACATAATATTTTGAAAAACAAAATGGAAAGTGAAATCATGACTAAAAGAATTTGTGGAATAAATAGAGTTAATGTACTCAATCAGCCCAATCATGAATATTCTCTCGGAATTCATTTCTCATGGAAAATAATTTTCTCGAGAAAAAATTCCTCCAGTCATAAATTCCTTGGGAACAAAAAAGAGTAACACGTGGCATCACCGCAGTACGAAGCTCGTTGTTTTGCTTGTTTGTTGCTCATTGTTGCCAGGTTAGCATTTTAACTGCTAGATCTGGCATTTTCAGTACTTAAAAAGCATTCACCTTTCAAAATATTCTGCTAAATGCTTTCTGGCAGAATTTATTGAAAATAAAATTCTTCTGCATAGAGGATTTTTCTCATAAATGTGCATGTATTGCAGACTAAAGTTTCCCTGATGATCTATATTAGCAACATTGAAATGCGCATAAGATCCAGGCAAACCCCTCATTAATCAATTTCAATGTATTTTTAAAAAAATAGTATTTTACTGAATAGGCAAAATAAAAATTTGGGATTATTAGTGCGTTAAAAAATTTTAAACGTAATTGTAACATATCCAAAAAACACCAATTATTAACTATTTCATATTTGTATGTGCTATAAAAATACCTGTAAATACTAATAGTTTGTATGAACATGAAATTCAAAGCTATTTTAATATTTTTTTCTACATACATATAAATCTGGCATTATAGTTTTCTTCTGTAGAACATTTTAGCAGAATTTTTTTTTTACCGATTTAGCATTCTCCCATTATAATTTTGTGGCAACACTGTTGTTGGATGACTTTTTGTTTCTGCCATTTTTTTTAGTGAGAGAGTAAACAAAATTATTAACATTCACCAACAAGTAAAAATAAGTTTATAAATGATTTATTTGGGGATTATTTGTGTTTTTCCACACACAAGAAAAATAATAAAATATAAGTTTATGTATATAAATTCTTGTTTAATGGGGTATTAAGTGTATTTTTATGTAGACTCCCTTCTGTCTTGCAAGTGAAAGATTTTTAGTGAAAAAGCAAGTTCAACTGCGTTCATGATACCTACTTGTTTTCCCGGGGAATTCTTTATTTCCGCATTTGGTAAACAAAGGGAAAAAACAAATTCATAATAGCAGAATACTGAATATTTTGTAATAAAAATAATATCTAATATTTTTCACAACTTAAATAAGATTCCTTTCCATTGCACTTTCTTAAAAAATAATAAACACAACTGAGGTGGCACTCAGTACATAAAATTAATCTATAAATTAATACAAATTTTGTTCATGAAAGAACTATGTTAAAAATTAATACATATTAATATATTTAAGTCTTATATACATACATACATACACACATATATGTAGTTGTAAATTTTATTACTAAAAAAATTTTTAATGCAAAAAAAAAAAATAGAAAATTTAAATCCACCACACAAACATTTTTATCATTACGAGTATCATTGAAAATATAATATAATTTGCCATCTTTGGATATCAAAGCCAAAAAGCTGACCTTTTTTCATGATGCATGCAACGGATACACAAATAGAAAGTAAACCTACTTTATCAGTCCTATGCTTCTATACGTTCTATGCGTTTTGCTCTGTAACTTGCCACACCCAATTAGACTCATTCTACTTTAACGCTAAAACGCATGGAACGGATGGTATGGACCTTCAGCTTAAAGGCTCAGTTAGCCGACTGTAATGTAATGTAACTGCAACAGTAGGAAACAGCTGATCGATATTGTTATGTGAAAAGTAAGGAAAATGGTTATAGAGATGTAACGTAACGTAATCTAATTTTCATATATAAATTTCGGTTAGCAGTTTCCTACGTTGCAGTTACATTACATTACAGTCGACTAACTGAGACTTAAAACGCATGAGTTACAGAATATATACATGCGGGTGCCAGAACATACCTGATAGTGTTCTCTTTTCTTCTCTTTTCTGTCTTGCCCAACCTGTAATAATGCAATTTAGAAGAAGTGTGAAGTGTCTTCCACCATTACTGATGGTGATTTTTTTTCCAGAATAAAACGTACCACGTAGCAAGACATTTTTAAGAAAAGAACATCACGTTAAAATTTTTAAATGGAAATGTAGTATATTTTAATCGAGATCTTTATTCGCAAAATTTAGTCATCACTGCCTGCCCATCACTATATGTACTCGTATAAGCATCCACATAAAATGTGTAGCGCAGCACTTACTAAAATTTTTTCTTCGGTATATTTTACACGAAAATCTAAAAAACAAACTATTTTGAAATGATTGTTATGTATTTAATATAATTTTAGTTTATATTTGTTTATAAATTTTAAATAGAACTTAAACAAACAGAGAGCAAAGAAATTAGAAAACTAGAATGAACATTTTATCGACTGGTGAAAGAATAATGGAATTTTTATTCAATTTGTATCAAATTAATCTTAACGAGCAACGTGAGTTGTATCTGTTGATTTATTTATTGTTTTTAAATATCCCATTGTGCGAAAAATGTCTTAATAACGGCATGTAAGTGATAATAATAGACTTAAAATTACTTTCAAAATCATTAAATGTGTCACATATAAGAATTGTTAACTGATTTCTATTATAAAAGTAAAACAATAGAAGAAACATAATTAATTTTGGTCAATATATGTAAATTATAATAGAAATTTTCTAAATTTATAAAGAACTTGGGAAATAAAATCGTTGCAAAAACTTTAATTATACACTTTCAGTTGTTAAGCATAACTTGTACTAGCATAAAAAGAGTTAATCATGGGCTGAAACTCTTATTTCGCAATAAAAGTGCGATTATGATTTGAAGTAACAAAATTAGTGTGCTGAATTTTTTTTTTTGCTATTGCAGCTCGCAAGAAAATAATGAAGTGACTTCATTCAATATATGACATCCCAGCAAAAAATTACACATTACCATTAGAACTACTTGCCATATAATGACTTACTTTTCTGATTGCCAATTTTCATTACTCGCTTACAAATCACATTACCTAAAATTTAAAAAAATGAAGTGCAAGTTGCTAAATGAAGAGAATGATTTTTTTAGACGAAATAGATTACGTGAAATGTTGACAAATAAAAAAAAAGTAAGTACTTATCAAGAATCGATTATTTTAGTCTCACGCCTTGTTAAAATCATCAAGTTGGTAATCCAGTAGGGAAGTGCTTCCACCAAAAATGCTTAATTCCAAACTCGATTACCTTTTTTGAAATTTTTTGTTAAAAGAGTAGAAATGAAAGCGTATAAATAAAATTTCACATGTTTTTATTTATTGCGCGTATTCAGAAATTATAACCAAAGTCGGAATTAATAAAACAGAAATTAAACAAGAGTGCTACATTCGAATGTTCCGAATCTTACATAGCCTTTACCAAAGTGCGTTTATGTAGTATAGAGATACATACATAAGCACATAAATAAAGTATAAATAAAAAGAAAAAAATAATTTGACCTAGTTTGTTTATGTACAAAAATAGAAAATAATTTTCAAACCCTAGAATCATCATTTTAGATTTTTCTGATTCCTTATACCAGTCTAGTAGTACTTAAAAAATATAGAAAGTGTGTTAATTGATAAAAGAAAACAGGAAATTAAAAAAAAATGTTTTATTTAGTTACTTTAATATCCAGAAAAAAAGTTCAAAGCTTCCAGCTCTGGAGCTGTGGTTTTTATTTTTATAATTTTCTACACCAAACTTTGCTTTAAAAAACGTAAAATATATATAATTTGTAAAGGAAAAGAAAAAAGTTAATTAGACTTAAGGCTCAGTTAGCTGACTGTAATGTAATGTAACTGCAACAGTAAGAAACAGCTGATCAATTTTGTTATGTGAAAAATAATGAAAATGGTTATAGAGATGTAATGTAACGTAACCTACTTTTCATATGAAAATATCAATCAGCTGTTTTCTACGTTACAATTACATTACATTACAGTCGGCTAACTGAGCCTTTAGTTACTTTTATATATCACAAAAAGTGTAAGTTTTCCAACCCTGGAATCATATTTTTTAATTTCTTACAGCAATCTCTTTCTTTTAAGAATATAAGATATGTTTAATTTATAGAGAAAAGGGAAACATTTTTTAAAGTTACTTTTGTATAAAAAAATAAAGTTTTCCAACCCTGGAAACGTCTTTTTAATTTTTTTAATTTATTTTTAATTTGTTTTTAATTAGAAATACTAATTTTATTCACACTGAAGTATAAAATAAGTTTATTTAATAAAAATATAATAATAATTAGTTTTCGGTAGCTATTTTGTATGGCAAAATTAAGTTTAAGTTTTCCAGCTCTGGAACCGTCTGCTCGATTTTGCTGATTTTCAATACCAATCTTTTTCAGACTATTTCTGACACACCAGTTCAAGAACGAAGTCTCTAGCTTTTCTGGGAGCTTCGGAAAACCGATTTTACGTATAGACAGACGGACAGAGTTATGCCACTATTGAAGTAAATGAGCGATATGTACATTATGATACCTTAAAGATTTATATCTATATGTATTACATATACATATAGTGTTTATATAACTACTAAAAATACATGTAATTTTATTAATTTAAATGAGATGGTTTTGTTTAGTTTATTAAAAATACAAAAAATATAACATATCGTCGCTGTTTTATCTAACTCACCTATCTAACATTTTAAAAATTTTACAGGAGAGCAGCTTTTATGATTGTTTTATACATGTATTCGTATGGAAACATCTGAAATATTTTTACTGTTATAGGCTCAACAGTAATGTTTACAGTCATACAAATTGTAGACAAGGTCTATTATGACTCATAAAGTCTAGTAGTGGACTTAACTCATTTTTCAAAAAAAAGTTCAGTTAAGTCGGTTAGTAAAAAGCGACGATATGTATGTACATATGTAATTATAAACTAGGATCGCCCCGTGGTCTCATTTCGACCACTTGACTCGATTGTGTACATGTGTACTTGGAACTACAAAACATATACGAATTAGAAAGTTGTTTGCTTTCAAGCGAATTCAAAACGCGATTTACAAATCTTATACTGAGAATTAAAAAAGCAATTTCATATATTGTGCATATCTACGAAAAAATATGTATCTTTTAAAGCAATATTGGTAGACGATAAGATACTGAAAAGTGTACTACAAAAAGTATGTGTCGTATTTATATAAGATATTATATAACCAAGATATTATCTGTAGTATGTATAATATAAAAATATATAAAAATAATTTTTGGTGTTTGAGGAACCTTTAAAAGAAATTTTAAAAACTGATTATACCAATATTTAGGGTGCTAACATACATATATGTTTATTTCACAAAAATTAATTCGAAATTATACCAACAAGAATATTAACAAGAAAATTAAAACTGCATTGGACAAGTTATGTTACAGGCATAAAGTACATATCGTACATCCAGTTCAATAGTGTCATAACTCAAAAAATTAGTATTTTCAGTTAATCATGCAGAATAATAATGCATTCCGTAATTTATCTTGTGCAAAAATTTCATATAAATAAAAAAGTACAATTGAAAAAAGGGGCAAAAAGGGGCAAAATATCACAAAAAGTAGCAGATTTAGCTTTAAAAAAAAGGGGACTAAAAGTGGCAAGGCAGTCGAAAAAGTGGCAAATTGCCACTTTAGTCGGTCAAACGGTCTATAAGAATAGAGATGTTAGTATAGATAAAAGAATCATCAAAAATGTTTTGCAGCTGTATTGGTGAGAGAATTTGAAATACACTGATATGAAAAAGTAAGCATATAGATTTTAATTAAAACTAATCAGGAAAAAATTTTATGGTTTTAAAACAGATAAAAGAATGAAGTTCACACAGAATTTGACAATTGTTCACTTGGTAGAACGAGAACGTTTTCAATACATCTGGGCCCTATTCCACAAAAAACTTATCAACTTTTCACTTTGCACTTATCAAATTGCTTTTTTTGGCAAAGTGATAAGTGTTTCTGTTCCACAATATTCTTTGCAAATTTCACTTTGCACTAAGCATGTTTTTACAATCAGTAACCCGCAAGCCATAGCACAATTGTGTGGATGAAAATCACATACATGCTTATGCTCTTTCATTTAGTCGTCACTGAGCAAGCGACGAATTAAGTGGTGCACGCATGTATTAATTTTTTCCTGGTTTTTTGTTTAGTTTTTTTGAGCACACGGAACGAAATTAAAGTTCAAATTCAATAAATTTCTACAGACAAAAAATGGATAATATAATTATGGAAGCTGGGAAATATTTCGTGATTAAAAATGATTTTGGCAATATGCAATGCACATTATGTTATGAAACATTAAAAAATAATAGGGAAAATAGATTAAAATGCATTTTAATAGTATCCACAGATCTGTGAATAAATTTAATTTTGAATTTATACACTAAATTGTTGAATGGTTATTAAATTTTTACTTTTTATTTAAGTTTTTATTAAATTGCTTATTTACAAAAAAAAAATCAAACAACTAATAACCAAATCATGTATATTATATTACAAAAGTTTTCTTCAAGTGCAAGTTTATATTACTCTCATTTTTCTCACCAATACAAACATATTTTATTTTGCGGGACACTGTTTTACACAGCGATGCCAACTTGGTGCTTTTGGCACTATTTTTAGTGCTTTTTGAAGACTAAAAACGCCAATTTTTGAGCGTTAGTGCCAAACTAACAAAAAGCACTAAGTAGTGCTTTTAAGAAATTTGTGTAATCGAATATTAATTTGTAAATTTATTTTACTATTAATAAAAAATAAAATAAAAAAAAAATAAAATAAAAAAAAAATAAAATAAATAAATTACTTTAATAAAAAACTTGGTGTATTTATTTTTTCTGTGTAAATCATACCTTTTTCGTCTGATATATCATTAGAGATGTTGATAATATTGCCTAAATAGAGAATAGCTTAGAAAACATTGTTAATTGCACTCGTTTTTCACGTTAGTGCTTTTTACGCTTTTTAGATCTTAAAATTACGCTTTTTAATGCTTCTTTTAAATTCTGATGTGCTTTTAGAGTCAAAAAAGTTGGCATCACTGGTTTTACAAAGACTTTACTCTCTTTGTAAATTTATTGTAGTCTTTGTAAAGTAATTGCGCTCTTTGCAAAGTCTTTGCGTTCTCCTGCAAATTGAGTGTGCAAAGTGTTCCTGAAAACGTTTAAGTATCTTTGCATTTCTGTCTTATAACTTTTCGCTTTGCATTACTAAATAGAACCTTTTAAAGTTATCCGCAAAATAAAAATGAAAAAAATTTCAGAGTTTCATGTGATTAAAAATATATGTAATTTATTTGCTAGTTTTCAAACCAATAAAATAATTTTTTTTTATAAAATTATTGTAAATGTATGCATCCATATTCATAAAAAATAAAATTTATTTGAAATCCATTTTTAGAAAGCTTTGTATGAAAAACTTAAAATAAAATACATTTCAAATTTATTTTAAATTTTAGGAATATAGGGGTTAGAGCTGGGTCCAACTCGTTCAATCGTTAATTTTTGCCACAAACTCATTTAAATTACATGGGTTTGATCATAGGTTTGTGGCAAAAATTAACGGATGAACGAGTTGGACCCAGCTCTAATGGGGGTTAGAACATATTAAAGTTTACATTTCAATTTGAATGTTAATATATTAGGATCTAATTATTAGATAAATAGGCTGCTTGTGAGGAAGTTTTAAAAAAGCCCAATCCAAATTTTGAACGTGACGTTTTCAAAGTGTTATTCTACATTGGTTTTACTATCTTTAATAGAATATATAATAACGCTTAAAAAAAGTTTATACAAATATAATATAATAATCAGGGACAAGGACTGCATGCACTTAAAAAAGGTATTTTAGGAGCTTAAAATATGACATTAAAAACGCAAAATATGCACTAAAAACAATAAAATATGCACATATTTTAAAAATTTTTTGTTCAAAAGAAAAGTTTTAAGTTCACATACAACTAATTAAAGACACAAAAATATTTTATTTTCTCCAGAGGTGCGTGAACAAGCCTTTTATATTAAGTTTGTACACCATATTATAAATGATATAACGATTATTTCTGCATTATTAGCTCCAAACACGAATTTTTAAAAATTGTATTTTTTTATACTTTTGAATGTTAAGTTCTATAAATTTTTTTTTAGAAAGAAAGAAAGCTTTTGTGCATTGAAGAAAGGCTCAAATTTAAATAATTTTTTTATATAATGTTACATATTTAGTTAACTCAACCATTACAATGGTTTAAATTCTAGCTCTTAGATTTTTTTAAATCTGTCATTTTTAAAAGCAATATCAAGTTTCCGCAGAATTGTTTAACTACTTTCGGCTTTAATAGCAAACGATTTTCTCTTGAAATCATCAAAATGACAATGTTTATTATATTTGGTAGGCGTGTGTGGTTGTGCATTCCTTCTATAATTCTAAAACAATGCAAGCGAATGAATTTGCCAATTGTTTTGCATTAATAATTTGTCAATATTTTTTTTTTTTTTTAAATTTTAACTTTTGAGCAAATATGACACAAAAACCATGAAATTATACCAAAATATGAGACAAAAATATGCATATATGACCAAATTATGCAAAAATATGCATTTTCAATAAAATATGCAAAAATATGCACTAACAAATCGATGGAATTTTCACACAAATTCAATGTTTCGTAAAGATATTTCGTTCTTGCCACTATCAGGCTTAAGGAAAAAAACATGCATTTGCATGAAACCCCTGTCCGTGATAATAATATATGCAATTTAAAGCTCAAATATTTTTTTAATTTTTTTTCCATATCTATGTACATACGAACGCAATGTGAGATTGTATTATTATGATTATTATGTTTGAAAATAATCGAAGATTTATCAACGAATTTTATTTTGTTAATTTGCAAAGAGATCGATTACCTTGCAAATTTTTAACAAACTTTTCAAAATTTGCTTTGCAAAAATAGAATTTACAGTTTTTGTGGAACGAAAAAGCATAATTTCTTGCAAAGTCCTTGCAAGTTACACTTTTCAATATTCAATATTAACTTTGCACTTTGCAAGAGAGAACGTACGTGGAACAGGAATCGCAAAGAGAGCATAAAAATTGCAAAAACTTTGCAAATTAAACTTATCAATTTTAACTTTTCACTCATCAAATTTTACAGTTCTGAAGAACGAAAAGTTCTGCAAATTGTCGAAAAATTTGATAAGTGCAAAGTGAAAAGTTGATAAGTTGTTATGTGGAATAGGGCCCTGGTTGTTTTAAAATTTAACTTTTTTAAAAACAAAATGTATTGAAAATTTTCCGACTTTATCTAGTAAACAAATAGCAAATTCCTTAATAACGGTAAACGGTAAACGGTCTACCTTACCCTTCAATATATAAGGCCAATACGCTTGAAACTTATTTATTTTTTTATTAAAATCCAATTTGCTTTCAGTATTTTCTTCGCTTTAATTTTTTCTCATCAGTATTCCTATGAAAATATTAAAACAAATCTAAATAACGTTTTATAATGGTACATATGTATATATGTAAGATGCCTACGCACGTTCAGATTATATTGATATGTTCACAAAAGTTATTTAGCTTTACCGTAGGTACAAATTTACCAAATATTATTAGCAAAAATTTAGTAGTCCCCTTAAGTTATTCTGAAAAAAATGTTTTTTCTTTATTTTTGCAACAAAAAAGTGCACAAAGAAATGTTTTTTTTTTGGCTTAAGATGTAATATCCCCTTTTCCACACGCAAAGTTTACTTTGCAAAGTCCTAATTCAGCTGTGTGAATGCCAGAGGTAGTGCTACAGTCTCTTTCTGTATTTCTCCCAGCTGAATTAAGACTTTGCAAAGTAAACTTTGCGTGTAGAAAAGGGGTGTTAGCAAGATTTTTTTCGGTAGACTCTTAGTCCCGGTTCACACGTTTCAACTTTTGTTGCTTAACTCGTAATTCAGTTGTAAGAAAGACCGAGACGGAAGTACAAATATCTCTTTTTTTCTTACAGCTAAATTACAAGTTCAGCAACAAAAGCTGAAACTTGTGAACCGGGACTTAGCTACATTATTGCTATAAATATTGCTAAGAGCTGTCACTAAGTCTGAATTAGCTGTTGGCCAAAAACTGATGATACCATTTTTAGGGTTCCGTACACCAAAGGTGAAAAGGAACCCTATTGTTTTCGCTACGCTGTCCGTCTGTCCGTCACACGGTATTTTCTCAGGAACCGTAAGAGCTACGTACCTGAAATTTTTACAGAGTATGAAGAATCTTGGCCGCTACAACAACAAATACATGAGAATTATAAATTAAAGGGTGTTCCAAAAAAAAACAACGAAAAATGTTAAAATCCCATGTAATATACATACAATTATATGAACATATGTATATTGAAACTTGAATTTTGTAAAATTAGTGTATTTTCATACAGACTACAACAATTAACACTAAAATTTAAAACAATTAAAATTAAAGGGTGGTCCATCAGTTAATGTAATTTTGACTCTGTAATTTTGACAATTTGCTATATCTTGGAAACCGTACGAGGCAAACACTTGAAATTTTTAAAAACGGTAAAACTAAAAAAACCGAAAATTATAAAATCTCCAAACCAAAAAAAATCGCCAAAAATTAAAAAAAATCGCCAAAATTAAAAAAAAAATCTAACACTAAAATAAATCGCCAAATTCGAAAAAGTCGCCAAAATGAAAAAAATCGCCAAAATGAAAAAAAACGTCAAAAATCGAAAAAAATCGCAAAACGCGAAAATGGCGCCAAAACTAAAAAAAAATTTATAAAAAAAAATCGGAAAAATAAAAAAAATCGCCAAAAATAAAAAAAATCTCCAAAATGAAAAAACGCCAAAAACAGAAAAAAAATCGCCAAAACGAGAAAATAAAGTGTCAAAACTAAAAAAGAGCCAAAACTTGAAAAAATCGCCAAAACCGAAAAAACGCCAAAACAAAAAAAAAACCGAAAATTATAAAATCGCCAAACCAAAAAAAAAAAAAATCGCCAAAAATTAAAAAAAAAATCACCAAAATTAAAAAAAAATTTCTATCACTAAAATAAATAGCCAAATTCGAAAAAATCGCCCAAAAGGAAAAAAAACGCCAAATATCCAAAAAAAAGCGTCAAAACGCGAAAATGTCGCAAAAACTAAAAAAAATTTTTATATAAAAAAATCGCAAAAATGAAAAAAATCGCCAAAAAATAAAAAAATCGCCAAAATGAAAAAAAACGCCAAAAACCGAAAAAAAATCGCCAAAACAAGTAAATAAAGTGTCAAAACTAAAAAAAGAGCCAAAACTTAAAAAAAAAATCGCCAAAACCGAAAAAACGCCAAAACAAAAAAACCGAAAAGACCCCAAAAACGGAAAAAAATGCCAAAACTATATATTATATAGGATTAAGTTTGTATTAAATTACATATCTAGTGTTCGTACGGAACCCTTCGTGCGCGAGTCTGAGTCGCACTTTACTGAATTTTTTTGAAGGTGTGCACTGATTTTCGAAATCTTTGGAGTCCCATAAAAAAATTGGTCACCAAAATTGACAAACTGACTATAGGGTTTTATTACCCTTTAGTAGTACTAACGAACCTATACTGTCAGGAACGTATGTTTTTCCAAAAGCATTATCAAATTATCATCTTAACTCGTATTTATACATTTATATTGTTAAAAAAAAACGAAAACTAAAACTAAAACAATAACCATGTCGTTTCCGCTTGCGTAAACTTTTTTTATATGTATAAAATTTTTAATAACTTTTAAATTACAAACCATAATAATAATTACGAATAACTTACACGAAATAAAATAAATATTAATGGAAAATATTCCCATTATTATAAAAGGTGTTCAGATGCGGTATATGTATGCTTGTGTATGTTATTCAGACATTTGAAAAAATGTATGACTCCAAATTGAGAAACCATGTACATACATACATACATACATACATACATACATACATACATACATACATACATACATACATACATACAAATTCATAAAAGACAATCTAATACAAGGTTATTATTACAATACAAAATACTGCAAACTTATAAGAAATTTTTGTTTAATGGTAAATTATTATTGTCTTCATATTTTACATAACAAAAGCTAATTTTTGATAGAGAAAAAAAATTATTAAACAAAATTCTATTGTCGAGAATTTTTATTAAGTTTTTGTCTATCTTTTTATTCCTGACCCCCAGAATACAGAACAAATTGTTCCATTAATAATAATAAAAAATTAGTATGTGAAGCACATACTGTCGTCATTCATTCGTCATGTTGTTCAATCGCTTGCCTGCCTGCCGCCTTCCGCCTGCCTGCAATTGCTGTCTATTTCTTAATGGACTTTCTTTCTGTTTTTCATCATTAATTTTGTAAATGAAAAACGTTTGGTAATATTTTTCCTAGTGTTTAATATCGAAAATGAAAAAATTGTTGCCAGCTAAAGTGTAAAGTTATGCAGAGTCTTCACACGATCAAAACAGTTTATTAGTTTTGTTTCCTCTTTAGTTAATCTCATCAAAACCTAATCTGCAGAAAGCATTAGGGTATGGTCACACTTGGGAAACATTTGCCCAGAAAAGCGCGTAACCAATAAATACCAATAACAAGTAAGAGTGCTATATTCGGCTGTGCCGAATCTTATAAACCCTTTACCAAAGTGCTTTTATGTAGTATAGAGATACATACATAAGCACATACATAAAGTATAAACAAAAAGAAAAAAATAATTTGACCTAGTTACTTCTATGTACAAAAAAAAATTAGCTTTCAAACCCTAAAATCATCATTTTAGATTTTTCTGATTACTTATACCAATCTAGTAGTTCTTAAAAAAATGTAGAAAGTGTGTTAAGTGAAGAAAGAAAATTCAAAAAAATGTTTTATTTATTTACTTTAATAACCAGAAAAAAAAGTTCAAAGTTTCCAGCTCTGGAGCTGTGGTTTTTATTTTTATAGTTTTCTACAAAAAACTTTTATTTCTAAAACGTAAAATATATATAATTTATAAAAGCAAAGATAAAAATTAATTAGACTTAGTTACTTTTATATATCACAAAAAGTGTAACTTTTCCAAGCCTGAAATCATCCTTTTCGATTTTTCTGATTTCTTGCACCAATATTTTTCTTTTAAGAATATAAGATATGTTTAATTTATAAAGAAAGGGAAAAATTTGTTTTAGTAAGTTACTTTTGTCCAAAAAAAAAATTAAAGTTTTCCAACCCTGGAATCGTGTTTTTAATTTTTTAATTGTTTTTTTTTTATTTGAAATACTAATTTTATTCGTACTCAATCATAAAATAATTTTATTTAATAAAAAAAAATATAAAAATTAGTTTTCGGTAGTTAATTTTTTATATCACAAAGGGTGTAAGTTTCCCAACCCTGGAATCCTCCTTTTTGATTTTTTTCATTTCTTATACCAATCTTTTTTTAAGAATGTAAGATGTGTTTAATTTATAGTAAAAAGGAAAAATTTGTTTTAGTAAGTTACTTTTGTATCAAAAATAAGGTTTTCCAACCCTGGAAACGTCGTTTTAATTTTTTAATTTTTGTTTTAATTTGAAATACCAAATTCATTCGTACTGAAGTATAAAATAAGTTTATTTTATAAAAAAAAATAAAAATTAATTTTCGGTAGCTAATTTTTTGTATCACAAAAAGTGTGGGTTTTCCAATCCTGAAATCCTACTTTTTGATTTGTATGATTTCTTATACTAATCTCTTTCTTTTAAGAATATAAGATATCTTTAATTTATAGAGAATAGAATTTGCTTTAGTAAGTTACTTTTCTATAAAAAAGGGTAAGGTTTTCCAACCCTGGAAACGAGTTTTTAACTTTTTTAAACTAAAATACCAATTTTATTCGTACTGAAGTATAAAATAATTTTATTTATTTAAAAAAAGTTAAAATTAGTTTTCGGTAGTTAATTTTTTATATCACAAAAAGAGTAAGTTTTCCAACCCTGGAAACATCTTTTTAATTTTTTGAAGCTTAATTTTTAATTTGAATTACCAATTTTATTCGTAGTAAAGTATAAAATAAGTTCATTTAATAAAAAAAAATAAAAATTAATTTTCGGTAGTTAATTTTTTATATCACAGAAAGTTTCAGTTTCCCAACCCTGGAATCATTCCTTTTGATTTTTCTGATTTCTTACACCAATATTTTTCTTTTAAGAATATAAGATATGTTTAATTTATAAAGAAAAGGAAAAATTTGTTTTAGTAAGTTACTTTTGTATAAGAAAAAAAGTTAAAGTTTTCCAACCTTGAAAACGACTTTTTAAATTTTTTAATTTTTTTTTTATTTGAAATACCAATTTTATTCGTGGTGAAGTATAAAATAAGTTTATTTAATAAAAATAAATAAAAAATTAGTTTTACGGTAGTTAATTTTAAACTTCACAAAAATCGTAGGTTTTCCAACCCTGGAATCATTCTTTTTGTTTTTCTGATTTCTTACACCAATCTCCTTCTTTTAAGAACATTACATATGTTTAGTTTATAGAAAAAAGGAAAAATTTGTTTTAGTAAGTTACTTTTGCATAACAAAAAAGTTAAGGTTTTCCAACCCTGGAAACGTCTTTTTAATTTTTTTAATTTTTTTTTTAGTTAGAAATACCAATTTTATTCATACTGAAGTATAAAATAAGTTTATTTAATAAAAAATTATTAAAAACTAGTTTTCGGTAGTTATTTTGTATGGCAAAATGAAGTTTAAGTCTCCCAGCTCTGAAACCGTCTGCTCGATTTTGCTGATTTTCAATACCAATCTTATTTCGACCATTTCTGACCGACCAGTCCAAGAACGAAGTCTCTAGCTTTTCTGGGAGCTTCGTAAAACCGATTTCACGTACAGACAGACGGACAGACGGACATCGCTTATTCGTCTTCCATATACATAAGGATCCAGAATATATATGTATACTTTATGGCTCGCTTATTAATATTCTGGAAATTACAAACGGAATGACAAACATATATATACCCTTTTACCATTTTTTGGTAAAGGGTATAAAAAACCTTTTGATTCGCAAAAGTGTTTATTGAGTTAAACAGTTTCATCCATAACCAATAGACAGAGTAATGGAATCCACTATTATTGAAAACTTTTTAAATTAATAAACATTTGTCTGAATTTAAAGGTTTTTCATTAGTATTTATTGGTTACGCGTTTTTTGGGAAAATGTTCAGCAAGTGTGACGAAATTAACGATAAACCGATATATTTAGTAAAAAGTTTAGTGCGGACAAGTTTTCACAATTCTTTTTGAAAATACTGCTTACCAATGAAACTCCCATTTTAATAACTCTACGCCCTGAACTGTGAAACTGTTATAATTTTTTTGGGTTGTCATTCATTTCAGGGCATGAATTTACATATGTGTGGATGTATTTGTTATTTGTAAGTCCAGCTCGATATTTTCGGGTTTTTTTAGGGAGCTATAAGCCTGAAAAAATAAAACCGGTTTATTTCTAAATTCTTAACACATATACAGTGGCTCAATTTAATAACCGGTTAGCAAGTTCAATAAAACTCAAAATTTCGCGAGGTAACTTAAAATTTTAATTAACTGCCAGTTTATAGAAAACAAGTAAAAATTGTCGTCTGTCTATTCCTATTGCAAAAAAAAAAAAATTTGTGTGGTTTGTTATTGTTTTCAATATAATTAGGCAGACAAGAATTTTTACTTGTTTTCTATAAATTTTCAGTAAATATTTCATTTATTTAAATAAGCTTCCCTACAAGAATAGCAGCAGTCAATTGACTGGTCATTTGATCAGTAGTCATGCAGGATATATTCATCACTGCATAAAACAAATTTTTCTATCACATTATTAAGGGAAAAATGGAAAATGTGATGGAAACTTTTGTGTACGTGTGATTTTGCATCTCTCTCTCTCTCTCTCTCTAACTAATGAATTTCGTTGACTATATAATATATAGCGGAACTGCTCACTCTATTACTTTTTCATAATCAATGATAGCATAAATATAATAAAAAGTAATAAAAAGTCACTTAAAAATATAAAAGTAAATAAAATCTTTAAAACGTAAGATATAGATTAGCCAAAACGGAATAACCTAGGCGGTATCTAGTCCTCTTCACACCTTTTCAATTCCAACTAGAGTTTTTCTTTTCCCGGACTTTTTCATTTTCCTGGAAAGCGCGAATGACTTTTTGGTTTCCCGGGAATTCCCGCCCAGTGCAAAACAATACAAAATATTTTTTAATTTAATTTATTTCAACAAAAAACAAATTATACATAACTCATGAGATCGATTAAATAATAACGTTTTATAAACACATACATACAGCCTTGTCACAGATTCCGTTCGGAATGGTTTTGATTCCGTATTAACCATTCCGTTCAAATTTCATTTTGGAGCTTCAGATTCCCATCGTTTTCATCAATTCGAAAAAAATGCTTAATCTTACAAGTGTGGCAACATAATTTTGTAGTAAATGATAATGTGGCTGGCTTATATTTAGGCGTTTTAAATTTTTTTTGTATGCATATTTTAATTCTGCCTTGAATTTTTTGTTTTGTGTGCTGCCAATATGAAGATTTTGATAAAGTACATACAAAAATGGTATGGCAATACCAAAGAAACCAATTCCGTACATTTTGTTCTGTTGATTTTTATTTTTGTAATGACTTGAGAAATTTGCATAATAAATAAATAAAAACTAAATAATTGTAATCCAGCTTTGAATAAATAAATGCAAAATAGTATTCTTAATTGAAAAAAAATTGTTTAAAATGTTTTTTTTACCTTAACATGCAGAAAATGTTAATGTCCATGAAATTAAAAGTGATTTCATTCCGAAAAACACAGAATTTTTTTTTTGTTTTTCGTTTTCTAAAGCACCAAAATACGGATTGAATTCCGTTTCCGAGAGGAATTGAGCTCTGTGGCATGGCTAATAATACCAATATTATAAAAAAAAAAACAAATTATACGAGTACCCTACAAGCAAAGTAATACGAAAATGATTGCAAATCGTATTGCTTGAAAGAAAACTATTATTGCGGTAACAATCTTATTCGTATTGCGGAAGTTTCCTCCTTCGGGAGAGGTTGTGCGGCCAAAGCGATAGTTCGAAGAGATACGAATGTAATACAGTCAAATCCCGATAATTCGTAATCGCAAGGGAACGGCCATTTCTTACGAATTATAGGGGTTTTAGATTTAGCTGGGTTTCGATTTAACGGGGTTAAAATAAAATAAATACGAATTAACGGGGTTTTTCAATTTATTTACTTAAACGATAAAGAAGAATAAAAAAATTGTTAAAAATAAAATACAAAATAAAAATTTGTTGTTTTGTACCACGGACAGGGTTTTATGCGTGCGTACACACACACACAAGCAGAAGCAAAAACCCACGAATAAGAAAAATAGCGGTAAACAAAAAGTTATTCTTTCCATGTTCCTGTTGTTTTTATTACGAATTATAAGTGGTAGTTAGCAAACAATTACGATTTATAAGAGGTAACCAGATTTTTTCAAGGGACCGACAGTTTATTACGAATTATCAGGAATTACGATTTATCGGCGTACGAATTATCGGGATTTGACTGTACTTCTAAGAGATAAAACTGTGATATTGGTAGATAATCATCTAATAGAATTATTTATGATATTGCGAAATTATCTTTAGGAAGATAAATAATTTGTAAAGATAGATTATCTCCTATAGTACAATTTTAGAATTTTGCTAAATTATCTGAAGGAAGAAAAAAATAGGATATCGTAAAGTCATCCCTTAATTAAAACTACCATTAATATCATACAAGCTAAAATTTTCTATGACGGGTATTACCCATACCCGTACCCGTCCAGCGTACGCACTCTCATTTCTTTCTGCAGTGTATGCTATGCAGTGTTGGTATCTCGACGAAGAGCAAAAGTACATTAAGCTGTTGCAAAAAGCGCAAAAAGCTCAAAAAAGTACGAAAAAGAGGGTAAAAAAGCACGAAAATATTTTTTTTTAATTTTAATACATTAAGGCCCAATAATTGACTTCTCAATTATGTGTCATTTATCTTTAAGTACCTCTTAAGTACCGAATTAATTTTTTCAGTATAAAGTTGAGAGCCATTTAAATGCCCAACCTTGTCTATTTAAATCACACTTAAGTCTTACGAGCCTACCATATGTTATTGTGCTTGTGTGTGTTTATTGAAAACATGTAATTACATAATCATCATGTGGTCGTATTAAAAAGAATTTCGTTTAATTTTCATAAATATATAACATATACAATGCATAGTATCATATCATGGAATAAATAAATAGAAAAATGCGTTCTGATGCTCTTTTGGTGTCATAAAATGTGTTTTTATGCAATTTTAATTTTCATCATGTTGATAACCTAACTTTTTTTATTTACATTAAACATCTGTTTTCTTTTAGAACTATCAACATTTCACAGTGCTACCACACTTTCATAGTGTTTAAGTGATCATTTAGTTTTAGGACTGAAAAAATGAAACTGTAATTAAGTGCAACTTAAAATTAAGTGGCTATTAGCTAAATGACACTTAATTGAGATGTCGATTATTGGGCCTAAGCAATTTAAAAAGGATAGTTTAGAGTGTAAAAGCTCAAAATATAATTTAAAATTTTTGCTTCAAAATAAACAAAATATTTGAGATGTAATAACAGAATTTATTAACATATTAATTAAAATAAAATCTTGATTAATTTTAATAAAAATAAGTATGTAAAAACACACAGTGGACCAAACACAAAAGAACGCTGATGATGAAGGTTTAGTGGCCTTCGAAAACGGCTGGCTGTTCCGTTCAACTATGTGTTATTAGTCAGAATATTTACAACAGACTTTGGTGTTATTTGTTCATTAATAATTATCACATGTAATTTGGCTTAAAAAGCGATACGAACTTTAGCCCGTTCAAATCACAAGTATAGAAACAAATGGAGTTCGAATAATAATTAAAATTAACTAAAAATATTTTTATTTAACAAAAAAGCACCAAAAGCACTGTAAGAAATTGTTAAAAGCACTGTAAATACCCGCTTTTTAAAAAAGGGTATTAGCCAAAATTTCGCGTTTATGAAGAGGCAGAAAGCACCAAAAAATACCCGAAACGCACCAAAATACCAACACTGATGCTATGCTCGCATTGCTGAGAGCAGCGTTGCCGTTGTGACACTAAAGTACAGTGTTGTCAACTTGGTGCGTTTCGCACCATTTTGGGTGCTTTTTGAAATATTTTGTGCGAAAAATTCCTTAGTTGGTGCGTGGTGCGCTTTTTTTTTAAATTTTGGTGCGTTTTTTAAATTTTTGGTGGCACCAATGCAAATTTAACATAACAGTGGGTTAAAACTGGAAAATTTTTGTTTTGAAACTTACTAACTTCCTGATAGTGTTAATTACCATATTAATAGTAATGAAGTTTACAAAATATCACAATTTGAAATGAAATCTGTTGTATGATAACAATAATGATGAAAATATTAGCTTTTTTAGATTTAGTTAAACTGCAGTGAATTTTAATCAGAAATAATTTCTTATTCGGGCTGAAGTCTAGTGATGATTTGTTACAGCAACAATGAAATGCATATAGACAAAGCTGAACCAACAGCAAATAAATTTCAAATTAATATATATACGTATGACAATACCGGCCCTTTTCAGAATGTACAATTAAAACCTAACAGGGACTTTAACGGCAACTTTTGTATGCAGAACTGTCAGTTAAAGTTCACGTTAAATCTTAATCATAAATTGTGAAAAGGAACGTATGTCGAATAATGAATTTCTTAAATTTTTTTGGTTAAGTGTTATTTTAATTATGTGCATATGTTGTAAAATGCCGTTTGTTTTTATTGTTATATAGTATTTTTAACCCCCGACCAAAAAAATGGTGTTATAAGTTTGTAATGTGTATCTGTGTCTGTATGAGTCCACGTACAGGCCAAACGGCTGGACCGATTTTGCTTTAGTTTTTTGTGTTTGAAAGGTGACTTGATCGATAAGGTTGTTAGCTATGTTTTAATAAAATCGGGCCAGCCGCTTAGAAGTTATCACATGTTTTCTAGAAATATTCGGGGGTTTTTAAAATTTTTAATTTTTGTTATTAATATGGATATATTAAGCTTCTGATAAAAAAATTTTTAAAAATATTTAATTAGAATGATAAATAATGAACTTTTATTAGTTTTGAATCCTTTCTATTAATCGTTGATCTCTTTAAAAAGTTTTGTAGAGAATTTATGAAATTAAAAAAAATATTATCTATGTAGTACAAATGAATTTATAGTAAAACATTTGCCAAGTCTTTTTAAGTGTTATTTTTTTAACCCTGAACTGTAAAAGCCTGTTTTAGTGTTAAAAAATTTACTTTTTATGCAAAATTAATATAATTAGTAAAGAACAAACGACAAAAGTAAGACTGTTGTAAATATAGAGATGGTAAAATTGAGCTTTCATTACAAAAAAAGCTTTCAGCAAATTGAAATACGATGAATCAAAACAATTCACATATTCCATTTGCATAAAAGTTTCGTATATAAAGCAGAAATCTACATCTACTGACACCACACACAGTGGACCAAACACATAAGAACGCTGATGATGAAGGTTTAGTGGCATTCGAAAACGGCTGGCTGTTCCGTTCAACTATGTGTTGTTACAACAGACTGTGTTTACAACAGACTTTGGTGTTATTTGTTCATTAATAATTATCACATGTAATTTGGCTTAAAAAGCAATACGAACCTTAGCCCATTCAAATCACAAATATAGAAACAAATGGAGTTCGAATAATAATTAAAATTAAGTAAAATATAATAAACATTTTAAACTAAAAAAAGAAATTCTAAGCTTGGTGCGTTTTTTTTTTTGCAAATGGCGCGTTTTTTTTCTCCATTTTGGTGCGTTTTGAAATTTCAAAGTTGACAACGCTGCTAAAGTATCACTTTTGAGCATTTTTCGTGCCAATGACACTTTTTATGACGCTTTTTTCAATTTATCCCTTTGTATCATTTTAACAGAATGTATGCTCGATGATGTCGATAATTTTATTGTTTTGGTCGATAGAAAAGCTAATAAATGGTGAAAATGTTACAAAAAATCTGACACCCAAATGCTTGATTCCAAATGCAAATTATTTCTCGGAGTATCACAATTAAAAAATTATGTATTTTAACTTACTTTCATCTTTAATCTTAATAAAACTTTTTATAAGTTAGTAAGTTTTTATAAAATGTTTATAAGTTAAAATAGGTTCAAATGAAGTAAATTTGGAAGCTAAAATTGGGGCTTTAAAGTATAAATGTATGTAAATAAATGATCAGCATCAAAAAAAGTAAAGTAAAATATAGATGGAAAAATGAAGTTAATTAATTTTCTTTTTATTATAATTTTTCATTTATAAATGAAAAAAGTAAAAATAATTCAAATAATTAATTAATTAACTACGAACATATTTCTATAATACCGGCGAGTAGAGTATTTACAAATGCAGTTTTTAATTGCAAATAAGACGAGTATAAACGTATTATTAGATAGCTACTAAATAAAAAAATCATGAAATCTAAAAAAAGAGTGGTCAAGTTGCGGCATTTCATATCGAATGAAATTCCAATCGATATTAAATGCATATTTCGTTCGATATCGAGTGCCGTAATATACCCAATTACTTAAGATTTATAAAAAAAAATTAGATATTGTAAAAACATAAATACAAATATTGGACATGGCTCATCTCACTTATTTACTTAAAAACCAGCATAACTCAAAAAATTTACTTTGAAAAAAAAACATTTGAAGTTTTGTAGAAAATTTTAAAATTCGATTCTGAAGAGGATAATATAGTTATACTATTCTTTCAAGGCATTATGCATAATTCTTAAATATATATATTTTTTAACTAAACATCCTGTATTTCTTAATAAGTTCTTCACTTGGAATCTAATACTTGACAAGTGTCTACTATAAGTCTATTCGATAATTGTTTAGTAACGCTAATTTATGTTTGTACTTTATGATTTTTTTTTTGTAAATTATATTTTATAGAGATGAAGAAATAAGGTGTAATTCACTGACTTTACAACTGCAGAATTTGGAAACTTATCATCCTTTAAACAAGCTTTATTTTAGCAACAGCAACTTTCCTCCGAAAATCGGTATTTTTTTTTTTTTTTTGGTAAAACTCGGATATTTTTACATAGTTTTTGTTTTGCAATTGCGCTTTATACTCCCCCCCTCCCCCAATCTAAAGCGTAAGCAAAAAATGTCTAATTTTTTAGCTCAGATGCGCATTCTATACAATTTATATTCTTTGCTATTGTGCTACTGCCATTGCATTCATAAAGTGAATGACGACACTCATCAAGAAATGTTTACACACAAACTAAAGTTGCCATAATAAAATCAAAAAAATTCCGGGAATCCCACCACAAATTTCTCGCGATTTTTTTCCCGGAAAATGTGCGGTTCCCGGGAAATCCCGTGTGAAAAACACTACCTCCAATGCATCTTGCTTTTTACAAATTATAGCATTGCACAGATACATCTGTCTGCACTAGTTTTGGGGGTTTTTTGGTTCTGGTATGAACAAATATGTTATTTAGCGTTTTCTGTTACTAGTTGTAAATGTTGATTTTTTAAGCAATTATTGTATAGTTGGTCAATGAGTAAATGAAAACAACACATTTATTTTTTTTTGTTTTTCTAAGGCAAATAAGATACAAAAAGCTGCTTTTACCATAAGTGCCTTATGATGTGTTCAGAAAAAATGTAATTGGCTGATGAATGAATGAATGAATGTAATTCCTCTCAGAGCAAAATTGTCTCTTTCTCTCTCTATACCTTGGCTGCGCCACAAAATAACATAACGAACGTCCGCACATACATCTGCACATCATGTATTTGTTTCAATAGTGGTTTTTCCATATATTTGTATTACAATATGTATTTTTTGAGCAAAAATAGATCAAACAGTTGCTCAGCAGCAATACAATAAGCAATTGTTATTTGTTTTCAATTGTATTTTAATTTGGAAAAGCACGCACACACAATAACTCTTATACTAGTTCTGTCGCTAACACTACAATTATATGGTACATACCATGGTATATTTGTTTTGGCTATACAAACGAGTATACAAATGCAACCCTTTATTACAAATATCTAAAATTTTGAAACGAAATTCATATATGTACATATATTAAATTAAATTTTTTAAATTTCTTTTATTTACTATTGATTTTACTTATCTTTTTTAACACTTATAAATTTTAATTTTCTCAGACAGAGTGAATTATATTTTTAACATCCGACTAAAAAAGGGGTGTTATAAGTTTGTAGTGTGTGTCTGTGTATCTGTGTGTCTGTCCATGTCCACGTACAGGCCAAACAGCTGGAACGATTTTCATTTAGTTTTTTCTGTTTGAAAGATGACTTGATCGAGAGGGGTCTTAGCTTTGTTTGAAGAAAATCGGCCCAGCCGTTTAGAAGATATAACATCTTTTTTGAAAAAAGTCGGGGGTTTTTAAAATTTTTAATTTTTGTTTTAAATAAAACTCGATGATTTAAAAGTTTTGTCATGTGTACTATAGATTTTTTAAGAGGACAGTCCCCTTTTTTTAACACGATGTCCTTTTAAATTTTTTTTCCAAAAAAGTGTCCGCTTTTTAATTAATTGTCCTTTTATTTTGATTACTAATTTTTTTTAATTTTAACAGCCAAACCCACGATATCGAACGTTGTCGTTCGCAATCATTTTTAACGACAAACAGCTGATTTGAGACCCACTAGACTTGTTCAGCACGACAAGTCGATCGACAATGCATGCGAACGATGACGTAACCATTTCCATACAAATTTGGTACCCACTATGAAAATTCAAACGACAACAAATGTCAAAATCAGTCACTTGGTTTGTGCTTGTCGACAAAACAGAAAAGTACACATAAATACCAAATTTTTAAACAAATTTACATTTATGAAAATCAAAAACAAAAATGTTAATTTTTTTTGCGTTTATTTTATTTATTTAACTCACAAACATGCATTTTTGTCACATAATTCTTTTTGAATTACATACATACATACATATATGTATATGTATGTATGAATGTGTATACGTGCAATTTATCTAACCAATTCTAAACACTCAATTAGGCACATTACTCTTTCCACTTCAATAGATTGCTTGTCCCATTGGTGCTACTCCCGTCCATTCTTCATTACAATCCGCTTGCATTATTTTAGGAGTATCTACACATTTCAACTGATATATTTATTTATATTTCACACACAAAATTTTGAAAATAACCAAGGCAAATCAATCAGGTACCCGCGATTCTACAACAAATATTACAATAGCAACAACCAAATGTACTTTGTTGGTATAAATTACCTTCTTACTTTTCAAAAAAGGGTAGCATCGTCAGATTGCATGTTTCTTATAGGAAATGTCAAACACCATACAAAACTGAATATTCGAAAGGTGTTTATGGATACCCAAATAAAAGCATGCTTTTAGGCTTATGCCTACACAATCCAAATTTGACATTTAGATTGGTGTAATGACATTAGTCACCTGGTGTAGTGCTGCCACCTAATAAATGCGCCTTGAAAATAACTTTTTAATTTTTTTTTGTATTGTCTTATGTTTATTATTGTTGTTATTTTTATTATTTATTTGTAGAAACTTTAAGTAGCATAGAGTTGCATTTTTATGGAATACTTTTCACATTTCAGCGCTTTTTATTTGTAAAGTAGCGTTTTATTTATGAAATTTTTGATGTGGCAATATGCTAATTTGACAATTAGTAAATGCATTACGTTAACAACGTAAAGCCTGACAATCGGCAAGTCGATAGTTAGTGGGTCGCTCAAACGAACTATAATGAGTGACTTGTCGTCAGTCGATCGAGTTGTCGATCGACATCGTGGGTTAGGCTGTAAAATTATAAGTTTTATTTTATCAAACCCCGAAAACAATAGAAATTATAATCATTCAAAACTGGAATTACCTGGCAACACTAAAAAAAAGTACATATCGCACACTAAATCATAGAGTCACAATTAAAAAAAATCCTTGATGTTGAGGAGCGGAAAAAATATAAATATATAAATTTTATATAAGATTTAGATCTTTGTAATTATCGGTATTTCGCTTCAACTTTGTGTAACTACACAGTCATTAAATAAAATGTATATTCAAGCAGTTTCATCTGGAGTGTTGAGTATTAGAGCCCCTTTATCCCTCTTTTTTTAAGCGGATGTATCCTAAGGTTCAAAATATTACGAGCAAGCGGATTAGAATGCGAGTCGAGTTTTGTGTGATATTTGCCTGCGAATTCTGTAATTTTTTCAGTCACTTCTGGCATATTTAAATCACGATGTAAATTTGATTTTTTTTTAGCATGGAGCCGATGTTATTAACCGTAAAATTTTGTTTTGCCTAATTAATTAAATTTTTATTACATTTCTAAATTTCATTTATTTCTTGTTGAAAAATATCGTCACCGAAACTATATATGTCGTACTCTAACATATATTTAAGATTGGAGCAACAATAATTAATAAATAAATCCATCAGACTTTCTTCTCAAATATTTATGCATTTCGGACGTAGGGGTCATTCACATATTACGTAACGCTATTTTCCGAGCTCTTTTAACCCAAAAAAAATCAAATCATTAACTTCCTCCCTCTCACAATCCCCTGCAGCGAAACGTAACATTTTAACTGCCCTTTATTTCGTATTTTTTGGATTTTATTTCATTGAGCATTATTTCATTCAGCCAATATTTCGTTGCTGTTACGAATGACATCTTATCCAATTTTTTTCTGTAAACGGGCTCAATTTTTCCCATTCTTCCTTGAGGCTTATCTTCAATTCAGAGACGGTTGAAATTCAACGCGGTTTGCATTTATTCTCCAGTACCCCATTTCTGTAATTTGTGAGAAGTTCTCGCATCGAGATAAATTAAATAATTATATTGGTTGTCCTATTTTACACAGGGTTACTCACATAAAAACTTATACAAACTTACAAAAAATATCAACAAATACAGTTTTTTTTCTTACTCACCCTGTGTTTCATAGGATGATAACAATTTTCTCGACTCGAAAAGTTCTCACATTCCTTACAGAAACGAGGCACAGATACTATGTCCATTAATTTCCAAATCAATTTTACTTCAATTTTGCTATACATACATTTGTACTGGTATATTATTCTATCCATAAAATCCAGCTGACCATCAATATTTTGAATTTTATTGAAAAAGCTGTTCGGTTATTAAATTGATTCACTGTATGTACATACATATATACATACATATACCTATAAAAAAAAGTAAATGGTTATCTGTTAATGCAAATTATGTATAAATATTTTGCCACAAATTTATTCTAAACGTTTCATTTCGAAAGCATCTTACGTCATTTGCATGTCTTACGAATTTATAAAAAACAAAATCTAAATGAAAAACAGCAACAAATATTCACTTTCAAGAGTCGCACTTCACAATATTATTCAAGTTTGTTTTCAAATTGTATAGACAAAAAATACTTGCACATACATACATACATATGTACACATACACACGGTATTTCTGTTCCAAAACAGAAACAAGAAGAAAGAAACATGTTGCAAATAACATTGTTTTAAAAATATGTACGAGTATAAGTAAAAAATAAAATCAAAATAATTCATTGTCGATTATTTAATTTTTTGTTTTTAGTAGCCGGCTTTTTACAGTCTGTTGTGGTTTTACTTGTTTTTTAGAAGAAAAAAAAAAAATAACAGACACGAAACAAATTTAGTGAAACGAATTTTTAAGGCTTATGTCATCATTAACATCATCATCGTCATTGATTCTGATCAAAAGCATACAAAATTTAAAACAAGTATTTGAAAAAATCTCTATACCAAACAATGTGATTTTATTGAATAAAATCTTTTAAGTATAAATAAATAAAACAATGATTTGTAAAAAGTTTCCCACAATTATTATTTGCTTAAGTATAATATTAACGGCATACAAGTGTAAGTGCATTAAATAGTTTTATAGGGGGTGATTTTAAGGTTTCATTTTCCGGCAGGTTTTAAACCGGTCACTCGGTGCAATTACTTTCTTACTTGTTCTCAATACAATACTTTCACAACTCAAAAAAAAAACTAGTTTAACGTCTTTAAAGTTTTCAATTAACATACAACTCCATGAAAACATGATAAAATATTCTTCTCCCAGCAGGTGGTAGTAAAAGGTATTTGTATAAAAGAAGTGCCGAATTATTATATTTTGAGTTATGACACTATCAAAGCAAATGAGCGATATATTAAAGTAAAATTAAGAATAACCAACGGCCAAGTGGTTATTAGATCTGGCAAGTCAATTTGGCTTGACATTTCATCGTAAATACTTAATGGTGCGTGCACACTTTGCTACGTGTTTGCGCCACACGTTTATCATTCATGTTATACATATAACTATTTTGACACACATACAGTTCCGAATTTTGTATTGTGAGCTGAGTGAAATAGCAGCAATTATTTCTGTTGAAATTTCTTTTTCCTTCAGCTCATTGAATTTTTTTTGCTGTCCAGAAAATCATACATACAGTTTGTCAACAAAATGTTTTCAATGCTTTAAAATTCTTATAATTTTGCATTGAAACATGAATTACAACAACAAATAAATTCCTTCTTGTATGGCGCAAAAGTACTACGGACATAAGCACTCATTATAAAAAATAAAAATAAAAAAAAACAACAAAGAGTAAACCATTTCTTTTAAGCAGTGTCAAAAAAATGTTTTCAATTTAACAGCAATTAACAAAAGTTCGCCATTTCATGAAAATTTTTTGCTTCTGCATTTTTTTAAACATTGATAAAAAAATATTTTTCTTACATACAACAGGCAGGAAAACAGGTTAACAATTATATTATTCAATTAGTATATTTCAATTATTACCAAGGAAAATCCTGCAAAGTAATTGTTAAAATGTTTCCCTTAATCTCAGGATAGTTTATTACATCATTAAAGTGCTGAAAAAGAAGGTAGACTAGAACCAAAGCATTCGCCTAGCAGATAAAAAAATATTATTCTTCGCATTGAAACTGAAATAATAAGAATTATTTTAGATAAATCGCATTCCAAAACTAGAGAACTAGCATAGCAAATCAGTAATGACTGCGGGGTAAATGAATCACATGAAAGTGTTCGAAACGAGCTGAAAAATCATGAATATTTCTTTAGAGTTGCTAGAAAAAGAAACTCTTCTGTCCGCTCAAAACATTGAAAACCAATTGAAATGAGATATTGGCAATATTTCTTTTCTATAGTGTTGTAAAAGTATTGAGTATTTGAGTACTGAGTACTCAATACCTGGAGTTTTTGCCGGTACTCAATACACAAAAGTAACTACTCAATACTTTCAGGGTTGCATTTTGTAGTATTCAAGCGAAAGTCTGATGTATTTTATCAGAATTATACATTTCTGTGAGTTTGATACAAACAAATATGACTCTGAACCTCATGGCACAGAATACACAGAAGTGAAGAAAGTGACAGGTAAAAAAAGCTCCAATCAGGTTTTTGTTAAAATTCGTGGAAAAAAGAGAAAAGCATAATGTATTTGATACTGTAGTGTATTACTAAAAAAAATAAAAATTTATTGCACTAGAAAGACGTAGCAAAACGAAAAAGACGACAAAATTTGAGGGAAAACGAGACAAACAGAAAAATACCCGTATCTTCCGTCTCGTGACACTTCTGTATGTTTTGTGCTCATGGAGTTAGTGTAACAAATACCAATTCTGTTAGGCATTATTTTGATACGAAAACAGCCGCTAATAAAAGTACTACAAAATGCATTATTGAACTACTTCAGTCATTAACAAATACTATTGGACAGAAAAACTGACCCTTTAGAATAGTGGAAGGAAGGCACGTGATACAATATAACCATCAATTCAGGTCCTCACAAACATGAAAAATATTTTAAATTCTTTCAATGTCGGTAAAATTTTATTTCTACATTTCAACAATGACTAAGTAATAACATCAATTGTGCGAAAAAAATGTGTATTAAAAAATATTTAGAAGATAATTTAAGAGATTAATGCACTAGAAGTGTAAGAGTACGTTAAAAAATTTTTATGTACAAAAACTAATCTTCAAACTTATTTAGTTTCAATTGTTATAAATTAATTTAAATATACTTGTATTTACGAGTAATCCTTGTTTTTCATATTGAATTATAAATAAAATAATATAATAAAATAATAAAATAATATAATATAATAATTTTTAACTTCCCATATACATACATATACAAAGTATTGAGTAGTATCGAGTACCCAATTGAAAAAGTATCGAGTAGTACTGAGTATTCAAAAGTAGCAGCTTTTTACAACACTACTTTTCTGTTGGAGTACTAGGATAACGTGATTTTTTGTGATGAGACGAAAGCTAATGTTTTCCTATCACAATGGACCACAAAAGTTTGGCATAAGCCTCTGACGGCACTAAAATATAAAACTGTAATACCCATAGTAAAGTTTTGAAAATTATCTGTCATTATATAGGATTGTGTATCATACAAAGGAGTTGGTGAATTGCGGATGTTAGAAGGTATTCTGAACCTAGGAAGTGTTTCTTGGTATTCTGAAGAGCGAATTATCTGCAAAATGCTCGAAGATTCGATTTTTTTTTTGACACATTAAGCCCAGGAAAGCTTAATTATAAATTTTATCAAGACAACAACCCGAAGCACAAATCGAGTCTCTGTAGGACATGATTGCTATATAACAGCAGAAAAGTTATTGACACTCCAGCAAAAAGTACTGAATTGAACCCCATCGAAAATTTGTGAGCTCACCTAAAGAAAAAGTTTTAGGAAAAATAAAGTACAGCTAATACGGCTTATAAAGGAAGTGTGGGAGAACAAGCTGAAGAATATAGTACGAGTATATAAGCTAATTCATTTAATGTCCAGATGTTTACAAATGGCAATTGATGCTCAAGGAGGGCACACAAAGTATTAGCAGAGGAAAAATAAATTTTAGGGAAATAAACAAGCATTTCTTTGAAGAGTATTTAATTTTTTACAGCAATGAAAACATTTTTTTGACAAACTGTATGTACGTATTCACGCCATGCTTGTTTTCAATAAACTAACCCATTGAAAATTAAAACAACGATTCACATGCAACCAACATCCATATAATCAGAAATTACCAAAATATTGTGACATGTTTCCGATAAGTAACAAAACGTACGTTAATATTTTGGGTTTACTGTACATATTAAACACTTGGGAAATTTTCAGTTTACTTAAAGCCGTTTCAGACTATAATACAAGTATTAATACTTTTGTGGAAAATGCAACTCTGACAAGTTAATTGTTATTGTTTTTTGAAATTTTTTTTAACAGAAATTAGATCAGGGAAACATTTTCGTCAAAAGTATTAATACTTGTATGTATTATAGTCTGAAACCGCCTTTAAGAACATGATACACACATATTTTAAAAATGCAAATCTATTTCGACAAGAAATAGCTATCAATCATTTGTGGCGGAGTTTAGCTTGAGGATATTTGCTATATAAATTACGTAATTTCTTATAAAGTTTTTGAAATTTATATTTCCACACTTAATATATCGGCATAACAAAAACGATATTTTTTAGACTTTCAAACAAAGCCTTAAAGTATTCCTTTATTGTATGTACATACATACATACATACATATGTACATACATACATACATATGTACATACATACATACATATGTACATACATACGTACATATGTACATAAGTACGTACATATATTGTATGATTTTATTATCATTTATAGACTGCTTTGAAATACATTTAAAAACAACATTAATAAATGAAACAAATGACCTAATCATACTTGAATACCTTCTCCTGTCGCGCGTTGCTGACATTCAAACAATTTCGAATCTATGGAAAGAACATTAAAAACAATTTAATAACTTAGCGATACTAAACGCGTTTGGATCAGGGATGGAAAACCTAGACATTTGATTGAGATGAGTTTAAAAATATTTTATATCTTATTAAATAAATACAATTTTGTGAAACAAAATGAGGAGCGTGCGCGCAAAATATGTGTGGCCATGATTGCTAAATAAAATCAAAATCTTCTAAAAAAAAAAAAGAAATTTAGAAAAGGAGAAGAAGAAAAGAATATCTACAACCAGTCAAAAAATGATAAAACGCAATATTTTGCCAATATGAAAATCGACTGAAAAGATGAATTTAGAGAGTTTTAATCTGATACGTTTCTGCCAAGAGTACATTATTTTATTTAAACTCATTGAGTGGCAAAAAAGTAACTAAATTGTGAGAATCGTCATGAGTAGAGACTATAAAGGCGGTTTCAGATACAACTTCAACGCTTTGCGTGACGTTTCTAACTTTGGGAAAAAAGCGTGAAGCAAAGTGTGCAAGACACAATAAAAACTTTGACAACACTCACTGTTTGCTTCACAATTCATTTTTATGCATAAAAAACATTTTTTTTTTTTTTTTATAATGCATGTATTTATTTATTGTATCTTCATATGTGAACTAACAATAAGTATTCAAATCTTAAATCTATAAAAAAAAAAAAAAAAATATTAGGCCCGACCAGTGTCGGACATAAACTTAGTGGTAGTTATAAATAATACATTAGTAGTGATAATCAAAAAAAAAGGGGGGGGGGAAAGTATTTTCAAGTAGTCCCATCTGGAGTGTTAGGTATAAGAGGCCGTGTGTCCCTCTTTTTTAAGCGGATGTGTCCAGTAAAGTTCAAAATATTACGAGCAAGCGGATTAGGATGTGATTCGAGTTTTGTTAAATATTTGCCTGCGTATTTTGCAATTTCTTCAGTCACTAGTGGCATATTTAAATCACGATGTATAATAGAATTTTGGATGTACCATGGAGCCGATGTTATTAACCGTAAAATTTTGTTTTGCCTTCGTTGGATTCTCTCGACATTGGAAGCTGAAGCAGTGCCCCATAACTGAATTCCGTAGCACCATATTGGCTTCAAAAGCGACTTGTACAGTAAAAGTTTGCAGTCTAAGTTGAGTGTTGAGTTTCTGCCAATCAACCAATAGATTTGAGTTAACTTAAGTTTCATCTGAGTTAACTTAGAGTCAATATGATGTTTCCATGTAAGTCTTCGATCAAGGTGTATACCAAGGTATTTCACTTGGGAATGTTGAGGAATATTATGATTGTTGATTCGACAACATAATTCGATTACTTTTATGCCACGAACTCATTTTTTATGTAAATTTACCGACATTTTAATAAAAATTTCATATTTACATGCGAGTTTGGTCAAACAAAGTAAAAAAGTATACCAACTGATTGTCAAAGCACGCAAAAAGTTGAGAGTTGCCTAACTTTTCGCTTCGCTTTGCGTTAAAAGTTCTTTATGTGACATGTTTCATATAAGCACGTACTTTTCATCTTAGATGTCAAAGCAAATCTTCAACGCAACGCGAAGCAAAAGTTTTATCTGACATGGCAAGTTAGTCCCGGCTCACACACATTAGGTTTGACTTTAATTTTTAGAATAAGGGGGAAAAAAGAAGGGAGATGGGTACATACTTGAGCGTACCAGCCATGTTTGTTTTTCCTTTTGCTTTGTCATTCGTAATACTTCCGGAAACAAATCAGAAGGTATGTATGTATCTTCACACTCAGCGCAGGTTCAAAAGAAAATTGAACATAACATTTACCTGAATTCAGTAACTTGTTGCGAACTGAAAATCGTAATATTTATCGATCTAATTATTCGTTTGCGCTAATGATTATATGATTTTGTAACTTATTTTATACGATAATGTACATTTGTGTTTTACTCGCCATTTAATTGTATATAATGTAGCAACCCTGCATTCAAAATGGCAAAATAAGCGAAAAGCACAAAGAATAATTAAAGAAAAACTAAATGAATTTGATCTTGTTATTTTACTTTTTATTCTTTAACCAACAGCGAATATCGTTAAAACATGTTACTGAATAGCAAACTCGATAAATTTTCGTTTCGTATAACGAACCTAACGATTTAACGAACCTAATTATTGTCAGGCCTGTTCGTTAAAGTGAATTGTTCGTTATATCCAGTACTAAAATAAAATGGAAAAGCGTCCTGCTGTTTTATTCAAAACTCAAAGAATATGTACTCGTAGTATTTTTAATATTTTATTAAAAGAACATATGCACGTATTTTATTAAAATATCAGTAGAAGAAAAATTCATAAAGCAATATAATACAAAAATAATTTATTTAAAAAAACTGGTCTGTTTTTTTGGAATTGATATTTTTCTCTTAATGGCATCTTCTTGAAGCTCTCTCCAAAGCATTTAATTTGAGCTACTAAGTTTTGTTGAGCCCATTTAATACAAACTTAAAAATGCTTAATGACATCATCGTGTTTTATTTTGGGCTCTTGAATTTCAGTTCCATCCAGCTCTTCTTCACTTTCCTTTTGTTCATCGGGTAAAGGGCTATTTTCGATCCATCTATTCAAATTTAAATTACATTTTTTATAAATCTGGTCAGCCAACCATGGCTTGCATTAGACTATCTTCCATAAATTTTGTTGTGAATTTCTTTGGCTTTGTATTGCAAAATCACAATTGCGTTGCATGAGGAACCATTGAAAAAGTTTGTTTTCCACTCTCGGTACCACACCTTGCTTTACAGTACTTCTATTGCGACACCCAAAATGTTTGTTTTCAACATTCCTTAAAAAATTTTCCTTTGATTTCAGGATTGTACTAATGGTGGATTTATGCAGCCCATATTTTTCACATAAAGCTGTAACCCGCAGACCATTTCTATGATCATCGATAATTTTAACTTTATCCCTTAAGAACAATCAATTTCTTTTATCCATGTTGATGTTCGCAGCAAAAATTACTTCACACAACTTTCTCTTACATGATATCAAACAAAACCATCAAAAGAAGATAACTAACGGTACATTTTTATATATGTTCGTTCTTAGTAACTTTCTGATAGCAATTATGTTTCTTATTTAATTTTACATTTGTTCGTTGTATGTATAATGTACTCAGTAGAAAAAAATGCCATGTTCACTAAATCGAATGTTCTTTAAATCGGAAAACTACTGTATATATATATATATATATATATATATATATATATATATATATATATATATATATATATATATATATATATATACAGGAATTAACTCTACATACATCCATCATTTTTGGGGTTTGAGGAAATTTGGGAAGAAATTAAAAAATTAATTATGCCAATATTTAGGGTGCTAATAAATATGTCCATACAAAAAATAAAAAATAAAAATAAAATTATAATAACAACAATAAAAGCAAAAATATTCAAAATCCATAGGAAAAAAGTATACATACAGGCATAAAATACATGAAAAAATACTTGCAAAATGTTCGAAGTCGTCAACTTGTTTAAAATTCTGTGATTTCCGGTACCAAGCCGTCAAGAAATGGCATCCGAATATGGTCTAATATGTTCTTAAAGTAGTAATAGTTCCCGTTAACTCTGAAAGAATCTAAATATTTACCACAAATCACGCCATTGCCTTTTAAACCTTAACCATGCTTAAGTAGAGTTACAATTAAGTCATTATTACAAATGACGTAAACTTAAATTCAATAGCGTCATTTGTGGTAATATTTTTTGATTATTTCGAGGTTAATATCAATTGTTGCCTTTTTAAGGACATATAAGACCATATTCGGATGCCATTTGTGGACGGCTTGGTACCGTAAATCACAGAATTTTCAAACAAGTTCACGACTTCGAAAATTTTGCACGTATTTTTTCATGTATTTTATGCCTGTGTGTAGACTTTTTTCCTATGGATTTTGAATATTTTTGCTTTTATTGTTATTATTATAATTATATTTTTATTTTTTGAGAAATTTTTAGATTTTAATTGAACTACAGTGAATTTTTAATCAGAAATAATTTTTAGTCAGGCTTAAGTTCAGTAATTTCAATTCTTTTTATTGAATGAAATATTTTTATTAATTAATGTGAGTTTCTATAAGCAGAGAAGAAAAATTAAATTAGACTTTTAAGCTGGGGGAAATGCCGATATTTTTCTGTGCAGCAACGCACTTCATCAGCACCCTATTCTATCTACTTGGGTAGAGATTGTTATTAACATCAACTATTTAACGTAAATTCTAATGAAACGGAATGTGAGAAATGATTGTTGTATACAATTATTGATTTACCTTTGGTAAATACATACATATGTAAGTATCACTATTTATTTCCCCTGTTTTTCCATATTTTCATTTTTCTATTTAGGTTAGCACGAAGTTATAATACCCACGTATGTTTAACTATTCTTGCTTATCTTTTACGATCATCACATTAGTTATTTTTACTTATTCGATGTACCGTCGGTACATACATGTAAGTATTATAGTAGTAGATATTATGTTACTTTGTTTTTGCTTTCTACCGTTAATTTGACTTTCCGACATTTGTGACTGCCAAGTGAACATATTTTTGTCATGTGCCCATGATGAATTAAGTGAGACATTTTTAGATTTTAATTGAACTATAGTGAATTTTTAATCAGAAATAATTTTTAGTCAGGCGTAAGTTCAGTAATTTCAATTCTTTTTATTGAATGAAATATTTTTATTAATTAATGATAGTTTCTAAAGAAGAGAAGAAAAATTAAATTAGACTTTTAAGCTGGGGGAAATACCGATATTTTTCTGTGCAGCAACGCACTTTTCTTCTCTTCTTTAGAAACTCACATTAATTAATAAAAAATATTTCATTCAATAAAAAGAATTGAAATTACTGAACTTAAGCCTGACTTAAACATATTCATTACCACCCTAAATATTGGCATAATTAATTTTTTTAATTTCTTCCCCAATTTCCTCAAACCCCAAAAATGATGGGTGTATGTAGAGTTAATTCCTTAACTGTATATTATAGCGATGCGATTTACGTAATAAAAGTTACTGAATCCTAAACTTGTTACTGATCAGCTAAACTTGACATGTGTGAACGAACGCTTTTAGTATTTGCTATCCCAGTTCCCAGCTCTGATCTAAATTAAATAGCGTATGCCGGTTTGTTTTTATTTCTATATTTTTTTTTTTGGCTTTATTATCTTATTACTATGATGCCATTTTCATTTTCCCTTTCATTTACAAACGTAATCGTGAAATAAAACATAACAAAAATAAAAAAGAAACCTTGAAATTATTTTTGTAAAAACAAACAATTTTTTTTTTTCAAAATTAATATATTCTTTAAATTTTTTCGTTTTTATTTTCATTCTCTTTTTGCAGCATTTATTTAACACGACACAAATTTAGGCATCTACAATTTTCAACCAACAAATAAACACATCCAAACAACAACAACAACCATCAGTTTAAGTACGACGACCAGAATCATCTGGGATAAATAATTTTTTTTTTACATGAACAACAAATACCAGAATAGACATTTATAATGTAAGTAGTAACATAATTATTTATTTTATCCAGTTTTAAGAGTACGCTTATTAATGAAATAAAATAGCTAATATTTTATAAAGGGTGTCCCAACAAGAACGCAAGATTTCAATTTGGCGCCATTCGAAGTGTCATTGTTTGACATTTGAACAATTGTTATTGTTTGCTAGTAGAAGGTACGAGGTTAGTAAAAATGGAGCGCTACACGAATGAACAACGCATTCTCATTGTGAAATTGTTTTACCAAAATGGTGAAAGTTTTGCGGCTACAGTTCGCAAATTTGCGATCAATTTGGGGTCACAATAATGCTCCAAAAGAGTCAACTGTAAAGACATTAATGGATAAATTTGCCGAAACTGTTGTCTGTTAGTGATGTAAACACAACAACGCGCCTTCGACCAGGTCGATCGACCGAAAATGTCGCAGCTGTAGGTGATGAAGTCGCTCAAACGCAGGTCAAGCGCAAACAGTCAATGGTGTTCGGTATCGTGAAATGATAACCAGTTTTTTCGTGCCTAAAATTGAAGAAATGAATGTGGAGGGCATGTGATTTCAACAAGACGGCGCCACATGTCATGCAGCCAGAGAAACAATTCAATTGCTACATCAGTCATTTCCCGGTCGTGTTATTTCGCATTTTGGAGACCAGAATTGGCCGCCTAGACGGTGCGATTTAATACCGTTAGACTTTTTCTTTGGGTTTTTTGAAGTCGATGGTTTACGCGAATAAGCCGACGAAGATTCAAGCCTTAAAAGAGGAAATTGGACGCTGAATTAATAAAATACCGCAGCATTTATGCAAAACGGCCATTGAAAATTTCATTAAAAGATCGCGTGTGTGCCAGCAAAGCCGCGGCGGCCATCTGCCCGATTTGTTGTTCCACACATAACCTCATTTTTGTCTACTGTACGATATAATAAATTTTCACGATTTTTTTTAAATATCTGTTTTATTTAAAATTTAAATCTTGCGTTCTTGTTGGGACACCCTTTAGAAATATGTCTCCCTCACAAACTATCAAACCGACTTTGTCAAATATTCTGAGAATTATAGAATTTATGAGAAAACTAGTAAGGCGGAAGGTTGCCCCTACACAAAGTTATTGCTAATTATCTTATACCCCTTTTAGACACGGAAAGTTTACTTTGCAAAGTCTTAATTCAGCTGGGATAAAGACAGAAAGATATAGTATTCCTGCCTTTGCTGAATTAAGACTTTGCAAAGTAAACTTTCCGTGTCTTAAAGGGGTATTATATCTGGAGAACTTTAGTGGTGATAATCTTTCAGTTTTGTGAGGGTTACTATCAATATAAAGTCAATAATTGGACAAAACAAGTGAAACATTTTTAAAGTTTTCTCATATGTAATAAGAAAACTGCAATAAGAAAGATATTCAAATTCGATGTAATTTACTTTGGCGAATAAACCAAATCTTAGCGGACCATCAGCGGGGGGGAGTATGGTACTCGTTAAAACAAATTATTAATATTTGCTGTAGAATCTTTTGAAAACAAAATGGACTTAATGTGTGTACTATATTGAAAGCACAGGGCTTAGATTAAAGAAAATTTTACGAGATATAGAAAGTGACTTATAACTCTGGCGTGAAAACCCCCTTTGGAGAAATCACTAAATCTACTAGATCTACATACTTCGTCACAAGATTTCGTAGAAATCTACTTAAAATGTAGTAGAACTAGTGATTTCAAAAAACTGACTTTTTTAAAACACGGTTTTCGGTTACCCGAACTCATAAAAAACGGTTAATCGGTTACGCGAACTCATATAAACCGGTTAAACGTCCTTTATATAATTAAATAAGTTTATCGTAAAAAAGAATTAATTTTAATTTAAAAAGCAACAAAAATAACTTAAAAAATAGAATTTGTTACACAAAATTTGTAATTTGTGGTAAGAAAAGCAAAAAATAGTGACTAAAAAAATGTATAAAGACCAATTGTGAATTTTATGAAGTTTTTTAAAGTATATTTCAATAACAAAATACAATCCAAATATTTAAGAGACGTTCTGTATTTCAATATTTTTTACTAAGTCATATTTTTTAAAAATTTTCTAAAAAATTTCACAAATACTATTCTGATATACTGTAACTGCAGTTTAATAGTATGATTTGTTGCCTTCATTTTCCACTAGGTTTGATTCGCTGAGGAAAAAGGGTTTGGTTACAGTGAACGTTTTTATGAAGAAACTCCTTAATTTCAGTACAAAATTCGAACCAAAAGAAAAAAATATCGCATGCGATATTTTTGAACAATGAATTTAACTCCATGAATTTATCTTCACACACATCAAAAAACTTGATTTAAACGGCATTGATTTTCATAAAGTTAAATGCCCTATTAAGTGTAATTTGTTTCTCAATATTTATCATTGATTCGTAAAAATACGAACTTTAATTTTAATTCTGTATATCGTTACCTTAGTCGGAAAAAGTGCCAAGTCCACTTTTCGTCAAAATTGAGATTTTGATGTATGTAGCTTGCTAGTATAATGCAAAATACATAATTTACAAGCAAAAATAATACCATTATTTTGGTTTATCTTGCTGGAATGCAGTGGTAGGCAAATATGCTAAGTCCAAAAAGAAATTTAAAAAGTACGAAAATATGCCAAGTCCAGTTGAAAGGAACAAAAAAAATTTTTTTTTAATAAAGTCTTTTCTTTTCAAGTTGGATTAAAAAGAATTACAGCAATTTGGCAATAGCTACAATATTAAATCTCTACTTTGCATTTCATATAATTCGTTATATCAAAGTGATTACAGTTTTAAATGCTTTTGCATGCATTGAGAATTTTGGTTATTTTCAATATTTTTTTTTGTCCTTGTTATAACCACACATCTAAATACAAGCTTAAGTATTTACTGTCTTCAGTCGAATTATATACAGTTTTGTGAATTTAAAAAAATATAAAATATTGCAAAATATCATAATTATACAGTTTTTCGACGCCGAAGCAGTGTTACCATATCTGAAGATTTATCTTATTTTCGAAGTTTTTCGGGATGTTAAGGCCGGGGCACAATGAATGCGTCATGCGTTGAACTTCGCCTTTTTCAAATGACAGCTAAGTTGAAATACATGGTTTTTATGAGGTCTGTTACATTCAGTACGTGGCCGTCAACGCAAAGTGCAAAATTTTGTCAACTTTTAACTTTTTGCGTACGTTGAGTAGTTTGACAGATATTGGTTGGTTTTTTTGGTATGTTCTGATTTAGATTTTTGTGTTTTGTGGTAGCAAAAATAATATTAAACAAAAGAAATAAACGAAATAAATAAAAAAGTGGAGTTTAATATGTAAAATGGATAATCAACCTATTGAAGCTGTTCAAATGCTTCCGTCAATAAAATACTCATTGTGCCAACCTTCTCCTTCGTTGCGTTAATGCCAGTTGAAAAAGGCGAATTTTGACGTATGACGGATTCATTGTGCCCCGGGCTTTAACAAGACTTCTTCTTTGTTAAAAATAAGATTTTTAAGAATATGATAGTTTGGTACTTTTAGTATATTATTTATTTAATGTCCTTTTGGCTAAAATACTGACTTCTTTACTCCATCTAAAGTATGAATTATGTGCATACATAAATTTATCTTATACATGTTCGATTCAGTAAATATTTTGTATTATTTACCTTTACGTTTGTTAGTTAATTTGAAATCACATAAATGCTTCCTGAATTTGAATTCAGTAAAATCAATGCATATTTATATGTTTTGAGTAGAATCACCAAAAAAATTAATGAGAAAAAAAGATGTTTTTGTTCGACCTGAAGGTTTTTTGAGAAAAAAATATGGCAACGCTGCGCCGAAGGAAAATAATAAATTTTGTTTATCAACACCAATAAAATAACTACATTCTTGTAAACACCAACTACATTTATTTTTTTCAGGGACATAACAGTTATAAGAGAAATGACAAAAATGTTATATTTAACCATTAAAATTGATGAATTGAAATAATGGTTATAATCAACGATTATCGTAAGATATATTTCATTTTGGTTTTTGTAACCAATTAAATTGAGAAATATATTTTCTTGGTTACAAATAACTATTATAACAACCAAAAAATTTTTTTGGTTACCAATAACTATTATCTAAAGAATTTTAATTTTTTGGTTATGCTACCCAAAACACGGTATTTTAGATGTAAAGATGCAAAATAATATTTGGTACTAAAATGCAAAACTATGAGAAAATTATTGAACGGTTTCTATCTGTATCCGATATGTAAAACAAAATTTTTTCGAGCCCTTTTAAAATTTTAGGGCTTTAGGATTTATTTGCAAATTTTAGTAAGTTTTGCGAATCAGGTAATTTTTATCAAAACTTATTGCTCTATGCACAAGAGCATAATTTTAATTTTATTGCAAAATTTTATTGCTTGTTTGCAATTTTTCCCCAATTTTCGTGATTAAAGTGATTTTAAGCCAAATCTTACCATTTTACAATTTTATCGATTTTTAATCTATCTATTTGATTTTAGCAATTTGGTGCGAATTTTATAATTTTCGCAATTTTTTCCGATTTTTTGAAATTTCTTATATCTTTTGGTATTAATATGTATAAATTGAATTGGTTCTTGGCCACACACTTCATAAACTGAATTGAAAGATTTTCATTCAACTGCCAAATTTATATTTTTTTCACAATTACAAATTTAAAAATTTAAAACTTCTATTGCATTCATTCATCACTTTCTAAATTTTTTATCTAAATTTCAATGAAATAAAATACAATTTTAAATTTAAAAATACATATCTTTTTCTATACAAAATAAAGCTAAAAACATAAATTTTGACACCTAATCACGAAACTCGAGCACACACAGCACAATCGAATTGAACGATTTACTAGTCAACATGAAAAATCAAAATCTTTTGATTTTTCTACAACCAACTCGACAACTGCCAAACTAATCAATTGACAAAGCCATACTCGCTTTGATTTGAACAACAACCGACTCAATTGAAAATTGAATTGAATAGTGTATGGGGTGCTTAACAGGGGTTGCTTGCAATTTCGCAATTTATTGCGAATTTTTGCAATAAAAGTGATTGCTCACAATTCTTTGTTTTTTTTTTTTTTTGCAGTTTTACTATTTTTAATTAGTATCAGACTTTCATATATTTTTGATGTTCCCAAGTTTTTGCGAATTTTCGCAATTTTTTGCACATGAGATTATTTTTGATTCTTAAAATCTACGGATATTTTTTACAGATATTAAAATTTTTGCAAGTTTTCTCAATTTAAATATATTTAAGCCTATTCTCGAGTTATTTGGCCTTTTTGCGGTCTATATAATCAGTTTTGGGAGATATTTTCCATTATTTTAATCCCTTGCAAATTATTATATTATTTGCAATATACAATGCTTTTAGTGGAAATTTGCTAAAGAAAAAAAGCCACGTATTTAAACATCATTGGACATTTTGTCGAAAAGAAAAGTAAAAAGCAAATAACTAGTTTAAATACCCCAATTACTATATTTATAGCTGATGTTAATAACAATCTCTACCCAAGTAGATAGACTATGGTGCTGATGAAGTGCGTTGCTGCACAGAAAAATATCGGTATTTCCCCCAGCTTAAAAGTCTAGTTTAATTTTTCTTCTCTTCTTTAGAAACTCACATTAATTAATAAAAAAAAATATTTCATTCAATAAGAATTGAAATTACTGAACTTAAGCCCGAATAAGAAATTATTTCTGATTATAATTGATAAATATTTATTATAAAATTGCCCGTTTTGTCAACTTTGACAAAAATTTATAAATTTCTTGTCCTGCATACCTCTTACAAATGCATATTTTACATCTAAAATTACATATTTTAGGTAGCAACAACCAAAAAATTAAAATTCTTTAGATAATAGTTATTGGTAACCCATTAAATTTTTTTGGTTGCTATAATTGTTATTCGTAATCAAAAAAAAAAAAAAAATATTTCTCACTTGAATTGGTTACAATAACCAAAATAAAATATCTCTTACGATAATAGTTAAAAATAACCCAAACAAAATAAAACACATTTTACAGTAACCTTTTCATTTCAAATAAAAAAAATAACAATTATTTTCGGTCCCTGATTTTTTTAATAGTCTCATTGAGCTTTTTTGGTTACAGCGAACACCGATGTAACGAATTATGCTTCATAAGGAACAATTCCTTAAGTTAAATTCCAGAAATAAAAGAAAACATATTTAAGGAAAATATGCTACTAAGTCCCTACTAAAATAATGAAATTTCAAAAAGGAAATGTGCTAAGTCCAAAAAAGCCGATAAGTCCGCAAATGATTTATTTTATAATTCTACGACTACTGGTAATTTAAGAGGATGGACTAAAGTAGAAAACCGCATTTACAGATTTTCAAAAAGTTTACAAAAAAAAACCAAGACAGTTTCTTATCTCTCCTGAATAATTTGAAAAAATGGACTTAGCACTTTTTCCGACTAAGGTAACGATATATGTAATAAATAAGTAAAGAAAAATTTGTTTCATATTTCAAAGCAAACATTTATATCGAGCCTAATTTGATATTTAAATATTCAAATATTTTTTACGTAAATTATCGCTTGCGGTAAAAACTTACCGCATGTATCTTAAAAGTTGTCAACAATTTGGCATTTTGATAGTTCTAAACTATGGGTAGGTCCATAAAATTTCAATAAAAAAAGTCTATTTTAGATTACATATCGCTTACGAAAAAATCAAAAATAAGGCTCGATATGTCAGGTGAGCACAAACGTATTTATAATATAATTTAGGAGAGAAATAAAAAGAGCTCAGATTCTCTTTTTCCTTTTCTTCAAGAAACTCGGACTTTGCAAAGTATATTTCGCGTGTGAAAAAGACTGTAAACCGCAGAAATATTCCCCTTCATCGTGCGGTTGGCGTATTTCGACTTCGATTGAACATTTTTCAACATTTTCTCTTTAATGCAGTACCAAAATGTCTTCCCAATATGCCAATCAAGATAAGGATAAAAATATAAAAATTACGATTTAAGCAATGTTTGCGATTTTAGGAATTGAAATATTTTACAAAAATTCTTGACAAAAAAAAAAACATTTTAATAAAAACTTGTTAACGATTTTACATAAATTTTTTATGAATGGGCCTATTATAGATGGCTAACGCACTTTAGTTGCCGTGGCAACTGGCAACGCCATTCAAATTAAAATTAGTATTATATATGGCAACTTTCTTTAAAGGTCAAAAAGTTATTGAAAATATGGTTATCACAAATTGGCGACTGAAAATAATTTAAAGAATGCTTTAAAATATAATATGTAGATATAAGTTATTTCACAATAAATTTTTCTTGGTATAATAAAAAAATCTAAATTACACCTTAACTTAATATTGTGTATGTATATGTATGTACATACATACGAGTATATACTTATGTAAGTATGTAATTATGTATAATTAAATTGACCATTTGCCACGTTCCATTAAAAATTATTTCAATTTAATCCACGTTATACGAGTATGTATGTAAATGTACCAGTTTTTTTATAATTTCATCCTTTTCATTAGCGTCATCTTCTTGTCTGCAGAAATGATATGAAAAGTTTTACATGAATAATTTATTGCATTTTATTACATTGTCGCGCAAATATAATTTAATTAAGTTAATTAAAACTTTTTATGATTAATGTAAGTAAGTTTTCCCTCTTGTAACAGACGTACATATGTACATATTATGACAATAATGTCATATAAAATGATGACTGTTGAATTTAACGCCTAATAATGTGTCATACCACAACGCACGACTAAACTACATACTCACACGAGCATCATACATACAATACACTTTTATGTGTACATATATATGTATGTACATACACATGTATAAAGTATGAGTCCATAAAAGTGACAGCCAGTGTGACCGATGACATTTTTCAAAAAGTGGCACCAAACAGGGTATTTATTAGGGTGATCGATTATTCGACTTTTTCCAGAAACCGGTTTTCGAATAGTTCGAATATTTGAAATTATGAAAAACCTGGTTTCGGTTTTTACAAATCAGGAAAAACCGGTCAACCGGTTTTTTTAAGTAAGACAATTATTATACAAAAGATTTGATTTTAAATTGCTTTATAAGAAAAAAGAGTTAACAGTTCATGTAAATACAATAAAACAATACAAAAAGTAAAGGTAAAACATGAAAATTAACTTATATACACACATGTATAATATAAATATGAATGTATGGACTAGGTGGATATTATAGGGTTGCATTTGTATACTCGTTTGTATAGCCAAAACAAATATACCATGGTATGTACCATATAATTGTAGTGTGAGCGACAGAACTAGTATGAGAGTTATTGAGTGTGCGTGCTTTTCCAAATTAAAATACAATTAAAACAAATAACAATTGCTTATTGTATTGCTGCTGAGCAACTGTTTGATCTGTTTTTGCCCAAAAATACATATTGTAATACAAATATATGAAAAAACCACTATTGAAACAAATACATGATGTGCAGATGTATGTGCGGACGTTCGTTTGTTATTTTGTGGCGCAGCAAAAGTATAGAGAGAGAAAGAGACAATTTTGCTCTGAGAGTAATTACAAATGCATGTGTTTCATCTACATGTATCATTTACTTACATATGTATGTGAAATTTTACTTTCATTCATTCATTGCGCTGATTTACACGGGCATAATTGTGCTGGCATAACATGCCAGTTTGTTGGTGAGAGAGGCAAAGAGAGTGGTTTTGCGGTTGGCATAACTTTTCAACCAGCTTCAACCCCGCATTAGCAGCATAAAACCAATACACACACAACTTAAAAAACAGCAAATGTTAAATGAATACTAAAAACACTAACCCACACACAGCTGTGTATACGAATACATTTTGTGCCAGATGAATTAGTCTCGTGTAATTTGGAAAAGAACAAAAATTGTGGGTCTTAAAAATTGTTCTCGTCTAAACTACCTCATTCATCAACCATGGATTTTTTTTCAACACACCATGTGGTACTTATGTTAAAACCAGTTTTATGTATCTTATTTGTTATAGAAAAACAAATACATACAAACGTGTTTTTCTCATTTGGTCATTGCACAACCATACAATAACTGCTTTAAAAATCAACATTTACAACTAGTAAAACAAAAAAAAACGCTAAATAACATATTTTTTCATACAAGAACCAAGAAACACACAAAACTGGTGCAAACAGATGCATCTGTGCAATGCTATAGTGGATATCTACCTCTATCAGTGTGACCAGATTTTAAAATATTATTAAGCTAAATCACGTTTGAAAAAGAGTTAAAATAAGCTAGAAAGTTAAATTTTAAGCCAAAAAATAAAGTTAAACTATTTTCAACTTCTTTCACTTTGCAATATTTTCTTATTGCTAAAATAATGTTAAATATGTACATATATACATGCACAAACATTTTTTTTTTATAATTTGAAATAAAAATGATAAGCTGACGAACAAAACCAGACACGTCCACAGTAAATAATTTTTTTTCAATTTTTTTTCGGCCTCTCCAAGTACAAATCTATGAAGTCGAGAAATATTTTCATTCATAACCAGTTCGATCTTACATTAAAAAAGTATAACGAAAACTGATTTTTTCTTGCTATTCTCTATCTAGTTAATTTAGTAATTTGCCTGTCGTGCAAAAAACAGTTACCGGGACTAGTCTAGTTTTGTTCGCTATCTCCTCAAATATATTCAATAATTTTTTAATTAAATTATTAATTCATCATTATATTATAGTTAAAAAAAAACAAAACAAAAACTTCCCAAAATAAGCTTAACCAATTTTCAAAAATGTAACAGCATTTATGCTAAAGTTCGAAAACTTTTTTTTTGTGATTAGTGCTATTTACAGTAAATCTATTTCAAGGTTTTGTTTTAAGCAGATTCCTGCCGCTTCCTTCCTTTCGGGCTCAAAGATAACTCTATAAAAGTATTAAGGGTAATATTAATCTTACATTTGCCATTGTAACTCCAAAATTGCAATCAATGTCCTTTATTTTGAAATTTTCCATTTCTCTTATAAATAAACAATTTACATTTTGTATTATTTAAACTATTTTTCAATGGAAAACATTTATATTTTTAAATATTATCGGTCTAAATTATAAAAAATATATTAGAAATATGTCAAATTGGCGATTAATAAACCTGAAATATTTTTTATGAATAAGGCAGTAAAAAATTACCATTCTTATAACTTTTTTTTATGAGTTTAAAAAAAAAAAGCTAAAAAATAAGCTAGGAGCTAAATGAAAATTTTGAAGCTAAATCCAAAAAAAATAAGCTAAAATTAGTCCATAAGCTAATATGGTCATGCTGACCTCTTTATAAAAAAAATATCAAAATGTTAAAAAAAAACTAAAAAACAGTTTTTGCAAATGGATTTTGACATCCATTGCACACCATAGGACCTCATAACATAATTTTGCTTAAATTTCATGCTTCAGTAAGTGTTGCCATACTCAAAGAACGCTTTGAACTTTTATACTAAAAAAATACTTAGGAAAATATACAGAACAGTTGGCCTTAATTTTAACATAGTAAAAACTAATTTTATTCCAAAGTATACAAAACATAAAGTATTCGACTCAGCCGGATTTTAAATTGTAAAAAAAGCCGGACTATTCGACATTCGAAAAATCAAAATTCTGAAAAAACCGACAACCGTATTTTAAAAAAACCGGGTTTTAAAACCGGTTGAAAAACCGAGTCGATCACCCTAGTATTTATTCATCAAAAAAAAGGGGCAAAATTAAAAAATATCTACAAAACTGCACTAAACTAGTGTAGTTTTTATATAACTCACCCTAAAAAAAAGGGGTACAAAAAGTGGCAAGGCAGTTGAAAAAGTGGAAATGCAGTCGAAAAAGTGGCAATTTGCCACTTTAGTCGGTCAAACGGTCACGCTGGTCACAGCTAAAACAATTGCACCGTGTCTCTTTTACCAGACATAAAACTAAATTGTCACTCTATCGTTTCATTTAGGAAAATAAGTTGACAAGTTTATTTATGAAGCAATTAAGGTTAAGAAAAGGAAAGTGAGGTCGAATTTTCAAATGAGATAATCAAAAAGAATTATTTGAATTAAAGAGAAAACTGTGCAAGTATTTTAATTGATTATGAAAGAAAGAGAGAGAGAGAGAGAAAAGTAGTGCAATCGAGAAGGGAAGAAATCATGATACAATTATACTAGGTACATGCACGACTACAACAAAAATACAACACCAAAAAACACATATATTTTGTTGGTATAAACAAACGAATAATTGTCAGAAACAGATGCCTTTTGTTTTTAAAAATAACAATTACAGGGTAAATAAAGTACAATTGCAGACGCGGCATTCCTGCATGATTATAGTTATTCAGTGTTGCCAATCTGTGTGTAGTTAGACAGTGTGTAATTTCTACTCACATGTGTAGGCCATGTAATTAAATTCTTGTATAATCTGTGTGTAATTCTACTTTTGGTTCTATTTTTATTTATTTTTGTTTTAATTTTAACCTACACAAAAGATGTGTAGTGTAATTTTCTTCGATGTCTAATTGCAGACACAGCCATGTGTAAATTCATTGGCAACACTGTAATCATTTTATTCATACACATACACTAACATTTTCGCAGCTTGTAAACAAAGTTTGACAACTATTTGCAATGTATACATTAACAGGCTGGGCTTGTGCATGTACCTGTTATAATTGTATCATGGAAGAAATGGAGAGAAAGCGATATAGAGTGAGAAATATGTGAAAGAAGCAGTGCCACCAGATTAGGGGATTTGTCCCCAAAATGGGGATTTTGCCTCTAATTCGGGGACAGAATTTAGTGGGGAGGGATTTGGGGACTTTTCATTTTCAGCTCTAAAAATTTGCATGTATCAGGAAAATAATTAATCGTGGATGTTGACATAATATTTTAGTACTGGTAACATTTCAGTTTTTACAACTCACGCATAAAAAAACTATGTATGTGTGATTCCCAGAAAATATGAAAAATTTTGAACTTTTTAAAAAGTTGCAATTTAAGCACATTACAAAACATAGATTTGTTTCGGTGTATGGAATTTTGAAAAATGTTATAGATCCAAAAGTGGCATTGAGCGTATATGAAAACCAATGGAATAAAATTGCTTATATCGACTGGCGGAAACAAACAAAACAAAGTTTTCCTAAAGACGTATTAGGCTTTTGGGTAATAGTATATAAATATGAAGATAATGCAGGAAATTACTTCTTTCGAGAAATTGTAGCTGCTGTGTTCAACCTGTTGATAGTGCCAATAAGTTATACGTTTGTTGAGAGAATATTTTCATGCATGAACACTACCAAACTAAAACCAAATTAAGGAATAATCTGCAATATGAAATAATGAAAATAGAATCACATATATGTAAATATTTATAAGATCTGCTGCCATAAATTTGAAAATATGTACAAGCGGGTTGTAGAGGATGGAGACGAACTTGATGTCCATGAAGTTTTGGATTGGGAAATTATTTAGAATATTTCGATTGCAAGAATGTATGTAAGTATGTAATATCTTCATAAATTCGTATTACCCCTATCGTGAATAAAATGTGAAATTTTTGTTCCCATGAAATTTTCATTCCCCATGAACGGGAAGAATACTTGTAAAGCTTCAGAATTAATTGAAAATCAAACAAATTAAGTTTAATAATGAGAAATACACACATTTCGGGTTTCAAATGAAATGTTATAGAGTGTAAAGTTGTGTTTTTAATTGTTTTAGGCGCCGTGCAAAATATTTTTTAGCATACCACAGCCATAAAATTTACTGCATGTCAATCTAAGAGATTCATGTTCAATGAAAAAAGGTGTTCCAAGGAATTATTGTTATTAATCGTAGACATAATTTATTTATCTTGCTCTAAAAATAATTATTTATAAGTTTTGATATATAATTGCAAGTATAGTATTGATTGATTCAATTCGCCTGCAAAAATAAAGTGAACAAAGCGAAGGGAAAAGTGAAAAAATCCATGTGAAAAATATTATTCACGATAAGAGGAATAAAGAAAGGGAACACATTTCAGAGGTAAAATTATTCATGATTGCAATTTGTGGAAAAGGGAAAATATTTCGAGGGAAAAACTGTTCACGATAGGTTATTTTTTTTATTATCTGCTTCAGATTGTTTACTTCGACTGAATAAAAACAAACTTCAAAAATCCTTATTTTTCAAAACAAAGAGAGAATGGAAGTAGTTACCTTGTATATTTATATCATGCTTGAAAGTGCATTATTGTTAATTAAGTTTTTAAACACATACATATGTATGTAAATATATGCATGTACAATTAAATTTTATGTACGTTTTAAGTTAATAAAAACATTAAAAAAAATAAAAATAAATAATTTGGTCAATTGTACTGAAAAAAGTACAATTTTTCTTGTAACTTTGTGAAAATCTTATTTCGCATCCCTGCGCATATGACTTAGTAATCGTTTTTTATGAATGATATATTTTTAGGGACAAGAGTTAGGATTTTTCTGTTGAAATGGGGATTTTTGGGGACATGACGTTTTAAATTGGGGACAAGAGTCAAAATTTTTCTGGCAGCACTGGAAAGAAGAGAGAAGGAAACACAGAGAGAATGAGGGAAGAAGGAGGTAGAGAATATGTTTCACGCATTGTTGCCAGTTTAGCATTTTCACTGCTAGATCTGGCATTTTCATTAGTTAAAAAGCATTCAACTTTCAAAATATTCTGCTAAATGCTTTCTGGCAGAATTTGTTGAAATTTTTTTTTTAATTTTTTACACGAATTCTTCTCTATATAGGATTTTTCTCATAAATGAACATGTATTGCAGGGTAAAGTATCCCTAATGGTCTGCAGTAGCAACAGTGAAATGAGCATAGGATCCAGCTAACCCCTCAGTGATTAATTTCAATGTATTTTTTAATAAAAAAAATATTTTATTGAATAAGCAAAATAATAATTTGGGATTATTAGTGCGTTAAAAAAATTTTAAACGTAATTGTAAAATTTCCAAAAACACCAGTTATTAAACATTTTATGTTTGTAGTGCTATAAAAATACCTCTAAATATTAATAAGTTTGTATAAACATGAAATTCAAAGCTATTTAAATATTTTTTTCTACATTTAAATCTGGCATTATACTTTTCTTCTGTAGAACATTTTAGCAGAATTTTTTGACCTATTTAGCATTCTCTCATCATCATTTTCTGGCAACACTGGTTTCACGTGCATTTTTTTTTTGGGAAATTAGACATATTGGAAAATTTTCTTATATCTAATACCTTTACGTGTTAAAATCCATATTATTCCAGCTGATCTCATTCGACATTTTTCTTATTCATTAGAAATAAAATTTATAGCGAAAGGTTCTTTATATAAAATGGAAGAATCTTGGGACTTAGATTAGATTTTATGCACATTTCCCATCTAAAACGAACGAGACCGCATGAATGCCATATGATCAATTTTGATAGAAAGTAGGTCAAACGAGTTTATGAAGATTGTCGCCCCAGAAAATTATCGACAGGCCTTTTAAGCTACTTATGCGATACAATCCGGGTCGTGAAAGAATCTATCGTCTAGTTATCTGAAGGTGCACTTCTCCAGGGTCGGGGAGTCATTGAGAATGTCGAATTTATTTAAAACGGGTAAGTTACAAATGCAGTATATGTACATTACAAGGAAAAGCTAGATGTTTTTGACATTCGTATGACTGCTCAGTTTTCAGTGATGATGCCAAACATAAGTGAAAGCGGGTTCTTTTCAAAGGTTATGAGTGTTTAGTGCTATTCCGATCCAATTTGTTCATTGCGGATCATCTAAGTAGGAAATTATCGATAACTTCTACTTTAGCAACACATCACAAGAAACAAAAATACTTGTGAGAGCAGTACCTGGATTCAGTAACTTTTTGCGAACCAAAAATCGTAAGATTTATCGACATATTTATTCGCTTGCGATAACGATAATGTGATTCTGTAATTTCTTTTTTACGATAGTCTCCCGCTTTATGTTATTAACTATTTAATTCAATGTTATGTGGTAGCTCTGTACAGAAAATGTGAAAATAAGCGAAAAGCACAAAGAATAATAAAGAAAAACTGAACAAATATGATTTTGTGAGTTAAATTTGTTTTTCTTCAACCGACAGCGAATATCGTTAAAATATGTTACTGAATAGCAAAGTCGATAAATTTTCGTTATATTTATTATAACTATACGATTATCGTTATAAAAGTTACTGAATCCAGGTACAGGTCTGCTTTTTCGCCTTTCGGTTTCTTAATATTTTTTTTAAAGAGAAGTAACACTCAGGCAATGAATGCCTACTACTATTACTAGGTGTTACCTTCTTTAGGAAAAGAATAGTGATAGAGAAGACAGGCGGTGAAAGAAGAGACAGAGAAAAGCTTCATTCTTTTTTACAACTCAGCTTTTTTGCAGCCACGGTTGCCAGAAATGCAGATTTATCTGGATTTTGCAGATTTTTGCCCTCCAAAAAGACAAAATGCAGATTTGAAGATTTTTGGCCTAAAAATTCAGATTTTTCAAATCCAATTTTAGTGCATTTTTTACATTTTTCTTAATACTGCTACTAGATCTTGTTTCTTTTATGTGTGAAGGGCTCATACTTTAGACAGTTACAACTTTTGAACTTAGAAGACTTCGTTAAAGAAAAAGAAGAATTAAATTTTGCAAGCTTCTGGAAATGAATATCTGATATAAAACGAGCTCATTCTGATTACGATTTTGTGGCCCTAAGTTTATTCAAAATCTAATGTTTTTATCACATTCATTTGAAAATGTCGAAAGATATGTCAGTCAAGTAAACTTGAATAAAACAAAACTTCGAAGTCCTTTCAATATTTAGCAACAAATTAAATTACTTTTTTATATATATATCTGATTTCTTTTCTCATTCATTTTATATTATTTGAACATAATTATGAAGAATTTTTATTTGTTTCTTTGCATTTTGTTGCTCCTAAGGAAAAAAGGTTTTCCACACGAAAAGTTTACTTTGCAAAGTCTTGAGTTTGTAGGAGAGAAGAGAAAACAGATCTTATTCTGTATTATTTTTTCTTCAACAAACTCAAGATTTTCCAAAGTAAACTTCGCGTGCGGAAAAGCCACTAAACTTATCAGTAGACTTCAACCAACGTGGCAGCTAATTGTAAAAAGGTAATGAAAAAATAATTATGGATTCAAAATCGAAGATGTTAGCTTGTAAAGATTTTTGCTTGAAGCTTTTAAGTTTATTCTGCTGTATTTATAAAAAAATAGTTTTGGTTTACAAAAGGTTTAAAAATCAAATCAAACCCAAAGTAATTTTTATGAATATGTTTGTGTACGTAATTCTTAATAACATATTGATAGTCGTTCTATAAACAAATGAAGTTTTTATCTTATTTCAGACTTTTTTGGTTGAAGTCTACTGATAAGATTCTTAAACAGAAACGTAATTTTTCATACATTAAAGGGGTTTATTCATAAAAAAATTAAATGACCTTGAAACTTAGTTCAAGAAAAAAATTTTTTTTTAATTAAGTAAAATGCACTTTAAACCGAGTTTAAATTTTATGAATATGGGTTAACGAAAATATATTTATGTTGCACATTTAAATCAATATTTATATAAAGTTTTAGAATATAATATAAAAAAGTTGTTTTAAAAATTGTTTTGAAGGTTTTTTGAAGATATTAAAAATGAAATGCAGATTTTGAAGAAAATGGTTACATTTTGCAGATTTTATCCTTAGAAATTCTGGCAACACTGGTTGCAGCGCCTCTGGTGTTAAATGAGGCGTATTAAATTTTTTTTGAAGCTGTGGTTAGTAGCCATTTTATCGGTTATTTTACTTCGTCGATGATGTATTGTCAATGTTTTGTACTGCGGCGTTATGAAACAATACACTTTGTTCGAAGATAAAGCAATTCACATTTTTGAGGACAACCTTTCTTGCCTTATTACGTTTAAACAGCATCAGAAGCTGAATGTTTGACAATACGCTCTTTAACTTCACCAAGTAAAAATGGGTCCTGATGGCGGCCTCTTAGTTCCTATCTTACTCACATCGGACGCTAGATTGACATAACACTCAGAGGTCAATATACTTAGAGATCATTCTCTAACAAGTACTTTCATTCATTCAAGAAATGTAATTGGATGTAAGTATGTGTGTACGAATTAAATTTTGTACCCGACAATAATATGATAGAGTATTTATACTACCCTCCACCAGACAAACGATCCATAGGAGAGAATAAACTGGAAACTGCAGTGTACATCCAATGTAAGACTTTGAACTTCGGATCATAATATTTCCCAAGGACAGTCTTACAAATACATATGTAGACGGAGGGATGCTTGATATCTGTTGCTGCAATAAGATTTTTGTCATCTAAACTGGTACTAATTTGAAAAGATAATTTTTATAAACATAATGAAGCAATAACATAAAAATAAGGAATTTATTTTTAATTCTTAAGAAATTTGTACAGCAAATTATATGCAATAGGTTTCTAATGGTTAACTATTGCAGCTTTCCGATTAAAGCAACAACTCCAATTTTCTTTCGGTTACGCAACTTAAGTAACGTTCAATATTTGTATCGCCTTTTCCTCCCCGAAAATAATATTTTACATCTTCGGTAATAATATAATTTTTCTTGTTAGTAAATTGAAATTGATAATTGAAGGGCAAGATTTTCTCAGCGGTATTTGTAAAGCTACCCAGTAAAAAAAGACACTCCAAAGAAGTCATGAAAATGTAGAGTTTGCAGTATGGAAGTAGTTCAAATTTCGATCCGATCTAATGATTTTTACATAGGGTTGTCATTGCAAGAAGTTCTCTTTTTCGATGCCTAGTCACCGAATTAGAAGCGATTTTAAGAAAAATTTCCTTTTTTGTGTTCTATGGTAATATTTTCATCTAGGAAAAACTTAAAAAGTTACATATTTTAGTAATTCGTTTCTTTTTATACGAATTTAAACGCGAAACAGTGTCTTCATGTAAATTTAAGCAAATAACTTCTAAATTTTAGGCCAAAATTATTTCATAAATTTCTTTAAAAAAATCGATTTTTTGAACATTTTGGTGAGTGTTTGCTAAAACTATGGAAAAACTACAAGGTTTTGTATGATTAAAATGGACTTTTACTTGGTTTTCTGCTAACTATCGGCATATTAAAAATATCGATTTTTTTGGAAACAATGAAAATGTGGTTCCTTCAGAATGACTTTTTTTTTACTGGGTACAATTAAACGTACCATACCATAACATAACGTAGCACAATTGCTTAACTAATAGCAACTAATATTTCAGAATCACACATACAATTTACATATTTGAAAAACAAATAATCATTAGTAATCGTACTGATTTCTAATTTGATTACTTTTTTTGAAAGGTGAAGTAATTATTAACTAACGATTATATTCAGTTTCGTACTTAGTAATCGTGATTACGATTACTAATAATGTAAAAGTAATCTGAATTACTTGAAATTACAACAAAATAATCAAAAAGCATCAAAAGTAATCAAAAAATAATCCGATTACATTTAAATATTACTTTTAATTTCTTTTGATTATTTATTAAGAATCAAAAGTAATCTTTGAAAGTAGTCGTATTATTTTTTGATTACTTATGATTCTTTTTGATTATTTTGTTGTAATTTCTAGTAATTCCGATTACTTTTCGATTATTATTAATCGTAATCAATTATTTATCAGAAATTCTTTAAGAGGTAATTATATAATCAGTACAATTCTTTTTAAAATGCAATCTAATTGATTCCTAATCGCAATCGAAATTTAACTGCTCTGCTATCAGCTTAACGTTATGACGGAAATTATATCAATGGTGGCGGTTATGGCTATGGCGTTATGGCATGTCACCTAAAATCAAATACAACCACCCCTCTCGTGAACATTTTTTCCCTCGAAATATTTCCACTTTTCACCAAATTGCAATCGTGAATAATTTTTACCCTGAAATGTTTTCCCTTGTTTTGATTTCCCATATCGTGAATAATATTTTTCACCTGAATTTTTTGACTTTTCCCTTGGATTTGTTCGCTTTATTTTTTTTCAGGCGAACTGAATTATTGCAGCGAATAATTTCGATATTGTCCTTTGAATTACACTGTGCAACACGAAAAAAATATAACCATATGTGACGCGCAAAATAAAAAGGGACCTAAGGGTAAAAACCTGTTTTGTTGAGGAGAGCCATTTTAAAGATTTAAATAAATACGTGTATCTTTGGTGTACCATCACATCATAAAACGCGCATATCTCTGGGAGGGAACACTTTTGGGGCATGGGATCGGTCTCATTCGATGCTCAGATGTTGTCCACATCAACAAAAAAGTGAAAATTGATTTTTTGTACCCTTAGGTCCCTTTCTCTATGCGGTGTCACATATATGGACACCACTGCGTAATAAAAGACCCCAAAAAAAAAGACCCGTGTCTCCCAGTTTTACCTCAACTCATGCACTTTTTTATGGGCCCCCAAAGATTTGCGACCTCGGTGTCATTTTTGCATTTCCTTAGGCTCAGATCTTGCAAACCGTTCGGAATTTGCATTTACTCTCTGAGGCAAAGTTGTAGCTCTTGTCATAAGGAACAAAAATTGTAAACATATAAAATCACAAAACTTCATCTTAAAGATAAAATTCGCAAAAAAAAATTTTAAAAATTCGATTTTTTTTTTACCTTTTTCCCCCTGTTCAGGCCCATAGGTAGCAAATAGTTCAAAATTCAAGGAAACGATCAACTACAAAAATGTACCTAAGGTCTCAATAAACAACTTTTTAGAACATATGAATTTGCTAGGAATGATTCTTAACACAGTTTAGGTAGCGCTTAGGTTGCCGCAAAATGGAAAAATTTCCCGAAAATTTTTTAATTTCATTTGCTTGGAAACTTTTCACTTTTCGATCGAACAGCTGTTTTACATACATACATATATGTTTACGAAATGTATTACGTAAGGAAAACTAAAAACATTTTTTTTTTTCAGTGTACAAAAACATGTATAAATGCATACACATATACCTACATAAGTTCGCGTAAATGAATAAGACTGCGTAAGTTCCTTTTCACGTCCTGACAGGATGTTAAGTTTTAATTTATTTCTCTATTTAACATGCAGCTACAACCAACCACCCTTTTTAGTGCCAACGTAAACCCATAAATTTTTGGCGTCACGTTTTATGTCACCACCAGCACAATTTGTAACTGGAGACTACTACTAACTATTTTTCAATTTACGACATTTTAAAGTACACACATTTGTCTACGATAAAATATTATTTACGCGCATTCGCATTTATAGTACATCTACTAAATTGGGAGAAATTTTCTATAACCACTTTATTTGTTTTTTTTTGCGTTTGCATGTACTTTTTTCTTCTACTTTTTGTGTAAGTTAATACCAAATTGAATTTGAGCTGAATTCACCCATTTCGTTCAGCTTTAGGTGACTGTTAAATACAAAATTTATTTTACAAGGTGGCATTGCGGCGACAGTAATACTAAAACAATAAAAAATTGTTTGGTGTACGCGAACTATTAAATTTGTTATGAAATATCATAATAGTTTAATAAATACACAACATATCGCTCAATTATTTAAAGAACGTCATAACTACAAAAAATAGTTTGCCAGAAAACGAGTTTAAAGTTTTCAATTTACACACAACTTAATGAAAAAAGAAAATTTGATTTTGCTCTCGATATTTGTATGAAATTTTTTACACACTATAAAGAAAGATATGAGGATTAATTCTGCATTAATAACTCAAAAATTAAATTTTTTAATTTATGACGTTGTTTGAGTAAATGAGCGATATAAATTCTGACAGTTTAAGTTGTTTCTGTGAGCTACCTTATAAAATGAATTCGCCTTTGTCTCTTAAATTTTGCGCTTACTCAAAGAAAGTTTTCTTGCGAAAAATTTGTGTGCGTAAAAGGTCTTCTCATAGGAACTTTTGAACTTTGGCAGCTGACAGCGGCGTTATTGCTACAACTACATCTGTCGAATTGGCATTGCCATTTTTTCAGTCTGTTTTGATAAATCACCAATGACGTATATACATAGAAAAAATATTCTTGCAATAAACAACTTTATTTGAAAATAAAACCAAAAATCAATTAAAAATGTATTTGAGCCAACTAAACTTTTGTTTAAAAATGAAATATAAACAATAAATAACTTTATAATTTTAATTGAAAATAAAACCAAAAAGTAATTAAAAATTTTTTAAATCAATTAAACATTTGTTTAAAAATTTAACTAATTACAAATTTTAATTGACTCAATTACATATTTAATTGATTTTTGGTTTTACTTTCAATTAAAGTTGTTTATTGCCGGAATATTTTTTCTGTGTACGTACATAGATATATTACCATTCAACAACAAACTATAAAATTATTTTATTAAAACGAGTGTTCTGTTAGGGAAACGTTCTGCTCGCATTTTATGGTCGCGAGCACTATATCGTTAGCTAAAATGCAAAAAGGCGTAATTAAGTAGAATATAATTTTACAGCAGAAGCAAAAAACTAAAAGGAAAATTAAACAAAGTTGTAGTTAAGTCCCCTAGTTTTTTGTTAATAAAAGCGTAATTTTTTATCGCAGAAATATACAATTTTGTCAAGACATGTAGATTAAAGACATTCACAATAATAAATCAGAAACTCAATTTTGAATTTTTTGTTAGTTACGCCTTTTTGCATTTTAGCTAACGATATGTAGTTATGCTTACTAGTGTCCTGCACAAGACTACTTATAAGACCTTGCAAGACATGAGAGATTTTTTCAAATGCTTTACTACAGCGTAATATTCTAAAAGAATCGCTAAGCAATACTGTTGGCAAGAAATTTTTTTCGGTTGTTTGTCTTGCCAACAGTGTTGTTTAGTGATTCTTTTAGAGTATAACGCTGTAGTAAAGCATTTGAAAAAATCTCTCATGTCTTGAAAGGTCTTATAAATAGTCTTGTGCAGGACACTAATGCTTACTAATTTATTTCGGACATAATTGGATGATATGGGCTAGAGTTGTGCAAAATCGTTTCTTTTGGTGAATCGCTTGGATCGATCCGAAATATTACACGAACTAAGTCGTTCAGTCCATTCATCGTTCCCTTTGTTTACTTTGCACAGCGAATGGCACGGTGAACATTTATTTTTCAATCTATTACATATGTATGCATTAATAATTGAAATGAAATGATATTTTTTTTTTGCCTTATTAAATAAGTTTTGCTTAGCCATATTTTAATAAAAATTTTGTAAACCAAATTTTTTTATGAATCCGGCAGAAACACTTCTATGAGACTTTACTATGAAATAAAAATGGGCGAGTGTCGTATTTTTTTCCGTGACACGAACACGCACGACTCAACACGAACTGTTCGTGACAAAAAAAAAATCTAATTTCGTGCGTGTTCGGTTCGTTTCGTGTTGAGCAAAATTGACACGAAAAACACGAAACTATTTTAGATGTAAAATATGTATGAATGAATTTCCAGTAGAGAAAAAATTTATATATTATTATTTATATTTTGTATCATCAAACACACAACACCAGCATATTTGTTCATATTTTATAAGCATCTGAAGCTTAAAATTCTGTACGTAAAGCGATAGTATCAGCTGTGGTGGCAGTGGCAACTCGGTGCCATATTTTGAAAAGCGACTCTTGAAAACAAAATTAATTAAATATTCTGATCTTCAATACCATACCAATAATATTTCGAGCTTGTTGTGCAGTATCGTGTTGACGAAATTTTTCACGTGCGTGTGGAGCGTCGTGGTATTCGTGTTCGTGTCGTATTAGAAAAATGCGACACGCGCCCATGTCTACTATGAAATGAATCATTATTTATTAAATAGAACATCAATCATTATAATAAGTGAATAAAGTAGAAAGGCTCTCCTAACTCATATTATCTTTTTTGAAATCGAGTTTTTTGCATATTTGGGTAGAAGAAATAGAAAAATCTTGATTTCAAAAAAATAACGAGTTAGGGCCTTTCTATATTAAGGTAGCATATGTAACACACTGTCTTGATCAGCCATTAATTTCTACTAAATTTCGTACCATCTCTGTCAAACTTAAACTAAAAACGAATAAATGTTGTGCGTACACCTTCTGTCAAACTTCATGCAAAAAAGAACCTTTCAACAATTCTGTGTGTATGTAGTTGTAATTAATAAGACCAATCTGCTAATTACGCTTTGGTGGGAACAAAGGAAACTTTGTTAACGTCGGAATCTTTCATTTTAGTGTTTCTTTTAATGAAATTCAAATGCCCGTGTGTCGTTCTCTCTAAGATGAACACCACAACACGTGGTTTCAACAGGACGGCGCTACCTACCCCACAGCTCATACCACATTGGACATTCTGCATGGCCTCGTCATCTCACATGAAAGTGATATGAATTATTTTGTATTTTTATTTAAATTTATAAATCATTTTCATTTGTGATATACAATAGTATCACTAAAACTACGAAACATTGAACTAATGAAATAGCTTCCATTTAGGACAGCCCTACCAAAATGAAATTTTTAAATACAATGAAATAGTTCATAGTAGTTGATCCAACTTCAATTTCAGTTAATCCAATATAATTGGAAGGGGCTTCTTTCACACAGAGAAAGCAGTGCCTAATAAAGACCTCATAAAATAGAACAAAATTAATAAGAAATCTCTATGGTTTTTTTTTTCAATGAGGAAATCTTATTAATTTCATAGAGAAAGAAAACCTTTTTAAAAAAATCAAGAAGAAATCTTGTAGTTTTTATGAGGTTATCTTATTGATTTTTTCAATAAGGTTTTCTTCTTGATTTTATTAGGCTATCTTATTGATTTTTTCAATAAGGGTTTCTTCTTGATTTTATTAGGCTATCTTATTGATTTTTTCAAAAATAAAACACAATACTTATTGATTTTATTTGAAAATTTTATTTATTTTCATTTACATATGTATTTACTTAGGAATACACACAATATAGTAATAATAAGTAAGTTTTGTTAGCAGTATCTTTTTGAATTTTTTAATTACATATTTGCTTATAAATATTGGGTAGTGTGAATAAAAAAAGCATTTGCTTTTTACTTAAAAATTTGTTTGAAACAAACAAAAAGTACATATACATTTAAGACTTTACAACAAATTTTAAAGTAAAACGCAAATGCCTTTTTTGTATTCACATTACTCATTTATACGTACTTTAGGTACGCACTATTTATAATTAGTTTTATTTTAATTTAGTTTATATTTTATGTTAGTGGAAAAATATTCAATTGTTCTTTCGACTTGTTCACTTCGCACTGGTTCACTTTCAACTAAAAGTTTAATTTTAATACATATGTATGTATGTAAAGTAAAGAAGCCCTGCAGAAAGTGCGAATAGTGAAATTGTGGTCATTTACTATTGACGTTGTCAGTAGCACTACTGACCAGGTGTACCCCAGCCAATGGTATCATCTATTCACATTTAAAATTAGCTTGTCATTGAAAATCCACCACTAGACTATAGCACTACTGACTTAGTAGTTCTTTCGGGACCACATGGAGACATTGGCACCAAAGATTCACTAGTAAATTTTAGGGGCTCTAGTCTACAATATCGATATATCCTCTCTCGTTGTCAATAGTAAACTTATAGTGATTTTCTAGTGACATTGTCAATAGTGCTACTTACCAGGTCTACCCCAGCCACTGCAAATGTCTATTGACAAATAACATAGGGTTGTCATTTTACACAAGACGAGATGAGCGACAATGTCGCTCAGATTGTCGTCAACACGGCTTTATTGAAGACAAAACGGGGGACATTGTCGTTCAGATTGTCCTCAAAAAAAGTTTAATTGATGACAAAACATGTGACATTGTCGACGATTTCCTTTAAATTGTGACATGTCGTACATTAATCGTAGAAGACAATGGGTTATATGAATAAAAAAAAGTATTTGCCTTCTACTTAAAAATTTGTTTGAAAACCCCAAATATGTGTATGTTTTTTTGTATTTTTAAACAAATTTTTAAGTAAAAAGCAAATACTTTTTTTTATTCATACTACCCAATGTCGTCTGCGACGATTTGGCTAACTGGGTATGAATATTGAAGTCTCTGCAGCAAAAAGATCATTAAAAAATTGTCTCTATGTTTATTTATATACATATGTACATGCATACATACATAAATGAAATAACAAGAAACCTAATAAAATCAAGAAGATTTCCTTATTAAAAAAATCAATAAGATGCTTTACACATAATCATATAGGAACCTAATAAATTCAAGAAGAAAACCTTATTGAAAAAATCAATAAGATAGCCTAATAAAATCAAGAAGAAAACCTTTTTAAAAAAATCAATAAGGCAACCTAATAAAATCAATAAGAAATCCCTATAGTTTACAATTTATAAGAAAACCTAATAGAATCAAGAAGTTTTTCTCTATGAAATGTTTTTTTGGTGCCAAAAATAACGGGAATTGAGTAAAAAAAGTTGTGAATAATAAGATTTCTTCTTGATTTTATGTGGTTTTCTTCTTGATAAAATTAATAAGATTTACCACATAAAAACAATAAGGAATCTCTATGAAAAAATCTTCGCTTCTTTCTGCTGGGATACTACCCCTTAGCCTAAAAACGTTTCATAGAGAAAATCTTATTGATTCTATGAGGCAGTTTTTTCTCTGTGCAGGAAAAAAAACTGTATGGTTGTGTCGTGATTGCAAACTTCCATTATTTAGAAAATTTACAGCCTGGCCCACGATGTCGACAAGAAACAAGTTTCATTGTCCTAGTTTATTATGCTCTTTAATATTGTTTTTACACTGATATGATTTTCATAAAAGTTGGTTTTAACGTTAAAACCTGGTTTTACTATACAAATTGTTTTTGTTGAAACCAACTTAATAGCCCATTCAGGCTGACGCCAAATTAAGTAATTTCGTTATTTCGGTCGAAACCAAGTTCAAATTAAGTAATTTCCCATATATTTTGACATTTTCCAAATTAAGTTATTTTACTTAATTTCGATTAAATTACAAGGGCCATTAGACAGGCATACTTGTCTGCAGACATGTACGATGGCATACCAAATCTCACTGTCTAATAGCATGTTTGTCGAGTACGTTAGACATGTATGTTGGTTGTCAATAATTTTTGATTTTCTGATGTCTGTCGCATACCAACATACTCGTCTAATAGCGTGTCCGTCATACTTTCATATAAAAATTCAGTTCGCTTATTGACGCTGCTGAGTGCGTATCGGAAATTTGTGAAAAGAAATGTCTTTTGCTAATGTTATTTTGTGGGAAGAGTTCATTGAGGAATATAAAAGCTTGCCAAAATTGTGGTGAGCAAAAATTAAGATCTGTACCACAACAAAAAATTTAAAAATAATAGTTTGTTTAATAGTGTAGACAAGTATTTAACAAGAAATTACAACACACAACTCTGTTTTTGTACTAAAACTACTTTTTTCCAAACATGAGTAAATTTACAACTATGAGAAACAACAATTAAAAGAAATAAAAAATTTTAAATTCAATATAAAATTAAAAGAAGATTGAAAATTAATATACTTATTTATGACAATTTTTAATCCTCGACTAAAAAAAAGGGAGTGTTATAAGTTTGTAGTGTGTATCTGTGTATCTCTGTGTCTGTCCGTATCCACGTACAGGCCAAATGGCTGGACCGATTTTCATTAAGTTTTTTCTGTTTGAAAGATGACTTGATCGAGAGGGTTCTTAGCTATGAAGAAAATCGGTCCAGCCGTTTAGAAGATATAACATCTTTTCTGAAAAAAGTCGGGGGTTTTTTAAAATTTTTAATTTTTGTTATTGAAAGAAAAATTTGTATAAGTGCAACAAAGAAGTTATTCAACTGAAAAAAGTACTTCGATGTCTGCTGCAGTGAATAAGATGTTTGCGAAATCAAGTCAAATGTCATTCAGTACCTGCATAAACACCTTTCATTTCGTTCGTAATTTGAGCTTGAAATTACTTAATATGCGGTCTCCACCTGACATAAAATGACTAACTTTAACATTAACTTCAAGTTAATGTTAAGTTTAGACTGCTCAAGTTAATGCTTTTTTCAAGTTATAACATTATTGTTAGTGCATTTGTTTTAACAACTCAGTTATAACTTCAAGTTACAGCAAAAGTTCATGTCAGGTGGAGACGTAGAGTATGAAAGGTTTTATGAAATGCAACCTTGTTTTCGCTGTGCTAAATTCAGTTCTGCCAAGTTAAAATGACCGCAAGCAGCTGATAATGTTTATGCCAGTGAATAACAATAGATGTCGCTTGAAAGATTTTCAACTTAAAAATGGATGCAGCTGCAACAATAATCAAAAAATTATGGGAAAAAAGAGTTTTTTTTGAAAGGAAAACAACGAAAATATTTTTATTGACCTCTGGCAAGTGAAAATAGACGATATGACTGACATCGATACGCCGATAAAAAGGTTTTATTTTGTGATCTATTTGTTCATTTTTAATATACAATAACTTGATTTCCAAGCACTTCTTCTCGTTGTATTACTAGTTCCATTATTTTAAAATATTTATTTACAAAATATAAAATAATTTCTATTTTACAATGCATTGTAAAATTTCCGAGTTTTTCATACAAACAAAAACAGCTATTGTACAGTTTGTTAAATAAGTGTTATAAAAAGCAGACAAAAATACAACAACAAACTCACGCATTTCTGCAGGAGACTTACTTTATTTTTGAGCAAAGTTATTAGACAGTCTTTGAGTTAAAACCTGAATTTAACAAACTTGCAGTGTGAATACAAAATCAGCTGGTTATGGTTGTAACCTTAAAACCAGGTTTTAACTTTCAGTGTGCAAACACTATAATAGTCATGCAATCGTTTATGATTATGCACCCAAGAACAAAGTGTTTTGTGAACGTAAATGCTTATTTATGAAATACATATTTTTTCTTTTATAAAAAATAAAGGCAATTTGCAACAATAACAAAAATAAAGGAAAAAAATTTAATTTTTTGCATAAAATATTTTCTAATAAATACTGCAGTAAAAATTCCCAAAATGAATTTTTTTATTAAAATTATTATCCATATTTCTTAAATTTCCTAATGAATTGTGCTTTTATACCGCACATTTACTTCAATAGTGGCATAACTCAAAAAAAAAAAAATCCAGTTTTGCAGAAAACGCGTTTTAAGTTTTCAATTTGCATATTTGCAATTTTGTAATGGAGAAATGAAAAAAAAATCTTCTCTCAGGAGGTGATGGTACAAGCTATTTATATGAAATTTTTACACAAGATAAAATACGAAATGCCGCATCTTTCTGCATTATTAACTCAAAAAACGCATGCCACTATTGAAGTAAATGTGCGATATGACGTTTGGATGGCATGATTGACTGAAGTCTGTCTACATTAATTTAATCACAAGTGTGAGAATATTGCTGTCTATACGGGACGTATGTATATCTGTACTAAATCAATTTAAATTTCATTTCCTGCATGACATTCACACAATCACACAATCACAAAAACAATAGAAAATTAAAAAAAGATATTGTAGAGCTTCCACTTTTACTTTAGTTAGTTAAAAGGATCTGAATATAAAAAAAAATTAAAGAATGTTATAGAAAGAAATACAGACGAGAGAACATAAAAATAAAAAAAGGGACATAGAATGACGCCAACTGGCGGCAAAATGTTTGCTTTAAAGTTATACATACGACTTTGACTTGAAAATGTTACACGGGCATTGAAATTATAAGGATTTATTTTATGTCGCCATTGCCAAAGGCTTTCTTTTACATACACATGAAGAATTGCTGTGACAAATATAATTAAAAAGTGTTAAACAGAAAGACACAAAGACGTACAAAAGGAAACTTATAAAAAAAATTAGTCTATCTATAATGTTTGAGGAAAAATATATGTATCTTCAAGTATGTATATTTTTCTTATTACATATGTATTTCAATAATTTCTGTGGCAACAAGGAAAAAGTGCTTAAGTCATATTTTACTGTTTTGCAGGAGAGCACTTTTAAGCGTTCAAATCAATATTCAGAAATTTATTTCGTTAACAGTTAAATTGGGAAATTTCTTTTAACCTTTGGTTTTTTCAGCAAAGATCATTCTACACATTATAAGTTGAAATATATCAAACTATAATCTAAATTACGAGATTGGAAATCTAACCAAGATAAGTCGCAAGTCATAGTGCTATAACTTCCTGAAATGATTACACAAATTAATTGAGATTTTGGCCAGGGTCACTTTCGAATATACAGATTACGGAGATAGCATTAACTCAAAATGAGCTTATCTCGACTTAAGCATTTTTTCCTTTTTGCCACAAAATTATTATGTAAAAGAAAAGCTTTTTCAGAAAGTCTATGAATAATGACAAGGCACATTATTCCTTATTGCGTGCCCTTCTTTTAACAAGGCATTTAAATTCAATTAATAGCACATTTAAAAAAAAAACGTCCACCAGTCTAGACTTTTGGGAGTACAATTATTATACCCCGGAGTATAATTAGAAAGCTAAAATGTTTTTTTGTTTTGTGTGTGAGAGAGAGGCTTGTGTTTCCTCCAACCGTGAATAAACCGTTAGAGAGACATGCCCAGCAAAAAATTTCAAAAAAGGTAATCGAGTTTGGAATTAAGTATTTTTGGTGGAAGCTGTTCCTTACTGGATTACCAACTTAATGATTTTAACAAGGCGTGAGACTAAAATAAACGATTCTTGAGAAGTAGTTATGTTGTTTATTGTAGCAATTAATTATATTTTCCGTTGTGGGAAATATTTAGTTATTTTTTTTCTTGATTGAACTACTTTTTTTTAAATATGCCGTTGTTTGAGTAAATGGAAGGTCTTGGTTAAAAACTCAGTTTGATTAAATATACATGTAATAACTTTTAAGAAAAATTTAAATAATTTAAAAAAAAACTACGAAATACACCATTTTGTAAAATTTCTTTTATAAACTCAATTGAAGTGGGTTATATTTTATTCGTATCAGTGTCTCTATTGTTACTTATAAATACTATATTTAGAAAAATTTCAATTGCTTTCATTGATGAACTTTTATTAAAACCGTAAATGAAAAAAAATCATTTAGAACTACTTATTAAATATAAGTAATTATTTTCCAAAATGTAAGTACTTATTTTTTAGTTTAAAATAAATAAGTAGGCAATTTAGAAATATTTATAATTTATTTAAAATAACTACTTATTTTGGCAATATTTTCAATTGCTTCCTATTTTTAAAAATTTGCGTAATGTGTTTTATAAGCGAGTACTTCAATTTGGCAATCTAAAAAGTAACCCCTTGTGCAAAAACGATTGTTAAACTTTTTGTTGGTTTAACAAACGAATTTTGTATGGCAAAACCGGTTTTAACACATGCTTTAACTTTAACAAACGTTTTTGCATAAGGGGGTTAGTCATTATATGGCAAGTAGTTCAGATGGTAATATCTAATTTTTTGCTGGGTGTTTAAGCATTAAAAGTGTAATTGCAAAGCTGAGTGACTAACGGCCCGCAAAATAAAATATGTTTGTATTGGTGAAAAAAATGAGAGTAAAATAAACTTGCACTTGAAGAAAAAGTTTTGTAATATAAAATACATGAAGTGGTTATTAGTTGTTTAAATTTTTTGTTTGTAAATAAGCAATTTATGGCATGTTTCTACATTACAAGTAACTCAGAAAATTTTTTCATATGAGTACAAAAATTGGCTTTGGGGTTCCATAAAACAAGTGTCAACTTTTTTTTTGAGTAAAAACGTAATACTTTTTTATTTTGTTATTTCTACATAACAATTCCAATTGTAGTTAATGTCAAATACAGGCAATCAAAAATAAGTGCTTGTGTAGAAATTAAAAACCTTTTTATTCATTAAAGAAGAAATTTAACGTCCACAAATTCATCTAATGGAACCATTATGGAAACTGTAAGCATAAATCTAAACATTTTTACATTATATACCATATATTTTCATCACAATTTTATTTTAAATTTTGTTCACATAAATTTGCTCAAGGAAAATAATAATAGGTTTGTTCAAGTACGTGAGACATTTTTACTGAGGTTTGCTGTTTTATACATAAATTTCTTCGTTTTCATCAAATCGCAAGCTCTTACTGATTGCCAAAAAACTGCTTCAAATTTTCATGTTAATGGATTTTATTTTTAAGTAAATTCGTCGGGTATTTTATTGTATGCTGTAAATCATATTAAAACCCGAGTTTTATGTATATACGATATATTAAGTTAATATGTATGTACGTATGTATAATAAATTTTTCTACTTTTCGAATATATGGAAGGATATTAAGCTCTAAAGTTTCTCATATCCACAATTTTTAAGTTTACTAAACATTTTGCTACGAGTATATATTCACATATGTATTGTATATGTAAATTGCTGTGCTTTGAAGCACATTTTCAATTTAATTTTTTTATTCCTAATTGTCTTGGATCTAGATGATTTCAAAGAACGAATATTGGGAACATTTTCATAAAATGCTGCAAATTAGTAACCGTATGCTTTTTAATGGACGAAAGACTTCTTTTTTGACCCCCGACTAAAAAAGGGGCGTTATAAGTTTGTAGTGTGTGTCTGTGTATCTGTGTGTCTGTCTGTGTCCACGTACAGGCCAAACGGCTGGACCGATTTTCATGTAGTTTTTTCTGTTTGAAAGATGACTTGATCGAGAGGGTTCTTAGCTATGTTTGAAAAAAATCGGTCCAGCCGCTTAGAAGATATAACATCTTTTCTGAAAAAAGTCGGGGGTTTTTAAAATTTTTAATTTTTGTTATTATATATATTTAAGCAAATACAATAAGTTTAACTACTTTAAAGACATGAAGCGCGAAAGATTTTTGACTTGTTTCATTTAAATCTTATCTTTTATCTTTTTGTAATTTATCCAAACATTCTTTATAGTTTTTCTAGCAAAAAATACTCATTATTTATTCAGTTATTCGACTTTGCTTGAAGAGTAAATGAACTGACCTAATATTGTATTTTAAATATAAAGCAGCTGTTTTTTATTTTGTATGATTTTCTCCTAGGGCTGCCATTAAGTAATGCTTCTATTATGAAAAAAAAAAATAACTCAAATACCAAATTGTATACCATGGCAATAATGAAATTAAAAATACAAAAAGTGCTAACAATTACAACGTAAGCTAAACAAGTGTACTATAAAAACTCATTTTATTACGTACTCGCCTGTGTACCGCTTGCTTGCCTGACAGCTTGCTTCATATGTAGAAACAGGCCATTAATAAAAACTTAAGTAAAAAGTAAAAATTTAATAACCATTCAAAAATTTAGTGTATAAATTCAAAATTAAATTTATTCACAGTTCTGTGGATACTATTAAAATGCGTTTTTAAACTATTTTCCCTATTAATTTTTAATGTTTCATAACATAAAATGTATTCAATATTGCGAAAAGCATTTTCATCACGAAATTTTTCTTAGCTTCCATAATTATTTAATTTTTTTTTTGCGGTACAAATTTATTAAATTTTAACTTTAATTTCGTTCCGTGTGCTCAAAAAAAACTAAACAAAAAACCAGGAAAAAATTCGTACATGCGTGCACAACTTCATTCGTCGCTTGCTCAGTGTAGCATGTAGAAAATGGTAAGTGGAACTCACCACTAAGAATTGTTAAGTGGTGAGTATCAATATGCCGGCGGTATTCGATGTTTGATGCAAATGTTCTTGCGTTATTGCAAATGCAAAATATCGTAGCTTTTCTTTCAATTGTGTGTGTGTATTTTGTTGTTGGATTTTAAAGAAAAGCTATGATATTTTGCATTTGCACTAACGCAAGATCATTTGCATCAAACATCGAATACCGGTACTCTATGTATACCATTTCGCACATGCTACGATGCAAGACCATTTGCACAAGACTGTGAATTGGGGCATGGCGTTGTTTACTAGTTTAAGCGGCCAATCCTAATATTGTAATCTTAAATTAATACTGATATGTAACACATACATATACATATATTGGTTCCTTTGGCTCCTTATAAGGAGCATAGGGTCACTTATTTTTACCCGACTGCGCAACGCAAAGAAGGGTATTAGCCCAATTCACAATCTTGTGCAAATGGTCTTGCATCGTTGAATTTGCAAAATGGTGTAGTATATTAATACTCACCACTAATAATTGTTAAGTGGTGAGTGTTAATATACTATACTATTTTGCACATGCAACGATGCAAGACCATTTGCACAAGATTGTGAATTGGGCTATTGTGTTTATTAGTCTATGTATGTATGCACCCTGTCGAAAATTTCGTTAACTTTAAACTAACTTTACGCTAACTATTTCGCAACTAGTACTGACTGACACTTGGATTACTTTTCAATATATTCAAAAGATTGCGATGTCGTAGGCGGTAGTTAATTATCTCACTCTGCATTACTTTCAGCTAACTTAAAGTTGATTTTTTTAAATTTAAGATTTAATATTTGATTACTTATTGCTAGTTCATATTTGAAGATACAATAGCCCAATTCACAGTCTTGTGCAAATGGTCTTGCATCGTTGCATGTGCAAAATGGCACAGTATATTGATACTCACCACTAAGAATTGTTAAGTGGTGAATATCAATATGCTATACCATTTTGCACATGCAACGATGCAAGACCATTTGCACAAGATTGTGAATTGGGCTAATAAATAAAAAACATGAATTAAAAAAAACCTGGTAGTGAGTAAATTAAAAAAAATTTTTATGGTATTCGAACATATATCATCACCAGCGTTGACACAACCAAAAAAATTTTGTAACCAAAATACAAAAAAAAAAGTAACCAAATGCAAAAAAAGTAACCAAAATTTTTATGTATTTAAAATACTGTTTTATTTGTACTTCAGTTGAAAAATATACATACATTTATTAATATATCTGTATATATAAAATCGTAGTGTGAGTTTGTTCCTAACGCATGATCTCTGGAACTACACTGAACCAAAAAGGTACATAAATTTAACGAAAAAATTCGTTGATTCAACGAATTTATTCCTTATTTTTCACCTAAGGAATATGTTCATTGAATTCAACGTATGCCAATCATTGGCTTGCTGAATTCAACGTACCAGTTCGTTGAAGTTAAGAATCCATACGTTGAAACCTTACGTAAATTCATTAAACCTATATATTTATACTTTGAATTTAATGAAATAGTTCCTTAAATTTAAGGAACCTATTCCTTGACCCAATGAACGCAATCATTGATTTTATGAATATATTCTTTGAATCAACGTATACATACTTTGAATTTAATGAAATAGTTCCTTGAATTTAAGACCTATTCCTTGATCCAATGAACACATTCATTGGTTTTTATAAATTTATTCCTTGACCCAATGCACCTATACATTCAAAATTTCACTTTAATAAATATAATAATAGACAAGTTCATATTAAATTGATTATTTTATTTAAAAATTCATATAATAAGAAATAATTTACATGTGTATATACATATATGTAAGTATGTATTTACATAAAAAAATTTGGTTATGATAGTATCATAGTCTACTAAATTATTACTGCCTTATTTATAAAAATTATTAAAGCTTTATAAAGGGTTAATATGGAAATCTGTTTTATAAAACCTTTATAAAGCCTTAATAATTTTCAGAAATTAGACTGTAAATTTATAATTCATGTATACATTTAAAAATGCACTTGTTAGTTTAAAATAAAACAAACTTAAATTTTTAGATGCTCTCCGACTTATCCAAATTATTCAATATTTCTATCAAAGCTCTATCTTTGATGTTGTTATCTTCGCGAATCATTCCGGCCAGTTAAAGAAAACTCCTTCACGTTTCCCAAAAGCAACGCCAAAGTCTTTGTCAATCTGAAATACAGTTATAAATATTTATTTTGCAATAAATACGAAAGTATAAAACAGTAAAGATTTGTATACCCACATATCGAAATCTACTCGGTTTCTTATACTCGGGTCATCTTTTAAAAACTTCGGCTAAAGTGGAAGCTTGGTTTACTTCATTAATTCTGCCTGTCAAGTGCTATTGAATTCCTCTGCACTGGAATTGTCATATTAAAATTAACATACATAAATATGTATAGTATATGTATAAAATTATACTATCTAAATAGCATCAAAAATAATTACTTACATAAAAATTGTTTCAGGAGTGGATGCACCTGGAACTTATTTTCCAGCTTTAGAGTAGTTCAGCAAGTTCCTGATATACGGGATATTATACAGCTATATTTCTTTTTGCAATTAAAATTAATTATAATCACTTCTTATTATTAACTTACTTTTTGGCACTTTTTTATTTTAAATTTCTTTCTTAATTGCGCACAAACTTATTTGTTCAACGAAGAACAACAACTGATTGCTCTTTGTTTATTTTTTCTTTTCATTATGTTTTTTCCCGTTATAAAACAAAGAACTAGTACGTTGAATTGGACCAAGTAAAACAAAAATTCAAATGGTGGTTCCTTGAATCAAAGTACTCGTTCATTGAATAAAACATCTTCTTCTTGTTCTTGAAGTCAAATTCAACGTACATTACTTAAAATCAATTAACAGGTTCCTTGAATCAAGGTACACTTTCTTGAAATTTACTAAACTTTTTTCTTTTATTTATATAAGAAAGAACGTGTTCCTTAAATTCAACGTATTATACGTTAAATCAATAAACTAGTTCGTTGTTAAATTCAACGAATAATATCAAGGATTGGTTTCAACGTTCAGTTCATATCTACATAAAATTTTACGTTGAATTTCAAGGAATATTTTTTTGAAACAACGTATAATACGTTGAATTTCAATGAATTTAAATCAATGAATGCGATTTCGTTGAATTTATGTAAAACTGTTTTTTCAGTGTATAAGAGCTGTGGGGCCGAAATTTTCAACACAGGTTCGGATTAATACCCGGCAGGTTTTTGTTTTGTTTTTGACCCAACAAGTGACCACTGTGTGGAGTAATTTGTAGTTAGAAAAATATAACATAATTGAGGGTAATACAATGTTTGCCCGGTATTATTATAAAATCATATAACATAAATGAACCATTACATTTAAATTTTTACTTCAGTTTTATAATTATATCTTATTAATTATGATAACAATCAATAAAATCAATTTTGTAAAAAAAATACTTCAGGTAATATTGTTAGAAATTCCAAACCAAAAATATTTTTAGTAACAAAAAAATAATACCGGAGTTCGATGTTTGATGCAAATTGTCTTGCGTAAGTGCAAAATCAAAATATCGTAGCTTTTCTTTGGATTGTGTGGGTATTTTGTTGTTGGATTTGAAAGAAAAGCTACGATATTTTGCATTTGCACTTACGCAAGACAATTTGCAACCAAACATCGAACTCCGCTAATATGTAATTTAATTACATTCGTTATCAAAGCACAAGACTGTATAAATAAAGTATTAAATTTGTTAATATTAAAACAAATCTTTGGCAGACCAAACATAATCGGAATTGTTTCGATTGATGCACGATTCTTTAGATTGCATTATTGAGTTGTATGTTTTGAAACGGCGTCCCAAAATTCAACTATGTCCATATCAGCACTTACTTCTAATGTAAAAAATCTGCCAGCGGCGGCTGTTAGCCGACTCACAGCCGATCGGCTTCGTTCCCTAATTGTTTCGTTCTCAAACTTATATATAAAAAATGTAGCTTTTCTTTCAAATCCAACAACAAAATACACACACAATCCAAAGAAAAGCTACGGTATTTTGCATTTGCACTTACGCAAGACAATTTGCACCAAACATCGAACTCCGCTATTGTGTTTGACGTTTAAATATTTTGCAACCAAAAAAGTAACCAAAATGGAAAAAAGTACACAAGTACACATTGGAAAAAAAGTAACCAATTTTGGTTACAAGTAACCAAAACGGCAACGCTGATCATCACACGTTGTGTACTCAACGCGTTACCACTCAGCTAAGGTACCATTTAAAATAACAACAGCAAAATGTTAATATAAAACTTACAGTGATGCCAACTTTTTTGGCTCTAAAAGCACATCAGAATTTAAAAAAAGCATTAAAAAGCGTAATTTTAAGATCTAAAAAGCGTAAAAAGCACTAACGTGAAAAACGAGTGCAATTTAACAATGTTTTCTAAGCTATTCTCTATTTAGGCAATATTATCAACATCTTTAATGAAATATATCAGACGAAAAAGGTATGATTTACACAGAAAAAATAAATACACCAAGTTTTTTATTAAAGTAATTTTAAAAATACACAAATTTCTTAAAAGCACTACTTAGTGCCTTTTGTTAGTTTGGCACTAACGCTCAAAAATTGGCGTTTTTAGTCTTCAAAAAGCACTAAAAATAGTGCCAAAAGCACTAAGTTGGCATCGCTGAGAACTGAAATGAGTTTCAAAGTAGCTGAAAATAAATTTGTTGGCTCTCATCAAATTCGATTACGTACTTAACTCAAGAATTAATTTAGGGTTTGTTCTGGATGGCATTGCAGTTAGCTTTAAGTCAGTCTAAGAAAAGTTGAATATAAGTTAACTCTTTTGTAGTCAACTACACATTCTCCGACAGGGCATGTATGGATGTATGTACGTGTGTTCCTTTATATACTATATAAACCAAACGCGTGAGTCGATTTTGATGATTCTTACGTCTTGCCTTAACCCCGGGAGTGTCATAAAGCTATGTCAGTTGTCTTAATTCAATATCTCGGCCAACAGACGCCATTTTGTAAATACGATAAAAATAAAAATTCGGCGAACTAAATCAATATGGGTATCATTCGACAGGTATTTTAAAATCATCTTTAGGTTTCTCTTATGATTTTTCATTTAAAATGATCATTTAACGGTTCGAAGTTGGCAGCAGTCGGGTTTACTTTGTAAAGTCTTGAGTTTCTTGAAAAAAAAAAAAAAAAAATCAATGTGAGTCCGATCACAGAGGAGATGTGTAAACATCTAGTAATGAAAAATTTTTTTAAGTTGGAAGTACTTATGCTTTTAGTATATTTTTTAAAATTAATTGATTAAAAACTTTCTTATTATTTTTCTTTTGTGATTTTCAAAAATATTATTATTTGTGAATTCTCAAATAGTTCTTGAAAGTCTGTGCATAAGATAAGAGGTTTGTGACTACTCAAAATGTGTGGTTGAAGTCTACTGGTGATTTGTTACAGCAACAATGAAATATATAGACAACGCTGAACCACCAGCAAATAAATTTCAAATTAAAAATAAATAATTATAACTTTTGATGTATAATTCGAAGAAAAATATCGAAATTATTCGATGTAATAATTCAGTTCGCCTGCAAAAATAAAGTAAACAAAACCAAGGGAAAAGTGAAAAATTCACGTGAAAAAAGAAGACAGTTTTTCTTTAATATATTGCCAAACAGTCGTATATAGTTGTATTTGAAATACGCCAACCACGATAAGGCAGATTATTCATGATAAGGGGAACCAAAAAAGGGAAAATATTTCTGAGAAACATTTTTCGAGGGAAAAATAGTTATTATAGGGATGGTAGAGTTTCTCTGGTTTGTATTCAATTCAGGTACTTATATTAGAAAAGGAACATTTGGTAGTGAGTATGTGTATAAAAAGCTTAAGAATAAAAAATTTATATTTAATTATCCAAGTAATAAAATTTCAAAAACTTAAAGAGTTCAATCTAGAGTCGTTTAAATGAAATATTCAGGTATATTCGGGAAGTCACTTTCACCACAAATACGCGCATATTTCACTTTTTGCTATTCTAAAATACTATGTTGGAGATGAGTGATAGAAAACATATGTTTTCTTTCACATTGGAGGTATTTTAAAATACTTCGTCACCATTATTCAATGTCATATTCGTTCGACGCCAATTTAAGCGCGTTAAGCTTAAATAAATAAAGAAAACAGAGATACGAAGTGTTTATATGGTGTCTACCACTATTAATTAAGCTTTAATGGCGTTCGGCCAGGCTCTACAAGACAATTAAATTTTCTTTAAGTTCTGCGAAGATGTAAACACGTTTTCAATATGGTTGATGTTTTTACAAGAGGTAATAAAATATCGATTACTGAAAACGATATTTCTTCGCACGTATTTTAGAATCTGTCGACGTCGAACTGTCGAAAGTGAACGTTCGACGACGACGAAGTGAAGCGCGTATTCTCGAATAGACCTGATTATTTTTGTGCAGAAGTTACCAGTGGCAGAAAATACTCTTTCGCTTTCAATTGAAGAGGGCTTTATTGTATTATTGCCTTCTGAAGCAAAATACTTTAGTTGTTTTGTTGTTGTTTGTTGTATAAAGTACAAATTCTTGTCGAAGAAAATTTAATTAAAATTATCGTCTTTTTGATTTACATCTGCTAGAGCTTTTTTTGATAACAGATTACAATTCTTCCTGCAAAGAATTGTTATAATTTTCTTAAAATTCTACAATTTTTTTAACTTTCATTGTTACGGAATGCTCACTAATGTATAAAAGGCTTCAATGTAAAGTACATTTGCTGTATTTTTAAAGAAGATAATAATGTTAGAGAAAAACTTAAAAACCGACGTTTTTTTTGTCGGTTTCGGTTTCGGTTTTTATGGGTTAAAAACCGCAGGTTTCGGTTTCGGCTAAAATCGAACGGCAAACCCTACTGTTAATAACATCATAGGCATATCGAGTCATAACCGCACAAAAAGCTTAAGTAACAAAAACAAAACTTTACAGGAGATAGGTTTTTTTTAATTATCTTCGCTGCTATTTAAGTTAATTCATTGAATTTTGGTATTTAGGTGTTATTATGCTAAATATAAGTAACGCAACGAATTTTAACTAAATATTACTATGATAACGGTATTTTTTGTCCCTTAAGCTTTTTTTTTTTTTGCTGTCTCCCTGACAATCTAATGTGTATATTTTTGTGTTGGTTAAGCTAAAAAAACATTTTTTAAGAAGAAGTAAATATCAGTTTTTTACGTAAACTTGTCTCCAAATTGCTTAATTATTGCCTTCTTGATCGGCTCCATATAGTGAATCTTCTACAGACTTATGACTTTTCATATTAAAGACTTCGCTATTAAATTTTTTGTGTATGATTTCACTGATGGAAAGAATTTTCAAGTCCATATACTCCGTGAATAAATTTTTAATAAATTGATACGTACGTACCTAAACTGAATTGGCGACTATCTCAGTTTTTTTTGGCTGGATCGCGTAATCAAATTTAAACCATAATAAACTGTTTCAGAGTTATCAAAATAACCATATTTAAGACCTATGGATGATTTTTCTTTTCAAGTTGGGAAACATAACCTTTAAAACAATGGTAACTCACTTCAATACAATCATATTTTTTGGATTAGGTGTAGAGTTGAATAATGGGTTTTCTCGTGATTCCCGCATTTCGACCACAGGATACACAGAAGTGAATAAAGTGACAGGTAAAAAAAAGCTCCAATCAGGTTTTTGTTAAAATTCATGGAAGATAGAGAAAAGCATAGTGTATTTGATACTCTAGTGTATTACTACTTACCAATTAACACAGCTAATAAAAATGTATTGCACTAGAAAGACGTAGCAAAACAAAACCGACGACAAAATTTGAGGGAAAACGAGACAAACTGAAAAATACCCGTATCTTCCGTCTCGTGACACTTCTGTATGTTTTGTGTTTCGACTTCGACTAAAAAAATTTGGTTCTAGATTAAAAAATACTTTATTTATTTGCTTTTATTTTTTGTAGAAAGAATTCTAATGATATGTTCGTGGATTTACATAATATTTGTATACAAGTATATATGCAGATTTTTTTGCACAAAATATGTTTTCCTCTATCGTCTATATATACACATCTTACCTTATAAAATAATGACAACGAATTATAATTATCGCTATCCAATTTTTAGCGAGAGCCGTTGAAAAACGTCTGTAAGAAAAAACTTAGTTTCATCCCATTAAAGGACAATGATAGGCCATATTCAGGGGAAAATTATGTAGAAGAAAGATGTTGCGGTATTTATTCTAAACAAAAATGCTTATGAAAAATTTTCCGAAAATCGCCGCACTTAAAAGTTATGGTGCCAAAAGTGTTTATAGCCAGGATAGGTTATTTTTTAGGTGAAAAGTGCAATGCGCATGACCGGTAGGTACGCGGAGGTATCAGTGCAATTTTTAGACACGTGAATTTTTTATGGCCAGTCTATCAGAAACTGCCGGTGGAGCGAATAATATAAATACTTTGAGCAATTTGGGTGGTCTAATGTGTATTCAAGTTTTTTAGATGTGGGGTGTGTGTGCTATCAGAATAGGCTGATCCATGTTGAAGTAGTCTCTAGTTAATTATTTTAAAAATAGATAAATATTAACAATGCAAATTAAATTATTCAACTATTGCTAATATCGAAAATAAAATATTTGAATCAAGTTGGTTAGTCGAAAAATTGCAATACACGAAAAAATAAGTTTTCTTTTACAAAACAACTATGCATGTATTTAACATTGTATGTATGCATATACGTACGTCGTCCGATGTCGGTGAAGGGTATATAATATTCGGCTAATCCGAATATAGCACTCTTACTTCTTGCTTTATTTTCAAAAGGAAATTTTAGCTTAAGTAACATTTTGCTGCTACAAAAACTGTAAACAAAAAATAATGTGTACTTAAGCTTAAATTGTTTTTGCTATAAGATTTAAACGGTATATCCTATGGTTGTAAAATTTTGACATATAATGGCAATGATAACAAGTTAATGATTTTTATAAAAAAAAAACGCATTTCGAAAATCATGTTGGTTAAGTTTCTTTGGTGGTAATGGCTCGATATGGTCTAGTCACTCCGGCCATTTTTGGGCAATTACTCAAACTTGGTGTAAAAATTTTGATTAAAACTTAAGTGACTATTTTGTGACTTGTCGCATTAATTTTTTAAAATTAAAAGGGATAATAAAAGCATATCCACTGAATAACTGTAAATGCATTTTCCTACAAGTATGAATTAATCAATCAATAAAAAAATAAAAAATAAAAACTTAATTCAAACCCCTTCATCTTATTAGAGAAAATAAAAACAAGAAAAGAGACAATAATGATACTTCACTTCCGTTAAATTACTTCCGTTACAAGTTCTTCTACTTTGCCTTGTGATTTCTGTAATTGTGTTCTTATTATTCTTGTTATTTTCTGCTTTGTTTTGTTTCCTGGGATTTTAAGTCGCTTATTTTTATTATCAGTCATGTTGATTCTCAAAAAAAAAAACTTTTTTTCATGCAAGAGTTTTGCAATTTTTGCCGTAAGCTCATTTACCTACATTTGCAACATGCTAAATTTAGTTAAGAGCAATAAAAGCGAGAAAAAAGAAATAACAGCAATAAAATTTGATTTCTTTTGTGTATACTTTTTCTTTTACTAATTTCTGGCAATTAGTTTTTTAGCATGTAAATGCTAAAAACAGAAGGGAAGGTGACCCAATTAAGAAGTATGTATTTATGTTTATGCGGTCTTCATCACAAGTTTAAACACTTCATATAAGTTGTCGATTCCTTAACGAATAAAATGAAGTACCACACCTGAGACATGTAAGAATGACTCTTCATCACGAAGTTGCCAGCATAGACAGGAAGTGCAGCATTCGGAAAGACTAGAAGATTTTTCGAGAAACAGTGCCATCAGTGCCGATGGGTCGATTATGGATAGCAAGCGAACTTCAGTTGCCTTGTAAAAAGGTAACGCTAAAAACAAAATTAGCAAGTAAAAGTACTGATAAAATTACTTATAATACAAATATTTAATTTAGTACGAAAATGTTCCCAGTAAAAAAGATCTTCCAAGGAAGTCAATTAAATCCCGAACTTGTTATGCGGAAGTAGTGAAAATTTGGATAATTTCTAATGAATTTAACATAAAGTTGTCTGTGCAAGATGTTATCTTATATTTTGTTAACTATTCATTGAATAATAATGAAATAATTTTCATGATGTAAATCTGACTTGAAACAAGAATGGAATGAAATCGTGAAGATTGGATGAAAGTGTGGGGAGACTTTAAATTCAAATTAAAAAAAAATTAATTGCCACACAACAACCCAGCAAAAAATTACACATTACTATTACAACTACTTGCCATATGATGACTTACTTTTCTGACTACCAAATTTCGCTTACAAATCACATTACATAAAACTTAAACAAATGCTGTACAAGTTGATAAATGAGGAGAATGATTATTTTAGATTTAGTAGATTACGTGAATGTGTTGACAAATAAAAAAAGGTAAGTACTTCTCAAGAATCGATTATTTTAGTCTCACGCCTTGTTAAAATTATTAAGTTGGTAAACCAGTAGGGAAGTAGATCTGGCAAACTATCGATAGTCACGCCATTCGATAGTTTGTTGGAAAACTATCGATAATATCGATAGTATCGAATTATTTTACAGTATGTTCACACGGCAACACAAACAGTCGTTTTGACTGTTGATATATGTATGATATGATGATATGGTTAAAAAAAATTAGGTAAAAATTATAACTGCCTTATTCAAAAAAAGTAATTTTGGTTTAGAATTGGTTTACACAACAAATTTTTAATGAAAATTTGTTTGTTAAATGTTTTTTAAATTCAAATTATTTTTTTCTGAATAAGGCCTCAAATAATTAATTTTATGTTTAATTTTATTCTAATTTTTAAATTTTAAACACATATCTTTTTTTTTTTTGTTTACAAAAACATACCTACATATCGTCACCTTAAATGCAAACAGACGTAGCTGCACAAAAATTCGAAATCGAGTTTTTGATTGATTATAGTTCATTTTATCAAACTACATGCTCACGCAAATATTCAGAGCTCTGCGATGAAAAATGACGATTTTATTAAAGAAATTCAAACGGACGTAATTACGAATGCATCTAAGCATAAAAGCTTAAATATACTTAAAAAGGAAATATTTGTTTAAAAACATAAGCATCCATACTACAAGTAAATTTCGAAGAAAATTTTCAAGAATACTTTATTATTACTGATTTTGTAACGTTTTTTTTTTGTTTCTCCTGTAAAAAATATAAAAGTGTAGTTACATACGTTTGCATTTAAGGTAACGATATGTACATACTCGTATATATGTAATAATTTTGTTTTAATTGCCAATTCAGATAAATTAGCGATAATATGTTCTCAAAAAATTCAGTAAGATTCAGAATGGAACAAATTGGTTCGCTCACAAAATTTTGTATATTTCAATCAATATTCGAGCGCGAATCGTGAATGTGAGTGAGAGCGAACCTCGATATTTTATGTTTTTTTTTTATTTCATATAAGTATTATTTAATTATGGTTGCATATGTATGTAAGTATGTGTGTAGCTGTGTTTTAATGATTTTTTTATGACGTTTAGATACATTTTCTTTGAATCTTAATAAAATTATTTACATAAAATAATTGAAATTTATTTGCTGGTAGTTTAGCATGTCTATATACGTATTTCATTGGCGCTTGAACCAAATCATCAGTAGACTTTAACCACAAATTTTAAACAGTTACAAACCTCTTACTTTATGCATAGACTTTCAAAAACTATATGAGAATTCATAAAATAATAATACTTTTGAAAATCACAAAAGAAAAAATAAGCTTAGTAGGCTTTGAAACTGATACAAAACCCAGCAAATAATTTATATCCAGGTGAACTCATTTTATTTTTCAATTATTTTATGTACACTTCTGACAATATGTCAAATAATAAATTTTCTTTAAAATTATTTACATTTTGATTCTAGATACGGACGATTATGTCGTCCGTTTGGTATATCTATTACTAATAATGCTTTCTTCTATCAAGAGTTGAGCTTGCACGCCATTGCGTGAATTATTTTACACAAGATGAAATATGAATTGCCGGGGCATTTTGTATTATTAACTGAATAAATTAATTTTTTGAGTTATGACGTTATTATATTAATAGAGCGATATGTACTTATGTATTTTCAATAGAAGACAACTAATATGTTAAATTTGATCGAGTTTTTTGACAATTTGGTAATAAATTTTTTCAACGATAGTATCGCTATCGAGAAAAAACTATCGATAGTCTAATAAAAACAAAATCATCGATACTATCGGTAGTTTGCCAGCTCTATAGGGAAGAGCTTCCACCAAAAATGCTTAATTCCAAACTAGATTCTTTGAAATTTTTTGCTGGGAGATCAGAGAGCTATACAATGTGTGTAGCAGAGAACTGCAATGAGTACCTGTTTTTATGATTTAAGATACTCGCTTAAAAACGAGTTGCGGTGTAGTAACTACACCGCAACTCGCAACACTGTAGTTAAGACATCATATTGTTTTTGTATCTGCTCGCCATACTCGTAAGAATTTGTGTTTGAACATACGAGCCTGTATCAATCATAATGCAGTTTATACACGTTGTCTGTTTAGTATTGTTTCCTAAATATTTTTTCAACACTCGGCAATGGCATTCGTACATCTGATAAACAATACGAGAAATGTTTGTGTAGGAATTTTGAAGACACACACTTACATTATTAACTAGAGCAGTGTCCCGCAAAATAAAATATGTTTGTATTGGTGAGAAAAATGAGAGTAAAATAAACTTGCACCTGAAGAAAAGTTTTGTAATATAAAATTCATGATGTGGTTATTAGTTGTTTGAATTTTTTTTTTGTAAATAAGCAATTTACTAAAAACTTAAATAAAAAGTAAAAATTTAATAATCATTCAACAATTTTCAATATTAAATTTATTCACAGCTCTGTGGATACTATTAAAATGCCTTTTTAGACCACTTTCCCTATTATTTTTTAATGTTTCATAACACAAAATGCATTGCATATTGCGAAAAGCATTTTTCATCACGAAATTTTTCTTAGCTTCCATAATTACATCATAAATTTTTTGTCTATAGAAATTTATAAATTTGAACTTTAATTTCGTTCCGTGTGCTCAAAAAAACTAAACCAAAAACCAGGAAAAAATTAATACATAATACGTACACAACTTAATTCGTCGCTTGCTCAGTGACGACTAAATGAAAGAGCATAAGCATGTATGTGATTTTCATCAGCACAATTGTGCTATGGCTTGCGGGTTACTGAACTAGAGTTAAGGTAGAATTAGTAAAATCGTATCGTGATGTTGCGTGTCAGCTGACAAAAACCGTACAATATACAATTCATGTTACTAGTTATAAAATATGTGGTGGTAGCACTGCTGACGTAGGAATCTGCAGAAAACAGATTTTTCTGTAGCGAATGTCAAAAACGCCGTATTTAATGCCAGACAAAAAAAAAATGTGCTGTGTAAACTGTTACATTTTCTATAACTTGTGCACAAAGTTGAACGATACGGCAAGCTGTAAAGTAGAATAATACGATTTTACTAATTCTACCTTTATAGTTCTCACAGTTCATAAGTATTTACTCTCAGCATTCGTCAATCGTATTAATACTTAAAGCAACGTTGCCAGAAGGTTTAGGAAAAAATCAATTATTGTATATTTAAGTAAATATGTAGGGCTAAATTCATAATGAAATAAAATGTATTTAAAAGGAATTATAAGAAATTTTTTCATAGAACATTTTAATTAAAATATATTAAGAATGCGACAGGCTTATGATATTAACTGCCAGTTTATAGAAGCCATGTAAAAATTCTCATGTATCTATTTATATTGAAAACAAAAACAAATTTGAGTGCTTTGTTTTTGTTTTCAATATAAATAGACAGACGAGAATTTTTACATAGCTTCTATAAACTGGCAATAAAAGGAGCAACTTTTTATGTAACGTTAAAATCACAATTTTTTAAAAAAAATTCCACAAAATATTGCCTAAAATCATATTTGCTATTTTATAAACAGTAGGTTTGAAATACATTTTGTTTTTTATTAAGTTTATTTTAAGTTTGAATTTGTGAGAAGTACACAATACGTTTTTATCTTTGATCTTAAAATAAATAATTTTGAAATATATAATAAAACAGGCACTAAACTAAACTAAATCATCAAAACGGCTAAAATCGTTAAATCCACAACAAATCATGAAATCTGGCAGCCGCGGCTGCAGTGAATGTTGAATAGTAATACACAAATATATATCAAATGAATATGGGTTGAATGGTGTTGTTACGAGCTTATCGTAACACCAAAGTAGTGTTAGTTAAATACAAAGAAGTTGCCTAATACGAAAATAGAAAAAACACGAAACTTTGCTCAGAGTGTATGTGCTATTGTTGTTACTTTTTTCTGCGCTCTTACTTCTTTCTGTAATCAACGCAAGTACAAATTTGTTTTTGTACAAGTTGTTATTGTGTATATTTTCATGCATGAAGTAGAGCTGCAAAACTATCGATAGTCGCTCCACTCGATAGTTTCGATAGTTTTATGTAAAACTATCGATACTATCGATAGTATCGAATAGTTTTATAAAAGTTGCCACATAAACTACATTTGACTCGAAAAAATATAATATAAAAATATATCAAGCCTTTTTTTCGATTTTATCGTAATCGGCACATTATCGAATATACTTTTTTATTGAACTTATAATTTTATGGGCCTAAACATGGTTTAGAATTATCAAAATGCGAAAATTGTTGATAACTTTTAAGACACTAACTGTAAAGTTTTATCGTAAGCGACAATTTTAACCTTCTTCTAAAAATTTAATTTTTGTCGCATACGATTACATCGAAGATTAGGCTGGATATGTAGGTATGTATGTACAATTAAAAAAAATTTTGTAGCGAAACACGCTAGTGTATGTCAAAATAAATCCGACGATTGGCGGCCGTCGCGATATCAGTACCACCAAAATTTATCTTTGTGTCGACGATGTTGAATTTATTAAGATACTTGTGACTACTATTTGTCGAATAACACTTGGATTTATAAATAAATTCATATACATACATATGTATGTATTTAAGTAATTATGTATACAGAAGCAGGGATGCGATGTCATATTTACAAATTGTACTAACTTTCAAAAATAAATTTAATTTTTTCAGTACGATTGTACCTAATTCTTTATTTATATTTTTTTTATACTTGTACTTTTTAATTAACTACAAATCAATTAACAAAACGCCAGAAGGTGCACAAAGAATATTAGTTGCTGGGATCTGAATATAAAAGTAACATTTACGATATACTACGTTTATAACATTTTTTTATTCGATTGTTCACAGTCGATGCAAATAGTCGGCTTCTCTCCTTGGTACGAAAATAAAATTTCCACATTTGCAGATGAATTTGGAATAAATAACATTCCTCCAGCAATTCTTTAAGTACCGGAAAACATCGTTTGATTTACTTAATTTTCTAATACCTTCGAGCTAAAGATTAACCCCCTTGTGCAAAAAAATAAGTGAACGTTAAAACCGGTTTTTCTATGGAAATTTTTTTTAATGTACACTTCAAGCACGCATTATTTTTTGCATAAGGGGGTTAATATATTTTAATGCTATTTTTGGCATGTAATATAATATAAAGAGATTCCAGTAGTGCTAAATGGGTCATTGCGGTGCTACGGTAATTTTGGCATTCAAATAGCGCTAAAATTATACAATTGTACCAACTTTTCCATCGCTGTAAAAAAGCTTAAATCAACTACGGATAATTTGCTTCAGAGCTGCCGGCTACTGTTTACTGACTTCGATTATTTGTACTCTTTTAATTACTTGTTTTTTTGCCGATAGTATCGATAGTGGAAAAAACTATCGATATATCATTTACAACAAAACTATCGATACTATCGATAGTACTATCGATAGTTTTGCAGCTCTAGCATGAAGCTCGCTGTATAATATACAGTGTATATGAATAACGAGCGAATAAAGCAACAAATCAATAAAAGCGAGTGCTGAAAAGTATTCGAGACTAAAAATCATATAGTAAACAGAGTGCGCTCGCGAGTGTTATGTATTGTTGCAGATCTCTGGTGTGTAGGCTCCTTTAAACCGTTTACTTTGACAATTTTAAATTGAAGATAGTGTTTTAAATCTTTTAGACATGCACTTTGTCTTAAAGAACTATTTTGACTTAAGCGACCGTGGTGCATTTCTCTAGGGAGAAACCATGAAGAATAAAATGGAACTACTGAAAGAACTTTAATTAAAGATACTAGCGGTGATGAAAAGGTGAAGCCCAATACTTCTTATTCTAGCAAAAAGACTCAAAATATACCTCTTAGAAGCTCAAGTAAAGGCCCAAGATGAATTACATATGTACAGATTTAAAGAAAAACTTGACTGAAAAAGAGAGGTACACTCGAAAAATATTCAAAATTAAGGAAGAAAAGCTAAAGCTCACTGGAAATCACTTTTAGAAATTAGACAAGCTGAACTCGAAATTAAACAAAATAATATCGAACTCGAAATACTAAAAAATTACTTATAAGACACATATTTTATAATGTTTTTAACTGCTATGAATTCAGTTTGTTTCGCTTTTTATTTTTAATAATAATAACACAAATTAATTGGCCAATTGTCGCATTAATGCAACTGTTAACTGCCGTATTCAGAAAAAAATAATTTAGTTTTCCTAAAGGTTTACGAAACAAATTTTGTATGGAAATTTGTTTGGTAAACATTGAGTAAACATAAATATTTTTTTTTCTGAATAAGACCTTAAGCATTTAAATTACTATCATCGTAGTAGTCAGCTACATTTATTTATTCTTCTACACGCAAAGAAAAATATTGCTGAGGCAACCATAATCAAACATCAACATACTAAAGCTGTGTTCACATTATATGTATTTGCCTTATGGAATGTCACTTTTTTATACACACGATATTTCCTGTGTATGTCAAAATCTGCGTTTTACACACGGTTTATAATTTTTGTGTTCACACATTGGTATGTTATGTACATATTTTACATAACCTATAAAGGTAAACAAATGCTTACTTTTGTTAATGCCTTTTAAATTTTTTCCTTAATTTTTAGTTTTTAAACTATTAAATCAATTTTAATTTAATTTATCTAACAATTTTACTTAATTTTTAACGCCACAATCACTTGCTTTATTTTAAACCAGCTGATGTCAGATGCTTTGTCACTTGAAAATAGAACACGCTCTAAATCAAAAATGTCGTTTGTACTACACACATAGAAATAACACATGCTATTGTTTATAGGTGTTCAGACTATATGTACAAATTTACCATGTGAAAAAGTGACATTCCACAATACAAATACATATAATGTGAACACAGCTTAAGAATAAGATTGAATTATATAGTTGCAGTAAAATCATATTACAGTGATTAAAACCAAGCCAGTTCAGTTTTGCAAGATTGTTCATATTTGCGAATGGCATCCCATTTCCCAATTTCCCATAAAAATAACATTTTCTTATTTTAAATATGTATTTTATTCAGGAATAGTTTCTTAATCGGGCTTAAGTTCAGTATTTTCAATTCTTATTGATCTGTACCTCAGCTCCATTAACGTCCCTTTTCACAATGTATGATTAAGAGCTAACGTTAACTTTAACTGCAAGCTCTTCATAGAAGTTAAAGTCGCTGTTAACCTTTAATAGTACATTGTGAAAAGGGCCGTAAGAAATTATTCCTGATTAAAATTCATTCTAGTTCAATTGAAATATAAAGTCTCAGTTATATATGTATTTTATTTATTGTTTAATGAATTTTTTTATTCCCCATATTGTGGATTGAAGAAATTGCAAAATACGCAGGCAAATATTTAACAAAACTCGAATCACATCCTAATCCGCTTGCTCGTAATATTTTGAACTTTACTGGACACATCCGCCTAAAAAAGAGGGACACAAGGGCTCTTATACTCAACACTCCAGATGGGACTACTTGAAAATACTTTCTTTTTTCTCCTTTTTGATTATCACTACTTATGTATTATTTATAACTATCAATAAGTTTATGTCCGACAGTGGTCGGGCCTAATAATTATATTTTAGATTTAAGATTTGAATACTTATTGTTAGTTCATATTTGAAGATACAATAAATAAATACATTTATTTAAAAAAATAGTAACAATCGCATCTTTTGCTCAATGTTTGTATGCATATTTGAATTTATATGAAATAAATGAATATGGAATTCCAGTTGAATTTGAGCGTAAACAAAAACGTTTATGGAAGAAATTTTGGTTGACAGCTGAAGACAATTTAAAAGCAAATAGCAAACACTTGAATCAGCTTTTCCATTACGTTCATATTTTTCAATGGAAAAAAAGTCGTTCATATTTTGATGTGTTCATATATTAGGGTGCTCATATTATCGCGAGTTCACTGTATTATGAATATAAAAAATTTCCATCAACATAAATAATGTTTTTGTAATGTTTTCAGGTAAAAAATATATTTTTAATTGAAAAACATAGGCCGCTATTATGATTTACAACTAAATGGATAGTTTAGTTGTAGTTGTAAAATTTTTATTATGGATTACAACTTTTTTCACCATGAGACAACTGCTTTTTATCAGTTTCAAAAAACATAGCATATATAATAACCCATTCTTTTCGAACAATGTTTCGAATACAACTAAAATTAGTTGTAATTCAGAATGCCAAAAACTAGACTTCAACTAAACTTGGTTGAGTTGTAAACCGTAATAGGGGAAATGATTTTTTTTGTGATTTATGTCTTTTGGGCCATTTTATGAAACTCAATTATCAAAATCGTTAACATTTGCGTTTTTCATAAAAATTTTTGAAAGCTTAATTTTACCATCTTTAAATTTACAACAGTCTTGCCATTGTCGTTTGTTTTTTACTAGTTATGATAATAATATTGAGTTGGTACATATTAGCTTTCATTACAAAAAAAGCTTTCAGCAAACTGTAATACGATGAATCAAAACAATTTACATATTAAATTTGCACTGAAAGCTGGGTATACAAAGCCGAAATCTAAAGGGCGTTTTTATAGAGTCAAAGTCTCTGTGGATGCTTATTATCATTTAGAGTAAACGTGGTGGGAAAACCTTCCATAGTTAATCGAATTAATTGCGATTATGTTGACCATAAAATGGACGTAGTGTGCAATATTATTTCAAACGGAACCATTATTTTCAAAATAAATTTGCACAATTGCAGAAGCGGTGTTCAGGTGTCAGTCTATTCATGTTGAAATACCAATCCAAACTAAGCATAAATCACTTGACAGCTGACAAAATGGCCGCCAGTTATAAAAGTGTAACAACTCAAAGTTTCATACCTCTATAAAAAGGAAAAACTGACACACACACACACACACAATAAATCGAACACATATAATGACGAAGGTGTTGCGATCTTCGAAAACAGGTAGTTGTTCCGTTCTACTGGTGTTTGTCAGAATACTTACAATTAACTTTGGTGTTACTTGTTCATTAATAATTATCACATGTGCTTTGTTGTACTATGAATCCAAAAAATTCACATATTTTATTTACACTGAAAGCTGAATATATAAAGCAGAAATCTACATCAACTGATGATGGAGTTATTGCGGCCTTGGATTGTCTTGATTTTTTTACTATTATTGCTAAACATACGGCGCACTAGTCAATTGAATAATTTTGCGATTATGCATTTGTATAAATATTAATTAACAAACAAATACGACAAACCAAGTCTCACAATTGCTAAAACAAATTCCACTAAATGTTATTATATCAAAATTAGTTTTTGATGTAGACAATGTTGCCCTATTGCCATTACTTAGGGATGGGACACTTTCCTGTCACGATGACACAACAAAATTTTGTGTTATCGAAAAACTTGAAGGAAACGGCATTGAATACATTTGAAAAAGACACCACAAAATTAAAACACAAGAAATGTCCGATGTAAACGCAGCCATAGGCCGTGTTGTTTTTTCTTCTTAACATATAACGCTTGGAATACCTTCTTTTTTTATAATAACTTTTTACTTTAATTCTCCACGTATTTGTTCGTTGGTTTATTAATTCATTTATTCATTCATTCGTGCATGGGTACAAGAAAGAACATATACTTGTTTTATAGTGTTTTCACACTGAAAGTTAAAACCTGGTTTTAACGTTAAAACCATAAACAGCCGATTTTGCTTTCACACTGCAAGTTTGTTAAATTCACTTTTTTAACTCACATGCTGTCTAATAACTTTGCTCAAAATAAAATAAATCTCCTGCCGAAATGCGTGTATTTGTTGTTGCATTTTTTCTGCTTTTTAATAACACTTGTTGGACATACTGTTCAACTGTTTTTGTTGCGCTTTAAAATGGAAATTATTTTATATTTTGTAAATAAATTTTTTTTAAATTATGGAACTTCTTATACAGAATGAAGAATAATAAATATAAAAATGCACAAATACATTATAAGATAAACCTTTTTTATAGGTAGATGAATGTCAGTCATATTGTCTATTTTCACTTTTCACAGATCAATTTAAAATATTTTCGTTGTTTTCCTTCCAAAAAAAAAAACTTTAGTGGCCTTCGAAAACGTCTGGCCGTTCCGTTCAACTATGTGTTGTCAGAATATTTACAACTAACTTTGGTGTTATTTGTTCATTAATAATTATCACATGTAATTTGGCTTAAAAAGCGATACGAACTTTAGCCTGTTAAAAATCATAAATATAGAAACAAATGGAGTTCGAATAATAATTAAAATTAACTAAAACTCTTTTTATCCATAATTTTTTGGTTATTGTTGCTGCTGCATTAATTTTTAAGTTGAAAATTTTTCAGGCGCCATCTATTGTTATTCACTGGCATACCATTACCAGCTGCTGTCGGTCATTTCAACTTGGCAGCACTGAATTTATCACAGCGAAAACAAGGTTGCATTTCATAAAACCAACTTAAAACCAATTCAAAAATAATTTTAATTTGGTTTTAACAAAAACAATTTGTATGGTAAAATCAGGTTTTAACAGTTGGTTGTTTTAACGTTAAAATCAACTTTTATTAAAACCATGTCAGTGTGAAAACACTATTCCACATTTCAAAAGTTTCGCTGGTATTAAGTCTATTCATGTGTAGCAACAGTCTTCGTAAAACTTGAATGTATCATTTGTATTGTACTTGTATATAATTCTATTCTATTGTATAGATGTTGCACAAACGTTGGCTTATTGCTAAATAAAGTTACAAAATGTTGCAAAACATACTTCTCTGTATTAATTAAAGACCAACCATATGGATCATTTCAATTTAAAGATTTTCTTTTTTCTCGTGTGCCTTTTGTAACAGAAACAGAATAAAATACTCGTACAATAAAAAAATTATAATTTATTTAACAAAAACCGCTTTTGAATCATGCGCTCGCTATAGGCAAATCTTTAATATTCACAAATAAAAAAGAAATTCAAAATATAAATACATACATACATATACATATATAATTTGTATCTATATAACAAAAATTAAAAATTTTAAAAAACCTAGACTTTTTTCAGAAAAGATGTTATATCTTCTAAACGGCTGAAACGATTTTCTTCAAACATAGCTAAGAACCCTCTCGATCAAGTCGCCTTTCAAACAGAAAAAGCTAAATGAAAATCGGTCCAGCCGTTTGGCCTGTACTTGGACACGGACAGACACACAGATACACAGACAGACACTACACATACACCCCTTTTTCTAGTCAGTGGTTAAAAAATGAGAAACTGAAAAATTACAGATATTTCCACAAATTTTATACATCTAAAACATACATAATGGGTGTTTTTTATCGAGGTATAGAACTTTAAGTTGGCATCACTTTTTTAACTGGCGGCCATTTTGTCAGCTGTCAAGTGATTAATATTTAGTTTGGTTTGCCATTTCATCATGAACAGGTTGACAAAAGAACAACGCTTGCAAATCGTGCAAATTTATTTCGAAAATAATGGTTCAGTTCGCGAAGTTTACCGCAAGCTCCGTCCATTTTATGGTCGACATAATCGTCCATCAGAGCAATTAATTCGTTTAACCATGGATCGTTTTCGCACTACGTTTACTCTATGTGATAATACGCATCCGCAGAGACGTCGAACAGTGCGCACCGAAGAAACAATTGCCGCTGTAGAGCAAAGTGTTGAAGAGGACCCGAATGAATCGATTCGCCACCGTGCACAGCAATTGGAGCTTTGTCCATCAACTTTATGGAAGATTTTGCGCAAAGATCTTGGCTTGCGACCTTACAAGATCCAGCTTGTGCAAGAATTAAAGCCGCGAGACCATGCAATGCGTCGTGATTTTGGTGTATGGGCCGAAAATGAGATTGATCTCGATGCTGATTTTCATCGCAAAATTTTGTTCAGTGATGAGGCTCATTTTTGGTTGAATGGCTACGTCAACAAGCAAAATTGCCGCATTTGGAGTGAAGAGAATCCACATGAGACCCTTGAGACGCCATTACATCCACAAAAACTGACTGGTGTGCTCTATGGGCTGGTGGAGTCATTGGGCCATACTTCTTCCGAAATAATGCTGGAGAGTCAGTTACCGTTAATGGAGACCGGTATAGAGCTATGATAACCGACTATTTTGTTCCCGAATTGAATGGCATGAATGTGGATGAGTTGTGGTTCCAACAAGACGGCGCTACATGCCACACAGCGCACGTCACAATCGATTTATTGAAGGAAACATTCGATGAGCGCATAATTTCGCGGAATGGACCTGTCAATTGGCCACCAAGATCGTGTGATTTGACACCATTGGATTATTTTCTTTGGGGATATGTGAAGTCGCTCGTCTACGCCAACAAACCAGAAATGTTAGGGGACTTGGAAGCCAACATTCGTGGCGTTATTGCCAACATACGGCCCCATATGCTCGAAAAAGTGGTTGAAAATTGGACCTGTAGAATTGGCTTTATTCGAGCCAGCCGCGGCGGCCACATGCCCGAAATCATATTTAAACATTAATGGCATAAAATTATCCTTCCAATAAAGCCAAATTGATGGACATTAAAACGATTTTCTTGTGTTTTATTTCAATTCGAAGTTCTATACCTCTAAAAAAACACCCGTTATATGTAGACTACATTGTAGAGTAAGTAGGCATATAACTTTTTTGATGTGTAAACATCTATACGCTAGGGGATAAAAATCTTTTGACTTTGATTTCTTTGCTTTTCTTTCACAGCATTGTCAAATCGGTGTGAGCTATGTATGAGTGCATTAGTGTTTGAAAGAAGCAATACCAAGCAGAGAAACAAGTCGACCGGCTCGAAGCCGACGGTGCGCCGCCGCCGATTATTTTTCTGTATATTTCCGTACACCAAAGGTGAAAATGAACCGTAAGAGCTACGGACTTGAAATTTGGACACAATATGTAGACATTTGGCCACTACAACAACAAATACATGACAGTTAAAAATTAAAGGATGTTCCAAAACGAGCAACGAAAAATGTTAAAATCCCATGTAATATACATACAATTGTATGTACATATATACACTTGAAATTTTAAAAGTTAGTGTATTTTTATACAGACTACAACAATTAACACTAAATTTAAAAAATTTAAATCAATGGGTATTCCATCAGTTAATGTAATTTTGACTTTGTAATTTTGACAACTTGCTGTATCTTGGAAACCGTAAGAGCAAAACTCTTGAAATTTTCAAAAACGGTAAAACTAAAAAATCAATAAAATATAAAATCGCCAAATATAAAAAAACCGCCAAAAACAAAAAAATCGCCAAAACGAAAAAAGCACCAAATTAAAAAAAATCTCTAGGACTAAAATAAATGGCGAAAAACCGGAAAAATCGCCAAAATGAAAAAAATCCTTAAACAGAAAAAAATCGCCAAAAAGAAAAAATCGCCAAAATTAAAAAAATTGCGAAAATTAAAAAAACCCAAAAAGAGAAAAAAAAACGCCAAAACGAGAAAAAAGCGATAAAATTGAAAAAAAAATCTTTTAAACTGAAAAAACTTAAAAAAGGAAGAAAGCTAAATCAAAAAAATTATCAAAACGGAATGTGCGCGAGTCAAAGTCGCACTATACTGAATTTATTTTAATTGTCATGCGTACACAACAACAAGAACAGCAACAACTAAACGATGAACAACAGGAATTAAAAAGTAAAAGTAAAGGCATTTACCATAAATGAGCACTGAAGTACCATTAAAGTTTCAGTAAAAATAATAAAAATTTTTTAACAAGTAAATTTTTACTGATTACTAAAATTTTTTTGTACAATTTTTATAAATTGCCTAAATGATTTGTTATATGATGAGGTGCATTGAATTTTCAGTAATCAGTAATGCCCGTATTCATAATGAAATTCTACAAAGTGGCTAAATGTTTTTCATACAAAAGATTCGAAATTTTAATGAAATAACTTTGCCACTTGCTACAATTTTATTATGATTATGGCCCTACGATTTTACTGGTAATGCAAATTAAATTTAATTAGCAGTAAAAATTTACTGAATTTTTTTAGTAATCAGTAAATTTACTGCTTACTGCAATTTTGAATGCAGTACATATACATATACTGCAGTGTGCCCATTTACTAACCAAATTAGTTTAATAAAACAAACAAAAACCAACAAATTCATATGTATTTACAATATTGAAAGTTTTGATACTTTTAATTAATTAATTTAAAAAAAGATACTAAAAGCATAAGTACTTCCAACTTAAAAAAAAAAATTTCATTACTAGATGCTTACACATCTCCTCTGTGATCGGACTCGCATTGCTTTTTTTTACTAAAAATTTGACAGCAGCTATGCTATGTGGAATATTGTACTGCATATAAAAATCGATATCTTAGGCCAGTTTGAAACAAACGGACACTAGATATGTAATACTATACGAACTTTAGCCTATTCGTTTAATAAAAATTTTGAACTTTTTTTTCCGTTTTTGGGATTTTTCGGTTTTAACGTTTTTTTTTTAATTTAGGCGTTGTTTTAGTTTTGGCTATTTTTTGTTGGTTTTTTTCATTTTGGCGACTTTTTTTCCTTTTAGCGGTTTGTTTTTTAATTTTGGCGATTTTTCCGTTTTTGGTGATATATTTTAGTTTTTTTTTTAATTTGGCGCTTTTTTTTTCGTTTTTGGCTTTTTTTTTTATTTTTGCCGATTTTTTTCAGTTTGGCGATTTTACAATATTGGAATATATAGTTTTACCGTTTTTGAAAATGTCAAGAGTTTGCCTCTTACGGTTTCCAAGATACAGAAAGCTGTCAACATGCTGTGAAAGTTCTTTTATGTAAAGAATGTATTGAATAAAAAATAAAAAAGTTTAATAATTTTTCCGTAAGTTTTTTTATGTGTCTTAGAGACACATGTTAGCATGTAAGTTTTTATGTCAGTATGATTAGGGTTAGACATGTTTGGGAAGAGTCGAACCGGCAACCTCTTGACTAATAGACTAACGTACTTACCACTCAGCTAAAGAGCAAATCGTAATGAGTGCGCAAATAATGAATACACGTAAAAAATAACTTTGTTGAGATAAAAAAGCATGCCACGACATTTTTCGGCTTCTTGTCGGAATTCACACGCATACAACACCAACAATCAAAATAACAACAACAATAGCACATGAGCGTGTTGTATCAATCGACAGGCAAGATAAACACTAAGGGCGACTTTTTGGGTTCGAGATCAAGATTAGTTTATTTCTCTAATTAGCTAATCCGAAAATTAACTTAATCTCAAAATAATTTAGTTTGATATTTTTTAGTGGTAGTTTAAACTTCTTATTGTGTGTAGCATTACGATACTGAGGAACAAAATAGTGGCAACATTTTCTGTGTAAAAGTAATACATGTTATAAACACACTTTGATTTTTTGTCGGAAAAAGTAGAAACTGCCATGTTTTATTATTTACAAGTAAAATATTGCCCGTGTTAAAGGAAATCGATAAATAATATAAAATATATATATTTATTTATGTGTTTTTAAATTATTTTATCATATAATTTTTACAAAAAGTTATATATATCACAAGTATATGTTGTCAATATTAATGCATGGTTAAACAACCACGATTGCCCGCTTAAACTAGCAAGTAAAACCATATAATCGACTACCCAAAAATCACAAATGAAGATTAAGGTTAATTTAATCTCTAATCTTGAACTCAAAAAGTCGCCCTAACACATACAAAGTACATTAAAATATATTTTAAAATGCGCGGTATTGATAAATACAAATTTTATTGAAATTAAAAATTTTATTCAACAACATGGTTTTGTTGAACATAATTCTTGTCTAATTTTTTCTGTGTAGCGCTTAGGTAGCCGCAAAAGTGAAAAATTTCCCGAAAATTTTTAAATTTCATTTGTTTGGAAATTTTTCACTTTTTTGATGTAAAATACCAAAGCACATTAAATTAATATGTACTTCACTATAATATAACTTTAATTATTATAAAAAATAAAAACACACTTGAAACAAAATTCTTATTCAAAACTCAAATGAAAGCATCAGCGCAGAAATGAAGAAACAGATTTTAGATAAATGTATCGTCGATTAAACATTGCAAGATTTATAAGAGAGAGTTAAGTAGAAATGCTACAATGTCACTCTCCAAATAATCAGCATAAGATTCGTTTAGGAGTTGTATACGAGTATTAAACACCATCGCCTATTAAACAGCTCTTGGCTAGCTGGGCATCTACATCTTGCACACACGCTCAAACGTACAATATGCAAAATAACAAACATACTCGCATCATAGATGAAGACATTACATCTTTTGAGTGTTTGTTACGAACAAGAAGTTATCGCGACATCGCTTGTATACACTCATATACACGAACATCAATACATCCATCGTGCTTCGCTTATTATACGACAACATTTATTATTGGTTTAGTATAATACATGCGACGACAATAAATTTAAAAAACAAGACGTATTTACATTTCAAGACTACTCAAGCAGCCCTTAAATGTCCAACATTAGCCATTGAGGCCTTGATTGGACTACCGCCCATACAAATCTTTATAAAGCTTAAATTAGACGTGACATAGCCATAACCTTAACCAAAACAAAATTCACCACACACAGTGGACTAAACACAGAAGAACGCGATGATGAAGGTTTAGTGGCCTTCGAAAACGGCTGGCTGTTCCGTTCAACTATGTGTTGTCAGAATATTTACAACTAACTTTGGTGTTATTTGTTCATTAATAATTATCACATGTAATTTGGCTTAAAAAGCGATACGAACTTTAGCCTGTTCAAATTATAAATATAGAAACAAATGAAGTTCGAAAAATAATAATTAAATTAACTTAAAATTCAATTGGTTTCTATGGTGAGAGTTATGGCGTTATGGCGAGTCACGTATAATCTCTATAGCTATGGTTATGTCACGTCTGATTGAGCCTTAGGATGGGTCTCAAGAAATCTGCTGGTTGTGTTGGCAATGGGCACTCGTCGGCTCTGTGTACAATGCCCAGCTTAGGGGTGTTAGGAATGCCTAGTGAGAGAATGGACTGTGAACTAAGGTTCGACAGGAGATTCAATGTCCCACCAAGGCAGTGTCTGACGTAAGCGATCCCGCGGTGGATTCCAGAAGCTTATTTTGGTATACGGATGGATCCGAAATGGAAGATGGAGTCGGTGCTGGAGTTGTTGGTCCCAATGTAAAAATCTCTTTGCCCATGGGCAAATGGCCTACAGCATTTCATGCGGAGATACAGGCAATCACCAAATGTGTTGACATTAATTTAAATAGGGACATTAGATTCGCTCATATAGCTGTCTTTTCCGATATTCAGGCAGCTCTTAAGTTCCTCCTTTCGAGGGAATTCCGTTCCAAGCTGGTTTTAGAGAGCTTTGACTCATTACAAAAGCTATCCACAAGGAACAAGGTTTCCATTTACTGGATACCTGGCCGAAGTGGCCATCCGGGAAATGAGGAAGCGGATGAACTGGCCAGGAACAGAGATGCCGTTTCGTTTATGGGCCCAGAGCCGTTTTGTTACATCCCAGATTAAAGGAGATGCCACTTCGACGTCTAAAGAAATGTGGCAGACTTTTTCTCGCCTAAGGCAGGCCAAAGCATTGATAAAGACATTTTCATATAATGTAATTCTGGACCTCAACAGGAATAATTTACGGCTTGATACTGATTTTCTTTCTGATCACTTTGGACTTAACTATCCTCTGTGGAAAAGTAACTAAGATCGTTCACCCTTGGGTCGTTTATGCTTAGAAGATGACGAGGCAACAGCACACACAGTGTAACAGTAAAAGGCGTATTTTTCTTTCGGAGTTTCTGTGGTCGAATGATATTAGGCGGGCTTCTCCAATTCCTGTGCTGACTTTCATAAGGAGAGTCATTCAGAGATTGATTTAACTTAATTTACAGATCTATGTCACAAAAGATCCATCATGTGTCACAGTGCTGGTCTTTGGACCAGATCTTCCCCCTATTCTATTCTAACTAATTCTGCTTTAAGTATTAACAGACTACAAAATTGGAATCTTGAGAATGATTTCTAAATCTGCTACAGCATACTCGTTCATTTTCTGATTGTCAAGGATCTTATTATATTCTGGTGCGTGAGTTAGCGCAGAAAACTACCATCAAAAGGTGTCATAATGTCTGAATAAACATACTAGAGACCTGCGTAAACAGTCTTGAAATGTAAATACGTCATGTTTTTTTAAATGTGTTCACGTCGCATGTAAAGGGTGTTTTTTATTGAGGTATAGAACTTTAAGTTGGCATCACTTTTTTAACTGGCGGCCATTTTGTCAGCTGTCTAGTGATTAATATTTAGTTTGGTTTGCCATTTCATCGTGAACAGATTGACAGAAGAACAACGCTTGCAAATCGTGCAAATTTATTTCGAAAATAATGGTTCAGTTCGCGAAGTTTACCGCAAGCTCCGTCCATTTTATGGTCGACATAATCGTCCATCAGAGCAATTAATTCGGTTAACCATGGATCGTTTTCGCACTACGTTTACTCTATGTGATAATACGCATCCGCAGAGACGTCGAACAGTGCGCACCGAAGAAACAATTACCGCTGTAGAGCAAAGTGTTGAAGAGGACCCGAATGAATCGATTCGCCACCGTGCACAGCAATTGGAGCCGACTAAACGACTATTTTGTTCCCGAATTGGATGGCATGAATGTGGATGAGTTGTGGTTCCAACAAGACGGCGCTACATGCCACACAGCGCACGTCACAATCGATTTATTGAAGGAAGCATTCGATGAGCGGATAATTTCGCGGAATGGACCTGTCAATTGGCCACCAAGATCGTGTGATTTGACACCATTGGATTATTTTCTTTGAGGATATGTGAAGTCGCTCGTCTACGCCAACAAACCAGAAACGTTAGGGGACTTGGAAGCCAACATTCGTGGCGTTATTGCCAACATACGGCCCCATATGCTCGAAAAAGTGGTTGAAAATTGGACCTGTAGAATTGGCTTTATTCGAGCCAGCCGCGGCGGCCACATGCCCGAAATCATATTTAAACATTAATGGCATAAAATTATCCTTCCAATAAAGCCAAATTGATGGACATTAAAACGATTTTCTTGTGTTTTATTTCAATTCGAAGTTTTATACCTCTGAAAAAAACACCCTATATTATACTAAACCAATAATAAATGCTATCGTACTATAAGCGAAGCACGATGGATGTATTGGTGTACGTGTATGTATATCAGTGTTAACAAGCGATGTCGCCAAGACTGCTTGTTTGTAACAAACACTCAAAAGAAGTAGTGTCTTCACCTACGATGCGTGAATGTTTGTTATTTTGCATACTGTGCGTTTGTGTGTGTATGTGTGTGTGTAAGATGTAGACCCTGCCAACATTTTCTGTCGCGGAAGTGACTCAGAAGTGACGCTAAGAAGTTGAAACTCATCGTCTGCGATACCATTTTGTCATCGTAGAATCGTCTTCCGTAATGAGAAGTTGTACCCCCCGGAAGTAACTTCAAGAAGTCACTTCTGCGTTACTTCAAGAAATCACTTCTGCGTTACTTCAAGAAGACACTTTTTTTATTATTTTATTCGCCTCTCTTTTGCTTTTGATTTTTTTTTTGCCTTTACAGATAATTCACTCATATTGACTATGGTATAATTATCTAATTAACAATTATGTAAAAACTAAAACAATAACAATAACAAAACAAAGTCACACTTTACCACTGACCGACCATAGCAAAAGACAAAAAAAAAACTAATCTCGATGATGTCGAAAACTTCTTTTTTGCATTCTTTTAATTTTATTTCGCGGTCACTGCGACTTTAACAGAAGTGCGTGCATAGTGTTATTTTTGTTTATTAAAAACAACAAACTATCTTCCAAACGTCGTCTGGATGATTAAAAGATGACTGCAATGTAAATTGTTATTGTGAAATTCAAACTATCTTCCAATTAACATCTGGAAGTGAGTAAGACGTAACGCCTTTGACGATGGACGATGAAGGACACTTCCAAATGTTGGAAGGGAAAGATCATACACACATACATGCATGACGTTTGTACTCGCGCTCATGCGTAGAAAGAAGTAAGCATCACAAATTCTTCCGTCACGAAGTGTTTTCTTCTTTACTCCTATACCTACAATACTGAAACAAATTTCTTGCAAACAGTGTTGTTAACGTTTGTTCAATTGATATCGCAAATCCTTTGAAATAGAATTGAGTAAAATATTTACAGACTGGCACACGATGTCGGAAAAAGACGTTTCAATATAAAATGTAGACATTTCAATATAAAATGTAGAATGAATATTTTCTTTCGACTTCATGGATCAGGCTCTTAATAAATATTGGAAATTCGACATATATAAACTAATCAATTCATTTCCTGAAAAACTTTCAAAAAAGGCTTTTGAAAAGTAAAAAATGCAAAGTAAACACATTTAATGACCACTCTTACTTACGAGTGTGAAATGTAATAAATAGTTCTTAGCAAAAGCAAAATATAATTTTTCAATAGATATCAAAAGTTTTAATAAAAGAATAAACAATGTTGAACTTTAAAGATTGGCTAAGAAATTATTATTTGACCTAATATTCATTACAGTTCGAATAAATAAAAGTTCTGGATTAAATGTAATAACATGCTTAAGGCGGTTTCAGACTATAATACAAGTATTAATACTTTTGACGAAAATGCATCCCTGATCTAATTTCTGTTTAAAAAATTTCAAAAAACAGCAACAACTCAACATGTCAGAGTTGCATTTTCCACAAAAGTATTAATACTTGTATTATAGTCTGAAACCGCCTTTAATAGTTTTACTATGAATGTGGTTGACTCCTTAGTAATATTATTTCCACATCAGATATACGTGGTTGCACGTGTATAACCCACTGTATGTGTATCCAAGTCTGTGAGTCATATTGGTTGTTGCTGTTTGTGAAGATGAAATATGACAATATTTATTAAAATGATTTGTAAAATTTAAACGCATAAGTAAATTCACTCGTATTTAGTTTAGTTGTGAGGACTGACAATCTGGCTAGAATTCAAATTACACATCCACTTCCATAGAGCCAATTATAAATAAATTGCTATTACTCACAGTTTAATTGATATAAATTTTAATCTAATTTAAAGCCAACAAAACGTATAAAATTTTTTTAATGTATTCAAAGTTTATATACTGATTTAATTTCATTGATGGCACATCAAGTTCATTAATTGTTTAATTTCTATTTTATTGTTTTACTTTCAGTTTAAAAATACTTTATCACGTAGAGAAGTTGAAGGGCTTTACAAAAATTTGAAGCATAATTTAGTGAAACGGAATAAAATAAAAGTACAATATGCCGGCGGAAACGAAAATAGCTACCGCCGCAGAAACGGAAACTCCCACGAAGGGTAAAAAATCGCCTGCCAACAATTCCAAAGCGGCTTTGGCTCGCATCACCCTATTGGATGGTTCCATTTTAGATGTAACCATTGAAGTAAGTTTTTACCATTTCGAAATATCACATATATACTCAGAATATAATTAAATTTATATTTTTATTATATTTAGCGCAAAGCCAAGGGACGTGACCTCTTAAATTCCATATGTGCCGGCCTTAATATCCTGGAGAAAGATTATTTTGGTCTCACATATGAAACACCCACAGATCCGCGAAATTGGTTAGACTTGGAAAAACCAGTTTCAAAATTCTTTCGTAGTGATCCTTGGACCCTGCAGTTTGCAGTGAAATTCTATCCGCCAGAACCGTCACAATTGCAAGAGGACATTACACGTTATCACTTGTGTCTACAAGTACGCAATGATATTTTGGAGGGCCGTTTGCCCTGCACATTTGTCACGCATGCTCTGTTGGGCTCATATTTGGTGCAATCGGAAATGGGAGACTATGATCCAAAAGAAATGCCGAATCGTAGTTATTTAAAGGATTTTAAAATTGCTCCAAACCAGACAGCGGAATTGGAGGATAAAGTTATGGATTTACATAAAACACACAAGTGAGTAATTACCAAAAGTAGCAACTATAGTTATAGTTGTATAGATATATCTAATTTTGATATTCTGACATGTAAACATATTCTGCAAAATGAATAATAGAAATTTTTCAAAATTTCATTATTTTGTGGAGACCAATTGGATATTTACTTTTAAGGGTTCCGTTATCCAAAGGTGAAAAGGAACCCTATTGTTTTCACTGCGATGTCTATCGGTCCGTCCGTCCGTCACATGCTGTTTTCTCGAGAACTGTATGAGCTACGACGGATCTGAAATTTTCACAGAATGTGTAAAACTTTGCTCGCTTTATAACATTTAAAAATTAAAGGGTGTTTTAAAGCGAACAACGAAAAATATTGAAATCATAATGTAATATACAGACATTAGGTCTGTTCATTTACTTTCCCAGCAGAAACTAGTAACGAGAGTGTAAAGCAGAAATTTACAAAATTACTTTCCCAAATATGAAAAAGTAAATGAACGCTTTATGCTAGGAACACAACTGCGACGAACGACGAATTTTTCGGTGCGAACTTTCGTTATAAAAATAAAACACATATGTTCATATGAAAATGATTTTAAAATAAAATTAAGCTAAATCTCGTATGTCTTTAATATATTTTTTAGAGAATACGCAATTTCGATTAAAAAAGGCTAAAAAAGCTAAATCCGTTCTTAAAAAAGCTAAAAAAAGAAGCTAAGAGCTAAATAAAAATTTTAAAGCTAAATCCAGAAGAAATGAGATAAATTTAGTCCAAAATAAGTTAATATGGCCACAATGACAATAACCAACCTTATCAATTATAAGAGCAGAATTCGCTGAGTAAATTCGTCGTTATTGTGTTTCACACGACGAATTTACGCAGCGAATTCTTATCGACGAATTCGACGACGTGGACGAAATTCGTCGTTCGTCCCAATTGTGTTCCTAGCATTACTTGTAAAAACTTGCACATCAGAACCATAAATGGAAATCATGATACAATTGCACTTTTTTCTGATTTATTTTGTTTGATAATGTTTTAAATTATATATTTTTTTAATTGACATTTAATATGACATGCTTTACAGAGTTTGATGTATTATTTAATATTTTTATGCATTTTTCATAGTTTTTTAATTTTATTCCATTAAAAAATACAAAAAATGAGACTTTCCGTCTCTGATCAGATATGAGAAGCAAACAAAATTCTTTGACAATAAAATTGAATTATGTGGCTTGATGAAACAAAAGCAATAAATTAAGAAAACATGCTTTCTTTTTTCATACGTATACATATTTTTTAAAAAAGATATGCACATTTTTCAGTTTTCCTTTTTAAGATATTTTTGAAATAATTAATTTGACAACAAAACACACAGCAGGTGGTTGGATAATTCTTGCAAGTAAAAATTTTACTAGCAATAATTTGTAAGAATTTTTTTGTCTCTCAATTTTTTTCTCTTTTTTTGACGCTCTCTCCTTGCAAACTTTTTGAGTTAATGAACACTTTCCAGTAACAACACTAACAAATTCGTAATAATTTTTAGTAAATCGGTTAATATTAGTTTATCGGTTAATATTATAATAATTTATTCGAGCTTTTAATTTAATATATACAAGTTTAATTTAAGCTTTAGGTTCTTTTGTAAAAAATTTATAACAATTTTACTAGTTTATCGATATTTCGCTGCAACGTTAAAATTGCATTGGATTTTCAAAATCCAAAACGAAAAAATCTCCAAAAACCGAAAAAATAGCCAAAACCAAAAATTGCTAAAACGAAAGTAAAAAATATATCGCCAAAAACGAAAGACGCCAAAGCAAAAAAAAAAAAAAAAAATCCACACAAAAAGTTTGCAAATTTAAATCACCAAAAACCGAAAAAAGTTTACCGTGTATTTAATTTTTTTTTAAATATTTCTATATTGGGTGAGGTTTTTTGATTATATAGGCTTAAGTTGGATTGTAGAATCTCGAGGGGTTTTTGGCCAAAACTTGACTCAGGCAGATCCAAACTGTTACTGAACATGAGCTGGCAAACTATCGATAGTACTATCGATAGTATCGATGGTTTTATTTTTATTAGACTATCCATGGTTTTTTCTCGATAGCGATACTATCGTTGAAAAAATTTATTGCCAAATTGTCAACAAACTCGATAAAATTTAACATATTAGTTGTCTTCTATTGAAAATACATAAGTACATTTCCCTCTATTAATATAATAACGTCATAACTCAAAAAATTAATTTATTCAGTTAATAATACAGAATGCCCCGGCAATACATATTTCATCTTGTGTAAAAAAATTCACGCAATAGCTTTATTAATATATCCACTGAGTTGCATGTAAATTGAGAACTTAACACATTTTTTTTCAAAACTAGTTTTATTTGAGTTATAATAATAAATAAATCATCACAAAAGCATAAATGTGAAAAAGGGCCAAATTTCTATCCAAAATTTCGGCCATTAAAAGTAGTGAGATATAAATTTTGACCAAGTTCTTGTTTGGCACAATACCTAATACAGAAATATGCTATGCGTTATATAAATTTGTAATCGTAAGGATGTCATACAATTTCTAGATAGTCTGCTTAATTGACAACATTTTTTCCAATAGAAAGAAATAAACAAATACGCACTATTCTCTCTATTTAGAAAGGTAAAAATATTGGCAATTCGCCGACTTTTATATCTGTTAGTGCTTATGGTTCATGCAAAGTTTGGTATTAAAAAGTTAATAAGAAATACCTGAGTATTAAATTAAAAACTGCTAAGCCAAAGTACCTGAAAGAAAAAGCTAAGATTTATGGGTGAAGTCTCACGTCTACTTTTCACAATAGGAAATTTTTATTTTGGATAAGTGCAATGTGTATGAAAGGCTTCATTCAATAAAATTTATCTTAATTTTGAATTTAAAGTGCTTGTTACCGCCCTCTGGTTGAAACTTCAGGCTTTTTAGATTTATTTTAGTGATCTCTGATCTAGATTTATTTGTGTATCTGGTTTCAGCTCTCTAGTGCGAATTGGAGTTTTAAAGGCGTGGCCCCGCACGCCTAAAGAACTTCTTGGTTTTATGATTTTCCTATTGGCTTACTCTACACTTACTTATGTATAAAATTTCAGCTCTCTAGCGAGAATTAAATTTTATGAGCATTACCCCTCCCACTATCTTAAACTCACAATTTTGTTGTCAGCAGCTCTTATAATTCATGCTAATTTTCTTCTAAAATATGCTAGACCTAAGTAGATTAAACACAAGGCTAACATTTTATAGGAGTGATCACGCCCACTTTTTAAGGTGATAGTTGAAAGTCTTGTATACGTGCAACACGTAAGTAAGATTTCACTAAATTAGTTTAGTTTAAAGCTGTATATTAAGTTTTTAGTTCCAAACAATATTAGCGTGGCCGCGCCCATTCCGATAAACTTTTTTGGGTTTTCAAATTTTTCTAGTTGGTTGCTCACCTAGACCTATTTGTGTATCAAATTTCAGCTCCTTAGCGCAACTTTTAATTTTTAACATTTATGGGCGTAACCCCGCCCACTTGTCCAAACCTAAGATTTTTTTAACCAGTGCTTATTATTCGTGTCAAATTTCGTTGCAAACGGATAATAATACCCACATAAATAGTATATCTAATATGCTGAACCGTTGTACACGAAAATGGGGTTTAAATCGTATGGGCGTGTCACCGCCCACTTTTTTAACAAAAAATTTATAGCCCTGTTTTATCGCAGTATACATGCAAAATTTCAATAAAACAGCTTCTTTTAAGCGCCTTATATTAGCTTTTTTAATTCTGACTTATGGGCGTAGCCCCGCCCTCCTGGCCAAAGTTTCCAGATTTTGAGATTTTTTTATTTTAGTGCTCACCTAGACCTAGCTATGTATCAAATTTCAGCTCACTAGTACAAATTTTAATTTTTATGAGCGTAGCCCCGCCCCCTGGTTAAAAGTTCCGGGTTTTCAGATTTTTTTTTAGTGCTCACCTAGACCTAGCTCTGTATCGAATTTCAGCTCACTAGCACACACTTTAATTGTTATGGGCGTAGCCCCGCCTCCTGGTTAAAATTTCCATCTTTTCAGATTTTTCTGGTTCATTGCTCACCTAGATCTATTCGTGTACCAAATTTTAGCTCTCTAGCGATAGCGGAAGTGCTTCATCAATTTGATGAGTGTGTCAGTGGTCAGTGAGTATGTCTTAAAATATGCACTTTTTGGACCTTCATATCTCCGGAATTTTTCATGATAAAACTTTCAAGCTTCTCGTATGAGGTTATATGAATTTATTCTAATTATGGTTTAAATATCATAATTTTACGATTGCGGGGGACAAAGTTATGAGGGCGGTAAAAACAGCTCGAATGGCTTCTTGTAAATATAGACACTGCCTGCATTGGTCGTGCGCCTAGATGAGCGATATGTATTGAAAAATAAAATGCAGCATTCCTAATAGCATGATCACATGGACAACAAATATTGAGGTTCGCTCTCACTCACATTCACGATTCGCGCTCGAATATTGATTGAAATATACAAAATTTTGTGAGCGACCATTTTGTTCTATTCTGAATCTTACTGAATTTTTCGAGAACAAATTGTCGCTAATTTGTCTGAATTGGCTATTAAAACAAAATTATTACATACATACGAGTATGTACATATCGTTACCTTAAGTGAAAACGTATGTAACTACACTTTTATATTTTTTACAGGAGAAACAAAAAAACGTTACAAAATCAATAATAATAAAGTATCCTTGAAAATTTTCTTCGAAATTTACTTGTAGTATGGATGCTTATATTTTTAAACAAATATTTCCTTTTTACGTATATTTAAGCTTTTATGTTAGTTACGTTCCTTGCAATAAAAAATAAATGCATTCGTAATTACGTCCGTTTGAATTTCTTTAATAAAATCGCCATTTTTCATCGCAGAGGTCTAAATATTTGCGTGAACATGTAGTTTGATAAAATGAACTATAATCAATCAAAAACTCGATTTCGAGTTTTTGTGTAGCTACGTCTGTTTGCATTTAAGGTGACGATATGTAGGTATGTTTTTTCAAAAAAAAAAAAAAAGATATGTGTTTAAAATTGAAAAATTAGAATTTTTTTTAATCAGAAATAATTTTTAGTCAGGCTTAAGTTCAGTAATTTCAATTCTTTTATTTAATGAAATATTTTTATTAATTAATGTGAGTTTCTAAAGAAGAGAAGAAAAATTAAATTAGACTTTTAAGCTGGGGGAAATACCGATATTTTTCTGTGCAGCAACGCACTTCATCAGCACCCTAGTCTATCTACTTGGGTAGAGAAAGCCTGACTAAAAATTATTTCTGATTAAAATCCAGAATTTTTTTTGACGTTTTTTTATTTATTGTATCTTCATATATGAACTAACAATAAGTATTCAAATCTTAAATCTAAAATATAATTAGTAGGCCCAACCAATGTCGGACATAAACTAAGTGATAGTTATTAATAATACATAAGTAGTGATAAGCACAAAAAAAAATCAAGCAGCTGCATCTGGAGTGTTATTTATTAGAGCCTTGTATCTCTCTTTTGTGTCCAGCAAAGTTCAATATATTACGAGAAAGCGGATTAGGATGTGACTCGAGTTTTGTTAGGTATTTGCCTGCGTATTTTGCAAAACTACCTCAATGAGTTCTTGTTTCAACTTTGTTATTTGTTTTAAGCTTCTCATTTGTTTAAATGAAAGTTTATAACATAATAATTCTAGTTGTTCTAAGAAACTTTTGGTAAAGGTTCCCTGATGATCTGCATTAGCAACAGTGAAATGCGCATAGGATCCAGCTAAACCCCTCAATAATCAATTTCAATGTATTTTTAATAAAAAAATATTTTACTTAATACACAGAAAAAAATCATTTGTAAATACAATTAATTTTTTTGTTATATCAATTAAATAATTAATTGATTTTGAACCTACAACGATTTTTGTAAATACAATTAACGAAATTGTAAGTTAAAGGAAAATCTGAAAAATATTTTCAATTAAATTTATCAACAAATATTTTGGTGAAATTTATTTATTTTTTCAACATTAATTTTTGTTAGATTTCAAAGTTATTTCAATTAAAGTTATTGTTATATTAACAATGCGAATTGTTGAGTTTTTGCACAAAATTTTGATTATCATAATTGTTATATTAACAATGTTTCTTATACACAATCACAATCCTCGAAACGATTTTTTGCTTGTCTGCGAAAAACACTAATTGTCTTTGGGCGGAGTTGAACCGGCAACCTCAAAACTAATAAACCAACTTACTTACCTCTCAGCTAGAGAGCAACACTTTATTAGATACGCTAATAATGAATACACACAAAATATGGTTTCTTGTTTCTTCTACATGTGCTCATTCCGTTATGATATAATTTAACAAATAATTTTGTTAAGTAATTTAATTGACTACAAAAATTAAAATTTGTTATATCAACAATGATCATTGTTAATTTTTAAATTAAATATTAACAATTTGTTTTGTTGGTTACAATTCGATGATATTTTTTTCTGTGCAAGTAAAATATTAATTTGGGATTATTAGTGCGTTTAAAAAATTTTAAACTCAAAATTATTTTTTCAGAATAAAGCAGTTATAATTATTACCTAATTTTTTTTAACCATATCCATATATCAACAGTCGAAACGACTGTTTGTGTTTCCGTGTGAACATAGTGTAAAATAATTCGATACTATCGATAGTATCGATAGTTTTCCAACAAACTATCGAAAAAATCGAATGGCGTGACTATCGATAGTTTGCCAGCTCTAATAGGAAGACGATGCGAATCATGATAGGCGCGTTGACAGATCACTGCTCGGTCAGAGCAAGAATCTGCATTTGGGAAACTGGCACTCCAGATTTTTGTAGGATTACCCGCACATCCTGAAGAGAAACCAGAAACCATTGAACATATTATCTGTCACTACCCGAAGCTGCAACGTCATAGGCATAGATGGCTGAGCAGACGTTTCCATGAAAGCATTACTCATATCGGGAAGTGTAAACTAAAGGAAATCAGGAGCTTCATCATGGAAATTCGGTGACCTGATGATGGATAATAGAGTCACTTCTGCCTACAAAGGGAATCACAATGGACCCAATTGGGTCTCCGAGTGGAGGTGCGGTATAGCACAACCCTTCCTAACCTAACCTAACCTAGGCTAAAGTTCGTATGGTATTACATATGTATATAGTGTCCGTGTGCGAGTCAAAGTCGCACTTTACTGAATTTTTTTTATAATTCATCTGAAAGTAGTATGATATTTTCCATGTTTCTTGAAACACGATTGTTGGTGCTTGTAGGCAAAAAGTGTAGAAAAAAGATCACGTTTTATGTTCTCGGTGTAATTTTTATCAACTTTCTCTTTACGCTCATTTATTGTTTTCTTGCTTTGTTTTAATATTGTTCGTCTCTTGGTGTGACGACATAATTGAGGACATTGAGACTAGAATATTCACCGATTTTTTCATGGGGATTTCACTTTGGCGGACATTAAATTGACTGGAAAAGGTTGACGGACTACGTTAATGATACATGAGAGCACACTCGAGGCCTATACTGGGTTATATGTATGTGATCTAATATCAGCGTAATGGCACCTCTCATCAACCTTACCTAACCTAACCTATGTTGCCTTGTAAAATTATTTTTAAACTGATGGGGTTGTATTTCGAAAACTATAAATTAATACACGAAGCTGTATATATCATATATATACATATATATGTTTATTCACACTGTGTGCAAAGTACGTCTGAATTTTTAAGAAATTATTTCTGCAAGTACACTTGGTTAATGTACTTCTTCTTGAGAGGATTTTTTTGAAAACTAACTAAATTGATAGAGAACCTTTTTGAAAATTAATTTTTAACTCTTTGTGTATTCAAATTGGCTGATTTCATCGAGAGTGTTCTCGGAGTTGAAAAAAAATCGGTTCTATTGTTTAGAAGTTATTAAATCTTTTCCAGCTGAGATAATGTTTGCCATTGAGTTACTTCAATATCCATTTTTTTTTTTGGCTTCAAAAGTAAAGTTAAATAAAACTCACATTAAGCTATGATTTCGATGACAATTTTTTTCGATCTGGAAACCAATGCAATAAAGGGGAAATATATCGTGTTGTGTGGCTCGTGGCTCCATCTTGAAGAAACCATATAATATTCAATTGCCAAAGAAAATCTGTTATCATACGGCCATAGCACTCTGACTTGACGGTAGCGGTTCTTTCAGGGTAATTTTCGAAAAAATTTGTCCTAGATCATAATGTGAACCGAACAGTTACTTTTTCCGGGTGCAATGTATTTTTCCACAATCACTTCTGTGTTCTGCGAGCACAATGTTCGACAATTTTGCTTGTTGGCGTAACCAGCTTCATCGCTGAAGAAAATTTTGCAACTACATATGTTGCTATAGCTCCCAATCATCATATCTACGGCGTTGTGAATTGTCAGTCGGATTTTACTTTTGCCTGAGTTGGAATTTATATGGGTGGAGGTGCAAGTCCAAAATATGCCATAACAAGCCCAATTTCTAATTATCCGTTACACTTTCACTAACAAAAGCGATATTTTTTGCAGTGCGCACATAGCGATAATGAACAGGCATGACCAGCTCTGTAATGCTTCCAGTCTCTACGAATTTCTCTATAATGTTGCCAATTCCTTTCACAGTAGGTATGCTCGAAAAGTGGTCACCATTTTTAAACCACCACTTTAGTAGTAAATTTTAACCATTTTTACACGTTCTTTGGTTATTTAACGAACCATATTCTTAAGTGGCAAACCTTTCACTAAATAAATGACCATTCAGACCGGCGGTTCTTGAAACCACTAAATAGATATTCCTGTATTAGTATAACGTAGGGATCTTAAATGTCTGCTGCAGCGCGTAATGTGTCGGGAGTTCTTAAAAATTTTAATTTTATGTTATTTAATAATCTAAATATCCGCTAAAAAAGTACAACTTGATAACATAAGAAATTACAATGTTGTTCTTTCAGAGGGCAATCACCAGCTGAAGCTGAGTTACATTACTTGGAAAATGCTAAGAAATTGGCAATGTATGGCGTGGATTTACATCCAGCTAAAGACTCTGAAGGCGTAGACATCATGTTGGGCGTTTGTGCTTCCGGATTATTGGTGTACAGAGACAAGTAAGTTTGCATATTGTGAAATTTTGGATTAGAAAATTAATTGTCTTTCTTTGTACTTAGATTACGCATCAATCGTTTTGCCTGGCCAAAAATTTTAAAAATATCTTATAAGCGCCACCATTTCTACATCAAAATACGTCCAGGTGAATTTGAACAGCACGAAGTCACCATTGGGTTTAAATTGGCGAATCATAGAGCAGCGAAGAAGCTTTGGAAGTCATGTGTTGAACATCACACATTTTTCCGTTTGATGACACCAGAACCAACAAACAAGTCGACACTGTTTCCACGTTTTGGGTCCACATATCGTTATTCAGGACGTACCATGTATGAGAGCCGTAAAAACCCAGTAGATCGTGTGGCACCCAAGTTCGATAGAAGTTTATCGGGCAGACGTTTAACTTCTCGATCAATGGATGGTATGACAAATGAAATTTGTTTGTTGTTTTAATAAAAACAGAACATTTGAAATGATTGTTTTTAATTTTTTTAGCCTTGGCCTTAGCTGAAAAGGAAAAGGATTCACAGAAACGTCATACCATGGGTCATCCTCCGGAACATATACCCGATTTGGATTCTCCACGCAGCCGAAGTCCTTTGAAGAAGGATAAAAAGGAAAAGGTAAGTTAGGCATAGGTTTGCCTAAAATCACTAGAGAATTTGTAATTGTAATCGGAACATTTTCCCCTTTTGTTTCTTTTATATGAAACATAAGTAAAAATTAATTTAACAGTGTCTTAATATTCTTAATTAATTTCTTCTCCATATTTTGTTTACTTTTTATTTTATTACAAAACAAAATACATCCTTTACAATGGTTTGATTGTTTTGATACTTAAACTACTCTACTGTTGACACTTCCTACTAATCCTGCATTATTTTAATGTATTTTTGCAATTCCTCACACACGAAAAATATCAAAATTTATTAACACACATAAAACATACTTTAACACGCTTTTTAAAACGGGTTTTTTTACATGTCTTCCCTAATCAACACACATCCATTCACTCACAAAAAAATTAAAAAAATTATAAATATTCACGATATTAAAACAAAATGTTGCTCTGGTTATTTAAACGTTTGTTGTGTATGTGTCTCCCGAATACATTACAATTATGGTTACTCTTAGTTGATACGTGAATCTAGCACTGGTACTGCTTCGGCTTCTTCGCAGAGCTCCCTCGAAGGTGATTACGAGACCAATACCGGTGCTGCGGCCGATGCTGCCTCAGCAGCAGCCGCCTTTTTGGGCCCTGACGATCAGGTTAACATCTTCTAACTTTTCTGCTTAAATTACATACAATACATACTACATATTTCTCTTCTATTTTCTTTATACATTTCTACTTTATTTGAAATATCATGGCATTGAGTACATATATACTATTTAATTTTTAACTCTCTTTTTAGATTTCACTTTTAGTTTCAGCTTGAGTTTGATTAATCTTCTAAGTTGCTGTAGAGTTTTCCTTTTTTTTTTTTGTCAATATCTCGTGTTTTTTCGCAATTTATTTTGTTGAGAGCAAATATTCATATTTGCTAGACATCGAGAAAGAAGACCTTTGGCAGTAAATGAAGTATTTCATTTCAAAATTCTTTTTAAGTTTTATATCAGAGTATTTTTTTTATACAAATTTGTACAGTATTTACTCGTTGGATATAAATACATACTTAAACAGATCTTCGAAGTATTTTTAAATTTATGCACTCGTTTATTTTAAATAAACGCCGAATTTTCCAAGTGTTTCATGTTTGAGTGGAAAAGGGTTTTCATTCGAATTTGAAACATTTCGCTTTATAAAATTAGCTTTTGGACTTTTGTTTTTAAATAAAATATTTTCATTTATACATCGTTTATACTAACATCAATTGTTTGCGTGTTGTTTGTTAAATTAATAAAATATAAAATTATTTATTCCATATTTATATCTATCTAAATTTTTTGCTATTTTACTAAAATAATCAACTAACTTTAAACTTTTATATGTAAATAATAACATTAAACTGTTTTACATATGTATGTATATTAGACCGTATCAGAAAAAAAGTTCTCCGTACAGCAGCGAATATAAAGCATTGTTCCAAAGACATTTCAAAAAAAAATTTTTCTTTTTTTTTGCCGAACGTGGGGGTCGGGTCGCCTTTTTAGTTTTTTCGTTATATCTTCCATATTTACAGTCCGATCTTAAAGTTTGATATAGCGAATTTTTTTGTCTCAGGGAGGCCAATATTTTTGCTCTGAAGTCCATTGATCTCAGGTGTACCGTTCTAGTACTTACCTCCCAAATCTCATTTCGCACCACCCTAATGTGACACCCTAATGTTAGAAATTTATAGCTTGTGAAAAATCATAAAACTTTTGCCAAGAAAGTATTTCGATAATTACAGCACAACTATTTAAGAAATGCTTTAATAAATTCATTGTTGCAGACCGTAGGGTCACCTTTTTAAATTTGTCATAGCTTTAGTATTTACACTCCGATATTAAAGTATAATATATCGATGAGTTTGTCTGTGGCAGACAAATTTTTTTTTTAAAGTCTGAGCTCAAGTACGCCTATAGTATCAACCCATCATATCTCAACTTACACAAAAAGAATTAAAACAAGTAAAATAACAGACCCTGTTTCCTGTTATCCAAAATACCTCGTAATTTTTCTACCCTGAGAATGTTTTGTTATCGATGATAACAAACGAAGATGCGATAGTGCGTTTAGATGGCTATACTAAAATTGTATTAGCCCGTAATGATGCAACTGGATGCATTGTTCAAATGTTCGGCCCAGAAGTTGTTAATTTTATAAACTTCGAAAGTGACTCATACTTCGATATGATCAATTGGAATAAATTCGAATTGACCGAGCCGCCATGTTCGCAAGATGTAATCGAATTACCGGGTAAGCGTAAGAAAAATATCGTGATTTCATAGTTTTCTTTGCTAAACCTAATTATTTTCACAGCTTATCCATCTCATTCTCAAAACAACGAGCGGTTTGTTCATGTAGTACATGAATCTGCCATGGTGGTCACCGACGACCAACGCATGGGCCACATTTTTCTACACTCGAGAGCCGTCAAAAATATAGCCAACTTGAATCACGAGATATGATCGACTAAAATTTCTATTATTTTACTTTGCTTTTGGTTGCTTATTTTTGTTGCTTATTCCTTGTTGTATAAATTTAGGTATGATGTGAAGTTTACTTGAGGTCAAACTTTTGAATTAAAACAAAATTGGTCTGCCACAGACAAACTCATCGATATATTATACTTTAATATCGGAATGTAAATACTGAAGCTATCACAAATTTAAAAAGGTGACCCCTACGGTCTGCAACAATGAATTTATAAAAGCATTTCTTAAATAGTTGTGCTGTAATGGACCTCAGAGCAAAAATATTGGCCTCCCTGAGAAAAAAATTCGCTATATCAAACTTTAAGATCGGACTGTAAATATGGAAGATATAACGAAAAAACTAAAAAGGCGACCCCTACGTTCGGCAAAAAAAAGAAAAAAATTTTTTTATATTCGCTGGTGTACGGGGCATTTTTTTTTTTTGCCTGTTGGGTGAGACGCTCTAATGTATATATAATGAAAATTATTTTTATATGTCTGTTAAAATATTCTGAGAAAGAAAACCTTTTAAAATTCCTACAAATTTTCTTCCACCGTTGTATAAATATTTCAAAATCCAGGTTTTAATTACATATAAGAAATGTTTAGCATTTAAAAAAATTTAAATGATTCCATAGTCTTAGTTTACACTATGCAAATCTTATTGCTAAACTGATTAGTTTGACGGAGAGAGACGAGAGGAAAAGAAACGTTAACAAACTAATCAGCTTAGCAATAACATTTGCATAGTGTAAACTAGGACATATTACCATAATTGGCATCCGTGTACTAAACATATTTCAACTACATATGTATGTATGTATATGTAAATATAAATGTGTAGACGTAAATAATTCGAAATTCCCCAATCAAAAAACTCCACATTAACTTACTTGTAAATTTTTTAATCATCTTAATGTACATATAATACATAAGTATATACTCACAGACAGACACTTTTAACACAAACAGACGCAAAATCAAATTTTGTTCGAAATCAAAACATATTTTTTTTATATTTATTTGTGATTACAATTTTAAGACATCTTTGTTTTAAAAGCTTAAAAGCGAGGTAAACTTCTTAACCGTGGTTTAAAGAGAGGGCGATGGGACTGCTTATTTATAAGTCTTATAACAACAATAATACAATTCATTTAATAAAACTTGTCCTGCCAGCAAACAATTTGAAATGAAAATAAAAAGTTAAATTTGAATTTGTGAAACTTCCAAATGTAATGTGCATTTCTAATTTGAAATTGACGAAATTGAGAAGCACGGAATATAAAAATTTTAATTTTAAATTTACTAAATTTCAAATAAAATTAAGAAACAGACAAAGGGTATTTACAATAGCGGAATTCATTAAATTTGAAACCCTTTTAAATACACTACTACGATTTTAAACGTCCAAGCGTCTTCGTAAAAAATGTCCATTGTTCGATTCAAATAGAGACCTTCTGAGAGTATTTGTATCAGAGATCAGATTGAATGCCTTATTTTGCTGTTTTGAATGCAATCACAAAAAACCTGCATATTGTTGTCAATCCACAACATTTGAAAAAAAAAACAACGCATGGCATAATCAAAAGAGATGAGTGTGGCGAATATTATTGCCTGCATTGCTTGTTTTATATAAATGTTCACTGGTCTTGTCAAAAGCAGCGAATGGTGCGAATACTTTTTATTGTGATTGAACACAACGTAATCTTGTATAAAACGTTCATATGTACATATGTGTGCTCTTACATTTGTATTCTTAAAACACGATATAGATTTGAAATGTATGTATTTATATGTATGTATGTATTATACAAAAGATCAACGAATACTCCAGTGAATGGTATGAAAGAAATACATTCTTTCATGCTGCATCATTTCATTTCGCTGCTTGTATTATAACAGCATTGCAATAATAGAGTGTGTCAGAGCAATCAACAAAAAACAACGAATTATAGCAAGGCAACTACATTTGTTATTGTTGTCGAATAAATGCATGGCAAAAGCAACGAATTTATGAATAGTTAGCAAATGTGAATGGTCTCACTCTGTTCACTGATTTGTATGTATCTTGGTCTTCTTTTGTACAAACTCTGGTAAATAAATTCAGCTACAACCTAGCTGGAAAAGTAGGTATTAATTACATAAATAATGAGAGAAAAATTTATTATTTTCCAAAGCAAGGCAATGCATTCCATTAGAAACGAGAGGGTAATTTTATCGAACACCACATCTGCAGAAAAAGAACGTATAGTTTTTGCTTGTGACGAGTATTATGAGTTATAGAATTCATTCCTCGGACATGTTCATTACTTTACTAGGACATGTTCTGGTGTTAACAGTAATGAATATATACATGCTGTGCATTACTTTCTCCTTTACTATTCATTACCTTTTCCCACTGGGAACATCTAATACAATATGTAAAAGGTAAAATCACACCGAAAAGCTAAAACTTTAGTGATTCATATTTTAAATTTAATTGGGCTAAAATGAATTTTAATCTGGGTTTAATCATCGCTTTCGATAACGAGCTGATTCGATCACTTTTTTCACTTTGAGATTATGGCATTCGATATCGAATCATATTATTAAATTGTTCGATAGCAAATGCTATAATCTCAAGCTGAAAAAACGTGATCGAAACAGCTCGTTACCGAAAGCGACTATTAGTCCCCAAAAATAATTTGTTAATAGGGCTTGAATTCAGCATTTTTCAATTCTAATAGAATGAAATATTCACCCTTATTCTAGTTGACGGCATCGACGTCACTTTAACATAATACCAAAAAATTAGGGCTTGTGTACCCGTTGTCGAAAACGACTGACTTCTGTTGGCAGGTTTATGCTATTTTCTAGACCTTAGGGAGCGGAAATAGATTTTCAGTACCACGAATTTATTCTCGAGAGCGAGTAAACAAGCCCCAATTTCTTTGGTATTGTGTTAAAGTGACGTCGATGTCGACAACTGGAATAAGGGTGATTGTTATATATATATATATATATATATATATATATATATATATATATATATATATATATATATATATATATATATATATATATATATATATATATATACATACATATTTACCAAAGGTAAATTTACAATTGTATACACAATTGCCCAATTCACAACCTACTGTAGATTGTATTAGCTGCAACTATGGTAGTTGTGAACGGCCTATTGTAAGTGTTGCTAGACTTTTAAAAATGTCGAACATATAAAAAGGAGAAGAGATGGAATAAAAATAGCTTAAATATTAAAAATGAAAATAGTTTAATAAAAGCAAAAAAAAACATTATGCAAAAAATATACTGCAGAATTGTTAATGGTGGATTCAGGTAAATAAAAGATACGGGAAATATAACAATTTCATAAAAAAAATTTAGGCGATTCTAAAGAAGAGAATCACTCTTATTCCAGCTTGCTTCCGATTTTGCAACTTCTCGCGAATTTTTGCAAACTTCGCAATAGAAGCGACTTTTTGCATGCTTTCACCCTCCTAAAAGTGTTGCCGATTTAAAAAAAATCTGACTTTGTTATCTCCCGCTGTTAGTAAGATTTTGCGAATTTTCGTCATTTTCGCGATTTTTATTGAATTTTTTTGCATTCCTTACAGATTTGGCTATTTTTAATCAATATTATGCCTTGTTTCGTTATTTTTGCGAAGTTCGCGATAAAAGCGACTTTTTTTTGCATGCTTTCAGCCTCCTAACAGTTTTGCCGATTTTTAAAAAATAGTAGAATTTGTCATCATCCCGCTGTTAATAAATTTTTGGAAATTTACGTAATTTTCGCGACTTTTGCCGATTTTTTTGCATTTCTTACAGTTTTAGCGATTTTTTAAATTTTGCAAATTTTCGCGATTTTTCGCAAAGTTCACAATAAAAGCGTCTCTTTGCATGGTTTTTAGCGTCCCAAAAGTTTTGAAGAGGTTAAAACATTATTAGACTTTGTCATCCTGCTGTTATAGCTTTTTTCTGTCATTTCGCGAAATTCTTTTCATTTATATATGTGCATAATTGCACTAATTTTTATTAACTTAATAAAGAGAAATTAAGGTAAATGTAATTAAAAAACATTAGCACTTTTAAGCTTATGCATTCCTGATGCCATTCGTAGCAAACGTTTCTATGGAAGTTACCAACAACATTTCTAAACCTATTGTACATATTGAGGACCTACTACACATACAATAGGTTGTGAATTGAGCAATTATAATTATTTCTCATATTCCATTTCATTACAAATTCATGTTAAATACCTGATGTGAATAACAATCTCTACCAAAGTAAAAAGAGATGGATGCTCCTGAAGTGCGTGGCTGCACAGAAAAATGTCGGCATTTTTCCCAGCTAAAAAGTCTAGTTTAATTTTTCTTCTCTTCAGAACACCATCAAGTCACAATTGTGTTTTTAAATCACAAGTGATTTGAAACCTTGTGATTTCCAGAACATGCCAGTATATCGTTAGCTAAAATGCAAAAAGGTGTAACTAATAAAAATATAATTTTACTGGAGAAGTAAAAAACTAAAAATGAACTAAAAAAACTTATAGTTAAGTCCCCTTATTTTTCTTTTTGGTTAATAAATGCTTACTGCCTTATTTATATTTATTTTTTCTTAAAAAGCCTTTAAAATCCTTAATAATTTTTATAAATAAGGGTGTTAATATTTTTTGTCGTAGAAGTGCAAAATTATGTCAAGACATATAGTTTAATGGCAGTCATAATAATCAGTCAAAAACTTGATTTTTAAATTTTTTGTTAGTTACGCCTTTTTGCGTTTTAGCTAACGATAAGGGGATATTACGGGTTGAACTATTCTACAAAAACTATTTTAATGAAACTTTATTATATATGTGCATGTTCAACGAGATAAAAGAATGCGTTCGATTTTAAATTTGTATATAACAGACCATATAAGTCTCACAAGACACACAAACTCGAAAGCTAAGGTTCAGATAGAATTCAGGTTCATTAGTAGATATGATATCTATATCATGTATGATGACCTATAGTTTAACATACATGTAACATGTGTAATCTTTGATAAAGCAAGTTCTGCAAGTCCCATATTCAAAAACGTAATTCCCAGGTTTAATACATTTAAACTCGCTTTTAAGCTCTTTCAGCTTTGCTCTTATGAATCAAATAAGCTTTTTAGTTCTTGTCTTTATTATATGATTTATGTTTCTCGATATGTATGAAAGCATGCTTGAAAGCTTCATGTCTTTATGTTATCGAACATATATATTTATATGTATATATAAGAGTATTTTTTATCTTTAAAAAGAAATCGATTACAATTTCACTAAAATTTTCTAAAATTTTTCTTACATTTTTAAATAAAGGCTGCCGAAGAAGCTAAATTAAGAGAGAAAAAACAAAAGGATAAGGAGGAAAAGGAACGAAAAGAGAAGGAAAAGAAAGAAAAGGAGAAAAAAGAAAAAGAGGCTAAGGAAAAAGCGGCCAAAGAAAAGGCAGCGGCCGGTGGCATTAATGGTAATTCGTTTTTAAAACGTTCTTGTTCTTGACATTGCACTAGTACTTATATTGAATAAAAATTTTTCAGGAACCGATGATTTGAATGACTCCCAAAAATCTGACAAACCTGGAAGACGTGTAAGTATTAATAGAAATATAAATACGTTAATTAACTGGATAATCTTTCGCTATTGTCTAAAGTCAAAGGTCATGACATTGAAAACTGAAATAATGGACATGTTTATACTTATTTTTTATGTAGCATTAGTGTATAAGTTTAAGTTTCTTATATATAATTTTTCAAATTAAATATTTTATTTTTGCCACATTATAATTTTTATTTAATATTTTCGCTTTCCCATTTCTTTTCTTTTTGATTTTTTTTTTAATTTTCTTTTAATTTGTGACTTGTGATCGATGGCCAAATTTTTACCAACTTGTCACATGCCATAGGGTGTTGGTTTGTTCTCATCGGGACGCAAGAGCAAGAGTGGTTCACCATCTAAAGATGGTAAGGATAAGAATAAACCAGGTAGACCCAGTGAACTTGAAATAGCGGTGCCTGCTTCTGATGATCAGGCTAACGTTGACAAGAAACGTGGTTCCACTTCACCAGGATACACAAAACCGTACGAGTACACTGAAGGAGATGGTGATGCAAGTCCCACGCGTAAATCTTACATTCCTGGTGGTTTCAGCTACGTTCAGGATCCCGATGGCGCTAAACGTGGCCAAGATGGCCAAGAACAGTTGTCGCCTGGCTCTCAACAAAAGAAAATTGGTTTAGCATTTAATTATGCTCCCGGCAATGAAGAGGATTTGAAAAAACAAGCAGAAAAGCTTAAATCTGGTCAATTATCACCACGCACACGTGACAAATTAAACAAAGGACAACTGTCGCCAAAGACTAAAGCGAAATTGTTGAAAGAAGCTAATCTGTCTCCCGCAACTAAAGCTAAGCTGCAAGGAAGTGCTGTCGATGCTGCCGCAGTGCCTCTTAGTGATGCTCAAAAGAGATCGTATTCTCCCTCAAAAAGTCCCACTCAGGGATATGTTTCAGGTGCTCCAGGTAGCTACAAGCCTTTGGTGGACCCTACTTCTGCATTTTTGGATTCCGAAAGATATAACAAAGAGCCTGCTTATGTTGGCCTTGTAAAACCTAAAAATCAAGTAAAAGTAATGGTAATAACCGGTAAAATTGATCCTAAAACAAAGAAAATCGATGCAGAAAACGGTTTTGTTGAACATTCTGAAGGAATTTTGGATTCTGCTACGGGCCATATTGATACAAAATATGGTTTAATAGATCCCAAAAAGGGTACTTTAACAACAACAAATCCAAATACGGGAAAAAAGGAGACTCATAAAGGTGATATTGATCCGCAAACTGGCAACATACATTTACTGCATGGTGTCAGTGATCCTAGAACTGGACTTCCTGACAGTTCTTTGGGTCAAATTATTGCTTTCGCTCCTCAAGTGGTTAAGATTACTGCAGTTACCTCTAGATTCGACCCCCAAAACAAGAGAATTGATGCAGAAAATGGTTTCGTAGACCACGCAACTGGTACATTGGATCCTGCTACCGGTCTGATTGACTCTAAATATGGTGTGATTGATCCCAAAAAGGGTACTTTGGTTTCTGTAAATCCGAATACCGGCAAAAAAGAAACCCATCAAGGTGAAATTGATTCACAAACCGGTAATATTCATATATTCACTGGTGTGGTTGATCCCAGAACCGGTCGTCCCGATAGTTCTTTAGGTCAGATATTCGCTATCACGCCTTTAGAAGACTCTTCCAAAAAGGTTAATGTAAAGATTACCGTAAATACTGCCAAATATGATCCTAAAACGAAGAAAATTGACGTTGCTCATGGAAAAATTGATAATTCTACTGGTAGCTTAGACCCAGCAACTGGTCTCATTGCTTCAAAGTATGGCATAATCGATCCTAAGAAAGCTACCTTAGCTGCTTTGAATCCCAAAAATGGTAAAAAGGAGACCTATCAAGGAGAAATTGATCCATTATCTGGTGATATCCATTTGATTAACGGTGTGGCGGATCCAAAAACAGGTCGTTTGGACAATTCTTTGGGTCAAATTATATCTATTGCACCTCATGGTGAACCTGTTAACGTAACCGTCATCACTTCCCGCATTGATCCCAGAACTAATACAGTTCATGTTGAGCATGGCTCTGTTGATCATTCTACAGGTACATACGATTCAGCTACCGGAGTTGTTGACTCGAAATATGGTTTGTTAGATTTTAAAAATGGTACTGTATCCACTCTTAATCCTGCGACGGGCAAACAAGAAACTTATCAAGGAGAATATGATCCTAGAACTGGCAATATAAGCTTATTGAATAATGTAACTGATCCTTCCACTGGTCGTGTTGATAATTCTTTGGGTCAAATATATTCTTTTGCTCCTTTAAATGATCCTAAAAAGAAACACGTTAAAATTTGTATCATCACATCTAAGTTCGATCCTACTACGAAGAAGATTGATGTCGAAAATGGCTCAATGGATGTTACATCTGGTGTTTATGATCCCGCTACAGGTCTTGTTGATTCTAAGTATGGCTTAATAGATCCCATAAATGGTACTTTGGTGGCCGTTAATCCCAAAACGGGTAAAATGGAATTATATCAAGGCGACATTGATCCCGTCAATGGTAATATTCACTTGGTCAATGGTGTTACTGATCCAAGAACCGGACGTTTCGACAACAGTTTGGGTCAAATAATTGCTGTTACGCCCTTAGAAGATTCTGATGTAACAATGGGTTTACCCAAAAAGAGAGTTAAAATTACAATTGTGACATCTAAATTTGATCCGAAAACTAAGCGTGTTGACATTGAAAATGGTTCTGTAGATCAAACTACTGGAAACTTAGACCCAGCTACAGGTCTTGTCGATTCGTATTATGGTTTGATTGATCCTAAAAAGGGTACGTTGATTGTTGTGAATCCAAAAACAGGAATGAAAGAAACTGTTCAGGGCAACGTTGATCCTAAGACCGGTCATATTCATTTGCTGAGTGGTGTTACCGATCCTAGAACCGGTCATTTGGACAACTCACTTGGACAAGTTATTGCTGTGTCTCCACAAGAAGAACCGATCAAATTGACAGTTATAACTGCCAAATTCGATCCGAAGACAAAAAAAATTAACATCGATAAAGGCGTTGTTGACAGCTCCATTGGTACTTTCGATCCTTCCACCGGCCTTGTTAGTACAAAGTACGGTGTTATTGACCCCACAAATGCTACTATAGTTGCCATAAATCCTCAGACAGGCAAGAAGGAAGTTCGTCATGGTGAAGTTGATCCTACCACCGGCCACGTTAATTTCTGCAATGGTGCTATTGATCCTAAAACTGGTCGCTTTGATAATTCCTTAGGACAAGCAATGGCAATTACAACACAAGACGATCCCAAGAAAAAACGTGTCAAGATAACCATCATTACCTCAAAAATTGATCCCAAGAGTAAAAAGATCGATACCAATAATGGCACTTTGGACATTACTACTGGTATCCTAGATCCCGCCACAGGTCTTGTAGACACCAAATATGGTTTGATAGATCCCAAAAAGGGTAGCTTGGTGGCTTTTAATCCCAACAGCGGAAAACATGAAAGCATAAATGGTAATGTGGATCCCAAGACAGGTCATATACAGTTATTACGTGGCGTATTGGATCCTAAAACAGGTAGAAACGATAGTTCTTTGGGTCAAATCATTACAGTTGTTCCCTTGGAAGAAGACATTTTAGAATTGGTAGCTGGTAGAGGGGCTCCTTCTTCTACTGACTCCACTCCAACTAAAGAGGGTCGATCGTCAACAGCCTCCCCTCAATCTGTAGGGAAATCTTCAATTCCTCCTCCTACACCTACAAGAACTGCTGCATCTGGGGTTGGAAGTGCTACACCTTCCAGCAAACCTAAAAAGAAACGTGTGAAGATAATGGTTATTACTTCTAATTTTCATCCGAGCACCAAGAGAATATATACTGAAAATGGACAAGTCGAACACTCTACAGGAATTGCAGATCCTACCACTGGACTTATAGAAACTAAATATGGCTTGATTGACCCCAAGAAGGGTACTCTAGTTGCTTTAAACACAAAAACTGGCAAAAATGAAACCTATCAAGGTGAAGTTGATCCAAAAACTGGTCACTTGCAGCTGGTTACTGGAGTAACTGATCCCAAAACCGGCCGTTTGGATGATTCGTTGGGTCTTGTTATGGCTATAACTCCTCAAGATGATCCAGTTGTTGAATTGACCGTTATTACAAGCCGCATAGATCCTGCCACTGGCAAAGTCGATACTGCAAATGGTGATGTGGAAAGATCGCTGGGAGTCTTGAATATGGATTCTGGATTGTTGGACACCAAATACGGTGAAATTAATACTAGAACTGGAGAGTTAAAGGCAATTGATCCGAAAACAGGCAAAATCGTTGTCTTTAAAAATGTAAAAGTTGATCCAGGAACTGGACAACTCACTATTTTAGGTGTGACAGACCCCAAAACAGGAAAAACAGATTCGGCACAAGCACGACTTATTGAAGTTGGCCAACAAATTGATCCCATTGTAGAAGTTACATCATTGGCCGGAAAATATGATCCCAAAAAGAACATAATCGATCCTAAGACAGCTCATGTGGAAACTTCAGGGGGTCAGTTTGACCCTAGAGCTGGTAAAGTTGATACCAAGTATGGTCAAATTGATTTGGTCAGACACACCATTACCTTCAACGATCCTAAATCTGGCAAATCAGTGACCCGCGACATCAAGATTGATCCATCTACTGGACAAATAGTGTTGAAAAATCAAATTAATCCCAAAAACAATAAACCCGACAAAGACTATGCACGAATTATATCCTTACGTGTTGTACAACAACGTGTGGATCCCAAGACAAAAGCTCCGATTAGCCAAGTCAGTACGGCGAAAGATAAGGAAGTTATTATCGATCCCAAATCAAATCAAATTTGGATGCCTACTGGAACTGTCGATCCATCTACAAAGGAACAACAATTTGTTTCCAGCGCTGTCGATCCTAAGACAGGCTATGTTATCACTATCTACGGTTACCTGAATACCAAAACTAACGAAGTTAAAAAACAAACTAAACTTGATCCTAATGTCACAAAGATTGAACCTTCTTCTGGCAAAATCTACACAGCAACCGGCGATGTAGATGCTGCTACTGGTGAACCACTCTATGCTACTACACAAGTTGATAACGAATCTGGTGAAGTGTATACAAAACTGGCTCGCGTTGATCCTAAGACAGGCAAACTGATTATTGTCAGAATATTGCTTATCTCTAAGGTCGACGAAAGAGGCCGTCCTGAAGAAGTCGATCCACAGACATGCGAAATTGATCCAATCTCGGGTCGCGTCTTGAAGTTCTTTAATAAAACCGTTTATGTCTACAATATGATTGACCCTATTACCGGTGAAATTGTACAGGTGGACCCCAACGATCCTCGTTTTGCTGGTGCCCGTACTACAGTAACTCACACTATGACATTGACTGGTGAAATTGATCCCGTAACTGGACGTATTAAGAGCGAATATGGTGATATTGATCCGAACACAGGAGATATCGATCCCGCGACTGCTATCAAAGATCCGGTTACTGGTAAACTGATTTTAAATTATGCCCAAATCGATCCATCACACTTTGGAAAACAGGCCCAAGTAAGTACTACAACTGAAACCGTACCTATTACCAGGCAGCAATTCTTTGATGGCGTCAAACATATGGGCAAAAATGCTCTACGACGTGATTCCGAGGCCAGTTCTGAAGACGACATGACACACGAATACGAAACGGAAAATGTTAAAGAAATGGTAGTGGGCAGTCCAAAGAAAAGCACTACACAGAATTTGGGCAAGTATGTGAGTACACCAACGGTAGTGAAGACAACAACCAAACAAGTATTAACCAAGAATGATGATGGCGTAACACACAATGTTGAAGAAGAAGTTCGCAATTTGGGTACCGGAGAGGTGACCTATTCAACACAGGAACACAAGGTTTGCAATTTTCAACATTCTAACTAGTATGTAAAACTCTGCTGCTCTGCTTTAGTGCATAGTTATTTAGCTTTAGCGCGTTATTGCATTTTTTTTTTGTATTGAGGCATCCCTAGTTATATTTTAGATTTCAATTTATTTTAAAGCTTTTTTTTACGTTGAAGATTTAAAGACATGAACTTGAAAAATTTGAAATGTAAGTATACGTATAGTTTCAAACTGTTTTGGTATTTACAGCATGAGTAGGAAATTATTTTAAATAGTTTTGATAGTTTTATGAACCTAGATTGAATTGATATATAATGATTATTTTATTTTAATTATATTTTGTCATGGAAGAAAAATTTTAATAATTTTTATTGCAACCCCGAAAAGTGATTTCTTTTCACTAATAAATGCAATTTTGTATGCTGTAAATATATGTCTTGAATCTCATAAAAATCGGTTGGATAGCTTCGGATGGCAGATATTGGGCCTTATCGTGGTTGGCGATTTTTGATTTCAAATTCGACTATTTGTAGTTGATTAAAGAAAAACTATATTTATCTTTAATCTAGTACAATACGCTAGATTTTCGCCGCGAAATCGCCAATCACAATAAGGGGGATTGTACCCTGCCTCCATCTTGGTCCTTCTCAAAAAACTCAGATCTATCTATCTTTTTAAATTTCATCAAAATCGGCTTAGCCGTTGAGCCCATAAAAAGTAGTAAACAAACAAATTAACTTTAATTTAGCATTCCAAAAGGGACAGACGGGCGGACTGGAGGTATAATAGCATACTAAAGTTAATAGGTTTCCTTTTTTTTCTTTTTTAGTAGTGAATCTCGTAAAAAGTCTTATTGAATAGATCTGTTCACACAATATTATTCTGACCACTTTATAATATTAATAACTATCTGTCCGCGGCGCTACTCGAAATTATTTTTGCCTAAAAATGGAATATGCTATTAACATAAAATGTTAAATTAATTCGTGCGATTCATCGGCCCATTTTTCAAAGTTCAATAGTTCTTCCAAATCGATGCAAAGACATTTTAATACATAAAAATTGGCATTTATTCAAATTGAAAAAATCGTCAATATATCCAAAAGTCGCGAAAGCTGGAAATATTGTGCGGTCTTCAAATACAAAGACTATGCGTTCATATCTATCTATATTTTAAGTTTGGTCAAAATCGGTGTAGTTTCTGGTTCATACTTTTTTTTATGTATAGCCTATGCTCTTTCTTGGGCGAAAATCTGTCTGCATTGAATTGCAAAAAAATCTGGTGGATAGTTTCGGAGAAAAAAAATTGCCCCGTTTCAGTCTTTATCCTGGTTAAAAAAAGGACGAATTCTGTGTTCAATTAGATGTAGATGTATCTATGTATGTTTTGAATTTCACAAAAATCGGTTGGATAGATAGTTTATAGGCAGATATAACCCTTTGCCCCCTTTTTGGTCCTATGAAGCCTGTATGTTCCTTTAGGCGCAGGTGTATTTATGTTATGAATTTCATAAAAATAAATTGGATACTTTCGGTGAGGCTGAAATTGCACCCAGCCCCCTCTTGGATCTTCTTATTTTTTTTTTAAATATATATCCTATGTGTGCTGTTAGATGCAGATATGTCTATATTTTGAATTTCATAAAAATCGGATCGATAGTAGCGTAGGGCAGCTATTTCCCCTGCCCTCCTTGTGGTTCTCTTTTTTCAAATATATAGGTACGTGTTTTGTAGGCGTAGAAGCTATCTATGTTTTAAATATAATCGTAATCGGTTCAACTGTTTAGCCGATAAATCGTAACAAATAAACATAGTTACTTTTCATTCATGCAGTGGTCGAACGGGCGTCCAGACGGACGAAAGGATGGAAATATGTACTGGAGGTAGACAGAGTGACTCATGTTAGAAGTATTCAGTTTTTCTTTTCGAATACGATATCCTAAAAGGTCTTGCTTAAATAGATGTCTGCTAAAACGATCATAAATATTTTTTGAGTATGCACTTTAACGGCACAACAAATATCCTATGTCTATTAGATGGCTCCATTCTACATCTTGCTGGAAGAATTTTATAAATCGGACTGTTGTTCCAGACATTACGAGTACCTCTTACACAGGGCCCTGATACACGTTCAATATATATTGAACGCGATCCAGTATCGCGATATTTATTGAACGTGTAGCATGCAGTATTGATGGATCGCGATCCATATCGCAGAATGGCCTAAATTATGGAATCCAGATCGCGGATCGCGTGATAAATATTGAACGTGTGAACGTGAACATTTTCATGATATTAGATCGCGATACGTTAATAAGAAGTGAAATAAAACAAATAAAATAAAAGATGCAGTGAAAAAAATTTAACACATAAAAAGTAAAAAAGTTTATTAAATTTGTGTAAAGTTTGTTTTAATAAAGGGCAATGGCAGAAGATAGTGAAAGCGAGTGGGATCTGCCAGTAGAATCGGAATTAACGACCGAAAAAATTATTTTGAAAGACTTTATTTTTAATTTGGAGGCATTGCCGGAGTTGTGGGACATTTTTTTTAATAAACTATCCGCACAGCACAAAAATTACGTAAATACTGACGCGATAAATATTGAACATGTAGCAACGCTCGTGATCTATCAATCCATTAAAATGGATCGCGATCCAAATATCACAATATATATTGAACGTGTAGCAGTGCCCATACAAACAAACACACAAACTTTACCGCTCTATAAAGAAATATAATTAGGTCTAGAAAATAAACAACAATATGAAAACTAACCCACAATTTTCACCAGCCAGTCAGTTGAAATTTTTTTTAATGAAAATGAGCGCTTTTTGTATATATTTTTTTTTCAACTCAAGTCGACCGTCTGTGTTGTGGAAACAGGGAATAAATATTACCCCCTGTTTGTGTAAGACGTTTGAGTCAGAAATCTTGGCGTTTCTGTAATAGATTAAAGAAAAGTTGTACGAGTTTCCTTTAATCTATTACAAAAAACGCCAAGATTTCTAACTCAAACGTCTTACACAAACAGAGGACGTCTTACACAAACAGGGGGTTAAGCTTATTGTAAATATAAAGTTATTTGTTTTTCTTTTATTTTGTCAATGAAATTAAAAATTTTGTTTTTTTTGTTTCTTAATTAACAATGTATAAATTTTTGTTTTTTGTTAAACAACGCTTGTATCTCACCTCATAAAAATAAAAACACCTTTCCAAACTAACGAACGTTCCTAATCGAAACGTCGACAATTTAAAAAGGCTGATGCTCCAGTCGTCGATTTAACTAGTGGTGCTTATGTTACTGCCACTGCAGTAACAACACGTACAGCAACCACTCACGAAGATTTGGGCAAAAAAGCCAAAACCGAACAGCTGGAAGAGAAAACAGTGGCCACAACACGTACTCATGATCCCAACAAACAAGAACAACGTGTTGTGACACAAGAAGTTAAGACAACAGCAACAGTAACCAGTGGAGATCAGGTAAGTTAACGGAAGCGTCCGCTGGGACAAGACATGAAATGCATGATTTAAAAAATTAAATTATTTATACTTTGTTTTTATTTCCTTCATCCATGAATGCCTGAATTTTTCTGTTGCTGTTTTTTTTTGTATTTAAATTGACTTGTTGTAATTGTTTTTGTGACTTGCGAATTTTTGTAATGCGATTGCGATTTAACTAAAAACCAGTTCCAAAGACGTGACAGTATTTCCTCCACAAGTTCTGGAGATTCTGGTACACCCATCGATGGTCCCTATGATGGATCCACTGCTATATATAATACCACTTCATACAAGGTTTGTTCAAATAAAACTCAAACTAATGAAACAAAGTTAACAAACAATTGGCTCTTTTTCATTTAAAAGCCGTAACAAGTAGATTTCACTCTCTTTTTGAATTTTCTAACCTTAAAATTTGTTGGTTTCCAATATATAATGGGTGTTTTTTATTGAGGTATAGAACTTTAAGTTGGCATCACTTTTTTAACTGGCGGCCATTTGGTCAGCTGTCAAGTGTTTAATATTTAGTTTGGTTTGCCATTTCATCGTGAACAGGTTGACAAAAGAACAACGCTTGCAAATCGTGCAAATTTATTTCGAAAATAATGGTTCAGTTCGCGAAGTTTACCGCAAGCTCTGTCCATTTTATGGTCGACATAATCGTCCATCAGAGCAATTAATTCGGTTAACCATGGATCGTTTTCGCACTACGTTTACTCTATGTGATAATACGCATCCGTAGAGACGTCGAACAGTGCGCACCGAAGAAACAATTGCCGCTGTAGAGCAAAGTGTTGAAGAGGACCCGAATGAATCGATTCGCCACCGTGCACAGCAATTGGAGCTTTGTCCATCAACTTTATGGAAGATTTTGCGCAAAGATCTTGGCTTGCGACCTTACAAGATCCAGCTTGTGCAAGAATTAAAGCCGCGAGACCATGCAATGCGTCGTGATTTTGGTGTATGGGCCGAAAATGAGATTGATCTCGATGCTGATTTTCATCGCAAAATTTTGTTCAGTGATGAGGCTCATTTTTGGTTGAATGGCTACGTCAACAAGCAAAATTGCCGCATTTGGAGTGAAGAGAATCCACATGAGACCCTTGAGACGCCATTACATCCACAAAAACTGACTGTTTGGTGTGCTCTATGGGCTGGTGGAGTCATTGGGCCATACTTCTTCCGAAATAATGCTGGAGAGTCAGTTACCGTTAATGGAGACCGGTATAGAGCCATGATAACCGACTATTTTGTTCCCGAATTGGATGGCATGAATGTGGATGAGTTGTGGTTCCAACAAGACGGCGCTACATGCCACACAGCGCTCGTCACAATCGATTTATTGAAGGAAACATTCGATGAGCGCATAATTTCGCGGGATGGACCTGTCAATTGGCCACCAAGATCGTGTGATTTGACACCATTGGATTATTTTCTTTGGGGATATGTGAAGTCGCTCGTCTACGCCAACAAACCAGAAACGTTAGGGGACTTGGAAGCCAACATTCGTGGCGTTATTGCCAACATACGGCCCCATATGCTCGAAAAAGTGGTTGAAAATTGGACCTGTAGAATTGACTTTATTCGAGCCAGCCACGGCGGCCACATGCCCGAAATCATATTTAAACATTAATGGCATAAAATTATCCTTCCAATAAAGCCAAATTGATGGACATTAAAACGATTTTCTTGTATTTTATTTCAATTCGAAGTTCTATACCTCTAAAAAAACACCCGGTACTTACGTATGCAGTAATTATTTTCTTCTTTGTTAACTGTAGGAATCTCCCATGACTCAAACATCTGCCTCTACATCAGCAACCGCTACCGGACCCCGCATCGAGCAAACCCGCGTTATTCTAGGTGAAAACTCTCCCGGCTATACGGCCGAAGGTGAAATTGTATCAACCCAAACCGTCAGCAGTAAAACGCGTACCGTCGAAACGATTACCGTAAGTATCATTTCATAAAAAAAATTTCTTGCAGTTACTTCTCCATTAGCATTTGGAAATACGTTTCGTGTAAGTTTCGATAATCCACCTAACTCGAATTCTTTGTATATACATATGTACTTTTGTATAATTCAAAACATATTTATTTGGACATACATACATATATGTATGTACGTGCTTATATTTTATTTAAATTTAAAGACGTATAGTGTGACGTTTATGTCCTTGTGGCAGGCGTTTGTTCTTACATGTGGTTGTCCTATAATGTGCAGTTTGTGTAAATATCGTGTCTTGTTATTCTTCAAAGAGTGTGAATTTATATAAACATTATTTAATCAAGTATAATAATTAATTTGTAATAAAGAAAATATAGAATGTCCTAAATTACTTTAAAAATTTGTACAGAACTGTTTGGTATATTGAAGAAACTTGTGCTAAATTCACATGCCGGTATAATTAGGAGAACAAGACATTGTAAATAGTATTGGTATTTGGCAATTTGAAATATGTTGCCCTTATTCGTGGATTAACCTATAACTACTGAGGTAGTGCTAAATTTTACACCGACTTAAACCTTTTTTAAACTTCTGTTTTCAAGTAATTTATCCCTTTTAAAGGGTCCGCCATCTAACGTTTTTTTTTTCAACTAGTGCTTATTTCATGAATGGTAACACTTAGCTCATGTCTGATTTGACATATAATTAGTTTTATCCTTCCGCTGAACGAGCCAACTGACCATCCAATGCGTTTTCGCTTCGCTAAGTGGGCCTGCGATCGACTTACAGAAGATGCCGATTTTGCCAAAAACAATCATCTTTTCAGATGAAGCTCATTCTGATCTTGGCGGGTATGAAAACAAGCAAAATTGTCGCATTTGGGGCACCGAAAACCCGCGCGCATACATTGAAAAGCCGACGCACCCAAAACGAGTCACTGTTTGGTCCGGATTTTGGTCCAGAGGCATAATTGGGCCATTGAGCAAGGAGTGGCCGTTACAGTCAATGGCGATCGTTATCGGGCCATGTTGAACGAATTTTCGTTCACAAAAATTGAAGAGGAGGATATTGGCAACATTTGGTTTCAACAGGACGGCGCTACATGCCACACAGCCGAAGCTTCAGTTGTTTTTTTTATAGCATTTAAAAAAAAAAGTTATCTGTATAGTATCTTCCTATATCGTCGTGCTTCAGACTCGGTTCTTTTTGGCGGATGTTTATATTGCTCCATCCGAAATATATACATATACATATGTATTTATATAGTAGAGTGGTTAAATTATTTTTGTCCACATGAGTCTAGCAAAAATGAAATCTACACAAAATTCTAACCGTCTTATTCCTAAACGCTTCATAACAGCTTAATAAGCATAAATCGAAAAAAGACTATTCATAAATGCTTAACAGGCTATTAAACGTTTAATAAACGTTTCATAACTTAGAGATTTTTAATGTAGCCTCTATGCTACTTCCCAGCTAGCATTTGGGTGATCATTTTTTGCAGAAATCTCCTCAAATCACTTTTGGTGATTAAAAACTGATTTATCACTTGGGTGATTGAAAAAGGATTCACTTAGTATTCATTTATATGATCAAATAATTATTTCTTGAAAATAGAGAAACAAAAGGGAAAGAAACCGCAAAAAGATGATTTTTAATGATTTAATACTACCAGAAAATTTCTCAAAAATGAACCAGCAAATCGTATCATAAATGATTCTTTGGTAGGATTCATCTGTAGGGTACGATTTTATCACAACGGGAGTATCATTTATGATTGAAAAATTACATCATATGCAGTTATTTTCCCAGTCAAGAAGATGATTCGGAAAAGAATCGATTATGATACAAAAAAAAATGCTGGCTGGGATAATAGTTAATTCACTGATATTAATCAGTTATGAATACAATTCGTTATTAGAGCTTAATAAAACAAAATCTGTTTCATAAGTAATGTACAGATTAAAGCTGAAATAAGGAATTTTTATTAATAAGACTGTAAGAATATTACCCTAAGAAACCAGGGCTCTAAAATATCTCTCGCCGGGAGGCATCAAAATTCAAGCTATTCGTTGGGTAAAAACATTTCTAGCCAAATAACAAAAGTAACATTTGAAAAAATGTTCGCTCCCGTTTTTCATGCGAAATCTGGATTCATTATACATTCTAGTTTGCGAAATATAGCGACTTCAAAATGGGAAAATTTAACAAACTCATACAAACATTCTTGTATGGAGTTCAATTATTCAAAACTGTGAACTCACAGTAATTTGAAAAATTTAAAATCACAATTTCCATTGGAAAAATACTTAATGATAAACTATTTATTTAGCTTCAACTTGAACCTTCAAGAATTAATAAAACACTTCAGGTATATGTACATACTAGTGATGCACGAATATTCGTATTCGAATTGCAGAATATTCGGCTATTTTTAAATATTCGTATTCGCATTCGTATTCATCAATTTCAGGCGAATACGAATACGAATATTTTTACAAATAAATTAAATAAATAAATACATAAATCCTAAACGAAATTTAAATAAATGGATAAAAGTATTAGTTTGTATGAATCCATTAAATTTTTTATAGAAATTTGTGCTTTGCATAATTTTCAAATATTATTTACTGACGATCATTAAAATTTTGGGTAGTTTTTATTAATTTTAAAGTAAGCCAACAGGAGTATGAAGATCAATTTCATAACAATTTTTTAATATTTCATATTGCAGACGTAAATAGAACCCTGATTTAATGTCTATGAATTTTATGTTAAATATTCGTATTCGTATTCCTATTCTCGAATATCGTTTCAAATATTCGTATTGACATTCGTTACATCACTAGTACATACATATTTATACAAATATTCATCTAAAACTCAAAATAACGTAACATCACTTTTCATAAGTTTATAGGAGAAGCAAAAAACTGCATAAAATGGATACATTCACCCTTATTCCAGTTGTCGACATCGACATCACTTTAACACAATACTAAAAAAATTGCGGCTGGTTTACTCGCTCTCGAGAACAATTTTGTGCTACTTACAATCTATTTCCGTTCCCTAAGGTATAGAAAATAGCATAAATAAAAATAAAAATAGCATTTTTTGGCATTATGTTAAAGTGACGTCGATGTTGACAACTGGAATAAGGGTGATGCAGTCAAAATTTTTAAATCATGGTTAAAATAAAACAAGAAATTAATTTTTAATAAAAATTATCCATCCGTTTATCAAGGCAATAGTGTTTTCACACTGACATGATTTTAATAAAAATTGGTTTTAACGTTAAAACCTACTGCTAAAACCTATTTTTACCATACAAATTGTTGTTGTTAAAACCAATTTTAAAACCATTTTTGAATTGGTTTTATGAAATGCAAACTTGTTTTCGTTGTTCTAAATTCAGTGCTGCTAAGTTAAAATGACCGGAAGCAGCTGATAATGTTTATGCCAGTGATGTGGCTTGAGATATTTTCAACTTAAAAATGGATGCAGCAGCAACAATAATCAAAAAATTATGGAAAAAAAGAAATTTTTTTTGAAAGGAAAACAACGAAAATATTTTCACTGACCTCTGGGAAATGAAAATAGGCGACATGACTGACATCGATACGCCGATAAAAAAGTTTTATTTTGTGATGTATTTGTTAATTTTTAATACATAATAATTTGATTTCCAAGCACTTATTCACTTTGTATTACTAGTTCCATTATTTTAAAATATTTATTTACAAAATATAAAATAATTTCCATTTTACAACGCATTGTAAAATATATAATATTTTTCATACAAACAAAAACAGTTGTTGTACAGTTTGTCAAATAATTGTTATAAAAAGCAGAAAAAAATACAACAACAAATGCACGCATATCTGCAGGAGATTTATTTTATTTTTGAACAAAGTTATTAGACAGTAATCAGCTATTAACTTACTAGTTACGCAAAAGGTATACTACCATAGAAGACTGTCATATGTCATAGTATGCTAAAAGCAAAGATTTTAGATCTTGCAAATGTTGCCATTTCTTTTTGGAAATGGTAAGCTTTTGCAAATGCAATCTCTTAGATGGCCGACTTCCAGAATTTCGTAGTCCGTTGTGGCAGAAGCTGATAGTCATTGTTTTTGGTTTTGTAATATATGACTCCTGTTGGATCGTACACATTTGATTAATTTCACAACACTTTTTTGTTTTTCTTTCCACTTCTGAACAATTTTTCAGAATGATAAAATTTTTTTTACTAAATTGAATACACATACATAACTAAAAAGTCAATGCCAAGGCACTTTTATTTCCAGGTAATATCAGGATTACAAGAACAATGAAAAAATACAACAATGAAAAAAATAACATGGCTTTTAGTTGATCCAAAATATCAAAAATAGAATTTGTTGTAAAATAATAATAATGAAAATTATTCACATAAATTTGAAAAAATTTCTTCACGGCAGCTAGCAACGTTTAGGCACTTTTCAAAATTTTTTAATAGTTTTTTCATATATTTAAGTTTGTTTCAAAAGAATTTTTTTAATAAAATATTTTTCACATTGAAAATTTTTTAACATTTTTTTTTTTAATTTCTCTTTCGTAAACAATTTTTGAAGCTTCGAATGAACTATAATTTAAAAAAAAAAAAATAGCTCAGCTGCGTTTCCGCTACTACCTGGTGAATGTACCTTGGTCAATGCTTAGTTAAATTAAAAACAGTAAAATAAATGTTCTGTAATTTTTAAATTCGTACGAGTGAGTGAGTGAGTTATATTCTGCCTGTTCCAGGATGTCACTCATTTTCGTTCGCAAGCATTTTAAACGACAAACAGCTGTTTTGCCTTCCACTAAAAGCCTTTAGCACGACAATTCGAAAGAAAATGAAAGCGAACGATAACGTAAGCATTTCAATACAAATATGAGCCCCAATAAAATTTTTTTTCAGTCATTTGTACGAACTCAAATGCCAAAAGCAGGCACTTGTATTTTTATTGTCGACTGATACAAAATAAAACAATATATTTTTATTTACATAAATAAAATATTTTGCTATGCTAATAAGAATATAATACCGGCTTCGCTGGCAATGGGTTTATTGCTTAACCCGTCGTTTGCAATCTCCTCAAGCGGTTTTGCGTCCTTTGGCTGGTCCTTGTCATATTCTTCTCTGGGTATGTATGTGTGTGTGTTCGACAACAGCTTCGATGAGTAGATATTTTCTGCCTACCACCACTTCCGGTAGTTGTAGTGAAGGTTGGTTATAAACTATCGGTCTTATGTATAATAAAAAATGGTCAAGAAGTTATATAAATCACGCTGGGACTTAATAGTGGGCTAAAACTACATTATGCGCCGATTTTTAATGTCAAATTGTATGGAGGAGCTCCTTAGCATCTATTTCAATGTCGTCACTTTATGCCAGTTTTTTCTGGTACATAAAGGGGCCCATACACTACAACAGCATGCATGCGCAATCAAGTGTTTGTGCCAGCGGTTTGGTCGTGTATGGGCATTTTGTGCGCTTGTACGGTTTGCTGTAGCGATGTCAAGTAGAGTTTGATATTTTGCTGATGGTACCAGCTCGCTGGTGTGAAATATAGTGAAATTAGCTCTGTTGAGCAAAGTTGTATGGAGCAAACTTTGAATTTAAGTAATATAATTTGTTGAAATATAATTTGTTTCAATGGCAAACAGAATTTTAGAACTTTAGTTATAAAGGGTGTCCCAACAAGAACGCAAGATTTAAATTTGGCACCATTCGAAGTGTCATTGTTTGACATTTGAACAATTGTTATTGTTTGCTAGTAGAAGATACGAGGTTAGTAAAAATAGAGCGCTACACGAATGAACAACGCATTCTCATTGTGAAATTGTTTTACCAAAATGGTGAAAGTTTTGCGGCTACAGTTCGCAAATTTGCGATCAATTTGGGGTCACAATAATGCTCCAAAAGAGTCAACTGTAAAGAGATTAATGGATAAATTTGCCGAAACTGGGTCTGCACACCAACGCGCCTTCGACCAGGTCGATCGACCGAAAATGTCGCAGCTGTACGTGATGAAGTCGCTCAAACGCAGGTCAAGCGCAAACAGTCAATGGTGTTCGGTATCGTGAAATGATAACCAGTTTTTTCGTGCCTAGAATTGAAGACATGAATGTGGAGGGCATGTGGTTTCAACAAGACGGCGCCACATGTCATACAGCCAGAGAAACAATTCAATTGCTACATCAGTCATTTCCCGGTCGTGTTATTTCGCATTTTGGAGACCAGAATTGGCCGCCTAAATCGTGCGATTTAACAGCATTAGACTTTTTTCTTTGGGGTTTTTTGAAGTCGATGGTTTACGCGAATAAGCCGACGACGACTCAAGCCTCAAAAGAGGAAATTGGACGCTGCATTAATAAAATACCGCAGCATTTATGCAAAACGGCCATTGAAAATTTCATTAAAAGATCGCGTGTGTGCCAGCAAAGACTCGGCGGCCATCTGCCCGATTTGTTATTCCACACATAACCTCATTTTGTCTACTTTACGATATAATAAAGTTTCACGATTTTTTTTAAATATCTGTGTTTTATTTAAAATTTAAATCTTGCGTTCTTGTTGGGACACCCTTTACATACACAGAAGTGAAAATCGTTAAGATATCCGGCTAAACAGAAAACTCTTATACAGGCTGGACCAAAAGAAACCAAGGGGTGTAAAAGTTTAATAACTTTTTTGTTTATTAACTTTTTTTTATTTTTTCTTTCAGATTATATAATATACAAAATGGAAATTTTTTTACACTAAGTATGAAAAATGATGTTTCTTAAATGACCACCGTTTTCAGCTTCGCACTGATGGGCTCTTTTTAGAGCATTTTCCATAACATCTTTCAAAACTTGTGGCTGTAGCGTTCGAATTTCTGCAACAATGTTTGCCTTGAGTTCAAGGATTGTCTCTGGCTTGTTCACATACACTCGCTCCTTCAAAAAACCCCAAAGAAAATAGTCGGGTGCTGTCAAATCTGGCGATCGCGCTGGCCAAATAATTTCCGAATTTCGAGAAATTATTCGCTCTCCAAAAATTTGACTTAAAAGTGCCATTGTGTCTCGGGCAGTATGGGCAGTGGCTCCGTCCTGCTGAAACCACATACCAGGTCTGTTTTCAAGAGCAGGACGTAAAAAATTTTCTATCATAAACCGATACCGCTCTCCATTTCCGGTTACAGCACTTCCATCTTCATTCTCGAAGAAGTAGGGCCCAATGACATTTTCAGATGTGATCCCACACTATACTGTACACCTGATGGGGTGCAATTGGCGTTGATGAATGGCTCTTGGATTTTGAGAACCCCAGAACCTACAGTTCTGCCTATTAACAAAGCCATTCAAATGAAAATGAGCTTCATCACTCATAATCAAATTTTCAATAAAGTTGATTTCATTTCTGGCCAACTCTTGAAATTTAACTGCAAAATTTAGACGTTGCCGATGATCTGCGGGTTTTAATTCTTGGACCAACTGCACCTTATATGGGTATAACTGTAAATCTTTTTTAAAATGCGCCGTAGTGACGTACGAGACATTTCTAGCTGAGCAGAACGCCTTCTGCCAGATGTTTCTGGTGCTTCGTTAACACTTTGCTGTACTCGTTCAATATTTTCCGCAGTGCGACTTAAACGTGGTCTACCGATTCGAGGCAAATCTCTTACGCTGCCATGTTGGTGATGACGATTAACTAAGCAACGAATCATCGCTTCAGAGGGCGAAATTCTGACGTTAAAATGTCGACGATATGCTCTTTGCGTTAAAATAATTGATCTCTGGTTTAAATAATAAAATTCTATTGTTCTGGTTCTCTGTTCAGTTGTGAACCTCTCCATTATAAATTCTCCAAGTGTTGTCTATATAATCTGAAAGAAAAAATAAAAAAAAAATTAATAAACAAACAAGTTATTAAACTTTTACACCCCTTGGTTTCTTTTGGCCCACCCTGTACATAAATGCAATAATATATATGTACATATATGTATTTACATATGTCCATACCTAGAGGAGAGTCATTAGGATCGGACGAAGACCAGCTAATCAAAAAATATTCTTCCAGTCAACAAAGTCGCTTTTGCGCATGCATACATACATACATATCTATGTATGTATGCACTGAAGAGAAAATTATTGCATCCGTACAAAAGCCGACAAGGTAGAACACTTTTTCAGGGCCTGTTGGTATTTTTAAAACACCTAAAGATAATGACAATCACCCAAATGACAATGAATAATGACCTAAATAAATGGGATATTGGACATTTTTCCTTTTGGGTGAATCTTCACAAAATTTTGCATAGTTTGTGGTTTTTTCTGTCTTTATTTATCATAAATAAAAACCCTTGAATAATTACCCTACAAGAATACTACCAGTCAATTGACTGCTCATTTGATCGGAAGTCATGCAGGATATATTCATCAATGCGTAGAACAAAGTTTCTATCATATTGTTAAAGGCAAAATGAAAAATGTGATGGAAACTTTTGTGTACGTGTGATGTTGCATCTCTCTCTCTAGCCAATGAATATAACATATAGTTGCACTGCTCGCTCTAGCGCTTTTTACTAATCAATGATAGCACAAATATTACTCAAGTTTGACTGTTCATAATTGAATAATATATCTCCAACAATTGAGAAATCATGCTTAATTGATATACTGACAGCAAATATACTTTTTATTTTATTTGCATTTTTATCATAAAAAATAACTTTTAAATACACATGTAAATAACATATTTAAAGAAAAATGTACAAATAAACGAAAATACCAAATAGCTTAAGCGGTATCTAGCCCTCTTCACACCTTTGCATCTCCAACGCACCTTGCTCTTTACAAATAACTAAACTTTTGAAAAAAACTACACATACATATTAAATTAAACATTGTGCATTTCTTTTATTCACTATTTTACTTATCTTTTTTAACACTTTTGTAAAATTTTCACAGACAGATTGAATTGTATTACTGCCTTCTTCAACTCCCAACTCATCTTGATCTTTCCAAATATCTAAAAATTGAAAAGGAAACGAATACATACATACATATGTATATTTTTAATTAAATTGTATAAAATTTTTTACCACTTTTATATATATTTACATTTTCATTTTACAAACCGAACGAACAATAAATTATTTTCAGTAAAATTCAATATTTTAAAAATTTTTACTTATACATTAGACGTTCCACACTAGCATATATGTATGTATGTTAGAGTAGAGCAACTATAATAATTGTTGAATTTAATGTAAAATTGCTGCAAATGTGTTAGTAAAAAATTTTTGTATTAGTTTCAGTCATTCCCCTGCAGAAAGCGAGAATAGTGAAATTGTAATGATTTACTAGTGACATTGTCAGTATTACTACTGACCAGGTGTACCCCAGCCAATGTAATCATCTATTGACATTTAACATTAGCTTGTCATTGGAAATCCACCACTAGACTCTATCACTACTGACTAAGTAGTTCTTTTGGGTCAAAATGGAGACATTGACACCAAAGATTCACTAGTAAATTTTTCCTCGCTCGTTGTCAATAGTAAATTATAGTGATTTTCTAGTGACATTGTCAATAGTGCTACTGACTAGGTGTACCCCAGCCAATGTAATTGCCTATTGACATATAACATACGGTTGTCATTGAAAATCTACCAGTCGACTTTAACACTATTGAGAAGGTAGTTCTTTTACGACTATATGGAGATATTACAACCAAAGATTTACTAGTAGATTTTAGCAACCCTCGTCTACATATGTATGTACATTTTTTTTAATATTATTGCACAGAATAATAAAAAAGAAAAACAATCTGTTGAAGCGTTCATTGACAATATCACCAGAAATACACTAGAACTTTTGTCTCTAACGTATGTTTACTCGCACATAAAAGGAAAGTTGTCGACATTTTAACTAGTGCAATTGTCGCTGGAGAAAGAGTATTGACATAGACACATATGGTTCTAGGCTGGCTAGAGGGTCATTTCTTGTAGGGTATGTATGTACACTTTTTATCATTTACAAAAATTATTTTGTCAAGTTTATTTTAATTTAATTTTGGGTACCACTTGTTGCTGGTTAAATTAGAACAGAGTTTCATTTTCTGAAGCACAATTTACACATTTGAACGATTTTTTATTCGCATTTGACGATGAATGTGTGAAATTGTGGACGTGGCAATATGGATATTTGACAACGGGTTTACGGCTTACGTTAGAAACGTAAAGCCAATCGAACGATAAGTCGAAAGATAGTGAAACACTTTTATAGAAGAAAATGAGTGACTTACTTTCGTTCTCTTGAGTTTTCTTTCGACATCGTGGGGGAGGCAAATTGTTTAAGAAAATCATGCGCTTGATGATACGTTAATTTGAATTTTGCTTATAACTTTGGCATTTTTTATAAAAGACCTGCAAAATTTTGTACACATGTGTAATATGATATATAGTGCATCGTAATCAATAAAAAAAAATCAATTTTGAGTATTTTGCTGATACGTTATTTTGCATTTTAGGTGACGATATGTATGTATATATGTATAAATATATCATTGGAAAATTTTCATTTGAATTCACACTAAGGTTAGGTTAGGTTAATATGGGTGGTCCAAAGACCTCGCATAGACCGAGATTGATCCTTAGCGATACCAGCAGATGAGAAGAGAACCTGTAAGTATGGCAGCCTAGTTCGTGGTGACTGTATCGAATGACTCCCACACAGATTTAACAAATTTTAGCAATCTACACAGTTACGCTCTCGATACAAGTTCAATTCTACGATAAGTGTGAGGACCAAGATAGTTATATCTAGTGCGGCTTATAGCCGGACAGTGACACAGTATTCGTCCTATTTTGACAGCATAAGAAGCCGTGCAGCAGTGTGCAGTTACCCCCACTAGAAGTTTGCAGTTGCTTCTAGTTAATGATAAAAGGAATTTAGTCGATTTGGGATCATAGGAGCTCTACATGATTTTAGAAGTTTTGCAAGTTTTCGTAGCACGCCAACATTTCTCCGCTTCTTCCCTCATCTTAGAGTCTATGATCTCTTTAAGGTGTTGAATTGGTTTTCGGACATATGCCGTTTCCTCAGGCGGTAATTGAATTCCCCTTTTGGCCAGTGTGCATGAGCACAACCAAGGAGTAATTTCAGTCAGCTGAAATTGCTTTAATAGCTGATTGACTGTCTATATACATATTTTCACGCGCATTCATGGTTAGAGGGGTGAAGGCTAACTCTGCTGCCATTTTGACTGCATATATTTCCGATTGGAAGATGCTACAGTGATCAGAAAGTTTATAAGATTCCTCTATACCGAGATCCGGACAGTAAACCGCAGCTAAAAAAATTATTAAAGCATTAAAATCATTAATTACTTACAATGTAAATGCATACTTATGAACAGACATAGTTCTGCTAATTAAGAAAATAATCTTCTGAGATGTCTTCATTTCGACAAACTTCCTTACTTGCTTACTTATGTATATTAATTTGGTATTTAATTTCAGTCTCAGCCCATTGTACAACTTTATTACATAATTTGAATAGCTTCTTTTGCTTTGATTTCGTGCTGTCTGAAACCATTAATGCACTTGCTTTCATTTAACTAGCAAGTTGAAGACTCGTAAAATTGCAATTAAAATTTTTGAGTTCACTATTTAGAGCAGCTACGTCCAAGCGTTCAAACGTTCCTTCTTCACTATTTAGAGATTTCATAAAAAAAATTGTTTACAAAATACTGGATTGTTCATTATAGTAAGAGTTCAGATTAGCGCGAGTTCACTGTAAAATATAATTTTTCTAAAAAAATAATAAATTCCCTTTTCATATTTAAACATTTCTCTATAAAACTGTATCATTTGATCTTCGAAATCGAGTGGTCGAAAAATATGGCTATGTGTGTATGTATGTGTGTAAACCTTCATAAGTTATGCTAGGAACACAATTTGTACGAACGACGAATTTCGTCCACGTCGACGAATTCGTCGATAAGAATTCGCTGCGTAAATTTGTCGTGTGAAGCACAATAACGACGAATTTACTCAGCGAATTCAGCTTTTATAATTGATAAAGTTGGTTATTGTCAGTATGGCCATATTAGCCTATTTTGGGCTAAATTTAGCTCATTTCTTCTGGATTTAGCTTTAAAATTTTTATTAAGCTCTTAGCTTCATTTTTTTTAGCTTTTCTAAAAACGGATTTAGCTTTTTTAGCCTTTTGTTAATCCAAATTGCGTATTCTCTAAAATATATTAAAGACATACGTAATTTAGCTTAATTTTATTTTAAAATCTGGTCACACTGTTTATTGTTTATGTAAAGAGAGTGAGAGAAAATGGTTTTTTTCGTCGTTCGTCGGCGTACAAAATAGAAATAAATCTATGTCGGAATTCGTCACGTACGACGAATTTCGTTCTACGGCGGTGTTGTGTTCATTTTCATATGAACTAATGTGTTTTATTTTTTATGACGAAAGTTCGCACCGAAAAATTCGTCGTTCGCCCCAGTTGTGTCCCTAGCATTAAGTATGATTTAAGCGATATAAAGGACATTTTCGACATTCCGAAGGGATTGTGACCTCACTTAGGGCCAATTTCACCAACTTATTTAAATATGAATTCATATTTAAAAATAATTTTTCCATACAAAAATTAATCAAAATCGACATTTAAATATGAATTGATATTTAAATAGAATTGGTGAAATTGGCCCTTAGAATTAAGGTCTAAGATTTTAAGAATTTATGATAATAAAGTTTGCAAGAATTTTTTTTCTCTTAAATGTTAAACTACTAAAAACCAATCGAATCCAAAATCTAATAAGCTTCTAAACTGAAAAAAAGAGTCGACTTTCGCAAATTACTCGCATAATAAAATTGATATAACTCTGAAATCAAATAAAATATGTGCAGTTTTTCATTTCTTTACTAATATTGTTTTCAAATAACTTTTAGTACAAAACCGAACGAGACGGCATTGTTGAGACCCGTGTAGAGCAAAAGATTACTATACAATCAGATGGAGATCCAATTGATCATGACAGAGCTTTGGCTGAGGCAATACAGGTGAATTTCTTATTATTATTTGTAATGAAATCCTTGCAAATCAAATGTTTTGTTTCTTTTTCCCTCAACAGGAGGCAACAGCTATGAATCCCGACATGACAGTGGAAAAGATTGAAATTCAACAGCAAACGCAATAAATTTTGTATGGAAGTCGAACTTAATTTTTTTTATTATTATTTTTTGGTAAAACAAAAACTATTCTAAACGAGCACAGAATGCACAGTGAAAAATAAAACAGACAAAAACAAATAAATTATTTAAATTAAATTTAAAAACCCGATATATAGAATAAACATGAACCACTCCCTCCGCCCCCCCCCTAACCTATTTCCCTTCAGCACACACTTAAATATTTACGCCCACAATAAAAATACTTGAATGATGACAATTTATGTAATTACAATATAATTTCTTTTTTATTACATTTTTTTTATAAAAATTAAATTTAAGCTTTTAAATGTTGAGAGTAATAATAATATGTAATAATAACAATAATTTTTTTTTTTAATAAAAAGTAAAAATATACATTTTTAATGTTGTTCATTATAATGCAATTAATATTAATACTTTTTGTATGTTTATATGTATTTATAATTTTTATGTTAAAAATAATTAAATAAAAAAAAAACAACAACAAATACAAACCAACCGAATATATTTGAAAAATATTTATTAATATTTAAATACAACAAAAGAAAGAGAAAATATACATTCACAATACTATTTACATAAAGAAATATTTAAAGCTATAAATTTAAAGAAAGTAATAAATTATATAAAATATATTTAAAAAAGTATATTTTGACAGATCAAACTGAAGTAATCAATGTATTGTCAATTTATCTTTATTATTTTTTTAATGTTTTTATTCTTTTATTTTATTTTTGTGTATATTATCATTAAAAACAAAAAAAAAAAAAAAAAACAAATAAATATATATTTAAACAAATATCTAACATATACTAAATGTATTGCGAGTTTTACAGCCAGGGATTATTAAATAGAAAAAGATTGTTTGTTTAAGGTAAAGCTAGCTGATGATTGATTCATTTCATTTCTTTCACTTTATTTTGGAAATTTTGTGATTTCGTTTTTGCTACGCCTCTTTAGCATTTTAGCTTATGATATTTTAGACAAAAATGTCCGTACAAATAAAATAAAAAGTTCCTTTCAAATTACATGCAGTAAGTAGCTCGTACGTCTCAAGCAGAATTTGTAACTGCCTTATAACATTAAAAAATTATCGGAGTAAACAAAGATATATACGGACATATGTATAAGCAAAAACTGGCATGAAGTTAGTATAAGTGGCAAAATTGAACATGATCTTTAATTTATTTATTTTTATTAACTATTGCAGAAAGTAAGTTAAGTCGAACAAAAATTGTTCGAATATTCGAACAAGTTTTTTCATTTTTGTTCGAATGTACAACAATTTTAAATTTAGAATAAAAAATTATTCGAATCATTTTTGTCGAATATTCGAACAATTTCCTTAGCCACTTTGTATAAAAAAGATTTAACATTTCATCATTTTTTAAGTTGTAAACAATAAGATGTTAAGTAATCAAATTACTCCAAATTATAAATACTTGTGTAAGCTTGTTTGTATGTTCGCTAAACGCATCTTTGGTTTTCTTGCTGGGAAAAGATAATCAGGGCTATCATGAATAAAATTCCGCATTAAATTTCTACCTTTTCCAATTAGATTTTTTTGTTTTCCCTATTACTTGCTATTAGTTGGAATTATTCCCCATGAAAAATTTCACGCGGAATTTTATTCATGACAGCCCGCCCTGAATGCTTCTTTAATGGAATTGCAATTCCTGATAAAGTGTTTGGAAAAAAATTACTGCTTTTCTCTAACCAAGAGCCTCAAGAATCGAATTATTGAACGAGGTAAAAAAGCATTTATTAAAGCCTTAATATTATTCCTCAGCTTTCGTATCCAATACTAAACTTTTTAAAATACAACGCAAAATACTACGCAAGTTATTTGTTTTCATGACTATTTTATAATCAAAATATCGCAAATAATCTCAAATATGATGAAGCATTCATTGGATAACATTTCTGAAGTAATTATGAGTTGTATTAACTGATCTAAAAAATTGTATGAATTAAATAAGAAATTTATTTAAATTATTTGTAAACATCAAAGAAAGGATTACACATACTGTATATGATTTTAACAATATCACCAACTCTAATAATTTTCGAAAGAAACTTTTCTACTTCATATTTTATTAAAAGTAAAAAATCGTCTGCAAGCTACGAGTAAAATGTGGGATTATCTGAGGGTTTTAAATGACTTTTTAAAAGAAATCAATGACATATTCAAAACTGTTTGTAAATGTGTATAAATACCTATACATTTTAACTAATTTCGTTTCGGTTTTTAACCCCCGAACAAAACTTAGCTATATTTGAAGAAAATCGGTCAAGCCGTTTAGAGGATATCACATCTTTCTTTTATATATATTCTGTTGAATCTTTGTGTCTTTGACACCGTAGTTCCCAAACGGCTTGACCCATTTTAATTTGGTTTTTTTTTTGTTGTTTGAAAGGTGACTGGATCGTATGTATATCGAGTCATAACCGCACAAAAAGCTTAAGTAACAAAAACAAAACTTTACAGGAGGAGGTTTTTTTTTAAATTATCTTCGCTGTTATTTCAGTTAATTAACTGAATTTTGGTATTTAGGTGTTATTATGCTAAATATAAGTAACGCAACGAATTTTAACTAAATATTACTATGATAACGGTATTTTTTGTCCCTTAAGCTTTTTTTTTTTTTGCTGTCTCCCTGACAACCTAATGTGTATATTTTTGTGTTGGTTAAGCTAAAAAAACATTTTTTAAGAAGAAGTAAATATCAGTTTTTTACGTAAACTTGTCTCCAAATTGCTTAATTATTGGCTTCTTGATCGGCTCCATGTAGTGAATCTTCTACAGACTTATTATCACTTTTTAAATTAAAGAGTTCGTTTTTAAATTTTTTGTGTATAATTTTACTGATGGAAGGAATTTTCAAGTCCATGTACTCTGTGAATAAATTTTTAATAAATTGCTACGTACCTAAACTGAACTGGCGACTATCTCAGTTTTGTTGCCTGGATCGCGTAATCAAATAATAATAAGCTGTTTCAGAGTTATCAAAATAACCAACCATATTTAAGACATGGATGATTTTTCTTTTCAAGTTGGGAAACATAGCCTTTGAAACAATGGTAACTCACTAACTCAATACAATCACATTTTTTGGATTAGGTGTAGAGTTGAATAATGGGCTTTATCGTGATTCGCGTATTTCGACTTCGACTAAAAAAATTTGGTTCTAGATTAAAAAATACTTTATTTATTTACTTTTGTTTTTTTGTAGAAAGAATTCTAATGATATGTGTATCACTAAAATAAGTATGCAACTTTTCTATCATAAAATAAAAGTCTGTGAATTAGCTCAAACAAAAAATAAAATTATTTCAGTTTTGTAGGTTTGAAGGTAAGCTTACATACTAATAAACGAAATTAACATTAACCCCCTGTTTGTGTAAGACGTTTGAGTTAGAAATCTTAGCGTTTCTGTAATAGATTAAAGAAAAGTTGTAAAAGTTTCCTTTAGTCTATTACAAAAACGCCAAGATTTTTAACTCAAACGTTTTACACAAACAGCGGGTAATATTTTATTTATTTAATTTTTAAAGGATAAAAAAATAAAATTAAGAAAATTAATATCACAAAAGTAAGTATGCAACATGCAAAATATATTGATTAAAAAAAAAACAAAATAATAAGGGACATTAATTTAATATTTGGTAGGGTATCCTTTGGTTTTTAAAACTGTTCGAGTCGTGAATGCATTGAATCAACCAAATGCTGCGTCACAGAGCTGGGAATTTTCGACCATTCCTCAATGATAATTTTTTTTAAGTCAGTGATTCCCTTCACCTCTCGTTTTCGTATTTGGCGGCCGAGATGATCCCAAAGGTGCTCTATTGGGTTCATATCGGGTGATTGAGGTGGCGTTTTTAGTTGTTTAGTGTGGTACAAAAGCCATTCTTTGACGATAAGAGCCATATGTTTCGGGTCATTGTCCTGGTGAAATAAAAAAGATTCACTTAAACCTAATTGCGTAGCACTTTCTTTTAAATTATTTTTTAGTACATTAAGATACGCATACTTATCAATAGTTCCATCGACGAAGACAAGTTTTCCCACGCCTGATGCTGCCATGCACCCCCAAACTAATACCGAACCACCACCATGTTTCACAGTACCGGTCATATTTTTTGGTTTGAGTTCGGAATTCGCTTTGCGCCACACTTTATCACGTCCATCAGAACCATGAATGTTTATTTTAGTTTCGTCTGAAAAGATGACGTTGTTCCAGAAACTTTGTGGCTGGTTTATGTGCTCTTTAGCGAAGTCTATTCTCTTCTGTCGGTTTACCTGGCTAATAAATGGCTTTTTTCTTATACTTCGGCCATGATATCCAGCATTATGTAACACCCGACGGATTGTTTCTGGATTACAAGACTTTCCGACTTCCCTTTCAATATCTGATTGTAGTTTCGGAGCCCTTATTTTTGGGTTAACCTTAATTTTGCGTACAATAATTCGTTCTTCTTGGCTAGAAAATATTTTGGGTCGACCAGGACGCGGCTTATTTTCTGTTGAACCTTCGGATTTATATTTTTCTATAATTTTTTGTACCGCGGCACTATTATTCACAATACTGGCAATTTTTCTTTGTGAATTATTTTCTTTAAAAAGTTTTATTATGAGATCCTTCATATCCTTGGATAATTCCTTTCCTCTTGGTGCCATGATTATAAAAATTTCTTTTAATCACTTACTTTTGTTTTATTTATTTTTTGCACTTGTGAAAAATTATTTTAGTCATAAAAACAGATCCTTTCTTTTATAATGTCAAATGAATACTGTACATTCTCCTACTGCATGCATACTTACTTTTGTGACATAAAATTGTGTATGTTACAATAAATTTTTCCAAAAAAGTAATGGGATCGCGAATACCAGCTAAAATTTTTTGTTTTTGCAATTTACATATATACAAGATATAATACATAGTACAAACAAAAAGAAAAGAACACCATAAAAAAAGAATTAAAAAAGGGGTTTTGATGCAAAACATAAAGTGCATACTTATTAAAGTGATACACTGTATATACGCAGATTTTTTACACGAAAATGTCTTTTCCTCTATCGTCTATATATACACATCTTACCTTATAAAATAATGAAAACGAATTATAATTATCGCTATCCACTTTTTAGCGAGAGCCGTTGAAAAGAGTCTGTCCGAAAAAACTTAGTTTCATCCCATTAAAGGACAATGATAGGCCATATTTAGATAAGATGTTGTGGTATTTCTTCTAGACAAAAATGGTTACAAAAAATTTTCCGAAAATCGCCGCATTTAAAAGTGTTTATAGCCAGGATAGGTTATTTTTTAGGTGAAAAGTGCAATGCGCATGACCGGTAGGTACGCGGAGGTATCAGTGCAATGGTGGTCTAATATGTATTGAAGTTTTTTAGATGTTGGTGTGTATGCTTTCAGAATAGGCTGTTCCATGTTGAAGTCGTCTCAAGTTAATTATTTTAAAAATAGATAAATATTAACAATGCAAATTAAATTATTCAACTATTGCTAATATCGAAAATAAAATATTTGAATCAAGTTGGTTAGTCGAAAAATTGCAATAGACGAAAAAATAAGTAAACTATTTTTCTTTTACAAAACAACTATGCATGTATTTAACATTGTATGTATGCATATACGTACGTCGTCCGATGTCGGTGAAGGGTATATAATATTCGGCTAATCCGAATATAGCACTCTTACTTGCTTTATCTTCAAAAGGAAATTTTAGCTTAAGTAACATTTTGCTGCTACAAAAACTGTAAACAAAAAATAATGTGTACTTAAGCTTAAATTGTTTTTGCTATAAAATTGAAACGTTATATCCTATGGTTGTAAAATTTTGACATATAATGGCAATGATAACAAGTTAATGATTTTTATAAAAAAAACGCATTTCGAAAATCATGTTGGTTAAGCTTCTTTGGCGGTAATGGCTCGATATCTTCTAGTCTATACTTGAAGAAAATCGGTCTAGTCGATTGGTAGTCATCATACATTTTCTATATATTAATGTACACTTTTTTTTTGCGATTCTGTTACTTCAATAATATTAGTGCAACATAGAGTTCTTAACGTATGCACCAGCGTCAACTGCGTCGAAGGTTTTTAAAATTTAAAATTTTTGTTATTAATGTTTTTGTTTAATAATATTTTTTGCTAATAAAATAATTTTTTTTTTTTTGTACAACCGTTTGTTAATAAGATAAATGAAACTAATACATATGCGTGCGTTTTTTGCCAACTTTTTCAAATATATTGAATAATTTTTTTTTTATTCTATGTTCGTTCGAATATTCGAGCAAAAGTTCAAAATTATTCGTCTTTTCGAACAAGAAAAAAGTTATGAAATTTCATTCGAACAAATATAAAAGACGAATAATTAACAACACTAGTATTAACTCAAAATTTTCAGTAGAGTTGAAAAACTGTTTGTGGTTACATTAACATATTGATTATTTTTAACTTGAATATAGACTCAAATCAAAATAATAACACCACACTATCACCACACTATCAAAAAATGGTCTCAAATTTGTTTTTAGAGATGAAAGAGTAATCGGAATAGGTTAAAATTTTTACAGTAGATAGATATTATGTTGTGAGTTGATTTCTTGCAAAAAGTGAAATCTTAAAAATTTTGAGTGGATACCCTCTTGTTGATAAAGTGCGATTTTAAATCGTTACATCAAAAATGTACATTTGATGAGAGGTGATTTTCTTTATGTATTTTCTTCCGCTGAATTCGAAAATCAATGTTAAATTTTTTGTGGAACAGTTTTTGTATTTTTTTATTTTTTCGACCTTTTTTCACTTGACAAACCATATATCGAGCTAGAATGTCCGATTGGGTCGTTCTTGGTATTCAAATGCAAGGTATTGAGATGACGAATAAACGTGTATAATCGGATATTTGATTGCTAAAGCGGTTCAAAATATATCAATCGTTTCGTTATCGGTTTTTCAGTTTCTGATTGTGGCATTCGCTATCGAACAATATAATAATATAGCTCTAACTCTATTTAAACTGTTTTTTAAAGAGAAAATTAAATTAGACACACTTATAATGTTTCTTCATGATTTAAATATTAAGACACTTAAGACTTCATTAGTCTTAACTTTCTGTTGCTGTTCTGTGCTGTGCCGTTCTGCTTCTAAATTTGAGTACTTACTTTTTCTGTAGCAACTTATCAGCTGTTTCTGACCAGAAGGGTCGAAATTTTCCACTAAAGCGATGAGTTTTGCATCGTTCATTGTTAAGTTTCAAGTTATTTTAAAAATTCATTTGTTTAATTCTACAAGTACAATCACAATTTATTTTAAAATGTTTTTATTTAATTTATGCTCTCACTTAGAATTACTTACCAAGTTTTTAATTTTCACAGGTTGATCCGAAACAGAACAGAACGAAATAGAAAAACTAACGACTTGTATTACACCTAATTCACATGAAGACTTTTATGAAGTCTATTTTTCGACGTTACTTTTTGTTTGTAAGCGAACGGTGTAGAGAAGAAAGAGGGGTAGAAAAAATGACTCGATTTCTGTTTTCCATGGTTTTTTTTCATATTTCTCTTTACATTGCTCTTGTTTTTATTGTTGTTACGTTTCAATGTTACTCTTCTATCTTATTGTTATTTTTTATTGTTACTCTTCTAGCTTGTTGGCTATATGAGTGGAGAGAAGTAAAATTAGACGTCCAAAAAAAAAAAACATCGTATGAATGCAAGGAATTTTTGGTAGCAACTTCAAAAGAGAATTAAGAAAAATAGACGTCATAAATTTCACCGTGTGAATTAGCACTTAGACTTCTATAAAGAAAACAGAGTCAGCTGATTCGTAACAGAACAGAAAGTAAAAACTAATTCTGCCTTTATTTATAAAAAATATTCATACAAAAAAAATTTTCTTAAAAAGTATAAACTAAGCCTTAATAATTTTTATAAATAAGGGTGTACAACTATTGAATTTAAAAATTTCTTTTAGTTTGTCAATTGTCTGTCTCAATGAACTTCTTTTTTCGCGTTTCGAAGTTTTTCAAACTGTAAACGATTTGAAAACGTAGCTTTTCCTTATTTTTTTGACTTAAAAATGTCGAGCTAGTTTATTATTGCAAATTTAACAAGTAAAATCTGGCATCGGTCGAAACTCAGTACTAATTTAAAAATTCCAATTTTGTACCTACCAAAAGTTCCAAACATGTAATAACTTATAATCAGGGAAACCGAAAATATGCAATTGCATGTTTTTTCTTGTCTGACGTATTACTGCGGGGACAAGATATTTATCCGTTTCAGAACTTTTTATGAATTTCGGCATCGATTTGTTAGTGCATATTTTTGCATATTTTACCCTTTAAGGTATGTTTTTGCATATATCAGTCTTACACAAACATTTTTAGCATATTTTCTAATTTTTAGAGCACAATTTACGCCTTTCGGGCATATTTTGACACTTTATAGAATTTTTTATTTTACATCCCATTCCAAAAAAAAAATTATACAATTTTTTTTAACTTATTAAAATTTCATTTTCGAAATAAAATTTAAAATTAAAAAAAAATTTAAGGTGCTATCTCGGTAAATATGCGTACAAGTTAAAAGGTTATTAAAAGAATTTTTCGCCATCTAAATCTCTGTTTCAATATTCCATGTAGTGCCAGGCTGCCCAGAGAAGCGCAAGAGTGCCGAACAACAATCGGCTTTTTATACAAATGAATACACATACGCTTATTCATTCTCTGTGGTCAGGCTTGATGTAGTGTTTACGTTTTTCTTATACACGCAGTTTTACGGACGTTAGTTTCAATACAAATTCAGTTTTGCTATTTGTGACGGACTCTGCCCCGAGTAAAGGTTTAAGGAACATTGATTTGAAACACAGTTATTCTTTGTTAATTTTGTTTCTTTTTTTGTTTTTTTTTTTGTCTTATTTTATATGCAAATGTTGTTGAAGTTTTGAACTAAAAATATACATATTTTCAATTACAAATAAACCAATTTATTTTATTTTAAAATCATATTTGTTGAATTTTAAGCGCATATTTTTAAGTTTTTAGTGCATATTGAATGCGCATAAAACACTTTTTTTGGAGTATATTTCTGGTTTCCCTGCTTATAATGTATAATAATTTTTTAAACTATACGGTTGTCAATTCTTTAAATTTTATTTTTTGAATTTAGGTCTTTTTAATCGACTTAAAAAAAGGAGGAGGTTAACATTTTGTCTCTATTTTATTTTTGGGTGTGTTACTTCATAACTCGGTACATTTTAGACCGATTCTAAAAATTCTTTTTTTTTGTCTGAGAGGAAATAGCGTCCCATTGGTCCCATTTTTTAATTAGATTTTATGATATTCTGCTTATTTGATTGCTGCGAAACCTAGCAAACACCTTTGGTTCTTGCAATTACATACACAATTTCAAAGTTGAAAAAATACGCCCATTAAAATTTATTATAATATTTCACGCGGATTTACCTAACCGATTTTTACGAAACTTATCACACACCTTGAGCTCTAAAATAGAAACAATCCTCTTTTAAAAAATGGGCGTAGTCACGCCCACTAAAATTGTGTTGGTAAATTTTTTCTCATGCGTGTTTCTAACGCGTTGAATGTATTCGTGTTCGACTCGTATCGGGTTGGAAAAATTCAACACACGCCCATCTCTAATTCAAATTACAAGCAACGAAAATAGTGACTTGGGCAGTTTAGAAATTGATTCGCTTTGACATTGACCTAACATGTGAATGCCCCTTTTCCACATGCAAAGTTTACTTTGCAAACTATTAATTCAGCTGAGAAAAAGACAGCAAGAGAAATTATCTCTGCCCCTGTCTCGCACCGAGCAGAATTAAAACTTTGCGAACTAAACTTTAAGCGTGGAAAAGAGGTAAAAGTAACACCCTTTTTACACACGTAAAATTTACTTTGCAAAGTATTAATTCAGCTACGAGAAAGACAGAGGCCGGAAAAAATTGTAACCATCGAAATATTTCTCGACACGAATGCGTTGTTTTGCCTTTGGATTTTTTATTTTTTCTAAAAAAAAAAAAGAAATACTTATAGGAAACTGGTAAGAATAACCTAAAATATAAAAGTGATGCGTAGTCAGAAAAGTCTTACTTACTACTGCCAAATTACAAGATACGAATATTGATGATTGGTCTGCTAGAAAAGAGAACTTTGTCGAGATGTCGTTGATGTTATGATAATAACCGCCCCTCCCCCCCCCCCAACAGCGATGCAGCTGTGACAATCAGGAGTGATGACAATGTACAGTTGTTCGACGACCAAAAGCTTCTTACAACAACTGTACCTGGATTCAGTAACTTTTATTGCGATAATCGTATCGTTATAATAAATATAACGAAAATTTATCGACTTTGCTATTCAGTAACATATTTTAACGATATTAGCTGTCGGTTGGAGGAAAAAAAAATAAGTCACAAAATCAAATTTGTTGAGTTTTTCTTTATTATTCTTTGAGCTTTTCGCATATTTTTATAGTTTATAGACGGCGTAATTCAAAACACGTTACACGCAAAATTTTATTTTCCGATTACATACATTCATTCAGTCATTTAATTTTGATTTTCATCATTTCTTGTTTGATTTTGTTTGTACTTTTCCACTATAAAACATAACTTTTTTCTTACATAAATAGTAACCTTTTGTTATATTATAACAAAATACATAAATGTTGGGGTCCATTTTGACCCCACGATACCAGTTAAGGGCTAAGTGTCATAATGGTTTAAATTATTTTAATATAATTGTTTTTGCTTTTGTTTTTCCTTTCAAACAAAAGTTTTAAAACTTTATGAAAATATGACAGTTCTAATTACAGTTTGAATCCCCCAATAGTGTTGAGAAATATATTTACACTTTTGACTTTTTTTCTTATTTTTACTTGATACAATATACATACATACATATTTTATAACATAAGCAATCTAAGAATAAGTTTGTAATTTATTTCATGTAATATTTGCAATATTTGATTTCCTTGATTTGTTGTTGGTTAAATTTATTCAAAATTACGATTTACACAATAATTTTTTTTACACGATTTCACTTTTACACGATTATTTTGGTTTCCGTGTAAATTGAGAGATTTATGAAGTATCTCGATTTACACGATTTTTTTTTATGTGTTTTGAGTAAACGCTTCTGATATTTTAAATTTTGTTTTTGTTTTTTATGAATATCATTTATTTTGTTTAATGAATAAAAGTTTATTTCTTTTTTGTTTTTGTTATTATCATTTATTTTGTTTAGTGAATAAAGGTTTATTTTTATGTGTTTTGAGTAAACGATTCTGATATTTTAAAAACTAGGTTGAAATACATACATATATAATTTCTTAATAAAATCAATTTTTTGCGCGATTCTGCCTTTAATTTCGCTTTCGATGATTTTTCATACAATAATTTAAAATTTCGATTTACACGACTTTCTCAGGAAATTATATATCGTGTAAATCGAGGGATAGGTGTACTAAGTAACCAGATACGTTAGAGTCTTACAGCTCTGAATAATTAAAATAATTTGCAAAATAAAAGGTTTAATAAAATAAATTACAATTTAAGTATATTAACAGATATTGTTACCCTACTTTAAAAATTATTAATTTTTTAATGACTTTTACAATTTTAATTGAAACTTTTCTAAAAATTTTTACATTTTTCGTTTGCTTACTTTTGTTTGTCTACTTTTTGAATCATATGTTTTTTATCTTACTCAACTTTACTGCGAAAAATTTCTGCAGGAAAAATTTGCAAAACACTCAGTCAAGAACTGTCATTTTATTCTCTCAATTTGTGTTTTGGATAGACGTACGCAATCTAGTCAAATGCAGTGAAGTTCAGTAAAAAATTTTAATAATTTTTCCGTTCTCGAAAACAGCTATTATTATCAAAGCGTATCTAACTAAGTGGTTGCCCCATTTCATGTGATAATTTTTTTGTTCTATTAATAGCAAATTGGATTTGTACCTGAAGGATGTCAAAAATTTCTTTTTGTTTTGGTTATGGTACAATTGAGGACAAAACTAGACATGTCCTCAGTAAAAATTTATTTTTTATTTTTTTGGACTCTCCAAGTACACATCTATGAAGCCACGACATATTTTAATTCGATCCTACCTTAAAAAAACAGACATGTTCTCTTACCAGCTGAATAAAATTAAATAGCTTTTTTCCAATCAAAACAAGACAAATCTCATAGCATTACACAGTGGTACAAAATTGAATGAAATAGAAAAACCTGGGGAGTGATATGTTTTTTCTTGTAGGTCTTGCCGAGTTAAGGAAGAATCCAATAGTGAAATATGCCGGACATCTCCAAAATTCGGATTTACGGTTAAAAACCGGTTTTTTTTACCTTTGCGCACTTATAAGCCTGTAACTTTGTTGATAATGATCCGATAACGATCCGAGTTTCTTACTATATTTGGAAAGAAGAAACTGTGATCTTTCGAATGATATATAATTTATATAAGAAAACTTGACAAATTTGAGTGTTATTGTCCAGCAATTTTATTTTAAATTTATTCAAAAAGTACGTTTATTTACGATTACAATGTATGTATTATAGCATTGCACAGATACATCTGTTTGCACTAGTTTTGCGTGTTTTTTGGTTCTGGTATGAACAAATATGTTATTTAGCGTTTTCTGTACATCATGTATTTGTTTCAATAGTGGTTTTTTTATATATATTTGTATTACAATATGTATTTTTTGAGCAAAAACAGATCAAACAGTTGCTCAGCAGCAATACAATAAGCAATTGTTATTTGTTTTCAATTGTATTTTAATTTGGAAAAGCACGCACACACAATAACTCTTATACTATTTCTGTCGCTAACACTACAATTATATGGTACATACCATGGTATATTTTTTTTGGCTATACAAACGAGTATACAAATGCAACCCTTTAGTATGTATATTTGGGGTTAAAAATAGATAAGCAATTGACTGAGTTATTTAACTTTTCATGAAAATAAAATTTTTTCCAAAATGCCTGCACAATGTTTTTGGTGTTGTTTTTATGCACTTTCTATTAAGTTACAAATCAATGTTATCCTAAATAATTACAAAAAGAAATTTGTAATGAGAGTTTTAGTCATTCAAAAATATTGTTTTTTCGTGTTCTTTTTATGCACTTTCTTTAAAATTACAAATCACTGTTTGCGTAAACACAACAAAAATTATTGTTTTTTCTTTTAATATGACGTTTTGTTAATGATTTCTTTTTCACTTTGAATCTGTGTATTTAAAAAAACGTTTGCAATTTAATAAAAATCGTGTGCAATTTAAATTAAAATTAAATAAAAAATGTGTGACAATCGTAAAAAATTTTGCTATATTTGTGGCTTATTTACTGATATCAGTCACCGGTGTGATTTTAAAAACAATATTGGAGTGGTAGAAGTGTACAATAAAGTATTTAATCGTTCTTTTGATACTAGTCGCTGGTACGAGCCAGAATTTGTTTGTCAATATTGCTGTAATATACTAAAAAAAAAGAAATTTCAACCTTCGCCCTTTTTACACCTATGATGATCATAAACCAAATGATTGCTACTTTTGTCAAACTGATGTTTTAGGTCACTGTTAAAAAAAAATTCCAAATATAGTAATAAACTGTAAATCGGATCATTATCAACAAAGTTACAGGCTTATAAGTGCGCAAAGGTAAAAAATACAGGTTTTTTAAGCGTAAATCCGGATTTTGAAGGTGTCCGGCATATTTCACTTTTGGATTCTTCTTTAACTCGGCCTACAAGACCTACAAGAAAAATAATATCCGGTCCCAGGTTTTTTGGACTGTCGCACCGTGTTATTAATCCTACGACAATATAAATTTGTTTTTATTTTTAAAACTTGATATGATTTTAAATCATAACCAGACATGTTCAAACCTTTCAAACAAAACCAGACATGTCCATTTAAAAAAAATAAAATAAAAAATAACCAGCTAATTTTTACAAAAAAGAAAACCAGTCCTATGTTCAAGGTTTGATACAATTTTCCTGTACAAAAAAAGAAATATCCTTTCTAGTCTCTATCTAGGTAGTTCAGTAATTTGTCTGTCCTGTAACGGCTAGTCTGGTTTTGTTCGCCAGCTCCGTTCTTTACGTTCTTTAGTTATTTACAAACAAATCCTTATGCAGTCACTAGGTATAACTGCACCGTGATTATTATATTGTTAAAAATAAGAAACTAACTGCATATAACATAAAAGTAGTTAAACAGCTTTAGCTGAAGCAAATAAAGAAGTTTTTGAATAGAAAAAGCGGTATAAGCGCATACGTAAAAGTCAAAGTCGGGAGAAGCTTAAAGAAATTCCAAATAGAAGACAATCGCAGGACGAGCCATACAAATGCAAGCAAACATTTGCAAAAGCTTTAAGAAAAGTTGAGAAGGCGTTGAAAGCACAAACACTTGAAAGCAAAAAAAAAAGAAAAAAAAAAAACACCTGCATTACGCTGCCAGATAGTATAGTAAGTTTTATCACTGAAGTTTATAATAGTGATAACCAGGGAAAGGATTTTCATGCATTTAAAATCACGTTTTATGTACATAAAATATGCAGTAAAAATATAAAAATATGTACTTAAAACTGATAAAATATGCATTTATCAATTCTTTTTTCAACATTTAATAACATTAAAAACTTAAAAAAATCACCTTCATTGCTTTCTTAATAAACATTTTGTCATTAAAAACTTAACAAACATAAAAAGCTCAGCTTCAATGCCTTCTTAATAAATATTTTGTCAAATCATATGCAGCCTGGCCCACGATGTCGACAAGAAACTTGCGATCGAACACTTCTATTGAAAACAACAATAAAATAAGAAAATTTGTTTTTGTTTTCAATATAAGCAAGCGATAGAAAGTTTCTTGTTGACATCGTGGGCCAGGCCGGTGAAATACAAAATAAGGTTCAGTCGAACTTTTATTAACATACATGAATTAATAAATATTTTTTTTATTGTCAAAGATTCTTTGACAATTTTTTCTGAAAAAAATTTTATGTAATAAAAACTAACGTTTAATGCTGCTATTTCGTTTGTGGAATATTCAGTTTCTAAATTTTCGTTCTTAGAGCTATAAAGTATTGATCCAATTTGTTGCATATATTTTAAGTCCATATTTTTTTTGTTAACTATTTCTAATTCATTTTTATGTCCTCATTTATTCTGCCTTTCAGAGCACACTTTTTTTACCGCATCTTCAGTTAATTCAACTTGAGGTGTTAAAGTAACGAAAGCCTCTAATTGTCCTATAGTGTGAACAAGAAAGCAATCCTACTATGTGTGTCTAAATATCAATTAGGCAGAAGACTGTCGGATACTATATTTCTATTCATAAAATTAAAGAAATTTTAAAGTCAAAAAAACTTGCAACCGTATGCAAAAAGTAACGTGTGCGGAGCGCTGAAAAAAATTACACAAACATTTTTGAGTTTTAAAGGGCTATTATCCCATGCTATTTTTTTAATTTTCAATGGTATTGGTATTCTTAACTTAAGCCAAGGTACTGAACTTTTCAAATGAGTTGAAGGAGTCATACGGTGTTTATCAGTATCGTATAATATCACCAAAATGCGATCGTAAATTTTTATCTTTTTCCTCTTTTTTGTTCTTACACAGTCGTAAAAACTGCAGCTTTTAAATAACTAACAACTAATAAAAAAAAACCAAAATTAGATTTATAGCATAAAAAAACTAAAAAATGTATTAAAAATATACATTTACAATGAAATATGCAAATATATGTATTTATTATAAAATAAGCAAAAATATGCACTAACAAATCGATGCCATTTTGTCACAAATTTGTTGATTCGCAAAGATATTTTATTTACGTTGATCTACGACCAACGACAGAAAACATGTATTTACATGAAAATCCTTTCCCTAGTGATAACACTAATGTGCAAACTTCGGGGAAGAAGGACACAATTTTGTTTTAAGAAGAAATAATTGCTGAAGCGTTTGAGCTCGTCGTTGTGTTAAAATAAACACATTGAACACTTCTATTTTATTTAATTTTTTATTCATAATTTCGCAAAAAAAGCATCAGAAAAAATTTCAACATCATGATGGAAAAAAATCTCCCGTACGAATATAATAAAATTTAAATAAAAAAAAACTATTCGTAATTTTTTTTTTAGTAAACTCTAGCCCATTTTAAGAAACTTTGACTCACCTCATTCTAAAATTAGTCACATTACTATATTATTTCAGGTTTCGCTACAAAACTTACTTGATTTTTTGTCTCGTACAACAGTCTTAGTTTTTTGCAATTATCTTTAAAACTAAAAATAGGTTATACATATGTAATTGGATTTAGCACCATCAATAGAGCTAATCAGGGGCCCTAACTTAGGCTAATAATCACAATAAAAATCTATTTTAATTTCATCTCTTTTCCACTTTAAATGTGTACGACTGTCCCGTACGACAGTATGGAATTGTCTATATGTGCTACGAGTAGAATGGGCGGGTGTTTGTCAAACAAGTTCTTTATAGGGCAACACTTTTTACGAGCATTTGATGATAGAAAAATGATTAAATCTAGTTTAGTAAAGCTGCTCAAAATAAAGTGATAGAAAATTAAGTTAAAAAAAAACTGTTATTCTCAAAAAGCCATATTTTCCGAGTTATGAAATTGTTATTGTTCATTAAGTTTCTAAATATATCAGTTTGTGTGGCAAAAAATACTTTTTAAGACTTTTACGCAGAAATTTTCTATTTTTGGGTAAAATGAGATATTTAAAGTACGAAAAATTAGAAAAAGTAAAATTTCTATTTAAGTTTATTTTTGCTTATAACAAACTGATTTTAAATTCATTAAAATTTCACGGGAAATTTATACGTGATTGCCGTTTCCCGAAAAAGTGGTGGAATATCCAATTTTTTTTCTCACATAAACTCCCACAAGAAAACCAACTGTAATAGAAAATTATCATTTGATGTTATGACTCTTTTTTCAAATTTCACTCGCACTATTACCAGGGTATGCAAATCAATAGAAGGAAACGTTTGCTCTTGTTTTTTTGTTGCCGTTTCCAATCAGTGAAAAATTAGACATTGATATTTGTTACAACCATATATTTAAGATTTAAATCTAACGATTAAACGGTATATTAAGAACTTAATTTAACTTGGAAACTAACCAGGTGATGAAACTCCATCTGAATGCACAAACAACCATACATAAATGAAAACAGATGTTAAACATGTTATAGAAAACATATGTATACATATAATATTCGCTTGGTTATTTGAATATGACAAGTTATTAAAAATCTAAATGTTAAATGATTGTTTTTTGCTTTTAAGGGTCAATTTAACCATCTTATTTAAATATCAATTCATATTTAAAAATAATTTTTCCATACAAAAATTAATCAAAATCGACATTTAAATATGAATTGATATTTAAATAGAGTTGGTGAAATTGGCCCTAAGTACTTACACACAAATTGTAAATAATTTTTGTCGAATTTATGTAGGTATATAGATCTAAGGTCGTAAGGGCTAAACAATTCGAAACGTTTTACTTATGGAGGAAAATCCTCAGTTTCCTAAGCAGGACCTGTATGATTCTGAAGCTTAAAATCTTAAAAGTGTTGCAATTTTTAAAAATCACAATGATTTATATGTATTCACAATAGCGACAGTATTTGTCGAATGCCTGTGATAATATCGAATGAAAACTCTTTCGAACAACACTTTCGAATATTTCTTTCAATTTGACAAATCAACTATCACTTGTCCCGTTGTCTGTCTGTAATCAAATTTTGCAAATTAAATGTGATCCACTTCCCGATCTCCGATTGAGCTAAAATTTAGCATGCATGTATAAATCGGATGACAATGTAATATTATTATGACATAGATAGATCTGATGATGGTGGATAATTTTTTTGGATACTTAACTTTTTAGTTCACTTTATTAACAAATAATAAAAGCTTGTTTTTAATAAAAAAAAGTTTTTTTCTCTAGCCTTTTTTTATCTTCAAACTGAAATAAAGGTATTTCAATAATAATTAATATGTAATTGAAGTTATACTGCCGAGATCATTTATTACAGCCGTATTCATAAAAATTTTAAACAGCATTTCAAATATTGTTTAAGCAAAATTCGCTAAAATTGTATTCATAATAGAATTTTAGCTTAAAAAACGTTTTTTAAACCTTGCGTAAATCAGCAAATTTTAAAATTGATTGCACCCACGTTTAAACCAATTTTAAGATGACGTTGTTGTAATTTTGCTTCGTTTTTGTTTACATTTTTAACTCTGCCTGTATGTGTGTATGCATGTACTTATGTATGTGTGTATATGCTAGTGATATTTAGAAGAAAACAATGTAATTTATTTTATTGAAACTATTGCCGAAATATCAAATAGACTCCAAAAGAACATTTAAAAGAAAAGGAGCGATCCAGTTTCGATTCCGAGTCATTATTTTCTCATTTTATGTGTTAAAAAAATATTATAATTGTAGAAAATTAACTAGTGATGTATAAACACTCAGAACAAACAAAATAAAGCTCGTTATTCTAGTGCTTCTTAATCTACAATAAAATAAATCATATAAAAAGCACTTTTAACAAAGATTTGTTGTGAAATTTTTTTATTTTTTTATGAAATACAAGTTGGAACACATCTTTTATTTTAAAGAAACAATATTTCTCTGAAAAGCGACAAATAAACAAATATAGACATGAGTACTTTGTGAATTAACAATCGTTGTTTTGCAGAACTAATATGCAAGTGACAAATAAAGGATACAGAGTTGCCACGATATTTAAAAAAAACAAGTTAATTGATTTTTAGTTAAAATACTGATTATGAATACCAATATTTAAAAAACGATATTTAGCCTTAAAATGTTTTTTAACTAATATGAATTTTAAACCTCAATCAACTTTTTTTTATGAATACGGCTGTTAGCCTTTGGTGTGCACAAAAGTAGACAAAGTCTAAGTGGCAGAAAATTTATAATTTTTAAAATATAAAGTGCTGTAATTAAAAAACAAAATACAGATTAATCAAAATGCTTTACATCACAAATCAAAGTAAATTGTTTTAAATAAACCATATTGCTGCTATATAATTGTCCCTAGCTGTAAGGAAACGCGTTTTATCTACATATGCATGTATGTATCAAAAAAAAAAGTATGGAAAGGGAGGACTCAGTTTACACACAAGCAACAAAATCAACTATTTTAAGTAGATAAAAATAGTAACAAAGTAAAGTTTACAAATTAAAATTTACTAAGAAAAATTTAAAAAAGAAATTCTACAAAAAGATCCTCCCACCAAAAAAGTCCCTTAAATTTAATTTAAAAAAAAATAAGACCAAAAGTATACAAAATTATTAATTATATATCAAATTTAAACTAGCTCTTAGCTTTTTTGCTAAAAACAATTAAATAAATTTAATATAAAATCAATATTGAACTAAAATTCCATTACAGCCTTATATTTGATGTTGAATCTTTAATGAAAAACAAAATCCATACTCCTAATTATGAAATAGTTGAAATATTAAAAGCAAAAGTATATAAAATAAAATCATTTTAATATTTATAAATTATTTATTTATTAAATAATAAACATTTATATATATTTATATTAATATTTAATAACCCTCAAATAATTAAAACTCTAACAAGCTTAACCAAAAAATTTAAAGCAAAACTAACAAAAAAAAAAGTGCGTATATGTACTTGTACTTAAATTGTGTTCATACGTTGGACTTGAGAAAATATAAGAAAACTTAAGAAAAATTTAATTCCCATTTACAAAAACAAAAAATGACTATCATTTGGTGAAACTAAAGTTATATTATATTATATACTCGTATCAAACTAATTAAATGTTAACAAAATTCCATCTTATTTTAACAAAGTATGGGAGACGATGCCAGAGTTTGCAAACAATTGAAAAAAAAATTTACAGATATTTGCAACTTTTTATTTTTAAACTAATGGAATATAATGCGCACCCTACACGTTGCAACTGGTCGTACAATTGAATTGCATATGCCGGTTGATATTTCACTGTATAGGCTGCAACTTTTCAACGAATTTTTTTATGAACCCTTCATTAAGAAATTATTTTTATGGAGTCAACACAAGTTCTGATTTTTTAGCTGGCTTTAGTGACCATTAATAAAATTTTTAATGGAGGGAGAAGATCAATATGCATACATACATACATACATATATTCTTCAATTAAATTGCGCATTGGCATTTTTTCCAAAACGAAAAAAGAAATCGCCATCACACGCGCCAAGTTGTTGGCCAGTTGAATGAAAATCAATTTTTTTTTTGATTTTTTTTATTCAACCGATGGCCAACCGTTGCACAGTGGGGTGAATGGTAGAGAAAGTGGCGATTAAGAGTGTGAAAACAATGGGCGCATTCATAAGACGTAGCTGTTGAGCTCAACAGTTGTGCAAATGCTAGCAACTGTTGGCCCCTACAGCTACGTCTTAGAAACGGCTTGATGGATATAATTTAATTTTATATCTTTATTTCGCTACTTCATCGCGTTTGTAATATAAAATTTAACAAATATTTGCTACTGCCACCTAACAAAGCATATAAATGGCAAAGCTCTATTCGATCAGCTGTTTATGCTGAGCCAAACATGTTGACTACAGGTATCGAAAAAATTTTGTAATTGAAAATTAATTAACTGTTGAACGGAGCGGAATTACTCAACTGTGCGTTTCTAAGACAAATACTCAACGGTTGCGCAACAGCTACGTCTTATGAATGCACCCAATGTAACGAGAATTCATTGCGGTGCGGTTTTTCATATGATTTTGAAATAAAAACGCGCAGTGCGGAACGGCATAAATTTAAAATCTATTTTATTTTCATTGCGGACTTTCTTATTCTCTCAAATTTTGACTCTCTTTCTCTTTCTGATGTTGCCATAGTTTTTGAATAATTGGCTGTGTCCACAACAAAAAACATGATTTTGTTTATCAAATATATCTGCGAATGTATAAAATTGTAATTATTTTTTGTTTTTAGCTGCTGCCATTACAAAATATTTAATACAAAGGGTACATTTTTTATAAAAATGTATGAAGAAAAAAATTAATAAAAATTTAAACAAACAATGACAAGTGTTGCCGTCGCCGTCTTCCGTGGTATTATGTTTATTTTTCTCTCCCGCAACGAGAAATCGCACCGCACCGCACCGCAAACATTGTGTTTAGACTCTAATTCCTAGAAGTCGTAATTTTAAAGTGTTATTATTTTTTATTGATGAATATTAATAAATACATAAAAAACCAGCATTTAAAAAAAGATTTTGAAAAAAAATTTTTTTAACCTTTTATGGGCTTTTTTGTAGTTATTTTGGAGACAATGGTCTTATTTGACTATTTTTGCTGTAACTTTGGAATGAAAATAGATAAATCAGTAAATTAAATTTTAAATTAGAGCATACTTTATGTGCCTTTAAAAAAATGTTTTATTTTTGTTTAAATAAAAAAAAATAAATATTTACTGCCTTATTCATAAAAAATATTTTAGGTTTATTGCAGGTTTATTTGACAAATTTCCCATAGAAATACGTCAAATAAGAGCTTAATAAACCTGAAATATTTTTTATGAATAAGGCAGTTAATATGTATTTTTCACATTTATTTATTGGATTTCTCTCACAAAAACCTTCATAACTCAAAAATCGCACAAATGGCCAATTAGGTATTCTGAGATTTATTAGCTAAATACTTATATTTTAAAAGCATTTTTCTGCAAAGTTGTTGAAGCTCAATGTATATGTCAAAAATACCACATTTTTAGAGAAATTTAATTTTTTTTTTAAATATTTCTAAAACATTTATCTAAACAAAAAATAATTTTTTAAATGCTCACATACCTGAAGTTGACGGTTCCATTATAAAACTTTTATTTATAGAAGTTTTAACAAAAACTATAATCACTTGAAATATCAAGATTTTCTCTTTTAATCAATGCGCGCAAAAATAACTAAAACTATTCAACTTTGAACACACACTGCAAATAAAGTAAACTACCAAGAACTTTTATTTTTGCAGTTAGTGTTGTAGAATTTTATCTACTTTCATATGGTACCAAATACGGTTGTGAATGTTAAAGTTCATCTTTTGAATTAATCGCCACCTGTGAAGGCTTTCACCCCACAGTGCGTTGGTCAATCAGACCTCTAACGTAACAATTGGTTGTAAAACTTAATCAAATTGTATAACAAGTCGCAATGTGTAGAGGCCGCATAAATTTTTCTTGCAAATCGCATAAGAATTGGCTTTCCCATTAAGAAACAGTTTAATTTGTTTCACTGGAATATTTTAGAATTGTATCGAACTCATTCAGAAGGTCGTTTTTGACATAAAACAATCATCAAACCCATGTAATTTCATTTAAATTCGTAAGCTGTAAGTGTAAACCTATAAATGTAGTAGGCCTTTTTTTAATTTTTCGGATAGGAAAATCTACATAAATTTTTTTTATTAGATCAATATATCAGCTTGGTATAGGTTTCAGTTTTTCATAAACCCGAGGTGGTCCACTTTGGGTCTTATGCTTCCCGGCAAATTTTATAACAATCACGCAGTCCGTTTAGAAACTGCAGAATTACTTGAATATATGTAAATATGTAACTAACATTTTGCGTAGTTCTGGCTCGATTCTCATTTTTTGAAATATAAATTTATAATAAAAATAACTGACATTTATTTCAAATTATCTCTTTTTTAATCCGAAATTAATTAAACTAATTACTGATTTCAATATATTATTTTTATTTAATTTTCTAATTCGCTACTTTCAAAAACAATAAAAAAGGTATTCAAGCTTTTGTAAAGTAACTCGACTGCTAAAGCTTGCAAAGAAAAAAGTCCTTTAAATTCTTTTTTAACGAAATTAAGAATCTCTCTAAGGATACAAATAGTTACCACGACTGATACGAAACAAGTTAAAAACCGATCAGTTCAATAGACTTTTTTTTGTCAAAAATTGTTTCTATTAAATATGATAGTTTGTAAAAATTGTGAAAGTTTCTAAAGACTTGAATACCTTTAGTAAGTAGTAATTTTAGTTTAAAAAAAACCAAATATGTGCTAATAAAATTTATTGCAAATTAAATTTAAGAATCAGTTTTATTGAGATGAGTTCAACAACGAAAGGTAAGTGTTAATATTTTAGTAATTAATTTAAGACTGCACGAAATATGAAATACCAATTTGTCTGTTACAACTTCTGCTGAAAAATTCTAGAATTTTGCATCACTCCCGTATTGAATATATTCAAAACTACTGAATAACTTTAAGAATCTTTTGAATTATCACGATTGAAATTTATTTTTCGTTAGACGAAGTATGGATGACAACCGAACTTCAGGTTTCGTGTTAGCTTTTAACGCAACTGAAATTAATTAATAAAATAATTTATTGGTATCGACATACGATTATGACCAGGGGCAGTAATTTTTATGACTTTTATAATAAAAACCAGTTATTTTTTTATTTATATATTTTCGAGCAGAAATAATTGTTAAGTTTTAGTATTTTTCTTTCTTCCAAATCTAATACGAGTATTTAACTTGTTTAGTAAAATATTAATTGTTTCTTAAGAATAAATTGAAATTGATTAGTCCCTATTTACACTATGCAAGTCTTATTGCTAAACTGATTAGTTTATCCTGAAACTATCCTGATTATCTCCCTGAAACTAATCAGCTTAGCAATAAGACTTCCACAGTGTGATTTGCGACTTATTGAGGGGTTCAGCCTGCCGCAAAATCAAGTAATTTCATGATTTCAGCCGAAATTAAGTTAAAATTGAATAATTTCCCATTTCCCACTCATACATATCACAAATTAATTCATTTTACTTAATTTCAACGAAATTAATATGAAATTACAATGCACATAAAAAACTCCTTTTTTCCAACCATGAAGATATTTACAACCACGAGAAGCAACAAAAAAATTTGATGCTTCAATTTGGTTAGAAATTGCTTTTTTTATTCAATATAAAATAAGAATCTGAGCAAAAACCATTATTATCACATCACGGTGATTTGAAGAAATTAATGAAAGCTAAATCAAAGCTTTTGTAAATTGCACGATTTATAGCGTTGGAAGTTAAAGGAAAATATTGTATTATAAATGACAAAAACTTAAAATACAATAAAAACCCATTATCAAGTCAGCTATTATTAGTTTACTTTTGAAATCACGTGATTTGAAATCACCGTGATTTTCAGAACAGGCCTGGTTGAAAAATATTGTCATGCAAAAAGCTCATTAAATGTTAAAAAGTCTTTATTCAATTGAAAATAATGCTCCAATGAATGCCGCAACGAATCAGATGTTTGCGAAATTAACTTTAATGTCATTTAGTAGCAGCATGAACACTTCCAATATCGTTCGTAATTTCTTCTTGAAATTACTTGAAAATTTCTTAGAAAAACTAGAAACATTATGTTAAAATTTCCTTTAAATAAACTAATATCATAATTGAAACAAGGACTCAATACTACATGTCTAACTTTATTTCAGCTCGAATTGTAGTTGCAAAAAATATTTGTGCTTAAAAAAAATAAAAGTTAATAACAATTATTACTAAATAAAAGATTAAAATGAAAAATGTTCGAATCATTAGAGTTTAGAGAAATCTAGTCCAATGCTTCCTTTTACTTGCTTTTTTACTTTAAAAATTCAACAATAATTATTATCTTCGGTCCCTGATTACGACAGATTGGTATTTGAGCTTCAAAACATAAGTACTAAGAAAAATGTGAAGTAAAAGTGATTAAAAACTACTTATCATACAGTTCTTCATATAAAATTGCGCTCGACCACCAGATCTTCAGAATTTTTCTCAGACACTTGTTGACAATCGTTTAAAGCTTAAACCAGCCAATGGTATCATCTATTGACATTTAATTTAATAGCTTGTCATTGAAAATCCACCACTAGACTATAGCACTACTGACTTGGTAGTTCTTTCGGGACCACATGGAGACATTGGCACCAAAGATTTACTAGTAAATTTTAAGGGCTCTATATATAACATAGGGTTGTCCTTGAAAATCTACCAGTAGACTTTAGCACTATTGAGAAGGTAGTTCTTTTATGACCATATGGATATATTTGAACCAAAGATTCAGTAGTACATTTTAGTGACGCTCGTCTAGATATATTTATTTAATATTATTGCCCAACATAATAAAAAAGAGAAACAAACTATTGACACGTTCATTGACAATATCACCAAAAATACACTAGAACTGTTGTCTTTAACGTATCTTTACTCACGCATAAAAGGAAAGTTGTCGACATTTTAACTAGTGTAATTGTCGCTGGAGAAAGAGTATTGACATAGAGACATATGGTTCTAGGTTGACTAGAGAGTTGTCAGACTTTGTTTACAAGCTGCAAAAATGTTAGTGTATGTGTGTGAATAAAATCATTACAGTGTTGCTATTGAGTTTACACATGGATGTGTTTCCAATTACACATTGAAGAGAATTACACTACACATGTTTTTTGTAAGTTAAAATTAAAACAAAACTAAATAAAAATAGAAGATAAAATAGAATTACACACAGATTATACATGAATCTAATTACATGGCATACGCATGAGAGTAATTGCACACTCTGTGTAATTACAAACCTATTGGCAACACTGAATGACTTTAATCACATTTTAATCATTATTTCTTGATTTTTATTTATTCCTCAGAAAATAACAGTTACGTTTTGATTTTTATTTTTTTGCTTAATTTTTAAAATGTAGAAAGCGTAATTTTTGCGTTTAAATTAATATTATTCGATTTAAAATTGAATTTATCGCCAGAGTCTGCAAAAAATTTAATTAAATTGACTTTTTTGTAGTTTATTCATCTTAAAAATTAAAATTTTTTTGAGCGAAAAAATAAAAATCAAAACGTAACTGTTATTTTCTGAGGAATAAATAAAAGTCACAAAATAACTGTTATTTTCTGAGGAATAAATAAAAATCAAAAAAATAAAAATCATTGCGTCTATAGGTAGTCCATGTAACGTGATCATGATATCATGATATATTCCTTGTGCACGTAGCACTTCTCTATTATTGTGATTTTTTCAGTTTAAATTTGGAAAATAATCGTTATTTGCGATCCCTGCTGTAATCATTCACGAATACCGTGTCTGCAATTGTATTTTAGTTACCCTGTAATTGTTATTTTTATAAACAAAATGCATCTGTTTCTGACAATTATACGTTTGTTTATACCAACAAGATGCATGTATTTTTTGGTGTTGTAATTTTGTTGTAGTCATGCATGTACCTAGTATAATTGTACCATGGCCATAACCAAACCTAAATTCAATTGGTTTCTATGGTAATGTCTATTAGAGAGCTGCGTAAACAGTCTTGAAATGTAAAAACGTCATGATTTTGAAATGTATTCACGTCGCATGTATTATACTAAACCAATAATAAATGATGTCGTACCATAAGCGAAGCACGATGGATGTATTGGTGTATGTGTATATCAGTTGTAACAACCCTGCAGAAAGTGCGAATAGTGAAATTGTGGTGATTTACTAGTGACGTTGTCAGTAGCACTACTGACCATGTGTACCCCAGCCAATGGTATCATCTATTGACATTTAACATTAGGTTGTCATTGAAAATCCACCACTAGACTATAGCACTACTGACTTAGTAGTTCTTTCGGAACCACATGGAGACATTGGCACCAAATATTCACTAGTAAATTTTAGGGGCTCTAGTCTACAATATCGATATATCCTCTCTCGTTGTCAATAGTAAACTTATAGTGATTTTCTAGTGACATTGTCAATAGTGCTACTGACTAGGTGTACCCCAGCCAATGCAAATGCCTATTGACAAATAACAAAGGGTTGTCATTCCAAATCTATCAGTAGACTTTAGCACTATTGAGAAGGTAGTTCTTTTACGACCATATGGAGATATTTGAACCGAAGATTCACTCGTAGATTTTAGTGACCCTCGTCTACATATATTATTTTAATATTATTGCACAACATAATAAAAAAGAAAAAAAAAACTATTGACGCGTTCATTGACAATATCACCAGAAATACACTAGAACTGTCGTCTCTAACGTGTCTCTACTCACGCATAAAAGGAAAGTTGTCGACATTTTAACTAGTGCAATTGTTGCTGGAGAAAGAGTATTGACATAGAGACATATGGTTCTAGGTTGACTAGAGGGAAGCGATGTCGCAAGACAGCTTGTTTGTAACAAACACTCAAAAGAAGTACTGTTGATTAGTGTATGCTTGTTATTTTTCATATTGTACGTTTGAGTGTGTGTGTAATATGTACATAGATGGTAAGGTATTATCCGCACAAAAACATCAATGTGAAAAAAGGCCAAGTTCCTATCAAAAATTTCGGCCATCAAAAGCAGTGAGATATAAATTTTGACCAAGTTCTTGTTTGGCACAATACCTAATACAGAAATATGCTATGCATTATATACATTTGTAATCGTAAGGGTGTCATATAATTTCTAGATAACCTGCTAACCTTACAACATTTTTACCGATATAAAGAAATGAACAAATATACATTATTCTCTCCTTTTCTAGAAAAATAAAAATATTGCCAAGTTAGCAGATTATTTAAAAATTATATGACACCCTTACGATTACAAATGTATATAATGTATAGCATATGTATGTCAGTGAAAGGTGTTGTGCCAAACAAGAACTTGGTAAAAATTTATATCTCACTGCTTTTGATGGCCGAAATTTTTGATAGGAACTTGGCCTTTTTTCACATTGATGTTTTTGTGAGGATCTGACTATTTTTTGAAAAATTTTCTATAATAACACTTTTTAAACTTAAAATTTCTAGGGTGTTTTATTTCTATTCATGATCACTGTGCCGGTTAAAAATTTCATAGTTACATAAAATAATGGGTTAGAGCGTCATATGTGTTGGATTGTACACCTTAAAAATGAATTATTGTGTTATTACAACGTGTCGCCAGTGTGTACGCAATTTGGTAAGAGTCGTCTGGAAAGAAACATGTAAAATACAGCGTAAATTTTACTGGGCATAACCCCGTCTATTTTCTCAATATATTTATATATTAAAGTCTGCTTAGCCGAAGAAAATAAAGCAAAAGGATATGTCCGATTTGCATGAACAGTTTCAATAGGGGAGCTGGCGCTTTAATTTTTGGATTTTCCGATTGAGTAAATCAATTAGGACTATTTGTCTACAAAATGTCAGCTTTCTACAGTATAATATTACGTAAAATTTTTATGGGCCTGGCCCCGCCGACTTTTATATCTGTTAGTGCTTATGATTCGTGTAAAGTTTTGTAGGAAAAAGCTATTGAGAAATATATGAGTAATAGACCAAAAACTGCTAAGCCGAAGTACATGAAAGAAAAGCTAAGATTTATGGGTGAAGTCACGGCCACTTTTCAAAACAGGAAATTTTTACTTTGGATAAGTTCAATGTGTATGAAAAGTTTCAATAAAATTTAACTTAATTTTGAGTTTAAAGTGCTTGTTTCCCGCCCTTGATTGAAACTTCTGGTTTCTTAGATTTTTCTTAGTGATCTCTGATCTAGATTAATTTGTGTACCAAATTTCAGCTCTCTAGTGCGAATTGGAGTTTTAGCGGATAAAACTTCTTAGTTTTAAGATTTTCCCATTGGCTTATTACTCTACACTTGCTTGTGTATAAAATTAGAGCTCTCTAGCGTGAACTGTACCTTATAATTTTATCAGCATTACCTCTCCCACTATTTTAAACTTACAATATTGCTGTGAGCAGGGCTTATAATTCATGCTAATTTTCTTCTAAAATGGGCTAGACCGAAGTAGATTTAACACAAGGCTAAAATTTTATGGGAGTGATCACGCCCACTTTTTTTAGGTGATAGTTTAAAGTATTGTGTACGTGTAACGTATATGAAAGGTTTCACTAAAATGGCTTAAGTTAACAGCTGTATATTAACAGCCTTATTTATAAAACTTTTTAAGGCTTTATAAAGGGGTTTAAGACAAATTTTAATAGAAAATTTTTCTTAAAAAGCCTTAATAAGTTTTATAATTAAGGCTGTAAGTTTCCAGGGTAAGTAAACAATAGTAGCGTGGCCCCTCCCATTCTGGTAACATTTTTTGGTTTTTCAGATTTTTCTAGTTGGTTTCTCACCTAGACCTACTTGTGTATAAAATTTCAGCTCATAAGCGCAACTTTTAATTTAAAATTTTTATGGGCGTAACCATGCCCACTTTTCCAAACTTAAGATTTTTCTCGGCCAGTGTTTATTATTTGTGCCAAGTTTCGTTGCAAACGGACAATAATACATACAGAAATAGTATATCTAAATATGCTGAGCCGTAGTACACGAGAATGAGGTTGAAATTGTATGGGGGTGTCAACACCTCCTTTTTTAATGAAAAATTTTGAGGCTTGCCCTATCGCAGTATGTGTGCCAAATTTCAATAAAATAGCTTCCATTAAGCGCCTTAGATTTGCTTTTTTAATTCTAGCCTTTATGGGCGTAGTCCCGCCCTCCTGGCCAAAATTTTCGGGTTTTAAATTTTTTTTAGTTTATTGCCCAGCTATACCTAGCTCTGTAGCAAATTTCAGCTCACTGGCACAAATTTTAATTTTTATGGGCGTAGCCCCGCCCCCGTGGTTTAAATTTTTGAGTTTTCAGATTTTTCTAGTTCATTGCTCACCTAGATCTACTTGTGCACTAAATTTCAGATCTCTAGCTATAGTGGAAGTTCTTCATAATATTGATGAGTGAGTCAGTGAGTCAGTGAGTATGTCTTAAAATAAGCACATTTGCACCTATATATCTCTGGAACCTTTCATTGTAAAATTTTCAAATATGAAAATTGCATATGAGGTTACATGAATTTATTCTAATTATGATTTAAATTTCATAATTTTACGGTCGCGGGGAAAAAACAGCTCGAATGGCTTCCTGTAAATATACACACTGCGTGCATTGGCCGGAACTTGGCCTGGCGCACCGCCGTGCGCCTAGATGTGATTAACCGCATACAACTAATGTTAATGCATGTGTGTGCCTTTGCATTTGCGCAGAAAAATAAAAAATCATACACACATACATGCATGACGTTTGTACACGCGCTCATGGGTAGAAAGAAGCAAGTATCACATATTCTTCCGTCACGAAGTGTTTTCTTCTTTACTCTTATACCTACAATACTCTTATACCTACAATACAGCTGTTTTCTATGGTTATGGTTATGGCACGTCTTTTTGAACTTTAAAGCCTCCTCGAAAGTATTTTCGTCCCTCACCAAGTCTCTTAGGGGCACAACAGAACTACTGCTACGCTAGAATTATGTAGCAGCGTTTAAATTGCTCTTAATGGACAATTAATATCCTTTAGACTTACTGCCTTTGCTGTAATATTAATTTTTAACTGGCAATTTCTTTTTTGCCTTTAAAGTATATTTTCGCTTTCGTAAATAAGGATAGTTAATTTAATTTAATTTTGTTTTTGATGTGTTAACATCTATACGCGCGCCTCTAGGGCAGTAACCCAGCGGGAACTAGAAGGAGTAGGGATGCCTTCTAGAAGACCTCTGTATGCCTTCTTTTGGATGTAGACGGCCTGCTTGCTCCATTCCATACTCATGTCTTTTTTACACGCGTTGTCATTGCGGAGCAGGCCTTCTGTTCTTGCTTCCTTCACCAGAGATTCTGGAAGGCCTTCAAACTAATAGATTTTGTTTTTGCTTTGGTAAAAAAACAAAACAAAACATGTTACTCCTTCTCTTCTCCCTTCTCAAAGAAGCGAGTGTGGAATGTGTATTGTATATTTTATGCGAAAGAGTCCTTTAATAAGGCCTGCACCAAGAAAGTCTTCTGAGTTTTACCGCTGGGAAACTATCAGTTTCAATACATACGCAAGTGTTAGGTATGTAAGAGTAAATCATCGTCTGTTTGTTCGTTGCTTGGCAGTCGGTATTGAAAGTGATTATTGGGCGATTTTCATATAATTTTCCCACGCGATTTTCTCCGGAAATTCATAGACGATTTTATTAATTTTTGGATTAAAAAGCTAGTGCGGGTTTCGACGAAGAGTTTAGGCCAAAAATTAAGGCGATCCGATATCGGCGAGCCGAGATTTAAGTGTTTTAATTTGGAGTAATATTAAAAAAGTGTTTTATGTTGATCTTCGGTTTTGTCTTATGCATAGCAAAGAGAATAGTGACGTGGTTATACGTACATATATAAAAATGAGATAGCAAGACAGCAACGTATGTAGCTTATGTACAAACATAACAATGTATGTATGTACATTTGTCTGTTGCTTTGCATTCTCTTTGTTTTTTGTGGGTTTAATATAAAATAAATAAAAAGTATTAAGCAAGAAAATAATGAAATCATTAGCACTTCTGTTTAATTTTTTTCATTTTGAGTGCATCTACTAAATTTATATATATGTATATATATTATATATATATTATATATATACATATATATTATATATTAACTGTGCTGAAAACATAACATTAATAAATTATACAAAGTAAAATTAAATTCAATAAACTATTCTTTTTCATTAAATACTTTATATTAACTCTACCTCCGGGTTTGTGGGTCTGTGTTCATAGAAATCGAACAGGTACCGTGTAACAAAAAGGTGTTAACACATCGCCCGTGAGTTCGAACACTCATTGTTTTATTTTTTTTTTTAATTTTATCACCTTTTTGCTTTACATACTATTGCAGCAACTAAAAATTTGTGGTTGCCACAATGGCAACTAATATTAACAGCTGTTATTTCCCAGTTGCCATCCGTAATACCATATTGGCAATTGGCAAGGCAACTAAAGTTCGATTAAAATCCAGAATAGAGCCATTAATTTATTATCTATATATAAAAGAGGATGTGTGTATGTATATATGTATGTATGTAACGTATGGACTCCAAAACGGCTGGGCCGATTTTGATGAAATCTTCAGAATATTTAGGCGGGTGACACTCTGAAGTCTGATTTTTTATTTTCGGTCTGTGGACGGAGGGGCGTGGCAAAATCCAATTTTCATATTGCACAACAAATACCATATACATATATATTTTATTTAATTTTTTTTTTTGAAAGCTGTTGTCATGTTATTCAAAACGAGATATCAAACTCTTAAATCTGCTATGTAGTTCCGAAAAACCTATATATGTTAATAATGATCCAATATAAAAATTTTAAAACTTTCGAAATGTTGCATTAAAAAATCCGACTTTTCGGTTTATTTACAAAATATTTACATCATTCGATAACACGATGGGGTAGCGAAGCACACCGGGTATAGCTAGTATGTATGTATATAAAAATTTAAATAATAATTAGGAATAATTTTTTAATAAGGCTCAGTCAGGTTCACTACTCGTATTTTCAATTCTTATAGAATGAAATTAAAAATCAGTTTAGTTCAAGTTAATTTAAATATGTATCACGTAAATCTGTTTTTAATAGATAGTAAAAACAGATAAGAATTTAGTATGATGGATGCAATAAAAAAAAAAACAATGAAAAGAAGTCATTGTTTGTCGAATGAATGAAGGAGTCTAAACGAAGCATTTGAGAATCATGCGACTTAAAGCATTAAACACATTCACCACAGCAAGCTACCGACTACCAAATGTCAAGGATAGAATACACATGTTTATATGAGAATAATTCTTTTGAAGACAGCAAGGCAACAGGGCGACAGGTTTATGTCTATGCTGATTTTGTCGTTGTAGTCCAATTAAACTAATTTCTATTTCTTTGGCTACAGTGAGAAAATTCAGTATTGCCAGTATAATAGAAAATGTTGAATGAATGATTTTGTACAATTATTTCATATTATTTAACAGAAATAATATCCAAAAATTGACGTTAAGAATAAATTGATTCATTTTTCTACTTTTACGTGAAATAAGTACATATTAAAAGAGTAATTAATTTTTGTAAATGCAAAATATATAAAAGTGGCAATACTGAACTATGTATTTGTACTTGAATATCAGCTGCAGATGGTGCTGCTGCCGTCTCCAAAATAATTAAGTAGCCGGCTACGAGGCGACAAATGCTGCTAGCGGCATTTGAAGTCGTGTGTTCATGTAGCCTGCTGTGGTGAATGTGTTTAATGCTTAAGGCTGACAGTTAATTTTTTTGTAAAAGCCGTAAAACTACACCATTTCCAGTTGTATTTCAGAAGTTTCCAATTGTTTTTCAGAAATTTCTAAATATGTTTCAGAAGTTTCTAATTATATTTCAGAAATTTCTAAATATGTTTCAGAAGTTTCTAATTATCGTTCAGAAGTTTCTTATTATCGTTTAGAAGTTTCTAATTATAGTTCAGAAGTTTCTAATTACACTTCAGAAGTTTCCAATTATGTTCTAGAATTTTTTAATTGCATTTCAGAAAATTCTAATTGCTTTTCAGAAATTTCTAATTGTTTTTTAGAAATTTCTAATTGCATTTCCGAATTTTCAAATTACATTTCAGAAACTTCCAATTGTATTTTAGAATTTTCCATTTGAATTTCAGAAATTTCTAAATGTATTTCAGACTGTTATGTGGATATATTATTTTTGTGCACCTACATTTTATAAAATCTAATCATTTCTATGTATTGTATGTTAACATATTTTCAATAATATATATATACGTATATTGTGCGAAAACCAAGTAACCTATACTTTTTTTGCTGATATTATTAAAAATATATCAATAATCATTTTCTATTTATACATAAATAATATATGTATGTATATGGTGTTGCAAGTGCTGTATTGAATAATATACATAGTAAAAAATTGTAAATTTATTAAGATGGAACAACAAAGCATGTGCGGAATATGTCACAATAAAGTGGTATAATTCCTACACATATTGTTTATTTAAAAAACCCCAAAATTTTATACAGAATAATAAAGGTATTCACATCAGTTTTTTCTGGTTGGAAAAGAGGAAAAATGTAATTTTTTTACAACAAATACAGGAAAAAAAAATCCACCAAAAGTTGAAATTAAAAATTCTTGTTGTTGTTGAATTGTTCTTCCTGTGTTTGTTGTAAAAAATTTACATTTTTCCATTTTTCCAACAAGAAAAAAACTGAAGTGAATACCTTTAATATATATAAATATCTGAAATAAAAATGGAAAATTCTGAAATACAATTGGAAGTTTCTGAAATGTAATTTGAAAATTCAGAAATGCAATTAGAAATTTCTAAAAAACAATTAGAAATTTCTAAAAAGCAATTAGAAATTTCTGAAAATCAATTAGAATTTTCTGAAATGCAATTAGAAAATTCTAAAAATGCAGTGCATCCCCTCTGCCTTAAGAGGATGCAATAACGTAAGCGAATGACGAAATTCAACACAAACACTATGAAGTCAGTCGGCTGTTTACATTCAAACTCTCAAAGTTTTTTATAGATCATTCTCTCTCGCTTACCTGTATACAAATTTGGATGCGAATGAAATGTTTACTTCGAGTTTTTATTTTTTAATTGAACTGTGTACAAAAATAAATATGTGCTTCGGTAGTTCAGTGGGTAGTGTTCTAGCCTAACATAGGGAAATCCTGCGATCGACTCCTGATTCAACGCGTGAACAAAAAGTAAAAATAAAAAAATAGCAAATTTTTTAATTACATACATATGAAAAAGACATGCTTCCAGGTAGTCGAATATTTTTGCTGAATTCAGGTGACTCTGGCAAGCATGAAAGAATAACATTTTAGATCGACGTGGCAGAGCTTCTACGCGAGGAATCCCATACAAAAATCATGCAAAATTTCATGCATCGGCTAAGAACACTTACATATATAGTTGCTTCCAGCGAAGTGTTATGGCGAGTCACCTATAATCAAATACAGTGTTGCCCATTAGTTTGGTTCGAACGACTGTTTTCTTTGGCTATGGTTATGTCACATCTGATTGAGCCTGAAAATCCAGTAAAACGAAACCATATGTTGTTTAGCTGTTGAGCTCTACAATTGTGAAACTCTTGGCCCCAACAGTTAGGGCTTACAAACGGCTTGATGGACATAATTTTAATTTATATCTTTATTTCGTTACTTTATCGCATTTGTAATGTAAAATTTAACAAATAAGTTACTCCTGCCACTTAAAGCGGGTGCTAGAAACATCCAATATTCAGCTTCAATATGTGTGGTTGTGTGAGTTTTTTTATAAAAAATATTCACACCAATAGTATATGTGTGAATATTTTAGGTAAACAAACGCACAAAACCACATATGTATATTGAAGCTGAATATTGATGTGTTTGGCTTAACAAAGCATATGAAAGGCATAGCTCTATTCGGTCAGCTGTTCAGGCTGAGCACAATATGTTGACCATAGGTAGCGAACAAATTTCATGATGGATAATTACTTAACTGTTGATTGATTAAGCGTTTCTTAGACAAACTATCAACGATTGTGCAACAGCTACTGCTAATGAATGCATCCATTAATAGTTTTTGATGAAATTTTCAAAATAATAGGGAACGATTGTTAAGCTATAAACAAATTAGGTTTGATGCCAGAAATATATTAGAGTATGTTCAGTATTTCACGTAAAATTAAAACATGTGGAATTGCCATAGAATTGTTGGAAATATGTACATATATATATGTATGACCAAAAGGCCTTGGCAATTCCGAACGATTTAATTTCACGTGGAATACAGAACATACCCTATTGTTTTTAAAAGTTAATAAAGTGAATAGATTATTGTTGTGGGATATTCGTTTCTATCACAGAAAGAAAAAAGCCGTACTAAATTCAAGTATTCTCCACTTACTTTTAGTACGAATCGTACTTAAAAATTTAAGTACGAATAGCACTAACGTTTACTTAAAACAAACCGAAAAAGGGATTACTTTAGAAAATCAATCACCAGGTGGTAGTACAAGCTATTTATATAAAATTTTTACACAAGATAAAATACGAAATGCCGAATTATTCTGCATCATCAGCTCAAAAAACGAATTTTTTGAGTTATGACACTATTGAAGTAAATGATTGTACCAGACAATAACTTGGTTGAAATTTTGATCCCAGTACTTTTGACGGCTAAAATTTTGTATAGGAATTTGGCCTTTTTCATATTTATGTTTTGTGAGGATATTATTTAACCCATATCGTCCCAGAGAATTATTTTTTTCGAATAAACTTTTAAAACTTGTTTGTTAGAAGGTAATTGCCACCAGAAAATACAAATCTAAAGTCAAAATTTTTTTAAGATTTTTTGTTTTTGAGAAAAATGGTGTTCGATTAATCGAACACTGGGCACCATTTAGTATATTGGTTTTATTGCTCCTATAAATTATAAATAATAACAAGACAATTCTTTTTTAACTCAAACTAATTTATTTAATTCATTTAAATCAAAAATTAACTGAAAATAATTTTTTAATTAATTTTAATCAAAAATAAACTTAAACTAATTTATTTAATTCATTTAAATCAAAATGAAAGAACAAAGTTATTTATATTAAAAACATACTTATATGTATTATTTTTTTTCGTGATATTACTCGAAACAATGTGTGTGAAGTGCAACCTTACACTTTTTGCATAAAAAGGAGCTTGGTTTATGACAATGCTTGCATTTCCACTTCTTGGTTTCCTCTATTTTAACAATCAGATGCTCAGTTTTTCTTACGGGAAGAATATCTATTGGAGAATCAAAAGCGCTACCATCACTAGATGAATCTATATTTTCTTGTTGAGTCATTAAAGAATACGCAAGTTCTACTCGGAATTCCTTTTGGGATCTAATTTTTTAATTTTTCTGACGACGACGGAAACAGTCAAATTTCCAAGCATTTACCATTGAAGAGTTTAAATTAGCTATCCATAAAGGCCAGTAACACTTCTTTGCTTGAATTGCAACACTATAATTTTGCACAGCATTATCGTGCGAATCCACTCCTCCCATTCCTTTGTTGTAATTTTTCAATAGCTGGGGTTGGTTATAATTCACAAACCGGCCGTGTTCTATAATGCTGCCATCATTATTTTTCTTTTGCTTTTTCCATCTCTTCGCTGAAACAGTTGGGTAGATTTGATCAAAATTGGTGGCCACTGTGACTTCTTTGTTATCCTGCCAACGGCAAATTAAAATTTTATTTTTGCTGTCAAACTTGATCATGATCGCCTCTTTCCAAATATTTTCCGGATTTCAGCTCAGCTCCTCCGATTCTATTCGCCAGCACAGTGCCTGTTGCACACAATCTAACATTATGTAAATCCCCTTTTTATAAAAAAAGAGCATAACAATGTTACCATATGTGTATTTTTCTCTTTTCCCTTAGTTACATTTAGAAAAAAAATAGTGGAATATGGTAATTCAATGTGTTTTAGTAAGCCATTCCTATAAAAAAAATTTGCTAACTAGTGCCCAGCGTTCGACAAATCGAACACCGATTTTTGAAGGCAGATCATAAGAATACATATGAAAACCAAAACTATTTTTTTTTTATTATTTTTAAAAGTTTGACTATTTTTCAATAAAACTACATTTTTAATTTTTTTATTTTTTTATATTTTATACATAATTTAAAATTTTTAAAATTATGCTAATATTAGTGTTTTTTCTTTACCCTTGTAATAAAAAGGAGGATTGAAATATGTAGGTCCTTTTATTTTTACATTTGTAGCTAACCTATCACAATATATAATTGTTAAAAGAAATAAGTTCATAGTCTTCCCCGAGAAGAGAATTTTTTTTTTTCAAAAACGCTTGAAATTTACTGTTCGAAAAATCGAACAGCGGGACGATATGGATTAAATGAAATAAAATATGGACATATTTTTTGTATCAAATTGCATTTTTAGAAACCAAAGTGTGTCTAAAGGAGGAACTTTTACGTGGTTGCGGTATTTAAATTACTCGTAGTTTTAATTTTTTTTTTATTTTCACAAAATTTTTGCTCAGTCCTCCTCCCACTGTTTAAAAATCAAACATAAAAATAATTCCATGGAATTACAATTCAACAATGTGCCCTTTAGTAAGGTAAGTAGTAATTATAGCAATTGCATTTTTTTAATTATTAAACTACACAAAATTTCACAAACAAAAAGTCAAAAGTTGCACTTAAACTTAAATTTTTGCATATGTATGTACATTTTAAAAAGAAATGAATGCAAGCGTTAAAATGGGGAGTTTTTTTTTGACATTCACCATTATGAGAGTTTTAAGTGAATTGTTTATGTATTTTATCTAAGGGCAAGAAAGCGAAACTCACAAATATACACCTTGCATCGATATTGCATAAAATGCATCGATGTTTTGTATTCATCGATTGTTTTTTTTTAAACCCCGATTAAAAAAAGGGGTGCTATAAGATTGTGGAGTGTGTCTGTGTATCTGTCCGTGTCCACGTACAGACCAAACGGCTGAACCGATTTTGATTTAGTTTTTTCTGTTTGAAAGGTGACTTGATCGAGAGGGTTTTAAGAAAATCGGTCCAGCCGTTTAGAAGATATCGCATCTTCTCTAGATATATTCGGGGGTTTTTAAAATTTTGAATTTTTTGTTATTAAATAAGTTATTTCAAAAAATCTCATGTTTATTTTATATCCTCCAAACACTTTTTTAAATAAAAGTTTATCAAGTCTTTCACCTATCAATTTGTTTCTTTGTTGAGTCATCACCTGCGCCGCTTGTGAAAATAATCTTTCAGACGGAATCGATGTTTCCACCATTGTAAGCTATTTAGGCAAAAAAAAAACATACTTAAGTTTCTAAATTGGAGAGGGATCAAGTCGCTGGTGAAATATTTCTGATGTTTTCCATTTTTCTTATTTTGGTATTATTAGGTGATGTTGGTACTCTTAGTAAGGGGATCAGATGGTGAAAATTATTTCTTATACCATATTAAAAATTCGTGGTACTTAAAAGTTTCTTTCAAGATTACATACATATATAAGTACTTGTTTTCGTAGGCTAATCTAATTTTATTTTTTTTTTTGTGTTAATAGGTGTTACCTTCTTTAGGAAAGGGATAGTGATAGAGAATACAGGTGGTGAAGGAATATATAGCGGAAAGCTTCATTCTTTTATAACTCTGCTATTTGTGTGTTTTTTTTAACAATGTAATGTTGCAGCGCCCCTGGTGTTAAATGAGACGTATTAAATTTTTTTTTTGAAGCTGTGGTTGGTTAGTAGTTTATTTATCGTTTATTTTACTTCGCCCATGATTCTGCTACACAACGAAGGAGGGCGCTCTGATGTTACATTAGGATTAGTATCTGCTGAAGGCGGCATAGTCCAGTGACCAGTGACTATGCCTTCATCACTTGAACTTCCCTACAACAACTGACAGAAAGGGACACTAATATACATCAGAAAAATGCATGGTGTTGTTATTTAATGGTTATTGGATACAGGGATTGAACCCAGTACCTTCGAACTGGTAGTCAACGTGCTAACTACTTCAGCCAACGCCTCTCATGGTAATCTTCGCACCAAATGGACTCCAAATGCATCCACACCACATCACTTGTACATTCGAAAGAATGTAAATATAAATATAAATATAAATATTATAAAGAATGTAAAATATAATAGCGTCCCTAATACCACTTATGCATACATACATATGTATGTATGTATGTATATCAAACAACATTTTAATGCCTTTCCCCACACACTCCCCAACAATAACAAACTAAGTCCAAAAAATATGAATTGCATTCGCTTAAAAGCGTTTCAATCATCAACTTGCCTTATGAAGTCAATAAGTCCAAATTTACACTATGCAAGTGTTGTTGCTAAGCTGATTAGTTTGGTAGGAGAGAGAGGCGGGAGGAAAAGAAACTTTTCTGTTCCCCTCGCCTCTCTCTCCCACAAAGTAATCAGTTTAGCAATAAGACTTGCATATGGTAAATTGGGACTAACTTAAACTTTGTCCGACAAACCTCTTCTGCATGCAAACTAATGAAAGTTCATGGTAATTTTTTTTTATTACAAAAATTGTTTTAACATTTTAAGTTGTTATTTTGATAGAATGTCTGTCCATTTGCAAAAAAAAAGCTGAAATAATGAATGCGAAAAAAATTTGCTTAAGCCCCTCAAGAATTTCACATTTGTATGTATGTGAGTGCATCGTGCAATTATGTCCAACATTAAAAAAAAAACACGTAGCACAAGAGAAATTTCGTTTTTTATTTCCAGTAAATATGAGACTATTAGCAGACCGCAAAAATGTATACACACTATCGAAGCGCAAATCTAATCGCAATTACGACGCTTCAACAATGACGCGACGTATCAAAATGCATTTCATTCAATAAAAGAAGTCAGTCAGTCAGACATACGGTCAAAAATTTAGTCATTGACATGCAAAACTCCAGAGAGACTTTTTCTGCACTTTATTTTGATTTCAAAACAAAATAAAATACACACAAGAAAGTTGAGGATAATCACAGATTGTGGTGTCGTTATTTTAAGGCTGATTTATTACTAACCTATAAAAGGTACAAATAAATATAGGAATGGATATGCATCCATTTCATTTCCGCGTATTTTTTCAAATCCACAAGCCCGAAGTTAAACTTCCGGCAAAGAAAATGTCGAAAACTAGTTTCTAGTAGTGCTGGGATACTATCGATATTTTCTACTATCGATGTATATCGATAGTTCAGATTTCACTATCGATATTACTATCGACTGAACGTTTGTACATGAGAAAGAAATATATAACTAATATTTTATCAGGTTACAGTTAGTTTTTTATCCCTTTATTGAAAGTACCTATACCCAGTTGACCACGGCTTTCGTTAATGATATCGATTTCGGATATACCTCGAACATATATCGTGTAAAACTATCGAGAGTGACACTCAAAAATGAATCGAAAAATGTTCGCCCGTCGCTCAGTTTTGTCCCAAAAAACCTTCGATCTCGGATTTCGTTAGCAATATCAAAAGTGAGAGATTATTGAATTAATTTCGATACCGCAAAAATGCAGCAGAAAAAGTAAACAGTATTTTTTTTTATTTATTTCTTTTAACTTATTTTATTAATTTTATTTATTTGTTTAATTCAGGCTTTGAACATGGTACCTCCATTTTAACAGCCTAACACACATCCACTGGGCTATCGTGGCAAATTTTTTTTCATTCAATTATTGCACATATGTAAGTGAGTGTTCTTATCTTTTTTTATACCCTTTACCAAAAAATATAGGTTTGTCATTCCGTTTGTAATTTCCAGAATATTAATAAGCGAGCCATAAAGTATATATATTCTGGATACTTATGCATATGGAAGACGAATAAGCAATGTTCGTCTGTCCGTCTGTCTGTACGTGAAATCGGTTTTCTGAAGCTCCCAGAAAAGCTACAGACTTCGTTCTTGGACTGGTGTGTCAGAAATGGTCGAAATAAGATTGGTATTGAAAATCAGCAAAATCGAGCAGACGGTTTCAGAGCTGGGAAGCTTAAACTTCATTTTGCCATACAAAATAACTACCGAAAACTAGCTTTTAATAATTTTTTATTAAATAAACTTATTTTATACTTCATAATGAATAAATATAATATTTCTTAATAAAAAAAATATAAAAAAGTTAAAAAAAATTAAATAGACGTTGCCAGGGTTGGAAAACTTTAACTTTTTTATACAAAATTATACAAAATTAATTCACTAAAAGAAATTTTTCCTTTTTTCTATAAATTAAATATATCTTATATTCTAAGTAGAAAGAGATTGGGTTAAAAAATCAGAAAAATCAAAACGGATACTTCCAGCGTTGGGAAACTTAAAATTTTTGTGATATAAAAAATTAACTACCGTAAACTAATTTTTATATTTTTTTATTAAATTAACTTATTTTATACTTCAGTACAAATTAAATTGGTGTTTCAAATAAAAAAAGAAAGTTAAAAAAATTAAACAGACGTTTCCAGGGTTGGAAAACTTTATATTTTTTTTTCAAATACAAAAGTAACTTACTAAAAGAATTTTTTTCCTTTTCTCTATAAATTAAACATATATTAGACTCTTAAAAGAAACAGATTGGTGTAACAAATCAGAAAAATCAAAAAGGATGATTCCAGGGTTGGGAAACTTACACTTAACTAGGTCTTACTATTTTTTTATTTTTTTTTTTTATTAAATTAACTTATTTTATACTGCAGTACACATTAAATTGAAATTAAAATTAAAAAAAAGTTTAATACATGAAAAAGACATTTCCAAGGTTGGAAAACTTTAACTTTTTTCTTATACATAAGTAACTTACTAAAACAAATTTTTTCTTTTTCTATATATATTAAACATATCTTATATTCTTGAAAGGAACATATTGGTGTACGAAATCTGAAAAATAAAAAGAACGGTTCCAGGGCTGGAAAACTTACACTTTTTGTGATATATAAAATTAAGAATTTTGTTTCGAAAATTTTTCGCTTTAGTCAACATTCTTTTTTTATCGAATCTCAGGTCAAGTGGGTATAGTCTTATGTTTATTTTAATATGTATGCATGTATCTACAAACGTTATTTTAGGTGACAGTTTTTGAAAAATTTTGCTGTCAGTTAAAAAAATTTAATAATACCTCAGGTTTTCGAAACTGCATAATATCGATATCGATATTTCTTCCTATCGATATTTTCGATATTTTAAAACTAACGATAGTATCGGAAAGTTGAAAGTTTTTTGAATCTCTACAGTCTTTGAAAAACAGAAAGTCTCTTGGCCATTGTTTTAATATATCCAAGGTTATTTCAATATCCCACAGTAAATCAATAACGATAAATGAGCACAGTTGCTTATTTTATACAAAAATTTTTTGAATACATATATTTATTTATTGTATCTTAAGAAATGAACTAACAACAAGTATTCAAATCTTAAGTCTAGATATGTATGTATAATTTTTAAGCCCGTCCAGTGTCGGACATAAACTTAGTGATAGTCATTAACAAGGAAACCGCAAATATGAAATTGTATGTTTTTTCTTGTGTGACGTATTAATGCGACGATCAGATATTTATCCGTTTCAGAACTTTTTATGAATTTTGGCATCGATTTGTTAGTGCATATTTTTGCATATTTTACCATTTAAAGCATGTTTTCGCGTATATCAGTCTTAAACGCATATTTTTGGGATATTTTTTTAACTTTTAGAGCATAATTTACTCTTTTAGGGCATATTTTGGTACTTTATTTAATTTTTTTAATATAGTATTTGGACGTTACTTTATATAAAAATTTGGGTTTGCAAGTTTTGACGGACTATGCTCGATTACATCAGTAGACGTTGAAGGAACATTGCTAATGTATAAAGATTTACTTAGATGTGACAGGCAACGATTTTTATTATTTAATAATCCAGGTTAATATTTTGTTGTTTATTGCAATGAAATTATAAAAAAATCTTGGCTTATTTATCCCAAATACAGTTCCAAAGTTTTAATTCTAATATCGTGTATAAAAAAAATTCGTTTGTATTATTTGCTGTAGTCAAAATTTATATGGCAATTTTGTTTTAACGTGCAATCCTAAATTATTGTTTTTAATACGGCAGTTATTCTTTGTTAATTATTTTAATGTTTTTTTTGTTTATTTTATTTCTGTCTTATTTTATATGCAAATGTTGTCGAATTTTTAAATGAAAAATGTATTTTCGTTGACAAATAAACCAATTTAATTAAAAAAGAACGCTGATGATGAAGGTTTAGTGGCCTTCGAAAACGGCTGGCTGTTCCGTTCAACTATGTGTTGTTAGTCAGAATATTTACAATAGACTTTCGTGTTATTTGTTCATTAATAATTATCACATGTAATTTGGCTTAAAAAGCGATACGAACTTTAGCCCGTTCAAATCAAAAATATAAACCAATTTATTTTATTTTTAAGAGCATATTTTTTAGTTTTTAGTGCATATTTTCAAGTTTTTAGTGCATATTGAATGCGCATAAAACACTTTTTTATTGCATATTTCTGGTTTCCCTGGTAATTAACAATACATGAGAGTCATGCTAAGCAAAGTATTTTCAGGAAGTTTTATCTGGAGTGTTGAGTATTAGAGCCCTTTTTCCCTATTTTTTAAGCGGATGTGTCCAGTAAAGTTCAAGATATTAGATTAAAATGTTACTAGAGTTTTGTTAAATATTTGCCTGCGTATTTTGCAATTTCTTATACAAAGCTAAAATATGTTTTAATAGTGGAAGGCTAACGTACGCGGCATGCGACAGCGGCCACCGGCAGTATCACCAGTGAATAGAAAAAGTGCTTATAAAATTGTTTCTATACAAATTTTGAATTTTTCACAATAAGTTTGGCAATGTTACCTTCCACTATGAGGTGATTTTACAAATATGTAAGATACCCATGTATAAATTTCATTTTGGCCAACAATTAGAATTTAGACCATTTTGGAACGGACCCAACTGGTAGATATTGTCTCTCAAAACCGAAGGTCCTGGATTCGAGACCGGTCTCCGACAGTCATTAAATAACAACACCAAGCATTTTTCTGATGTGCATTAGTGTCCATTTGTATCAGTTGTTGTAAGAAAGTTCAAGTGATGAAGGTATATAACACTGGTCACTGGACTACACTGGATTTAGCGGATACTAATCCTAATGTAACATCAGAGCGCCCTCTTTCGTCGGTATTGTGTAGCAGAACCACCAGCAATGTAAAATAACCAATAAAATGGCTACTAAGCACAGCTTCAAACAAATTCAATACCCCTCATTGACACAGGGGCGCTGCAACGCGAAAAAATCAGAATTGTAAAGGCCGTGGCGCAATATATCCGCCATACGTTAAACTTCGCCTTTCTCAACTGACATTTACGCAACGACAGAGAATGAGTACTGCATTGACAGAAGTATTTTAACAGCTGCAATATGTCGATTCTCCATTTTACTTATTAAATTCAACTTATTGTATTTATTTTGTTTATTTCTTTTGTTTTATTTTTGCTGCCACAAAACACAAAAATCTAAATAAGAACATACCAAACAAACCTACCAATATCTGTCAAACTACTCAACGTATGCAAGAAGTTAAAAGTTTACCAAATTTTGTACTTTGCGTTGACGGACACGTACTGAATGTAACAGACCTCATAAGAAACCATGTAATTTAACTTAGCTGTCAGTTGAAAAAGTCGAAGTTTAACGCATGACGGAATCATTGTGTCCCGACCTTAAAGGAATGAAGATTTCTTCTATCTATCTATATATATACTATCCCTTTCCTAAAGATGGTAACACCTAGTAATAATAGTAGGCATTCATTGCCTGAGTGCCACTTCTCTTTTAAAAAAAGGGAACATTCTTCTTTATTGAAGTCGATTAAAACGTTTAATTATTTTAATTAGCTTTTTTAATATAGAAATCAAAATCAGTAAAACTTCTTTAATACGAGTATAAATAGCGATGTAACCTAAAGTGGCCTTTATTTATTTATTTTTGGATTTCTTATGCTCTCTCCCCCCAAATCGGTTCAGTTTTATGTAAAAAAATTTAAAAAAAATTTCATAGCGATAAGTTGTGTTTTAGGGGGTGCGTCCGCCCGTTAAAGTTGGCCTTCAAATCCATTTTCAATGTAAGTTTTTGTATATGACTATCTTTTTAAAAAATTATTTTTCAAGAATATGATATATGGCAATATTTTAGCTCTTCTAGTTAACAACATTAGTCTCACAGAAAGTTTTTTGCTAAAATTAATATTTTAGAAAATAACGAAGAAAATAACTAAGGCCGGGCTTCCATCTGCGTGCCATGTGCCACACAAGCGTAAAAAAAGCGTAACCGCTAATTACTAATGAAAAACAGTTTGATTCAGACACGTATTTATTAAGTTAAACATTTTCATATATAAATAATAGAAAATTTTATAGAACCAACATGATTGGAAAGTGTTTAAATCAATAAAAATATGTCTTAATCAGTTTTTCAAGAAATGCCAGATGTAAACTCAGCCTATGAATATGAACTTTGCATACTGTAGAGGAAATATTTGCTCATAAATGTATGAAAATGTATGAATATATCATATATGTCGATATACCCTCATTTTTCGGATCCAAACCATATATGGGATATCATATATGCTCCATACATTTTTTTTAGCTGGCTAATAGACAATTTTATAGAGCCCAACATGATTGGAAACTGTTTAAATCAATAAATATATGTATGTCTGAATCAAACAGTTTTTCATTAGTAATTAGTTGGTTACGCATTTTTAAGCAAATGACACACAAGAAATGCCAGATAAAATACCAAAATTATTTACACCAAAATTATATTTACATGGAAATTATTTATATTAAGCTTGCACAATAAGAGCTTATATCTATTAAATTATTACATACATATACATATAGTCAAAAGAAAACTAAACAAAAAAAAATTACATTGAAATAGTGGGGTTGAGGACCAACTTTGTGGGGCGGACGCACCCCCTAAAACACAACGTATCGCTATGAAATTTATTTGTATTGTTTTTTTACATAAAACTAAACCGATTTGGAGGAGAGAAAATAACGGCCACTATAATTCCGGTGACCATTCGTTCTTTTTTTAAGAGGACAGTCCTTTTTTAACACGATGTCTTTTAAATTTTTTTTCCAAAAAAAGTGTCCTCTTTTTTAATTAATTGTCCTTTATTGTCCTTTTATTTTGATTAAAATTTTTTTCTTTAAACTACAAAATTAAAAGTTTTATTTTATCAAAACCCGAAAATGTCAACATCAATACAATAAAAATTATAATCATTTAAAACTGGAATTACCTGGCAAAAAAAAGTACATATCGCACACTAACCCCCTTATGCAAAAACGTTTGTTACAGTTAAAGCATGTGTTAAAACCGGTTTTGCCATATTCGTTGGTTAAACCAACCTTAAGTTTAATAATCGCTTTTGCATAAGGGGGTCTTTTGTAATTAATTTATAATTTTATTTATTTTTTATCGATATTTCGCTTCAACTTTGTGTAGCTACACAAAGTTGCAGTCATTAAAAGAAATTTTCCAAGCAGTTACATCTGGAGTGTTGAGTATTAGAACCCCTTTATTCCTCTTTTTTAAGCGGATGTATCCTAAAGTTCAAAATATTACGAGCGAGCGGATTAGGATGTGACTCGGGTTTTGTTAGATATTTGCGTATTTTTTCAGTCACTTCTGGCATATTTAAATCACGATGTAAACTTGAATTTTTTTATGTAGCATGGAGCCGATGTTATTAAACGTAAAATTTTGTTTTAACTTAATTTTTATTACATTTCTAAATGTCCTTTATTTTTTGTTGAAAAATATGGTCACCGTAACTATAATGTACATATGCCTTGATACACATCAAGTACACATATAGATAAGTATTTATGAAATGTAAATACGTCTTGTCTTTTAAATGTATTTTTTTTATACTAAACCAATAATACTCCTTTTCCACACGCAAAGTTTACTTTGCAAAGTCTTAATTTAGCTATGTGAAAGACAGAGGTAGTAGTACAGTCTCTTTCTGTCTTTCCCCCAGCTGAATTAAGACTTTGCAAAGTAAGCTTTGCGTGTGAAAAAGTGGTATAATATTTGATGTCGTTTAATAAGAGAAGCACGATGGATGTATTGAAGTACGTGTATATGAATGTTTTAAGCGATGTCGCGAAGAAAACAAACAAAAGAAGTAGTGTTGATGCGTGTATGCTTGTGATTTTGCATATTGTACGTTTGAGTGAGTGTGTAAGATGGAAATGGTAAGCTATTATATGTTTTAGGGAGTTATTTTAAGCAAGCGCACACAACTAGTATCCATGCATGTGTGCGTTGGTATGTGCGCAGAATAATATATCCAAAATACATCATGTCATGATACAATTATAACAGGTACATGCACAAGCCCAGCCTGTTAATGTATACATTGCAAATAGTTGTCAAACTTTGTTTACAAGCTGCGAAAATGTTAGTGTATGTGTATGAATAAAATGATTACAGTGTTGCCAATGAATTTACACATGGCTGTGTCTGCAATTAGACATCTAAGAAAATTACACTACACATCTTTTGTGTAGGTTAAAATTAAAACAAAAATAAATAAAAATAGAACCAAAAGTAGAATTACACACAGATTATACAAGCATTTAATTACATGGCCTACACATGTGAGTAGAAATTACACACTGTCTAACTACACACAGATTGGCAACATTGAATAACTATAATCATACAGGAATGCCGCGTCTGCAATTGTACTTTATTTACCCTGTAATTGTTATTTTTAAAAACAAAAGGCATCTGTTTCTGACAATTATTCGTTTGTTTATACAAACAAAATATATGTGTTTTTTGGTGTTGTATTTTTGTTGTAGTCGTGCATGTACCTAGTATAATTGTATCATGAATCATGTCTGCAGCAAACCAATAACCAACCGACGAATTGCCAATATGTAAATGTAAAAGCACATTTTTTTTATTGAAGTGAAGAAAATTTAAAAATTAAATTTAAATTAATTTAAATATTAATAACGGCTTCTTAAAATTTTTATTATACATATTTATTTGATTGAATAGAAGATTTCAGTTGTTATGACGATGGATTTTTTCCTTAAGACTTGAGAAGATTTCTTATATACATATGTATATGTATGTAAAAATATAATTAATACAAACATATTTTAAATAACAAAAATTTTAAATTTAAAAAGCCCCCGAACATATCTAGAAAAGATGCGATATCTTCTAAGCAGATGGACAGACTTTTTTCAAACATAGCTAAGAACACTCTCGATCAAACAGAAAAAACTAAATCTAAATCGGTCCAGCCTTTTGGTCTGTACGTGTACTCGTACAGACACACAGATACACAGACACACACTAAAAATTTATAACACCCCTGCTGTTAGTCTGGGGTTAATAAATTGTTGAAAAACATTTTTCATTGTTGAAATAAAGTATAGATTTTTGTAGTTGCACATACAAAAAATTATAAATCCCAGCTTTGAATTTAAGTGGTTTCATTTCGAAAAAGTTCTTCTTTTTTCATTTTCTGATGAACCCAATTATGGAATTGAAATCATTTCGATAGAATTTGACTTCTGTGTCGCGTGATAGGCACACATTTGTACGTATCTGTGAATACCCCTTTCAAATATTAATATTATTCTAAAGTGCAAAAGGATTTTTAATGCATTTTGCAAGTCCCCTTCTATGAGTCAATATATTTTTTCTATTAAACAATTACTTTATAGTTGTTGCTGTAAGTGCTCTAAATAATAATGTTGGCAGCAAAATTGCATTGTCGACATGGTGTATTTTTTTTTTAAATAATATTTTGTGGTATTTTTTCGCTTGTACATTATTTAGGTTATAATTGCAAAAAATAGGACAATTGTTTGATTGCGCCCTACAGTTATTAAGGATATTATATTAAGGGCCATTATTACAACTTAAAGATAGTTAAAAGTAGGATTTTATCGGAAGTATAAAAACTTTATCATTTGCAAAATTTTATTTTAACCTAAAGTGAGCGATAAACTACAGGCAAGTTTATCCTACCTGGTAAGTTAAATCCAATTTGCAATAATGGAAGCTTTTTATACGTCCGATAAAATCCTAGTTTTAACTATCTTTAAGTTGTAATAATGGAATTCAGTAGGTAATTTTTCGACTGTTTTATTTAGGCACTGGCTGTCTATCTCCTTAGTACATTTTCGATATGAATTCAACAAATAATTCTCAATAATTAATAAAGGTTTTAACGATTATTATAAAGAAAATTTTATCTTAACTTTTGAATTTTTTGGGCCTTCTCTGTAGGTGCCAACGTTAGTTAAGCCGCTGTAGCAAGAGCAGCAGCCGGACGCTCTTGGTAATCTTGGTAATTGCAATGTATTCTGATTCACGCTTGAAGTTGATGGTGTATATGCCGAGGGCACGTTTTTCGGGGATATCTCTGTTATCGCATCTAGTTAAGATTCAAAAACCGAATCTTCATAAAAAAATTAAAATAATGGTTATAATGGACATAACCAGCGACATCGAGAAGCTTCTCAGACGCATCTAAAAAACAAATCAGTTCGAATCAAAGCTTTGATGCAGCGATTCAGGGGGGGGGGGGGCGTTGGCTGGAGTAGTTTTACACGTTGACTACAAAGCCGAAGGTCCTGGGGGTTCGACCCCGGTCTCCGACAGTCATTAAATAACAACAGTTGTTGTGGGAAAAGTTCTAGTGATGCAGGCATAAGGCACTAGTCACTAAACTACGCCGGCTTCAGCAGATGCTAATCCTAATGTAACATCAGAGCGACCTCCTTCGTCGGTATTGTGTAGCAGAATCATCGGCGAAGTAAAATAACCAATAAAATAGCTACCAAGCACAGCTTCAAAATTTAATATGCTTCATTGACACCAGAGGCGCTGGAACATTGCATTATTTAAAAAAAACGTGCAAAAACAGAGTTGTAAAAGAATGAAGCTTTCCACTGCCTGTCTTCTCTATCACTTTACCTTCCCTATCAACCTCTCCCACTATCTTCTTTTAAACTCACAGGTAGCACCAAGTGATCATTGTATTGGATCTAAGTGAGCTGAACTCTAAATTTCACCCTTACTTACCAGCAGCCTGCTAACCGAACATAATCTAAACTTTGGTTCAAATATTTCTCATCTGCTCACCCATGAAGATATTTTAAGGACACTCGTAATTAGATCCATTATCTTCCTACTATAATTTTCGAAACGATTGAAAATGTAATTCAAAGCAAATATAATTGTTAGTCCCGACCAGTATCGGACATAAACTTAGTGATAGTAATTAATAATACATAAGAGTCGTGCTTAGCAAAGTATTTTCAGGAAATTGAATATTAGAGCCCTAGTGTTCCTTTTTTTAAGCCAATGTATCCAGTAAAATTCAAGATATTACTAGCAATTGAATTAGAGTGCGACTCGAGCTTTTTTTACATATTTGCCTGCATATTTTGCAATTTCTTCAGTCGCTTTTGGCATATGTAGATCACGATGTAAATTAGAGTTTTTTTATGTACTATGTAGCCAATGTTATTAATCGTAAAATTTTGTTTTGCCTTCGTATGATTTTTTACATTTGAAGCTGAAACAGAGCCCCGTAGCGCAATGTATCTGAGTTAATTTAAGTTTCATTTGAGTTAGCTTTGAGTCAATGTGTTGTTTCCATGTAAGCCGTCGATAAAGGTATATACCACGGTATTTTACCTGTGAATGTTGTGGAACAACTTAAATCTCTTCGCTGAGTAAATGTTACTTGAATACAATTTTGTTCGTTTACTTTTATTCTACATAAATTCAACCATAGTTCCAGGAGTTTAGTTGGTTTCTGAAGATATTGGGATGCCTCGTGAAAGTTTTCATTCATACTGAGGCAGGATGTATCATCGGCAAGTGTAGAAGTGTGGATATTACTGCTTACTGGCAATATCACAAGTATGAATCAAATACAAATCTGGTTCCAGTATACTCCTCAGTGGCACACCGGATGAGACAGATTCGGGCACACTCATGAAATCTTCTTTCACAACAGTAGACTTCCGGGCTAGCATGTTTATTGGTAGTTATGTCTTCAGTTTAACATTAGCCCTTCATGGCACATTTTATCAAATGCCTGAGAAACATTAATAAAGACGGCAGAACAATACTTCTTTTCCTAAAATGTATTTCGTATAACTTGAAGCAATCTATTTCTTTGCTCAATTGTGCTATGCTGACTTCTAAAAACAAGTCGATGGTCCGGAATGCACACATTATCAGTTAGAATTGAGGAAAAGTGGTTTGACATTGTTGACTTATTAAACTTGTTGGCCTATATGACTCGTCCTTGGTAAGATCTTTGCCCAGCTTTGGAATCATTTTGACTTTGGCAAGCTTCCAGCTGTGTGGATAATACTCCAGTCGTAAAATTTGCATTAAAAATAAAGAGCAGGATTCTAAATGCAATACAAAACAACGTCATCAGCATCTTGTAACTAATTCCATCAATACCTGAAACTTTATTCGAGTTTAGCAATTAGTTTTTGTATATCACACATCTTAAACCTTAAGGGTTGAGGGGGTAGAGCAACTACACTCGCTAAATCAACAACACCAGTACCTGCGTTGGGGATAAATACGTATTTTGATTGCTCAGCAAATATGATAACTTTTTCAGTATCGCTTCTTGCTCAACCTCTGGTTCAGGGGTGGTTTAAACTCAGTAGGTCTTTTAAGCTTTCTAGCAGCGTCCCACAAGGAGTAATTAGATGCTGGTGCGACATCGAGACCCTAGATAGTTTTTAAGAGATGCAGTTTCTTCAGATTCCAACAGATCTGTGCATTCTTCAAATCTGATTTTATGTTGGGTTGATCTGTGCTATTGTCATTCCCTTTTAGCTCTTCTTGTTTCATACACGAGACGTTCAATATCCGTAGAGTAAATGCTATTAAGCCCAGTTTACGGATGGGAGGTAGTGGCATGTTCAGCAGCCTCTTTAATCTTTTTGTTAAGGTTAGCAATGTTAGATTCAACATCCTCGGATGTTCTTAGCTTAACATCCAATTAACACAATTGATCATCTTCACTTGTGAGTAAGAAAATCACTTCTTAGTGGGTTACATATTGCAACGATAGTGGGAGGGTGATTGGAGAAGAGATTTAGAGAAGCTTCAACGTGAATTAAATCCCTACGTATATTTTTCATTACTCCAAAATCTATAACATCCAGAATTTTTTGCATGTCAGAAGGCCAGCAATGCTGATATATGTTTTTGTACTTGAGTATCAGGTGCTGATTATGCTGCCGCCGTCTCCAAAAGAATTAAGTAGCTGGCTACGAGGTGGGACATGCAGCCAGCGGTATTTTAAGTCGTATGTTCGTGTAGCCTGCTGCGGTGAATCGGTTTAATGCATCATTCACTTGGGAGTGACCAGAAACTATTCCTTTGTTTGACTGTCCAAGCAGCTCACTACTTCCGAACTTCGACCAAGTTTTTCCCGGACTATGACTTTCTAGATTACTCTGATAGCTAGCTAGTAAAAGAAGACACTCAGTCAATGCAGCCTGAATGGTTAAGGTACATTTGAACGTCTGCGACAAGTAGGTAAATAAATATGAATATATACTGAAGCATGACTGCATCGTCCACTCTCGGCCTAGAAGCGTTGCTGGTAGCCCAAACTCCAGTATCGGCTGCTTTAGTTCAATCAGCTTAAATTTTGAAGATTATAGCATTCGCAACAAATGGGAAAATAACAATGGTCCTATGCTCCTTGTGAGAACTACGTGTTCTCTTGATTCTCAACAAACACAACTTTGTAGACTAACTGCCTCTTCCACTATTTCGAAAAAAGGTCTTCATTCGCATTCTAAGCGAAAGAAAACTGATTTCCATTTCTCTATCTTAGTTCTGTACGAACATTGACTCGAAAGACAAGTCGCAAGAAAACGTAAGTGGTTTCATACAGATTTTCATACCACTAATTCGAATGAGTCGTCAACTTGCTATTTTGCTTTCGTTTAATAAAATTTATTTGCAAAGAATTCCATAAAGTTTGTAAAAATATTATTTTATCACACTATTATTTTTTTTTATTCACATTTCTTCAATTTATTTTTTATTTGTAGAGAAAAGTTATAAAATATTCATCAAAATATTATTGAACACTTTTGTTTTGATTATTGTTTTATGTTCATTATAAAACGTATTCGCACATTTTAAACAAAGCGAATATAATTGTAAAGCAAGTAATAACATGCTGTTGCTGTGCGACTATTTTGTTGAATTCTTTTTCGTTGTTCCATATGGTTGTATTTATTTTCATGTAAATGTTAGTAAGTTTAAAAAAATCGTTTGAAATATTTGAAATATACAAATTGGCACTACTTGAATTTATAAACACGTAAAACAAAAAAATGACATACGCAATCACAAACGAAAGAAAGCTGACGACATATGACATACGAATGAAAATGTATTAGAATTCGAGCGACTAGTTTTCTTTCGCAAAGTTTTTCTTTCGACATAGTGGAAGTGGCATTAAGCATGGATGGAAAAGTTAGTACAATTGCACTTGTGTTCACCATTCAAACTTCAAACTCAATACGAAACATCAATTTTTTGTTACAATAAGCCAATGTTTCCATCTTTGGGAATTTTAATAATGGGTTCAAACTATATTATGCGCCGATATTTAATGTCAATTTGTGGGGGGGGGGGACTCGTTAGCACCTATGTGCTAATTTATGTTATGTCGTCATTTATGTTAACTTAATGCCAGTTTTTGCTTAAACATAACGCTTTTATAAGCCCAATTCACAATGTTGTGCAAATGGTCTTGCATCGTTGCATGTGCAAAATGGTGTAGTATATTGATACTCACCACTGAAAATTGTTAAGTGGTGAGTATCAATATACTATACCATTCTGCACATGCAACGATGCAAGACCATTTGCACAACATTGTGAATTGGGCTATAGACTTTATTAGTAATTTAATGGTTTTATATGGAGATTGCAAACATTTTTGTGATATTGCAAACATTTTTTGTTCAGAATTTTTTCTGTTTTTTATTTTTTTATTTTGTTACAGAGTCACATAGGTTTTAAATTTTTTTTATTTTACATACAACATTAAATTCAAATAAAATTTTTATTGTATTTGTTGATGTCATCTTTTTTATTCCCCGAAATCTGGCCACCTTAATTAATAATACCATTAATTAAAACTAATTGATTTTCATTGATGAAATCTTTTTTTACTTTCTTCTCTGTACCACAGTGATAGTTTCAAATACAATGTTTTTTTGTTTTTCCTGAAAAAGTTAAGTTGTGAAACATACATAGAATAAAGCGTTGACTAATTAATATATCAAATTAAATTTATAATTGATTCAAAAAATTTTTTTATTGCTTCAATTAATTGAAGTTCAAGCAATTAATTGATATTATCAATTAGCTTACAGATGCAAGTTCAGTTAATTTTTTAATTCATATTACATTTTTTTTTAATTTAATTTATTTTCTGCTTAAGCTTTCCTTCCTGAAAATAACAAAATTCATGTTGCACAAATCGTAATTTTACATTTAAAAATATATACCTATTCCTTAAATGAAAAATAATATAGTAATAAATGTATTTGGCCTTTGTTTTCAGAATTATTTATTACTTCCACTAACTATAATAAAAACTAGAAGGCAACAGTAAATTTATGAACATTTTATTACATATAATGACTCTCTGTATTTAGCTATTTTGAAAAGGATTTTCCTTTTTTTTTTTGCCATTTTTCACAGATTTATTTTAAAGTATTTGTCGTCATTGTATTTGAATTTTTGTTGCAATAATCTTTCAATTACCATCAATTTGTTAACATGCAAACTTTTTTTTTTTTATTAAGTTCAATTTAATCATCAAATTACAGACACATTTACAAGTCGGCAGGACAATAAATTTATTTGAGAGCAACTTTAATAAACAATTACAATGCAGTTTTGCATTTTAAGGACAGGCCAATTCATACGAAAATATTATGGGTCAAACCCACGATATCGACAACGTTCGACTTGTCGCACACTTACATTCAAAACAAAAACAAATTTTAATATTTTGTTGTTGTTTCAAATGTAAGTGCGCGACAAGTCGAACGTTGTCGATATCGTAGGTCAGGCTTTAAATCTTTATTGAATTTAAATTGAATTTTTGGAGAAAAATACATATAAAAATGTATGTACGTATTAGAGGGCCGCGTAAACATTGTTGAAATGCAAATACGTCTTGTTTTTTAAATGTATTGTTGTAGCATGTATTACTCGTATACTAAAAGAATAAAAAATGATGTTGTTAATAACCCTGTCGGAAATTACGTTAACTTTAAACTAACTTTAAGCTAACTATTTCGCAACTACTGTAGTACTGGCTGACACTTGGATTAATTTTAATGTAAGCAACTGACTATTTTAACATTGCGATATCTCACTCTGCATTACTTTCAGCTAACTTAAAGTTGGTTTTTTAAATCACCTGGTAGTCAGTGAATTAAAAAAAATGTTCTGGGGTTCGAACATGTATCACTACAGTGGTATAGTTAACGAGCTTACACTGTTATGATATTTAAAGTATCTGATAATAAATTTATTGGCTCTCCTCAAATTCGATTACGTACTCAACTTAAGAATTAAATTTGTGTTTGTTCTCGATGACATTACAGTTAGTTTTTAGTCAGTCTAAGGGCAGAATTAGTTTTTACTTTCTGTTCTGTTACGAATCAGGTGACTCTTTTTTGTTTATAGAAATCTTATAATGGGTGTTTTTTATTGAGGTATAGAACTTTAAGTTGGCATCACTTTTTTAACTGGCGGCCATTTTGTCAGCTGTCAAGTGATTAATATTTAGTTTGGTTTGCCATTTCATCATGAACAGGTTGACAAAAGAACAACGCTTGCAAATCGTGCAAATTTATTTCGAAAATAATGGTTCAGTTCGCGAAGTTTACCGCAAGCTCCGTCCATTTTATGGTCGACATAATTGTCCATCAGAGCAATTAATTCGGTTAACCATGGATCGTTTTCGCACTACGTTTACTCTATGTGATAATACGCATCCGCAGAGACGTCGAACAGTGCGCACCGAAGAAACAATTGCCGCTGTAGAGCAAAGTGTTGAAGAGGACCCGAATGAATCGATTCGCCACCGTGCACAGCAATTGGAGCTTTGTCCATCAACTTTATGGAAGATTTTGCGCAAAGATCTTGGCTTGCGACCTTACAAGATCCAGCTTGTGCAAGAATTAAAGCCGCGAGACCATGCAATGCGTCGTGATTTTGGTGTATGGGCCGAAAATGAGATTGATCTCGATGCTGATTTTCATCGCAAAATTTTGTTCAGTGATGAGGCTCATTTTTGGTTGAATGGCTACGTCAACAAGCAAAATTGCCGCATTTGGAGTGAAGAGAATCCACATGAGACCCTTGAGACGCCATTACATCCACAAAAACTGACTGTTTGGTGTGCTCTATGGGCTGGTGGAGTCATTGGGCCATACTTCTTCCGAAATAATGCTGGAGAGTCAGTTACCGTTAATGGAGACCGGTATAGAGCCATGATAACCGACTATTTTGTTCCCGAAATGGATGGCATGAATGTGGATGAGTTGTGGTTCCAACAAGACGACGCTACATGCCACACAGCGCACGTCACAATCGATTTATTGAAGGAAACATTCGATGAGCGCATAATTTCACGGAATGGACCTGTCAATTGGCCACCAAGATCGTGTGATTTGACACCATTTGATTCTTTTCTTTGGGGATATGTGAAGTCGCTCGTCTACGCCAACAAACCAGAAACGTTAGGGGACTTGGAAGCCAACATTCGTGGCGTTATTGCCAACATACGGCCCCATATGCTCGAAAAAGTGGTTGAAAATTGGACCTGTAGAATTGGCTTTATTCGAGCCAGCCGCGGCGGCCACATGCCCGAAATCATATTTAAATATTAATGGCATAAAATTATCCTTTCAATAAAGCCAAATTAATGGACATTAAAACGATTTTCTTGTGTTTTATTTCAATTCGAAGTTCTATACCCCTTAAAAAAACACCCTTTACAAGTAATTAGTTTTTCTGTTTCGTTTTGTTCTGTTTCGGTTCAACCTGTGAAAATCAAAAAATTGTTAAAATTGTTAATAAAAATATTTTGAAATATTTAAAAAAATGAAATTTTAAAAGAAAAATAAAACTATCTTGAGCTTTAACAGTATACGATGCAAAACTCATCGCTTTAGTGGAAAACTGCGACCCTACTGGTCAGAAACAGTTAATAAATTGCTACAGAAAAAGTAAGTTCTCAAATTTAGAAGCAGAACGGCACAGCACAGAACAGCAACAGAAAGTAAAGACTAAGTAAACCTTAAGAAAAGTTAACTATAAGTTAAATATTTTTGTAGCTAACTACATAGTCTCCGACAAGGAAGCGAAGTACTATGGACGTGTTGGTATTCGGGTATATGAGTGTTAACTAGCGATGTCGCGAAGACTTCTCGTTCGTAACAAACACTCAGCAAATAATTTATATTCGATATGAAAAAAAAGCAATGTGAGTCCGATCACAGAGGAGATGTGTAAACATCTAGTAATGAAAATTTTTTTTTTAAGTTGGAAGTACTTATGCTTTTAGTATATTTTTTTTAATTAATAAATTAAAAGTATCAAAACTTTCAATATTGTAAATACATAGGAATTTGCAGGTTTTTGTTTGTTTTATTTAACTTATTTGGTTAGTAAATGGGCACACTGCGGTATATGTATATGTGCTGCATTAAAAATTGTAGTAAGCAGTAAATTTACTGATTACTAAAAAATTCAGTAAATTTTTATTGCTAATGAAATTTAATTTGCATTACCAGTAAAATCGTAGGGCCGTAATCATAATAAAATTGTAACAAGTGGCAAAGTTTTTTTCATTCAAATTTTGAAATTTTTGTATGAAAATAATTTAGCCACTGATTACTGAAAATTCAATGCACCTCATCATATAACAAATCATTTAGGCAATTTATAAAAATTGTAGAAAAAAATTTTAGTAATCAGTAAAAATTTACTTGTTAAAATTTTTTTTTATTATTTTAACTTTAGAGGTAATGCAGTGCTAATCTATGGTAAATGCCTTTACTTTTACTTTTTAATTTTTAATTTCTGTTGTTCATCGTTTAGTTGTTGCTGTTCTTGTTGTTGTGTAGGCATTGCAATTAAAATAAATTCAGTATAGTGCGACTTTGACTCGCGCACATTCGTTTTTGGGCATTTTTTTGATAAAGCTTTCTTCCTTTTTTTTAAGTTTTTTCAGTTTAAACGATTTTTTCAGTTTTATTGTTTTTTCTCGTTTTGGCGTTTTTTTCTCTTTTTTTGGTTTTTTTACTTTTCGCAATTTTTTTCATTTTGGCGATTTTTTTCTGTTTTTTGGGTTTTTTCATTTTTACAATTTTTTTAATTTGGCGATTTTTTCTGTTTTTGTGGTTTTTTTTTATTTATGCGATTTTTTTCATTTTGGCGATTTTTTTTGTTTTTGGTTTGCTTCCATTTTGGCGATTTTTCCGGTTTTGCGCGATTTATTTTAGTCCTGAAATTTTTTAATTTGGTGCTTTTTTTCGTTTTGGCGATTTTTTTTTGTTTTTAGCAATTTTTTTAGATTTGGCGATTTTATATTTTTTGATTCTTTAGTTTTACCGTTTTTGAAAATTTCAAGAGTTTTGTTCTTACGGTTTCAAGGCTACAGCAAGTTGTCAAAATTACAAAGTCAAAATTACATTGACTGATGGAACACCCATTGACTTAAATTTTTTAAATTTAGTGTTAATTGTTGTAGTCTGTATAAAAATACACTAACTTTTAAAATTTCAAGTGTATATATGTACATACAATTGTATGTATAGGGTGTTTTTTTCAGGGGTATAGAACTTCGAATTGAAATAAAACACAAGAAAATCGTTTTAATGTCCATCAATTTGGCTTTATTGGAAGGATAATTTTATGCCATTAATGTTTAAATATGATTTCGGGCATGTGGCCGCCGCGGCTGGCTCGAATAAAGCCAATTCTACAGGTCCAATTTTCAACCACTTTTTCGAGCATATGGGGCCGTATGTTGGCAATAACGCCACGAATGTTGGCTTCCAAGTCCCCTAACGTTTCTGGTTTGTTGGCGTAGACGAGCGACTTCACATATCCCCAAAGAAAATAATCCAATGGTGTCAAATCACACGATCTTGGTGGCCAATTGACAGGTCCATTCCCCGAAATTATGCGCTCATCGAATGTTTCCTTCAATAAATCGATTGTGACGTGCGCTGTGTGGCATGTAGCGCCGTCTTGTTGGAACCACAACTCATCCACATTCATGCCATCCAATTCGGGAACAAAATAGTCGGTTAGTCGGCTCCAATTGCTGTGCATTATCACATAGAGTAAACGTAGTGCGAAAACGATCCATGGTTAACCGAATTAATTGCTCTGATGGACGATTATGTCGACCATAAAATGGACGGAGCTTGCGGTAAACTTCGCGAACTGAACCATTATTTTCGAAATAAATTTGCACGATTTGCAAGCGTTGTTCTGTTGTCAACCTGTTCATGACGAAATGGCAAACCAAACTAAATATTAATCACTTGACAGCTGACAAAATGGCCGCCAGTTAAAAAAGTGATGCCAACTTAAAGTTCTATACCTCAATAAAAAACACCCTTTATATTACATGGGATTTTAAAATTTTTCGTTGCTCGTTTTGGAACACCCTTTAATTTTTAACTCTCATGTATTTGTTGTAGTAGTTGCCAAATGTCTACACACTGTGTCCAAATTTCAGGCCCGTAGCTCTTGCGGTTAATTTTCACCTTTGGTGTACGGAACCCTAATAAAGCAATTATCAAGTTAAATAAAACAAACAAAAACCAGCAAATTGATATGTAGTTACAATATTTTAAATAAGTTTGTATTGCTTCTTTCAAACACTAATACACTCATACATATGTAGCTCACACCGATTTGACAACGCGGTGTGAATCTCAGCAAAATTTGTGATTGTATTGTGAAAAAGAATTTTACCCCCTAGCGTATAGATGTTTACACATCAAAAATATGTTTTTGGAATTGTTTTTACATTATCTTTAATCTTAGTGGTTGACTGGCATAACTTTATTTCGAACCACTCTAGGGGTCAGTATACAGTAAATAATAACATAAAAAAATATTACATTCATAAAGGTACATTTGCAGATTCGACTATTATATTAGAGATTAAAATAAAACACACACAAAAAAATTAAAGAGAACATAAGCAAAATTAATATTACCATATAGTGAAACATTGACATTTTAAAATTGTACCAAATAACTCCCGGTAGTACCACGGTACCAACAAGGTCAAAAATGTACCATAAAAAGTACAATTGTGCTATGATTTCCATCCGTGATATACTGCAGAAAAAAATGAGAGTGTGTGCGCTGGACGGGTAGTACTGGAAATATCCGCCATAGAAAATTTTCGCTTGTATGAGATGCGCATTCTATATGATTTATATTCTTTGGTGGTATCCTACGATGTCGCGAAGACTTCTCGTTCGTAACAAACACTCAGCAAATAATCTATATTCGATATGAAAAAATAGAATAGATCCATATCGAATATAAATTATTTGCTGGGTTTTGTTAAAGTTTCTAAGCCTACTACACTTATTTTTCTTTTGTGATTTTCAAAAATATTATTATTTGTGAAAACTCAAATAGTTTTTGAATAGTTTGTGACTGTTCAAAATGCTGAAGTCAACGCTGAACAGCCAGCAAATAAATTTCAAATTAAAATAAACTTCTGACAATATGTCGAATAATAAATTTCTTAAATGTTAATCTACATACATATTTTTATAAAAGGGGAACGTTATTGAGTGGCAGACTGATTCAACATTGCCCAGCCCAAATTGCTAAAACTAGAGAGTTGAAATTTTTTGAAATTCGACGGGTAAGGAGGTAAAACAAGAGTAAAATCGGTATTTTTACATCTTGGAAACTACGGTCTTTACATCTCGGAAAATACGGTCAAACAAAAGCCCACTGTGCGGTATATTGGAGAAATTGTGGAAGTGAATATCGAAAGAAATTTAAAAAAATGTTAAGTGAATTTAAATGGAAATATTTTCAGATTTCAAATATATGCAGTGACGCAATTTGTATCTTGGTTTTCATATATAGTTATAAGTTTATAAATTCTAGGCTATAGATTGGAAATCTGTTAAATATGCTGTATTAATCGCATAACACAATATACAATAATGTGCAGCTTTTTCAGTACAGATGGCGTTTCAGCGAAAAAATTTCAAACTCTGGCAAATTATATACATATTTATGATTTGATGAAGCTAACAGTGAGATTACACGAGACATAAGTTTGGAAATTTTTGTGTTGGCAGTTGTCAAAATCTGTTGCTAACACAAAAAATGACTGTGTAAACCGTAAATGTTAGTGTTCGAACACACGTTTGGAAACAATTGCTCAAACACAAGTCTGAGCAATTATGTTAGGACACAAGCTGTCAAATTTACCTTTTTCGTAGAAAATAATGGCGGGAAACCAGAAATAATAAGTTTATTACAGAAAAAAAATCAAGGAGAAGCACAAAATATATGCTCTGTTGCAGAAGTATTAAAAAATCAAAACGTAAAACGTGCACTTTGTATGCATACCACAACCTACATTTTGAGTTTTAACATTATACGTCTAGCCACCTTTTAAAATAAGTTTGAACACAAACTTTTTTGTGACGTCATTCTGCCGACATTATTTCTTATGTTCAGAAATAAAAATTGCTGGTCTATGTCTACTATAAAGTTCGTATCGCTTTGTAAGCCAAATTGCAAAATAGTTTTTCCTCTAAGTGTTAAACAATTTTTTATGCAAATTTGATTTACAAATCTTTTACAAGACTAAAGTAAATTTTAGATAAAACGTCCATTACATCGCGTAATTAATACTTAACCATTTTATGTATGCAAATTGTTTACAATAACTTAAACATACCAGTCAAAACAAGCGAATTCCAACATTTAATTTCCAGCAGTATGTACACACATTATTTTAATGAGAATTATAAATATATGTAATTTACGTAACATCAACAAGTGTTGACTTCAAGAAATTTTACTGATTTCCCATGCCAGTGAATTAAATTTAAAAATTTTGCTAAGCATTTGTTTGTAAACAAATACCCACTCTAACAAAAATTGCGTAGTTTTTTTCCAATATGATTTAAATTTCGTTATAAATGTTTGAGTTTTTAATTACTCGAAAATATAGAGGAATAAAATAACACTTGTCTCTTGAAAAATTTCTAGCACAAAGCGCATGTCGTCAACTTTAAGGAGCTGCATCTATAACTGTTATACATCAGTAAATATTTCCCCTTAAAAAATGTTCTTCATCAACTCACTTACATACATATATATGTATATATATATATATATATATATATATATATATATATATATATATATATATATATATGTGTATATATATTAGTATAAATAATCAAATAACAAATCCTACTTAGTGTTTACTTCCTCTTAACGGATGTTGACCATTTCCGGTATTAAATTTATGACACTCATGTAAAACGAATTGACGATATGTATACTGGTAGTTGAAATTGAATTGACGTCATAGTAATGGTTACCCGTTATACATATATCACTGTTCTGTAAAATTATATAGTTTTTCCAAAATAATAAAATTCTAAGGAATGATTCTAGTGGAGGAGACTTAAAAATTTCAAGTGTAGTGGTGTTTTTATTTTATGATACCCTGCAGTCAGACTGGGGCCAAGTGTCTCTATGTCACCACTAAAATTCTAGTAGTAGTTACATTGTCTACAATTTCTCTTCTATTCGTCAGTATAAAAGAAATAGAGAAAACAGATGTGGTGTATTTCTGGTGGATTTTGCAACAACTTGTCAATATACATAAATTTGTATGTACGTAAGGCATAGAAATGTACCAGTAAATGTCTGGTTGGTATGTCTCCATGTTCCCATAAGAACTATGAATTCACTACCTAGTCAATTGTTTTAGTGTTACTAGTAGATTTTCAATGACAAGCACATGCTAAATGTCTATAACATAAAGTATTGTATGGGGAATAATTGTAGAGTAGTACTGGTGACAAAGTCAAAAGCGACTCAGTACATTTTCACTATTCGCACTTTCTGCAGGGTATATTTTGATATTTCATATATTTTTTGATGTGTTAACATCTATACGCGCGCCTCTAGGGCAGTAAACTATCAGTTTCAATACATACGCAAGTGTTAGGTATGTAAGAGTAAATCATCGTTTGTTTGTTCGTTGCTTGGCAGTCGGTATTGAAAGTGATTATTGGGCGATTTTCATATAATTTTCCCACGCGATTTTCTCCGGAAATTCATAGACGATTTTATTAATTTTTGGATTAAAAAGCTAGTGCGGGTTTCGACGAAGAGTTTAGGCCGAGATTGAAGTGTTTTAATTTGGAGTAATATTAAAAAGGTGTTTTACGTTGATCTTCGGTTTTGTCTTATGCATAGCAAAGAGAGTAGTGACGTGGTTATACGTACATATATAAAAATGAGATAGCAAGACAGCAACGTATGTAGCTTATGTACAAACATAACAATGTATGTATGTATATACAATTGTCTGTTGCTTTGCATTCTCTTTGTTTTTTGTGGGTTTAATATAAAATAAATAAAAAGTATTAAGCAAGAAAATAATGAAATCATTAGCACTTCTGTTTAATTTTTTTCATTTTGAGTGCATCTACTAAATTTATATAATATAATATATTATGTATTAACTGTGCTGAAAACATAACATTAATAAATTATACAAAGTAAAATTAAATTCAATAAACCATTCTTTTTCATTAAATACTTTATATTAACTCTACCTCCGGGTTTGTGGGTCTGTGTTCATAGAAATCGAACAGGTACCGTGTAACAAAAAGGTGTTAGCACATCGCCCGTGAGTTCGAAAACTCATTGTTTTTTTTTTTTTATTTTAATATGCTTACCGACGTTACCGACGTTTCAGTTAAAATTTTTCTTTTGGTATTTGTGACGGACTCTTTCCCGATTGCATCAGTGTAAACGTCGAAGGAACATTGTAAATATATAAATGTTTATTTAGATGTGACAGGCAACGATTTTTATTCGAAAATCTAGATCATTATTTTCTTGTTTATTGCAATAACAATTATAAATCAAAAGCTTGTCTTATTTATCCAAAATACAGTTCCAAAGTTTTAATTCTGATGCCGTAGTCTCTTTTAAAGTTGATGTTAAATAATGACGGACGTATTAAAAAAATTCCATTATTTGCTTTTGTAAAAAATTGTATTGAAATTTTATTTTCACGTACACTTCAAACCCAAATTATTTTATTTTTGTACTTTTTATTGTATCCAGTGTTGTCAGATTTGGCGATATCTCGCCAAACGTGGCGACAAAAACTTGTTTTTGGAGATGAAAATTTTGAAATGGCGATTGGCGATTTACTTGGCGATATTTGAACTCCTTGGCGATATTTTTGGCTATATTTTTACTATTTCAATAAAATAGAACAATAGTGTTAAGAATATAAATTTTTTTTAAGGAATTTTTTCTTCAACATAAAATATTTCTTCCGAAAAATTCTAAATGTTGTGACACTTTATCTCAAACAAAATTTTCTGAAATTCAAGAAGTTAAAAAAATATGGTGCACAAAATCTCATTTGGTTTTTATAAAACACAGTGGGAAAAAATTTATTTTATAAGTTACAACCAACATTTTGATAATGAAGCACCAAAAAGCCTGCACGAGTTCTCGCCTAGAGTGTATGAATATGACGATCTTGCAGGTACTTACCACTTCAAGGATATCATATGTGCACTTAAATACAAATTCAAGTAAGTGTTAATTCAGTTTTTATACAAGATTTAAATAATAATTTTTATCTTGGTGCTCAAGTTCAATAATTTATTTTTAAGTATTTTTTGTACGCCAGCATTTATATGTTAATGTAAACACTTTTCCTAATTTTTCTTAAATAATATAATTTTTATGTTTTACGATAGACGTTACCTACTGAATTTAAAATTTAACAATATTTGTAATGTAATTACAAAATAAAAAAATATTTTTGTAGCTATCATTTAATTTTTGATGTTTAAACATCTATACGCTAGGGGGTAAAATCTTTTTCACAATCCCATCACAAATTTTGAGTAAGATCAAATCGGTGTTAGCTATGTATGATTGTATTAGTGTAATCATACGAACAAGAAGTACAAAGAAACTTAACAGCTGCATAGAAATACAGTCATCCGAATTTTAAAGCATACCTTCAGGAGTTAATTTTAATAGAAATTGCTGTGAAGTGCAATAGTGTTGCCAGTGGGGATAATTTTGTTAAATAGTTGAAAAATATAAAATAAATAAAATATATATAAACTTTTAAATAAAAGAGCGTTTTAAATGTCAAATATTTGTTTAAAAGATATATACCAGTCTTTATAAAGAATTTATAATATTTTATTTTTAATACATGTATTTATTTATTGTATCTTCAAATATGAACTAACAATAAATATTCAAATCTTAAATCTAAAATATAATTAGTTTATGTCCGACAGCGGTCGGACCTAACTTAGTGATAGTTATAAATAATACATTAGTAGTGATAATCAAAAAGCAAAAAAAATATTTTCAAGTAGTCCCATCCGGCACAAAACATACAGAAGTGTCACGAGACGGAAGATACGGGTATTTTTCTGTTTGTCTCGTTTTCCCTCAAATTTTGTCGTCGTTTTTTGCTTTGCTACGTCTTTCTAGTGCAATAAATTTTTATAAGCTGTGTTAATTGGTAAGTAGTAATACAGTACAGTATCAAATAGACTATGATTTTCTCTTTTTTCCACGAATTTTAACAAAAACCTGATTGGAGCTTTTTTTACCTGTCACTTTCTTCACTTCTTTGTATTCTGTGCATCTGGAGTGTTGAGTATAAGAGCCCTAGTGTCCCTCTTTTTTAGGCGGATGTGTCCAGTAAATTTATAATATAACATATGTATCTTCATTACGTACTGTTGCCTTACACTAAAGCTGGTGCACGACAATTGGGTGTTAATCTCCATCTCATGCCAATTATTATGGGTGGAGATCTTAATACAAGTTTATCAAAATTTTTATTTGACGTTTTCCACTTGCATATGAGCAATTCTCCACAAACGCCCATAACTAATAATTCCACTACTATAGATGCAGTTTTCTATTAATTTTTAAATACAGTAAAGTCAAAAATTTATTTATCTTATTTTAGTTACCATAAGATAATATTAATTATTTGTACTTAAGGCATTTAACATAGATGGGCATTTTGCAGTACTACTAAATTTCAGTAAAAATAATTTTTTAACCAGTAAATTTTTACTGATTACTAAAATTTTTTTCTGCAATTTTTATAAAGTGCCTAAATGATTTATTAATGATGAGGTGCATTGAATTGTCAGTAATCAGTAATGCTTATATTCAATGGAATGAAATGAAATTGTACCAAGTGGCTAAATTATTTTCATACAAAAATTTCAAAATTTTAATGAAAAAAACTTTGAAACTTGCTACAATTTTATTATGAGTACGGCCCTACGATTTTACTGGTAATGCAAATTAAATTTCATTATCAGTTAAAATTTACTGAATTTTTTCAGTAATCAGTAAATTTACTGCTTACTGCAATTTTTAATGCAGTACATATATATATATATTAATGCAGTGTGCCTGCCCATTTACTACCGAAATAAGTTAAATAAAACAAACAAAAACCAGCAAATTCCTATGTATTTACAATATTTAAAGTTTTGATAATTTTAATGAATTAATTTTAAAAAAATATACTACACACAAAAAAATATAAGAGGTAATATTAACTAAGCTTGCATAGGTAACTTTTTTTTAATATGAAAGTAAAAAAGTTGGGTTTTATTAACTATGCAGTTAGGTAATTTGTACATTACACATTTACGAAAATCCAAGTTAATATAAACTATTAGAATAAGGTACATACATACATATATTTTTCGAAATAATTTTTGTTGAAATGTTTTCTTTTTTATTGTCAAAAGTAAATTTTTGAGCAAGAAGGTATGTACAATAAATTTTTAAAATTTTTAAATTTATGTAAAATAATTCTTTTTAATTATTATAGATAAACTAGCTTTGCCCGGCAAACGTCCTCTCTCTTCCTTGCTTTCCGTTTTTACTTTTTAATGGTATAGAAGCAAGTACGCAAATTGCCAGTGTATCCTGTATATACATAGGTGTTCCTTCAGAAGCTGCAGACGACCTATACCTTCGCATAGGAAGATCCCCATCCCAAGTTTTAATGGTCTCTACCAACTCAGAGCTGCTTTACAATTGCCGGCAAACGTGGTCTTATGCCAGGAACACAACTGAAACGAACGACTAATTTCGTGGACGATGAAGAAGTCGTCTATAATAATTCGCTGAGTAAATTCGTCGTGTGAAGCACAACAACGACGAATAAATAAGAGCTCTTATAATTGATAAAGTTGCTTAGTGTTTGTGCAAAGAGAGAGAAAACTGTTCTTTCTTTGGCTTAGAGAATAGAAACAAATACATCGGATAGTTCGTCACGCACGATGAGTTTCGCTCGACGGCAGTGTTGTGTTAATTTGTATATGCATGAATGTGTCTTATTTTTTATGACAAAATTCGTCGTTCGTCCCAGTTGTGTTCCTAGCTAGCATTACCTTCAGCGTGACCGTTTGACCGACTAAAGTGGCAATTTGCAACTTTTTCGACTGCGTTTCCCCTTTTTCGACTGCCTTGCCACTTTTTGACCCCATTTCTTTAGGGTGAGTTAAATGAAAATACATTAAAAATATAAAGTTTAGTGCAGTTTTCCTGTTTTTTTTAATTTTGCCCCTTTTTTTTGATAAATCCCCTATTTGGTGCCACTTTTTGAAAAATGTCATCGGTCACCCTGATTACCTTTAGATGTTTTATTTTCGTGGTGTTTTTTTCGATTTTATGTATATGTATGTAGATAGATAAATTAATAAATAAATAATAAATTTTTTTAAAAATTCAAAAATTCTTTAAATCCATGACAGTTATCGAACTATAAATATTTAATATAACTAAAATCCATTATAATTTGCCGCATTATATATGTATAAATTTACTTTGCTATTTAGAAATTTCACAGAAAACAAAAGTATGAATTTACCTAGTCGTTAAGGAGTTTCAACTAAAATTTTAGTTGATTTTTCGAACATAGAAATCAACTAAAATTTTTGTCAAATTACCTAAAAAACTTTGTAAATGCCATTCTACCCTTTCACTTAGTTAAAATTATACCATTATTTTAGGAAATATAACCTATGATTTTTTTTGTGTGTAAAAGCATAAGTACTTCCAACTTAAAAAATAGTTTTCATTATTTAGATGTTTACACATCTCTCTTGTGATCGGACTCACATTGCTTTTTTTATATGGCGATATTCGACAAATCATTTGGCGAGGAGGCTGAAAATAAATCTGACAACACTGATTGTATCCTTTTTTACCCGACTGCCAAGAAGGGTTATGTTTTTCGCGCGACTTTTGTTTGTTTTATTTTATTTTTTTCTTTTTAAAAATATGTTTTTATTAACAAATAAACTAAATTATATTATTTTTTTAAGTGCATATTTTTCAGTTTTTAGCGAATATTTCCAAGTTTTTACTGCATATTTAATGCGCATAAAACACTTTTTATAGCACATTTCTGGTTTCCCTGGTAATAATACAGGTCAACAGCAAAAAAAAAGGCTTGAATAACCACTATATAGATGTGATGCATCATGGCTACTTAAGTGCAAAAATGGTAAAATTTTTCAATTCTATGGATAATTTTTTCTTTAAATAATTGTTAAGTAAAATTGTCAATATTTTGAGACATGTCTCAACTTATTTTGTCATAACTCAAAAACAACTAGTCCGATTTTATTAAACTAAATTTACAAAAAATATTATTTACATAATTTTTACTCCGTTTATATATTGCGTTTCAATTGGCTCAGTTGTTTCGGAGTTATAATAAAAAATTTTAGCCAAAAATATATTTTTTACGTGAAATTAGCAAGATGTCGCAGTGGTCGAGTGAGTATCGCGAGACATTTTTTAAGAGTAATTTTTCTTACGTAATTGCTCGTCGACAATTTTGTTCAAAGTTCGGTATTTTATAAATACGTGATGGACCGAGTGTAAATTTAATTTGTTCGTGGGTGCAGATACTCCACGCAACTGCTTCGGCTATGAATGTCCCACGGTCAGGGCCCAGTCGATCTTCAAGGACGCCCGAAAATGTTGAACTGGTTTAAATCAGTTTACGTGAAAATCCGCGCCTTTCAATACGACAAAGATGAGCCTCACTGGGCGATTATTCATGAAATTTTAAAAAAGGATCTGAATTTCCATCATTTTAAAATTCAAATGGTTCAAGAACTGAAAGAAAGTGACTTTGATTAACGAAAAAAATTTGTGAAACGATGTTGGAGCATTTTCGCACTGTAAATCCCATTTTTTGGAGCGAAAAGCATCATTTTCACTTAAACGGCCACGTCAACCAGCCGTAACCGTCGATTGAAACATCGCCAGGGTAACTGTTTGGTGTCCCTTATCCACGCATGAGATAATTGGACCATTTTTTTTGCGAAAATTCTCGAGGCCAGGCGACGAATGTCAACGGTGAAAATTATCGACGGATGATGACAGAATTCTTTTTGCCAAACCTATGAGGTCATCCGTCATACTCTTCACACAAGTGGTTTCAACAGGATCAGGCGACTTTGGGGACATCCCATGGCCACCGAGGTCGCCCGATCTATTTTTTATTGGGGTCTTTGAGGTAAAGAGAGGGCTTATAATGACAATCCCTAATCTCTTGCAGCTTTAAAGCAGTGTCGGGCAGATTTTTGAAATTCTATGCACGCGTGTATAGGAAGAAAATTCTGCGTGCGCTACGTTGAGACCAGTGTGCACACTTAATTTTTTTCGGTAGAATTGACAAAAAAAATCGGTAGATTTGAATGAAATTCGGTAGAACATTTTTTTTATTCAGAGAAACATAAAAAATAACAATTCAAAAAACATAAAAAATAACAAAATATATGTACTTATTTATATATAAAGGGTACTTACCCTTACCAAGGAGTATCAAACTAAACAGGTTCCACAAGCGCATTTAAAACTTCACATGTGATTGGAAATTAAACTGCCATAAGCAAACAAAATAAATTCAGTAAAGTGCAACTCTGACTCGCGCACGAAGGGTTCCGTACGAACACTAGATATGTAATTTAATACAAACTTCATCCTATATAATATATAGTTTTGGAATTTTTTTTTTTCGTTTTTGTTTTTGGGGTCTTTTCGGTTTTTTTGTTTGGCGTTTTTTGCGTTTTTCGGTTTTGGAGATTTTTTTAAATTTTGGCTCTTTTTTTAGTTTTGACACTTTATTTTCTTGTTTTGGCGATTTTTTTCGGTTTTTGGCGTTTTTTCATTTTGGCGATTTTTTTTTATTTTTTGGCGATTTTTTTCATTTTTGCGATTTTTTTTATTTCAAATTTTTTTTTAGTTTTGGCGACATTTTCGAGTTTTGGCGATAATTTTCGATTTTTGGCGTTTTTTTCATTTTGGTGTTTTTTGTTTCATTTTGGCGATTTTTTCGAATTTGGCGATTTATTTTAGTGTTAGAAATTTCTTTTAATTTTGGCGATTTTTTTCGTTTTGGCGATTTTTTTTAAATTTTGGCGATTTTTTTTTGGTTTGGCGATTTTATAATTTTCGGTTTAGTTTTACCGTTTTTGAAAATTTCAAGTGTTTGCCTCCTACGGTTTCCACGATATAGCAAATTGTCAAAATTACATAGTCAAAATTGCATTAACTGATGGACCACCCTTTAATTTAAATTTTTTTAAATTTTAGTGTTAATTGTTGTAGTCTGTATGAAAATACACTAATTTTACAAAATTCAAGTTTCAATATACATTGTATGTATATTACATGGGATTTTAACATTTTTCGTTGCTCGTTTTGGAACACCCTTTCTTTAATTTTTAATTCTCATGTATTTGTTGTTGTAGCGGCTAAGGTTCTACATACTCTGTCTAAATTTCAGGTCCCTAGCTCTTACGGTTCCTGAGAAAATACCGTGTGACGGACAGACGGACAGCGTAGCGAAAACAATAGGGTTCGTTTTCACCTTTGGTGTACGGAACCATAAAAAGTGTCATGCCCAGTTATTTGCCCTTACACTTTATATACATAGATATGCTATGCATATATAAAATAATATACATAAATAACAGGAATTCAGTTTTTGTACATAGGTTTTATAAAGCTACTAAAATAACTTTTATTTGACAAACATTTGTAACTACAAAGATTATATGTAAGATCCATTTATGAATTTACACTTTTGTGCAAAAATTATTAAATCATTGGTAGGAATAAATATTTCATTCCCAAGGCACAATTCTTTGGCAAATATTAGGTTACTTAAAGTTTCAGTTTTTAACCGATTTCTTTGTTCTGTTTTAATAATTTTCATGACATAAAATGACCGTTCTGCGGCCGCACTGCTATGTGGCAAAATAGGCAAATTACACATACATATATCGACTTAAATTACTAAATAACAATATTCGGTAGATTTCAGGCCTTGTTCGGTAGAATTGGTAGATTGTTAAATTCACGAACATATTCGGTAGAATCTACCGAATATCGGTAGAAGTGTGCACACTGGTTGACACACGTACACTATAAGCTTCTTCGTGTAACTTAAGGCTTAGTTAGCCTACTGTAATGTAATGTAACTGCAACAGTAAGAAACAGCTGATCGATTTTGTTATGTGAAAAGTAATGAAAATGGTTATAGAGATGTAATGTAACGTAACCTACTTTTCATATAAAAATATCGATCAGGTGTTTTCTACGTTACAGTTACTTTACATTACAGTCGGATAACTGAGCCTTTACGATAATTAACGTTCGGATGTTGCTTTGTTATCATTTCGTCAAAGTAAATCAAACCAGTCGTGGATCAGCACTTGTTAGAGAAAGATCTCGCTGTTAATTTGTTTGTTTACACTCAAAGCAAAATGTTTAATGAAGAATGGGAAAATGATTTTTTTTTATACAGAACATGGATGGCGATGCACAATGCTTGATTTGTCATCGCGTTATATGCGAAAAAAGTTTGTTTTATTTAAGAAGACATTACAACTGTTGTCATGTAGATTTCGATAACCTCAGCGAGGTTATTTATTGAATTAAAAGCACAATTTTTCTTAATATTTTTAGTTGATGAAACTAATATTCACTGTCATAACAGTTTTAATGAATCCAATATTCATCATAATAATGTTGATGAAACTAGTGTTTCCATGTCTTTAAAAAAGGCATCGTATACTGTTGCTTTGGCTTTGGCAAGGCAATGTCGCCCATTTGATGATGGTATTTTTTTTTTTTAATTTAACGTCAGATGTTTTGAATTGTTTTGGTGAAAAATTTCAAGAGGCTTTGAAACTTTGTCAAAACATTCCATTATCTCGACGTACAGCCGCACGTAGGACAGAAGATATAAGTGTAATTTATTCATTCTGCAGCTATAAATAGGCTGAAAAATTGCAAGTATTTCTCATTATCTTTAGACGAAAGTAAGGATATTAATAATATTTGCCAGCTTATTATTTGCATCCAAACCGTTGATTCAAATTTAACCACTGTTGATGAAGTTTTTGAACTAGTTTCTCTTCATGGTAATGTTACGGGACAAGTTTTGTATGACGCAATAGAGCGGAATGTTTTTTCAGTTGTGGATAAAAACAAATTAAGTTCAATATGCACGGATGGAGCCCAAGTTATGAGAGGAAAAAACAAAGGTCTTTTAGGCATTTTGAAGAAAAATGGTATTAATTGCCTAGCTTACCATTGTATAATTCATCAGCAAGCCCTTTTCTCTAAAGATTTAAATATGACAAGCACAATGCTGTCAAAATTATAAATAAAATAAGAGGTGGACACAATTCACTTGCTCACAGAAAATTTAAAGGTTTTCTAGAAAATCTTCACACGGAGTATGGTGATCTTTTGTTGTACACAGAAGTTCTTTGGCTTAGTCGAGGCAAAAGCTTGGAACGACTTTTCAATTTAAGAAAGGAAATTGTCACATATTTTAAAGCAAATTCCAAATTGGACACCGAAGAGCTTGTTTCTTCACTGGAAGACCAAGACTTTCAACTAGACCTGGCTTTTTTATGTGATATTACCGAAATATTAAATGAACTGAACCTAACACTTCAAGGTAAAAATATGAAAATTTTTCAATTAGCAACCACTTTACACCATTTTTATAGAAAACTAAATTTATTAACCCACCAACTCTAAAGCAATAGCATTGTTAACCTAAAAAAAATATCGATCATCTTTTATGAATTAAATATCAATAGTTTTGTTAAAATACAAAAATATGCCGAAATTATTGAATCTATAAAGAAGAATTATTTAGCTAGGTTTCAAGATTTAAAAGTTATTGAAAAGTTAATAGAATTACACGATTATCCACTAATTTGTAAAATGGAGGAGCAGAATGTTGAGCTGCAAGGGGAGCTGAAACAATTACAGGATGATCTAGAAATCCCTCTGGAAACTGGAGAAAAATTTTGGACGCACATTGATGACAACAAATGTCCTAAACTTAAAAATGAAATGTACAAACTATATTCCATGTTTGGGACGACATACAACTGTGAGGTAGCATTTTCAAGTCTAAAAATAATTTTGAGTAAACAAAGTAATAATTTAACCGACCAACACATAGTCGATTTATTACGCATCAAGGAATACAGAAGAGACATCGATTTGGATGAGTTAGCTAAATGTTATGGTAGCAACAATTTTCAAAATTAAATTAAAGCTTTATAATTTGCATTATATTTATATTATTTTATTATTAAAAATTTTTTTCTTTTCGTTAATCTGCCAACTTGACAACATTTTTATCAATATAAAGAAATGAACATTTATACATTATTTTCTCCTTTTTTTGGAAAGGTAAAAATATTGCCAAGTTAACAGATTATCTATAAATTATATGACACCCTTACGATTACAAATTTATATCATACATAATATATTTCTGTGTTAGATATTGTGGCAAAGAAGAACTTGGTCAAAATGTATATCTCACAACTTTTAATGGCCGAAATTTTGGATAGGAAGTTGGCCGTTTTTCACATTTATGTTTTTGTGAGGATCTGATTACTTTTTCAAAAGATTTCTATAATAACAATTTTTAAACCTAAAATTTCTAGTGTATTTTATTTCTATTCATGATCACTGTGCCAGTTGAAAATGGCAGAGTTACATAAAATAATGGGTAAGAGTGTGATGGGTGTTGAATTGTTGACCTTAAATATGCACCACTGTGTCATTACAACGGGTCGCCAGTGTGTATACAATTTGGTAAGAGGCGACTGGAAGAAACATGTAAAATACAGCGTAAATTTTACTGGGCATGACCATGCCTATTTTCTCAATATATTTACATGTTAAATAAAGTCTGCTTAGCCGAAGTACATAAATCAAAAGGATATGTCCAATGTGTATGCAAAGTTTCAATAGGGTAGCTGGTGCTTTTAATTTTTGGAATTTCCGATTGAGTAAATCAATTACTATTTGCGTACAAAATGTCAGCTCTCTATAGTATAATATTAAGTAAAATTTTTATGGGCCTGGCCCCGCCGACTTTTATTTATACTAGTGCTTATGGTTCATGTAAAGTTTTGTAGGAAAAAGCTATTGAGAAATACATGAGTAATAGACTAAAAACTGCTAAGCCGAAGTACATGAACGAAAAATCTAAGATTTATGGGTGAAGTCACGGCTACTTTTCAAAATAGGGAATTTTTTTTGGATAAGTGCAATGTGTATGAAAAGTTTTAATAAAATGTATGTTAATTTTGAATTTGGAGTGCTTGTTTCCGCCCTCTGATAGCAACTTCTGGGTTTTCAGATTTTTCTTAGTGATCTCTTATCTAGATTTATTTGTGTATCAAATTTAAGATCGCTAGTGCGAATTGGAGTTTTAACGTCGTGGCCCCGCATACCGGGTAAAACTTCTTGATTTTAAGATTTTCCCATTGGCTTACGCAGCTACACTTACTAGTGTATAAAATGTCAGCTATCTAGCGCGAATTATATATTTAGATTTTATCAGCATTACCTCTCCTCACTATTCCTAACTCAAAATTTTGTTGTGAGCAGCGCTTATAATTCATGCTAATTTTCTTCTATAATATGCTAGACCGATGTAGATTAAACACAAGGCTAACACTTTATGGGAGTGATCACGCCCAATTTGTAAGGTGATGCAACATTTCACTAAATTGGCTTGAATTAAAATCTGTATATTAAGTATTTAGTTCAAAACAATATTAGCGTGGCCCCGCCCATTCTGGTAAAATTTTTTGGGTTTCAAATTTTTCTAGATTGTTTCTCACTTAGACCTACTTGTATATCAAATTTCAGCTCCTTAGCGCAACTATTAATTTTTAATTTTTATGGGCGTATTCCCGCCCACTTTTCCAAAGTCAAAATTTTTTTCGGTTAGTGCTTATTATTCGTGTCTAGTTTCATTACAAACAGATAATAATAGCTATATAAATAGTATATCTAAATATGCTGAGCCGCAGGGCATTAAAATGAGCTTTAAATTGTGTGGGCATGTCAACGCCCACTTTTTTAATGAAAAATGTATAGCCTTGCATTACCGCAGTATATATGCCGAATTTCAATAAAATAGTTTCTATGAAGCGTCTTAGATTAGCATTTTTAATTCTGACTTTTATGGGCGTAGCCCCGCCCTCCTGGCTTAAATTTCCGGGTTTTCAGATTTTTTTATTTTATTGCTCACCTAGATCTAGCTCTGTATCGAATTTCAGCTCAATAGCACAAATTTTAATTTTTATGGGCGTAGCACCGCCCTCCTGGTTAAAATTTTGGGATTTTCAGATTTTTCTAGTTCATTGCTCACCTAGATCTTCTCGTGTACCAAATTTTAGCTCTCTAGCTATAGCGGAAGTGCTTCATCAATTTGATGAGTGTGTCAGTGGTCAGTGAGTATGTCTTAAAATATGTATGCACTTTTTGCACCTCTATATCTCCGGAAGCTTTCATTGTAAAACTTTCAAACTTCGCATATGAGGTTATATATATATATATATATATATATATATTATATATATTATATATATATATATATATATATATATATATATATATATATATATATATATATATATATATATATATATATATATATATATCAGGGTCGCGGGGAACAAAGTTATGAGGGGGGTAAAAACAGCTCGAATGGCTTCGTGTAAATATACACACTGCGTGCATTGGCCAGAACTTGGCCTGGCGCACTGCTGTGCGCCTAGATATTGTTTTCTTTATTATTATATAAACATAAAAAGTATTATTGAAAAAACTTCAAATCAAATAAAAATACCCAAAGTCAAGAAATTATTTGAGTGTACCCATTATGTATTCTTAAATCTGTGCTTACCATTCCATTTCATTTAGGAACAACCAAAATTAACAAAACTTTTTAAAAATAACGGCATTTCTGTTAATTTTTTAATTGTCTTCATTCAATATGCAAATATGTTTTACATTTTTTATACTGAGTAAACTTTTTTCATATTGTTGTTGTAATGTTCGTGGCTACTTGAAAATAATTGGCTCTTATAGTCGCAAATACATACATAAGTACCGTAATAAGATGTGTGCAAAAAAACACAGTATGTAAATATTTGTTTGTTGAAATTCTTGAATGAAGATAATATTTTACGTTTTTTTTCTTCTGAGTGTAGAATTATTTACAGTCGTTGTTCGTTTTTTGCTGCATCCCACACTAGCACATATGAGAGTGTATTCTGTCTGCCCCACACTGCTTATAATATGAATAAGCTGGCTTAAGCTAATGTCAGAATTGAACGATAAGTCTGTCAAATGCTTAAACAATTCAGATGTGACTTTTAGGTGGCCATAATGTACTTACATACATGCACTTAAGTATTCTTTAGCCACAGCTGCACATCTAGGTATTGTCAATAATTTTGTTTCTTCTCATAACTCCTAAATGAATGCAATTCAATCAAACTAACTTGAAAGAATGACCTAATCTATTAGAAATTCACATATAAATATATCCGTCACCTTATTACTTGTTTTATTTGTTTTGCCTACTAAAAAGTACAACAGTGAATATACATAAATAAGTAAATACATGAGTATGTGTGTATATGTGTATTGTAAAACAAACAATGAAAATAAAAGTTTTGCTTTATTTTCTGAGTTTAAAATAAGAATCAATCCCACTTATTGTGAGTGGCGTCGTCGACGTCACATCAAGACGACAGTAAATACTGTCACTTGTCTACTCTTTATCGGCAACAACTGGCTCTTATTGACAATCTCTCACTAATCTCTAAGGCTTTGTAAATTAATGGAATATGTTAATAGTAGTCAATTGTTGTCGACAAAGAGTAAATAAGTCACAATTTTTACTGTCGTCTTGATGTGACGTCGACGACGCCATTCACAATAAGGGAGAATAAAAAATATTTAAAAGCAATGAATATTTTCTGCTGCTGCTTGTTTGAGTTTAAAAAAATGCACAAACAGTTGTTTCCTTGCGGAATGTGCGTTCAGCTTAGCACTTTACTTAAGCAAATGACATTTGACGAAACTTGACGAAAAGTTTGTTAAGTACATTATAGTTTGCCACATGCGTTTTATATGTAACCGCACAGTTGCTTAAGCTAGCTTATTCATATTATAGTTGGGCCTTTATTCATATTATAGTTGGGCCTTTGAAGGAATGACATACTCTTTAAAAAATAAAATCTGCATTCTATCGTTCAATGCTCTTAATAAAACTTTGTGTCAATTATTACGTTTTTTATTTAAGTTTCAACATTTTTTACGATTGCGGTAGCAAACTAAGTCCTAGTTTACACTATGCAATTCTTATTTATAAGCTGATAGGTTTGAAGGAGAGAGAGAGAGAGAGACGAGGGGAACAGAAACGTTTCTTTTCCCCTCGTCTCTCTTTCCTAAGAAACTAATCAGCTTAGCAATAAGACTTGCATAGTGCAAACTAGGACTAATAAACTCAGCGTGCACGCTGAATTGCTCTTCTTTAGCGTTGGCTACCTGCAACGAATTTTTTTTGCATAAAAATAATTAACGTTTTTTAGGAATTTTGGGAATAACAAAAAATTTCCAACATACACAAATTGTAGCTGCACAAGGGTTTATCCCAAATTATAGTATACGCATTTATAATAGCTTCTGAAGCCGTATTATTTCATTCAAAAAGTGTTTGGGTTAACGGTATTATGTACAACAAAGACCAAGGTACAGAACTTTAGACTTCCTTGGTTGAATAATCATGAATTCTCTATATTGGGCAATGCAAAATATCTAGGATTTATACTATACCAAAAACTTTCATGGAAACTGAATATTCAACACAAGGTTAGAAAAGCAACGGTAGCATACTACTCCTGTCGTAGTATGTTTCGATCTAAATGGAGCCTAAACCCCAAAATGCTTAAATGGATGTATACAGCAATTGTGCGTTCCATAATGACTTACGGCTCTGTAGTATGACGGCCTGTCAAAAATAAGAAATACGTGGTTGACCAGCTTTATAGAATACAGCGATCTGCTTGTGTAGGGATAACAGGATGTTTAGGTACTAGTACTTTGGAGGCTATGAATGCTATACTAAAACTTATTGCGATCGACAGTCACGTATTGGCGGTATCCTCGAGTACTGCGGCAAGATTAGCAACATCTGGGAGGTGGGAATCAAGGTCTTATGGTCATGCCAGAATCGTCGATCAACTACCCCTTACGCCGAGAAGATCTAATGATTATATGGTGCCACATCTGGACTTTGATAAAGTATTTAAAGTTCTGATTCCATTAAGGCGGGAATGGAAGGGAGGCACAATAGTAACAGAATACGACGTCAAAGCATGCACTGATGGATCAAGAATGGCCTGCGGTGTCCGCTCTGGGGTCTTTTCGAATGATATTGGTATAGATCGTTCCTTTCGTCTCCCTAATGAAGCCACAGTAGCGGCTAGAGTGCTGATTGGTAGGAAGGTAAAGGGTAAAGCTGGTATCTTTGTCGACAGCCAAGTAGCGCTTCTATCTAGTGTTGTAAAAAGCGGCTACTTTTGAATACTCAGAACTACTTGATACTTTTTCAATTGTGTACTCAATACTACTCAATACTTTATATATGTATGTATGTATATGGAAAGTTAAAAATTATTATTTATATTATTTTATTTATTTATGGAAAAAACAAAGATTAAATTCGAATATATATAAATTAATTTATAACAAATGAAAATAAATAAAAAATAAAAAATTTTTAACGTACTCTTAACACTTCTAGTGCATTAATCTCTTAAATTATCTTCTAAATATTTTTTAATAAACATTTTTTCTCACAGTTGATGTAATTACTTAATCATTGTTAAAATGTGCAAAATTTAAGATTTTTCATATCTGTGAGGACCTGACTTGCTGGTATCACGTGCCTTCCTTCCAATACTCTAAAGGGTCACTTTTTCTATCCAATAGTATTTGTTAATGGCTGTAGTAGTTCAATGATGCATTTTTTAGTACATTTTTTGTGGTTGTTTTCGTATCAAAATAATTCTTAACAGAACATTGTTTTCTGAATTGATATTTGCTACACTATTTCCATGAGGTTTATAGTCATATTTATTTGTATCAAGCTCACAGAGTTGTATAATTCTAATGTATTTTAAAGGAAGACTTTCGCTTGAATATTACAAAATGCAAACCTGAAAGTATTGAGTAGGTACTTTTGTGTATTGAGTACCGGGAAAAACTCTCGGTATTGAGTACTCGGTACTCAAATACTCAATACTTTTACAACACTACTTCTATCCCCAAGAGCATATGTATATCACCTCGTCTATTCAAGTCGGGCAGTGTAAGAGTTTGCTATCTAGACTGGGTGGTCAGGGTGACCTCACTCTCATCTGGGTTCCAGCACATAGCAATTTTTTAGGTAACGAACGGGTGGACGAGCTGGCTCTGCTATGAATGCTTTCAATGCCGAATCAGTAGCCATGCCGTTTGGTGCTATTAGAAACGGTATATTCAAGCACTATCTCCATAAGACTGAATGTAGATGGCGCAATATAGTCACGTGCAAGGTTGCTAAGAAGATGTGGCCTTGCTACAATTAAAAAATAGGAACCGTATTGACATCAAGAGGCTCCTTTCAGTCATGACGGGGCACTAGACGGTCGGTAGACATGCTAGTAGGATAGGTCTGTCCTATTATGAGTTCTGCCGAAGTTGTCGAGAAGAAACAATCTTCCACTTTCTTTGCGAATGTCCAGCCTTGCATTTTTCGAGACACACATTTTTGGGAAGTCATGTATCAGATGATCTTTCAGATTTATCTGATATTGGGTTGAACGACCTTAGCAGATATCTCTATGCAACGTGTTTGATATAGTAACGATCACCAGATTAGAATATTTAGAATACGGTTCAACATAGGTTGACACCGATGCGTGTAGTGACCCTTTCAAAAAGGAATCATCTAGATAATACTTGAATGCCTGCGTGTAGGAGGCAGTCACGTAACCCAACCAATGAAATATTTTATCCCTACATAAAGATTATAGTCATTCAGCTTAAAGTTAAAAACAATTTTCAAGTATTAATAAAAATGTCGGTAGTATTTTTATTCCAAAATCCAAAAGTGACGCGTACAGATGAGGAGGACATGTGCACTGCAGGCTTTACAGTACATATTGCTCGAAGTTGGTACCAAGCAGTTTATATACATATATACATAAGTATTAAATACCTTTATCATAAACTCTATACGAAATATTTATGTATGTAAATCTTCAAAAAATTTTAGCGCTCTTTTTTTCTAATTACTAACAACCTTTAAATATCCAAAAATATGTATGGGTCATTAAAACCACGTGTTCCAAACTTGAATGCATATACATATGTATTTAATGACGATTAATGAAACTAAAAGTACGTTATTCGTACTCGCATGATTGACAGCGTAAATGTTTTTATTATAATTTTACTGGCGAGGGAGTATTTTGACAAAACCTTCAAAAATCATCTAAAACCATTAGGAAATAATTATAATAATAAAACAGGTATGTATGTATTGGTGCTATATTTGGCTATAAAGAATTTTATATACACTTTCACAGTGCAAGAAGCCGTTAACAGGCTTAAAAAAAATTTAATCGACCTCAAAAATACGCATTCACTAAACACATTAAAATAATTTGGTTTCACTTAGTGATCGGGAAATATCTCATAGGAAGGCATGCACAAAGGTTAAGGGTCGAGCACAATGACTTTTGCCGCAGCTGCCAATACATTGCCCTGGACTAGCAAAGAAAAAAAATGGCTTCGATGCAGGGTTGAACTGCAACGTATTAATTGGTTCGACGATTAGAACTCCGCATAAGCAGAGTCTTCATAGTATCACATCGGACGAGCAAGGTCTAAGTGAGTCCAGGATTCCGACTGCCACCCTTACATAGCCTAACCTACACTAAAAATTATAAGGTGTGTTACATGACATTTACAATTCGAATAAAGAATTGAGAACCGCAATAAGATTAAGTGGCGTTGGCTAAAGTAGTTAGCACGTTGACTACAAATCCGAAGGTACTGGGTCCAATCCCTGTATCCAATCATTAAAAATAACAACACCACGCATTTTTCTGATGTGCATTACTGTCCCCTTGTGTCAGATGTTGTAGGAAAGTTCAAGTGATGAAGGCATAGTCACTAACTATACTGACTTCAGCAGATACTAATCCCAATATAACATCAGAACGCCCTCCTTCGTTCTGCAGTAGAATTATCGGCGAAGTAAAACAACCGATAAAATGGTATAATATAGTATAGTATAAACGTGTTATCAAAATTGTAACACAGATAGCAGATGTAAGATTTAGGTTTTATTTTTCAATAAAACTCGAGTTACATCCTAATCCACTTGCTCGTAATATCTTGAACTTTGCTGGACACATCCGCTTAAAAAAGAAGGACACAAGGGCTCTAATAAGCTACAATCTAGATGAAACTGTTTGAAAATATTTTTTGATGTGTAAACATCTATACGCTAGAGGGTAAAATTATTTTTCACAATACAATCACAAATTTTGCTGAGATTCACACCGTGTTGTCAAATCGGTGTGAGCTACATATGTATGAGTGTATTAGTGTTTGAAAGAAGCAATACAAACTTATTTAAAATATTGTAACTACATAGGAATTTGCTGGTTTTTGTTTGTTTTATTTAACTTGATAATTGCTTTATTAGGGTTCCGTACACCAAAGGTGAAAATGAACCGTAAGAGCTACGGCCACTACAACAACAAATACACGAGATTAAAAATTAAAGGGTGTTGTAAAACGAGCAACGAAAAATTTTAAAATCCCATGTAATATACATACAATTGTATGTACATAGAACACTTAACACTAAATTTAAAAAATTTAAATCAATGGGTGTTCCATCAGTTAATGTAATTTTGACTTTATAATTTTGACAACTTGCTGTATCTTGGAAACCGTAAGAGCAAAACTCTTGAAATTTTCAAAAACGGTAAAACTAAAAAATCAAAAAAATATAAAATCGCCAAATATAAAAAAAATCTCCAAAAACAAAAAAAAAATCGCGAAAACGAAAAAAAGCACCAAATAAAAAAAATGTCTAGGACTAAAATAAATCGCGAAAAACCGGAAAAATCGCCAAAATGGAAGAAAACCAAAAACAAAAAAATCGCCAAAATGAAAAAAATCGCATAAATAAAAAAAACCACAAAAACAGAAAAAATCGCCAAATTAAAAAAATTGTCAAAATGAAAAAACCCCAAAAACAGAAAAAAAAATCGCCAAAATGAAAAAAACCCTTAAACAAAAAAAAAAAACGCAAAAATAAAAAAATCGCCTAAATAAAAAAACCCCAAAAACAAAAAAAATCGCAAAAATAAAAAAATTGCGAAAATGAAAAAAAACCAAAAAGAAAAAAAAACGCCAAAACGAGAAATAGCGGTAAAACTGAAAAAATCTTTTAAGCTGAAAAAAACTTAAAAAAGGAAGAAAGCTAAATCAAAAAAATGCTCAAAACCGAATGTGCGCGAGTCAAAGTCGCACTTTACTGAATTTATTTTAATTGCAATGCGTACACAACAACAAGAACAGCAACAACTAAACGATGAACAACAGGAATTAAAAATTAAAAAGTAAAGGCATTTACCATAGATCAGCACTGCAGTACTCTAAAGTTACAGTAAAAATAATAAAACAATTTTAACAAGTAAATTTTTACTGATTACTAGGGAAAGGATTTTCATGCATTTAAAATCACGTTTTATGTACATAAAATATGCAGTAAAAATATAAAAATATGTATTTAAAACTGATAAAATATGCATTTATCAATTTTTTTTTCAACATTTAATAACATTAAAAACTTAAAAAAATCACCTTCATTGATTTCTTAACAAACATTTTGTCATTAAAAACTTAACAAACATAAAAAGCTCAGCTTCAATGCCTTCTTAATAAATATTTTGTCAAATCATATGCAGCCTGGCTCACGATGTCGACAAGAAACTTGCGATCGAACACTTGTATTGAAAACAACAATAAAATAAGAAAATTTGTTTTTGTTTTCAATATAAGCAAGCGATATAAAGTTTCTTGTCGACATCGTGGGCCAGGCCGATGAAACACAAAATAAGGTTCAGTCGAACTTTTATTAACATACATGAATTAATAAATATTTTTTTTATTGTCAAAGATTCTTTGACAATTTTTTCTGAAAAAAAAATTTATGTAATAGAAACTAACGTTTATTGCTGCTATTTCGTTTGTGGAATATTCAGTTTCTAAATTTTCGTTCTTAGAGCTATAAACTATTTATCTAATTTGTTGCATATATTTTAAGTCCATGTTTTTTTTGTTAACTATTTCTAATTAATTTTTATGTTCTCATTTATTCTGCCTTTCAGAGCACACTTTTTTTTACCGCATCCTCAGTTAATTCAACTTGAGTGTTAAAGTAACGAAAGCCTCTAATTGGCCTATAGTGTGAACAAGAAAGCAATCCTACTATTTGTGTCTAAATATCAATTAGGCAGAAGACTGTCGGATACTATATTTCTATTCATAAAATTAAAGAAATTTTAAAGTCAAAAAAACTTGCACCCGTATGCAAAAAATAACGTGTGCGGAGCGCTGAAAAAAATTACACAAACATTTTTGAGTTTTAAAGGGCTATTATCCCATGCTATTTTTTTTTGTTAATTTTCAATGGTACTGGTATTCTTAACTTAAGCCAAGGTACTGAACTTTTCAAATGAGTTGAAGGAGTCATACAATGTTTATCAGTATCGAATAATATCACCAAAATGCGATCGTAAATTTTTCTCGTTTTCCTCTTTTTTGTACAAAAAAAAAAAAAAAAAAAATAAAATTAGATTTATAGCATAAAAAAACTAAAATATCTATTAAAAATATACATTTATATACAATGAAATATGCAAAAATATGTATTTATTATAAAATATGCAAAAATATGCACTAACAAATCGATGCCATTTTGTCACAAATTTGCTGATTGGCAAAGATATTTTATTTACGTTGATCTACGACCAACGACAGAAAACATGTATTTACATGAAAATCCTTTCCCTACCGATTACTAAAATTTTTTTCTCCAATTTTTATAAATTGCCTAAATGACTTGTTATATGATAAGGTGCATTGAATTTTCAGTAATCAGTAATGCCCGTATTCATAATGAAATTCTACCAAGTGGCTAAAAGTTTTTCATACAAAAGTTTCAAAATTTGAATGGAAAAACTTTGCCACTTGCTACAATTTTATTATGATTACGGCCCTACGATTTTACTGGTAATGCAAATTAAATTTCATTAGCAGTAAAAATTTACTGAATTTTTTTAGTAATCAGTAAATTTACTGCACTCAAAATATTCCATAGGTAAAATAAACGAAAAATGTGGTTTATTTTACGAAAATATTCGTTGTTTTTACGGTACGAAATCCTTCGTACATAGTACAAATGATATTTGTTTATTTTACGAAATACTTTTTGTCTGTATATAACAAAATTTTGTATTTACTTATTTTTTTTTTGTAAATTTACGAAACACAGTGTTTATATTACAAAATAAACTCGTGAATTATGAAAAACAATTTTGTGTTAAGCTAAGTCTAGACGATATGTTGAATCAGCATATTTATGATGACAAATTTGTTACCAGTGCCAACATATCGTGTAGACACAAAATTTTTTCAATATACGTATGCTTAGCTACATATGAAGGGCATTTGTTAAGGTTATCAACAAACATATGTTCAAGATCTTAGCATATCGTGTAGACACCATATTTTTACTTTGTAACAAATTTCCTATGTATGCTATCAGATATGTTATTTGTTGGAAAGCCTATGTAAGCTTTTCAGCATACGGCAAATTTGATAGCATATAGAATTAATATTTTTACTCTGCTCATGTATGAGCAGTGCTGCCTGATTTGCCATTTTTAAAATAAAAATAACGTAAACATTAAAATAACGAAAATAGTTTAATAAAAGAAAAAAAAAACATTGCATTATGCGAAAGATATACTGCAGAAATGTGAATTGGGGTGAGTAAAAAATGAGGGAAATTACAATTTCTTAAAAAATAATTTTAGGCGATTCTGAAGAAGACTATCACTCTTATTCCAGTTTCTTTCCAATTTTGCAACTTCTCACGAATTTTTGCAAGCTTCGCAATAAAAGCAACTTTTTGCATGCTTTCAGCCTCCTAAAGGCTTTGGCGATTTTTAAAAAATAATAGAATTTGTCATCATCCCGTTGTTGGTAAGTTTTTACGAATTTTCGTCATTTTTGCGATTTTTATTGAATTTTTTTCATTCCTTACAGTTTTGACGATTTTTGACCAATATTATGGCTTGTTTAAAGTTGTGCAAAAATTCGCGATATAAGCGACTTTTTACATGTCTTCAGCTTCTTGGCAGTTTTGACGATTTTAAAAAAGTATACAATTTTGTTATCATCCCGCTGTTAATAAATTTTTGCAAATTTATGTAATTTTCGCGATTTTTTGCCGAATTTTTTTTTACAGTTTTAGCGATTTTTAATCCATATTATGGCTTGTTCAAAATTTTGCCAATTTTCGCGATTTTTTGCAGTTCGTAATAAAAGCGGCTTTTTGCGTGGGTTTTAGCAGTTTTAATAATTTTGAAGAGTTTAAATCATTATTGGACTTTGTCATCCTGCTGTTGTAGCTTTTCGCCACTTTCCGTCATTCCGCGAATTTCTTTTTATTTATATACATGTATAATTGCACTAATTTTTATTAACCAAAAATATAAATTTTTTGCACTGAAAGCGATAATTGATATACATACATAAATTTATTGTAATTGTAAAATTTATTTTATATCTAAGCAAATGCTCACATGACTCAACATATATATCAGAATACAAAATTCAACATATCATGTAGACACAAAAATTTTATGGTAACTCATATGTTGTATTATCATTTGCTGACATATGTTGACTTTAAAAAATTTGGTAGTTTCAGCATACTGTGTAGACGCCTAACATATATATATGCTGACAGCAGGATTTGTTGTTATTTTAAAGCATATTAATGTAAGCATATATTTGCTGATTCAACATATCGTCTAGACTTAGCTTTATATACGAAATTTTATGTAAAACTGAAATCTTTAAAACATAAAAATCTGCAAAAAATTACATATTTGAATTGAATGTTGTAACAATAGGAAGAAAAAGATAATTTAATGGGAATTGTTACAGCATCATACATACATACATATTTTGCACTGAAACGCACGAATCAAACTGGGAACATAACTGGGAGCAACAACGAATTTTTCGTTGCAAACTTTCAATACAACACATTTGTTTATATGAAAATTAACACCTCACCGCTGTAAAACGAAATTTGTCGAGCGTGATGAATTCTGCGATAGATTTATTTCTATTTCTTACGCCGACGAACGATGAAAAAACAATTTTCTCTTTGTTTGCACAAACAATAACCAAATATTCAATTGTCAATTATAAGATCTGTTACGTATTATTCGTTGGTGTGCCTGGAGGAGATTTACCGTTCGCCCCAGTTGTTTTCTCAGCATAAAAAAAAATAATTATAATAATATTTTATTTTAACTGAAATTTATTTCATAATTTTTTGTACAACATATACAATGGCAGGAAAATAAATTGGGAAAATATTACAAAATAAAACAAAACAACAGTTTTTATTCTCATATTACAAAAAAAAATTTCGTAAAATTCACGAAACTTGTATATATTCAATAATAATTTTGTACTGCAAAGAAAATGATAACAAAACAAAATTTGTTTATATTACGAAATTTCTAATTTTATAAGGGCACTGCTACACCTTCAATATTTATATCAATGAATTGATGGATCACGAGCGTATGCTACATGTTCAATATTTATCGCGTCAGTATTTACGTTATTTTTGTCGTTAAAAATGTCGCACAAAAACGTCCCACAACTCCGGCAATGCCACCAAATTAAAAATAAAGTCTTTCAAAATAATTTTTTCGGTCGTTAATTCCGATTCCACCGGCAGAACCAACTCGCTTTCACTATCTTCTGCCATTACTCTTTATTAAAACAAATTTTATACAAATGTAATAAAATTTGTTACCTTTTATTTGTTTAATTTTTTGAACTGCGTCTTTTATTTTATTTATTTTATTTCACTTCTTATTAACGTATCGCGATCTAATATCATGAAAATGCTACACGTTCAATATTTATCACGCGATCCACGAAACGCGATCTGGATTCTATAATTTAGGCCATTCTGTGATATGAATCGCGATCAATCAATACTGCATGCTACACGTTCAATAAATATCGCGATACTGGATCGCGTTCAATATATATTGAACGTGTAGCAGTGCCCTAAAATATTTTTTATTTTCTCTTAAATACAATAAAATAAACGAAAAATGTGGTACTATATACAAAAATAATTGTACGAAATAATTTTTGTAACTTAACGAAATTCGTAAAATTACGAAATCTGTTTTCCTGCACAAGCTACAAATATTTTCATAAAATGTACAAAATTTTCGTTTATTGTACGATAATTAAATTACGAAAAAATTTTTTGTATTTTTAAGCATGGAATATTTTGAGTGTGCTTACTGCAATTTTTAATGCAGTACATATATTTATATACTGCAGTGTGCCCATTTACTAACCAAATAAGTTTAATAAAACAAACAAAAACCAACAAATTCCTATGTATTTACAATATTGAAAGTTTTGATACTTTTAATTAATTAATTTAAAAAAATATACTACAAGCATAAGTACTTCCAACTTAAAAAAATTTTTCATTACTAGATGTTTACACATCTCCTCTGTGATTGGACTCACATTGCCTTTTTTTTTTGATGTGTAAACATCTATACGCTAGAGGGTAAAATTCTTTTTCACAATACAATCACAAATTTTGCTGAGATTCAGACCGCGTTGTCAAATCGGTGTGAGCTACATATGTATGAGTGTATTAGTGTTTGAAAGAAGCAATACAAAGTTATTTAAAATATTGTAAATACATAGGAATTTGCTGGTTTTTGTTTGTTTTATTTAACTTGAAAAGGTGAAAATGAACCGTAAGAGCTACGGACCTGAAATTTGGACACAGTGTGTAGACATTTGGCCACTACAACAACAAATACATGAGAGTTAAAAATTAAAGGGTGTTCCAAAACGAGCAACGAAAAATGTTAAAATCCCATGTAATATACATACAATTGTATGTACATATATACACTTTAAATTTTAAAAGTTAGTGTATTTTTAGGGGCTGTCCATATATTACGTAACGCTGTTTTCCCCGATTTTGGACCGCCCCCTACCCCCTAGTAACAGATCGTAACAAAACTGTGAACCCCCCCCCCCCCTCCCCCAGGAATAACGTAACAATGAGATAAAAAATAAATTAAACAGTTTAAGGTTTTTATTAAAAAAAATTAAATTTAATTCATTGTTTTAAATGCATTTGTTAGACTAGCACAGCGCGTAGACAAAAATTAAATAAGCTTACGTATGAACGTACTCCATATATTAGCGAAATTATTTTTTAAATTTCTTCCCAAGTGTCCAAAAACTCCAAAAATTATGGTTTTATAGAGAGCTTATTCCTAAACTGTATGTATGTATTAGTGATGTGTATTGGAATTCCAAAACATTCGGCCGTTTCTAGATATTCGTATTCGTTAAAAAATATATACATAAATATAGGGTGTTTTTTTCAGAGGTATAGAACTTCGAATTGAAATAAAACACAAGAAAATCGTTTTAATGTCCATCAATTTGGCTTTATTGGAAGGATAATTTTATGCCATTAATGTTTAAATATGATTTCGGGCATGTGGCCGCCGCGGCTGGCTCGAATAAAGCCAATTCTACAGGTCCAATTTTCAACCACTTTTTCGAGCATATGGGGCCGTATGTTGGCAATAACGCCACGAATGTTGGCTTCCAAGTCCCCTAACGTTTCTGGTTTGTTGGCGTAGACGAGCGACTTCACATATCCCCAAAGAAAATAATCCAATGGTGTCAAATCACACGATCTTGGTGGCCAATTGACAGATCCATTCCGCGAAATTATGCACTCATCGAATGTTTCCTTCAATAAATCGATTGTGATGTGCGCTGTGTGGCATGTAGCGCCGTCTTGTTGGAACCACAACTCATCCACATTCATGCCATCCAATTCGGGAACAAAATAGTCGGTTAGTCGGCTCCAATTGCTGTGCACGGTGGCGAATCGATTCATTCGGGTCCTCTTCAACACTTTGCTCTACAGCGGCAATTGTTTCTTCGGTGCGCACTGTTCGACGTCTCTGCGGATGCGTATTATCACATAGAGTAAACGTAGTGCGAAAACGATCCATGGTTAACCGAATTAATTGCTCTGATGGACGATTATGTCGACTATAAAATGGACGGAGCTTGCGGTAAACTTCGCGAACTGAACCATTATTTTCGAAATAAATTTGTACGATTTGCAAGCGTTGTTCTTTTGTCAACCTGTTCATGATGAAATGGCAAACTAAACTAAATATTAATCACTTGACAGCTGACAAAATGGCCGCCAGTTAAGAAAGTGATGCCAACTTAAAGTTCTATACCTCAATAAAAAACACCCTTTATAAAGAAATTCATGAATCCAAAACGAAATTTAAATGAATGGCACACAAATACTAGTTTGTAATAATTAAAAAAAAATTATTTTTTATTTTTTTTGCTATGCGTTTTTTGCCAAATAATCTGCTATAGTTTTCCGTATTGATGACTGAGCAGTATTTCAAACATAAAGACGAAAGAGAGCTTAAAGATGACTCCGTTTGGCCATCTTCAAATCAATCTAAAATGTGCGTGAAACAAAAAAATTATATCTTGGATCAGTAAAGGTTGCCATGGTGAATTATATTTCATTTTCTAAGAGAGAACATTTTTAACCCGCTTTAAACATACAGATTGTTGAGATATCAAATGAGTCAAAATGATGTCAATTACGAAAGATATGCAATTTTCCTTTTCTTAATTTTTGTCCCTTCTACAACATTACATTTTCAATACATATTTGCCTTAAAATAAGAGGGCACACAATCTAGTTCCTACACACATTTCACTGTTGTTTTCATATTTTTTTAAGTTCTGTTGCATAAAAAATTAAAATAACAATTAAAATAAAATTATGAAAACACGTCTATTTATGCAAGTTTTCCATTAACACTAGAGCTGCTCGATGTTAATCGATGCATCGGAAACATCCATGTTTTGGTTTTAATACATCGAATAAATGCCGATGTATCGTATCATACGATGTTAATCGACACATCGATGTTTTTATTTGATGTATCGAAAAGACGACTTTTTGTATATATTGATGCTTGCAACTCATTTAATGTAGAATGACTTTTAAAACGTTTTTTATGGTGAAAAATTTGTCAAAATTTTCTTGGTATTGGTAATAATCAGCAATGTAAGTTCTTTTTCCATATTTGATGTAAAAATCAATAATATATATGGCTTAAAATTACTGTTACAGAAGGTTTTAGACACCCAGTGAAAGTTATATCACCGCATTGTAAAGTTCCAAGTAGAGCTACTGTGACTCGTTGGGTTGATAAAAAATATGAAGTTTTGTCAGGAACATTGAAAACTAAAATACACACCATGGAAAATATTACTTTCAAAACTGACATTTGGTCCGATTTGCAAAGCAAAAAGAAGTACATACCGTGCTTTGCACACATGCTTTTCTTAATTCTTATGAAATTTTAAAATAGACTTTTATTTATTTAATAAATTTAAAACTTAATAATTTGATATTGTCATGTGCATATATAGAAGAATATATTTTTTGTCTATGAGAATTGCAAGAAACCTTTTCCTAAACTTCTGCAAATACCATTTCCTTCTATGTATTTGGTGGATTTAATGTTAATATATTCTGCAGTTTAATATAAAAAGAAGTTTTTATGTACATACTTATATTAAGAATATTTAGAAATGTAAATGGATAAAGATGAGGAATTCAGAACCATGTATGTTCAGTTTGACTACAATTTATTTAATTTATTATAAAAACTTTGTATAACTTTCAAATGTTATTTAAATTTTTGGATAGTTTTCATAAACTTTAATGTACGCGGACAGAATTATGAAGTTCTTTTCCATACACATTTTTTTAAATTTAATTTTGCAGAATAAAATAGACCTCCAATTAAATGTTCATAAATTTCACATACAATAGATATTCGTATTCGCGAATATCGTTTTAAATATTCGTATTCGCGATATCGTTTTAAAAATTCGAATTCAAATTATCGAATATCAAAAGTTGACATTCGGCAGATGTATGTAGTATACATACTAAGGGCCAATTTCACCAACTCTATTTAAATATCAATTCATATTTAAATGTCGATTTTGATTGATTTTTGTATGGAAAAATTATTTTTAAATATGAATTGATATTTAAATAAGTTGGTGAAATTGGCCCTAACTCGTACATAATATATGTAGGTAATTTTTTCTGTTACGTAACATTTTCAAAGACCCCTCCCCCCACCATAACAAAACGTTACAAAACCCGAACCCCCCTCCCCACCGCCCTAGAGCGTTACGTAATATATGGACAGCCCCTTAAACAGACTACAACAATTAACACTAAATTTAAAAAATTTTAATTACAGGGTGTTCCATCAGTTAAAGCAATTTCGACTTTGTAATTTGACAACTTGCTGTATCTTGGAAACCGTAAAACGGTAAAACTAAAATATCAAAATAATATAAAATCGCCAAATCTAAAAAAATCGCCAAAAACAACAAAAATAATCGCCAAAACGAAAAAAGCACCATATTAAAAAAAATTCTAGGACTAAAATAAATCGCGAAAAACCGGAAAAATCGTCAAAATGAAAAAAAAAACCCAAAAACAAAAAAATCGCCAAAATGAAAAAAAATCACCTAAATAAAAAAACTCCAAAAATAGAAAAAATCGCCAAATTAAAAAAATCGCCAAAATGAAAAACACCCCAAAAACAGAAAAAAAATCGCCAAAATGAAAAAAATTGCGAATATTAAAAAAAAGAGAAAAAAAACACCAAAATGAGAAAAAAACGATAAAACTGAAAAAAATCGTTTAAACTGAAAAAACTTAAAAAAGTAAGAAAGCTAAATCAAAAAAATGCCCAAAACCGAATGTGCGCGAGTCAAAGTCGCACTTTACTGAATTTATTTTAATTGCAATGCGTACACAACAACAAGAACAGCACCAACTAAACTATGAACAACAGGAGTTAAAAATTAAAAGTAAAGGCATTTACCATAGATTAGCACTTCAGTACCACTAAAGTTTCAGTAAAAATAATAAAAAAATTTACTGATTACTAAAATGTTTTTCTACAATTTTTATAAATTGCTTAAATGATTTGTTATATAATGAGGTGCATTGAATTTTCAGTAATCAGTAATGCCCGTATTCATAATGAAATTCTACCAAGTGGCTAAATGTTTTTCATACAAAAGTTTCAAAATTTTAATGAAAAAACTTTGCCACTTGCTACAATTTTATTATGATTACGGCCCTACGATTTTACTGGTAATGCAAATTAAATTTCATTAGCAGTACATATATGTACATATACTGCAGTGTGCCCATTTACTAACCAAATAAGTTAAATAAAACAAACAAAAACCAGCAAATTCCTATGTATTTACAACACTGAAAGTTTTGATACTTTTAATTAATTAATTAAAAAAAATATACCAAAAGCATAAGTACAGGGTGGGCCAAAAGAAACCAAGGGGTGTAAAAGTTTAATAACTTTTTTGTTTATTAACTTTTTTTTATTTTTTCTTTCAGATTATATAATATACAAAATGGAAATTTTTTTACAATAAGTATGAAAAATAATGTCTCTTAAATGACCACCGTTTTCAGCTTCGCACTGATGGGCTCGTTTTAGAGCATTTTCCATAACATCTTTCAAAACTTGTGGCTGTAGCGTTCGAATTTCTGCAACAATGTTTGCCTTGAGTTCAAGGATTGTCTCTGGCTTGTTCACATACACTCGCTCCTTCAAAAAACCCCAAAGAAAATAGTCGGGTGCTGTCAAATCTGGCGATCGCGCTGGCCAAATAATTTCCGAATTTCGAGAAATTATTCGCTCTCCAAAAATTTGACTTAAAAGTGCCATTGTGTCTCGGGCAGTATGGGCAGTGGCTCCGTCCTGCTGAAACCACATACCAGGTCTGTTTTCAAGAGCAGGACGTAAAAAATTTTCTATCATAAACCGATACCGCTCTCCATTTACGGTTACAGCACTTCCATCTTCATTCTCGAAGAAGTAGGGCCCAATGACATTTTCAGATGTGATCCCACACCATACTGTACACCTGATGGGGTGCAATTGGCGTTGCTGAATGGCTCTTGGATTTTGAGAACCCCAGAACCCCAGAAATTCTGAGGTTAAAATGTCGACGATATGCTCTTTGCGTTAAAATAATTGATCTCTGGTTTAAATAATAAAATTCTATTGTTCTGGTTCTCTGTTCAGTTGTGAACCTCTCCATTATAAATTCTCCAAGTGTTGTCTATATAATCTGAAAGAAAAAATAAAAAAAATTAATAAACAAAAAAGTTATTAAACTTTTACACCCCTTGGTTTCTTTTGGCCCACCCTGTACTTCCAACTTAAAAAAAAATTTTATTACTAAATGTTTAAACATCTCCTCTGTGATCGGACTCACATTGCTTTTTTTTTGCTTAGCACGACCCTTATGTATTATTAACAGCTACCATTAAGTTTATGTCCGACACTGGTCGGGCCTAATAATTATATTTAGATTTAAGATTTGAATACTTATTGTTAGTTCATATTTGAAGATACAGGGTCGTATTCAAAAAAACTTAACAAAGCTTTGAAAAGCAATGTTAAGTAAGTAAAGTTGTATTCAAAAAAATCATTATATCAAAATTCTAAAGTAGGCACCTACGTTTGTTAAGGCTACTTTAAGTTGATATTTCCAAAATGTGTATTTTGTACTTCAAATATTTTTGTTAATATAGCACATATTGATTCATGTTACATCTGAAAATGAAGCTAGAAGTGCTAGCTCTCATCTTAAATTTATTATTTCTGTCATGTGATGGAAAATATCGAAATACATAGCAAAATCCATAAAAAATCTTAAAATAAATACAATTATACAAAAATGTTTTAATGATGTACATTCAAACAAAACGAATCGAAAAAAGCTGGATATTCAAATACTCATTTCGTTCGAATAAAATAAATTGAGATAATTTTGCTATGTTCATCATATTTTTTTTACTTTTACTTCATAAAAATGTTTATCTGTTTTGCTTCCATGTCAGAAGCTTAGGTTAGGTTGCTTAACTTCAAGATATTAAAAATGTATTTAATAAAATAAAAAATTAGTTGAATACTCGAATGAAATTGTGTTCGATGTTGTACATCATAAGCTTTGAAAGGGTTGTTGAACATGGTGGTGTTACCAGAATTTATTATTAAATCACAAAATAATTAAAGTTGTGCTTTTTACGTTTAGGGATTTTTTCGGTTTTTGGCTTAGTTTTGGAATTTTTTAATTTAATTTAATTTTAGATTTAGAGAATTTTTTTGTTTGGTGCTTTTTTTGTTTCGGCGATTTTTTTCGGTTTTTGGGCGACTTTTCTCGGTTTGGCGATTTTCTAATTTTGGAAAATCTCAAGAGTGTGCGTATCACGGTTTCCAAGATGCAACAAGTTGTCAAAATTACATTTACTGATAGAATGCCCTTTATTTTTTTTAACAAACACAAACACAACTCGGAAAGCGATTAGCTTGTCTGCGAAAAACACCCAAGATCAGAAGTTTCTATCATTTTGTTAAGGGCAATATGAAAAAACTTGTGTAAACATTCGTGAACGTGTGATTCAGTATTGATGTAAACATCGTCAGAGCTGACAAATCAGTACTGATGTAAACTGATGTAAAAGTGATGTACTAATAATAAATATAACTTTTATATTAAAGTAATATTTTTTTTATTATCAAAAGTATAGAAAAATACTTATTAAAAAAAAAATATTTTACTTGAGCTTTAAAGTTCGTAGTAGTTACCAAGCACTTTAAGGCTAAAATTGCTTTTTTAAGAAAGCTTACATCTGGCACACATGAGCTGTGAGACTTAGAGGCCTTTATTTACCAAAAGCGGAACGCGACGTTCAAAATTTAATTCTACAACAATTCATAAAAGTAAAAACAGAAATGCGCAAGGCAATAAAAGAAAAATTACAAAATAATTACAGATTCTCTTTGGTAAAATGAACGATTCTATTAATGCTTTACTAAAGTCCTATTCCCGAGCAAATATTTTGGAATATTTTTTTAATAACATATTTTGTTTCTTTTTGCGTTATATCAATGCATTTGGCCTTGGATTTACATATAATATTGATATTTATGCATTACTATTATAAAGGGTGTTTTTTATTGAGGTATAGAACTTTAAGTTGGCATCACTTTTTTAACTGGCGGCCATTTTGTCAGCTGTCAAGTGATTAATATTTAGTTTGGTTTGCCATTTCATCATGAACAGGTTGACAAAAGAACAACGCTTGCAAATCGTGCAAATTTATTTCGAAAATAATGGTTCAGTTCGCGAAGTTTACCGCAAGCTCCGTCCATTTTATAGTCGACATAATCGTCCATCAGAGCAATTAATTCGGTTAACCATGGATCGTTTTCGCACTACGTTTACTCTATGTGATAATACGCATCCGCAGAGACGTCGAACAGTGCGCACCGAAGAAACAATTGCCGCTGTAGAGCAAAGTGTTGAAGAGGACCCGAATGAATCGATTCGCCACCGTGCACAGCAATTGGAGCCGACTAACCGACTATTTTGTTCCCGAATTGGATGGCATGAATGTGGATGAGTAGTGGTTCCAACAAGACGGCGCTACATGCCACACAGCGCACGTCAAAATCGATTTATTGAAGGAAACATTCGATGAGCGCATAATTTCGCGGAATGGACCTGTCAATTGGCCACCAAGATCGTGTGATTTGACACCATTGGATTATTTTCTTTGGGGATATGTGAAGTCGCTCGTCTACACCAACAAACCAGAAACGTTAGGGGACTTGGAAGCCAACATTCGTGGCGTTATTGCCAACATACGGCCCCATATGCTCGAAAAAGTGGTTGAAAATTGGACCTGTAGAATTGGCTTTATTCGAGCCAGCCGCGGCGGCCACATGCCCGAATTCATATTTAAACATTAATGGCATAAAATTATCCTTCCAATAAAGCCAAATTGATGGACATTAAAACGATTTTCTTGTGTTTTATTTCAATTCGAAGTTCTATACCCCTGAAAAAAACACCCTATATAAAGAACTGAAATAATATTATTTTTTGACTAAAGGCAGAATTAGTTATTACCAGGGAAACCACAAATATGCAATTGCATGTTTTTTCTTGTATAACGTACTAATACGAGGACAATATATTTATCCGTTTCAGAACTTTTATGAGTTTTAGCATCGATTTGTTAGTGCATATTTTTGCATATTTTACACTTTAAGGCATTTATTTGCATACATCAGTCTTACACGCATATTTTTAGCATATATTCGAATTTTAGGGCATAATTTACGCTTTTCGGGCATAATTTGACACTTTATAGAATTTTTTATTTTGCACCCCATTCCGAAAAAAAAAATTATACAAAAAAAAAATTATAAAATTTTTTTGAAACTTATTAAAATTTCATTTTCGAAATAAAAATTTAAGTTTTAAAGAAAAAATTTATCGGGCGCTATCTGGGTATTAACCCACTTACAAGTTAATGGGCTGGTCAAAAGTTTTATTTTTATTTGTAGCCATCTAAATCGCTGTAGTGTATATGTAAATTTTCCATTTTCCATGTAGTGTATACATTTTTCTTATACACGCAGTTCTACGGACGTTAGTTTCAATATAAATTTAGTTTCGCTATTTGTGACGGACTCTGCCCCGAGCAGACGTTTAAGGAAACTTAGAAACGATTTTTATATGAAATTCTATGTCAATATTTTGTTGTTTATTGCAATAGAAATTATAAATAAAAATCTTGTCTTATTTATCCAAAATACAGTTCAAAAGCCTGAATTTTGATATCGTGATCTTTTGAAATTGAAGTTAAATTATTATGAGAGCATCCAATAAAAATGAATTTGTATTATTTGTTGTAGTCAAAATTTGTATGGTAATTTTGTTTTAACCTGCACTTCAAACACAGTTATTCTTTGTTAATTTTGTTTGCTTATTTGGTTTATTTTTTCTTGTCTTATTTTATATGCAAATGTTGTTGAATCTTTGAACTAAAATATATTTTCATTTACAAATAAACCAATTTATTTTATTTTTAAGGGCATATTTCTTGACTTTTGGGCGCATATTTTTAAGTTTTTAGTGCATATTGAATGCGCATAAAACACTTTTTTTAGAGCATATTTCTGGTTTCTCTGGTTATTACTTTCTGTTCTGTTTCGAATCAGTTGAATCTTTTTTGTTTATGGAAATCAAATACAAGTCGTTAGTTTTTCTGTTTCGTTCTGTTCTGTTTTTAAGTGACATCATAAATTAAATAAATATATTTTGAAATGAATTGTGATTGTTTAGAAATTATATGACACCCTTACGATTACAAATGTATATAATGCATAGCATATACCAGTGAAAGGTGTTGTCCCAAACAAGAACTTGGTAAAAATTTATATCACACTGCATTTGATGGCCGAAATTTTTGATAGGAACTTGGCATTTTTTCACATTGATGTTTTTGTGAGGATTATATTTAAACTTAACAATGGACGATGCAAAACTCATCGCTTTAGTGGAAAATTGCGACCCTTTTGGTCAGAAACTGCTGATAAGTTACTACAGAGAAAGGAAGTAGTCAAATTGGAAGCATAACGTCAGAGCATAGAACAGCAACAGAAAGTAAAGGCTAATGAAGCCTTAATTTGTTTATAAAACGTTATTATTTAACCGATCTCATGAATTACAATTTGGTTTTCGTTAAAATAAATTAAATTAAAGAAAATTTTGTATTGTTTTGCACTGCGCGGGAATTCACGGGATTTCCCGTGAAACCGAAGAGTCGTTCGCGCTTTCCCGGGAAATGAAAAAGTCCGAGAAAAGAAAAACTCTAGTATCGTATCAATGGATATTTTTTATTACAGGCTGCAACACGCAAAGCTTTCAAAAACACTTTAAATCTACATGAAATTAAGGCGGAATCAGTAGACAGAGCGAAAAAAATACACAAACATTTTTGGGTTTAAACGGGCTATTTTCCCATGCTCTTTCTTTTTAGGGTTTCGTACACCAAAGGTGAAAAGGAACCCTATTGTTTTCGCTACGCTGTCCGTCTGTCAGTCACACGCTATTTTCTCAGGAACAGTAAGAACTCCGGACCTGAAATTTGGACAGAGTATGTAGAACCTTGGCCGCTATAATAACAAATACATGAGAATTAAAAATTAAAGGGTGTTCCAAAACGAGCAACGAAAAATTTTAAAATCCCATGTACTATGCATACCACTGTATGTACATATGTATGTATGTATATTGACACTTGAAATTTGTAAAATTAGTGTATTTTTATATAGACTACAACAATTAACACTAAAATTAAAAAAAAATTTAAATTAAAGGTTGGTCCATCAATTAATGCAATTTTGACTATGTAATTTTGACAACTTGCTTTATCTTGGAAACCGTAAGAGGCAAACTCTTGAAATTTTCAAAAACGGTAAAAATAAAAAATCCGAAAATAATTAATTCGCCAAACCAAAAAAAAAAAAAAAAAAAACAAAAATCTTAGTTAATTTTAATTATCTATTCTTCGAACTCCATTTGTTTCTATATTTATGATTTGAACGGGCTAAAGTTCGTATTGCTTTCTAAGCCAAATTACATGTGATAATTATTAATGAACAAATAACACCAAAGTTAGTTGTAAATATTCTGACAACACATAGTCGAACGGAACAGCTAGCCGTTTTCGAAGGCCACTAAATCTTCATCATCAGCGTTCTTCTGTGTTTGGTCCACTGTGTGTGGTGTCAGTTGATGTAGATTTCTGCCTTATATACGAAACTTTTTTGCAAATGGAATATGTGAATTGTTTGGATTCATCGTATTTCAATTTGCTGAAATATGTTTTGTAATGAAAGCTCAAATTTACCATCTCTAAATTTACAACAGTCTTACCATTGTCGTTTGTTCTTTACTAATTATGCACATGTTTTTGGTGTTATTTGTTCATTAATAATTATCACATGTAATTTGCTTAAAAAGCAACACGAATCTTAGCCCGTTCAAATCATAACTAAAAAAAATCGCCAAAAACAAAAAAATCGCTAAAACGAAAAAAGTGTGGCAAAAATTAAATAAAAAATATACTTAATAGTAACAAACCAAAAAAGTTTGTCTTAAGTAGAACAAAAATAAGCAAATTAATAAACATGTGTATAATTAGTAAGGAACAAACGACAATGGTAAGACTGATGTAAATTTAGAGATGGTAAGGTGAGCTTTCATTACAAAACATCTTTCAGCAAATTGAAGTACGATGAATCAAAAATCATTTGCAAGAAAGTTTCGTATATAAAGCAGAAATCTACATCAACTGCCACCACACACAGTGGACCAAACACAGAAGAACGCTGATGATGAAGGTTTAGTGGCCTTCGAAAGCGGCTAGCTGTTCCTTTCAACTATGTGTTGTCGGAATTTTTACAACTAACTTTGGTGTTATTTGTTCATTAATAATTATCACATGTAATTTGCCTTAAAAAGCGATACGAACTTTAGCTTGTTCAAATCATAAATATAGAAACAAATGGAGTTCGAATAATAATTAAAATTAACTGAAAAAAACTAAAATGAAGACAAAATAGCCAAATTGAAAAAAAACTCCAAAAACCGAAAAAATCGCCAAAACGCGAAAAAGGTGCCAAAACTAAAATATCACCTAAATGAAAAAAATCGCCAAAATGGAAAAAAATCGCAAAATTGAAAAACACCAAAAACCGAAAAAAATCGCTTAGACGCGAAAAAAACGCAAAAACGAAAAAATCGCCTATATGAAAAAATCGCCCATATGAAAAAAATCGCCAAAATTAAAATAAAATCACCAAAATTAAAAAAACGCCAAAAACCGAAAAAATCTACAAAACGGGAGAAAAAAGTGCCAAGACTAAAAAAATCGCAAAAAACCGAAAAAACGCAAAAAACGCCAAAACTAAATAACGCTGAAAACCGAAAAAATCCAAAAACGAAAAAAGCCAAAACTTTTTATTATATAGGCTAAAGTTCGTATTGAATTACATATCTAGTGTCCGTACGGAACCCTTCGTGCGCGGGTCAAAGTCGCACTACACTGAATTTATTTTAATTTTCAGTGGTATTGGTAGTCTTGACTTAAGCCAAGTTGAAGTAGTCCTACGGTGTTTTCGAATATCGAATAATATCACAAAAAATACGATTGTAAATATTTCTCGTTTTCCTCTTTTTTTGTTCTTACACAGTCTTAAAAACTGTAGCTTTTAAATACTTTGCAACTAATCAAAAACCAAAATGTGATTTATACTATGAAAAAGCTAAAAAAATTAATTAAAAATATACATTTATAATGTAATATGTAAAAATATGTATTTACTATAAAATATGCAAAAATATGAACTAACAAATCCATGCAATTTTGTAAAAAATTTATTGATTTGCAAAGATATTTCATTTACGTTGATCTACGACCAAGGACAAAAAACATGTATTTACATGAAAATCCTTTCCCTACTTATGATGTTTCATTTCGAATGACCATTTAGGATATTTAACGGTTCAAAGTTGGTCGCATTCGGGTTTTTTGATTTTTTTAATTACTACTTGTGTATGAAACTGTTTAAATAGTTAGTTGTCTGAGTCAAACAGCTTTTCATAAGTAATAAGTGGTTACGCTTTTTTGGGCAAATGTGCGACAGATGTAAACTCGCATTAACTAATTATTTGTTGAATTTTGTGTCCCCCACCTGTCGAACTTGTGTCGTTACCCTGAAGGAAATGTCGATGGTGAAAATGTACTGAGTCGCTTTTGACTTTGTCACCACTACTACTCTACAATTATTCCCCATATAATATTTTGTGCTATAGACATTTAGCATGTGCTTGTCATTGAAATTCTACTAGTAACACTAAAACAATTGACTAGTTGGTGAATTCATAGTTCTTATGGGAACATGGAGACATACCAACCAGAAATTTACTGGTACATTTCTATACCTTAATTTATGTATATTGACAAGTTGTTGCAAAATCCACCAGAAATACACCACATCTGTTTTCTCTCTTTATTTTATACTGACGAATAAAAGAGAAATTGTAGACAATGTAACCACTATTAGAGTCTTAACCCAGCTAGCATTTTGTATCATAATCGAATATTTTCCGAATCAGCTTTTTCATTTTGTTCCTCTATTTTCAAGAAATAATTATTTTATCACACAGATGAATCATAAGTGAATCCTTTTTCAATCACCCAAGTGATAAATCAGTTTTTAATCATCAAAACTGATCTTAGGAGAATCATAAAGAGATTTTTGCAAAAAATGATCACCCAAATGCTAGCTGGGAATGTTGACATAGAGACACTTGGCCCAGTCTGACTGCACACAGAAAAAACTAAATTTCATTTTCAGTAACCAAATTCGTTGAATCAGTAAATATTTTATTTGAATGCGGTCCTACAAATAATTTTGTAAATTCAGATAAAAATTTTGTAAAACTTTTAATTAATCAGAGTTCGGCTGAGAGAAGATGTTATTTCAGTGTGTTGGTGTTTATCTTGCTTGTTGATAGGAACAACGTGCTGTTGTGCGGTTGTTGTTGTTTATTTTGATTGATCGTGTTGTATACATGTAAATACCGAAAAGTAGCCGACAAACATCGTGGCCTGTACACTACAGAATATTTACTGAAACTAAGTTTGATTTTAAACAAATATTTGTTTAAAATTTATTTGGGAATAATTTTTTCTGTGCAGGGTAGTGTGTACATGTGTGTGTATGTAAGTATGCGTGTATTGTTATTAATTATTACTTATTTATTTATCGAAGTAGTTAAAGATGAAACTAATAGCTAATTATGTTGCATATTTGTCAATGAACTTAATTCAAGAAAATAAAAAAAAAATAAATTTTAAACCCATAAATCTTAAGTAGACTTATGAAAATTGGGGCGGTTGCCAAATAGAAAAAAAAATAGTAGTCCTTGTTATTTTTTTAGAAGAAAGTTATTTAAAAATTCCATACACATTCAATAAATGTGCACATTTATTGTTGCAATTTGTTAAAATCCATTTGCCATAAAAATTTACGCACTTGGTATTATTAAAATAAGCATTTTGTTTTATTAACCTGAACTGACCAATTTCCCAAATAACCTTTCAGCCATCATCCATGAATGTGTGAGAGAAAAAAATGTACGAATGTAATTTGTAGTTAATAAAAAGTAAATGGGTATGAAACAAGTAACGCGTTTAACGTCGGAAGGAGTCGACTTTCAATGCTGCTACATATTGTAGCACTTAAACAATTTTTTTTCTAGCGTAACTAACGTGACCAGATGGTTTTTGCAAAAATCAGGACAGGATCGATCAAAAAGGGGGATTTAAAAATAAATATATTTAATAGTGTTTTCACACTGAAAGTGAAAACCTGGTTTTAACGTAAAAACCATAAACAGCTGATTTTGCATTCACACTGAACGTTTGTTAAATTCGAGATTTAACTCACAGGCTGTCCAATAACTCTGATCAAAATAAAATAAATATAATAAAAACAAATTTTTTTAATTATGAAACTTCTTATACAGAATGAAGAAGTGCTATTGTCTATTTTCACTTCCCAGAGGACAATGAAAATATTTTCTTTGTTTTCCTTCCAAAAAAGTCTTTCTTTCCTATAATTTTTTGATTATGGATGCAGTAACTTGCATCTATTTTTAAGTTAAAAATATTTCAAGCGCCATCTATTGTTATTCACTAGCATAAACATTATCAGCTGCTGACGGTTATTTTAACTTGGCAGCACTGAATTTATCACAGTGAAAACAAGGTTGCATTCCATAAAACCAACTTAAAACCAATTCAAAAATGGTTTTAAGTTGGTTTTAACAAAAACAATTTGTATTGTAAAACCAGGTTTTAACAGTTGGTTTTAACGTTAAAACCAACTTTTTTTAAAATCGTGTCAGTGTGAAAACACTATTACGAAGCGGGATGTGTAATATGCACACACACACACACACTTTTTATGTACTTAGGAACCACAGTATTCAACTCAAAAGAAATGCTTTTAAGCAGGGATCGTAACGTTTATAAATTTTATTTTAAAAACTACTTTTTAATCATTATTTCATGAGTTTTATTTATTCCTCAGACAATAAAAGTTACCCTCTGTTTGTGTAAGATGATTGAGTTAGAAATCTTGGCGTTTCTGTAATAGATTAAAGAAAAGTTGTACAAGTTTCCTTTAGTCTATTACAAAAACGCCTAGATTTTTAACTCAAACGTTTTACATAAACCGGGGGTTATTCTTTAACTTTTATGTTTGGCTTAGAAGATAATAACAACAGTTAATTTTTGATTTTTATTTTTCTGCTTAAAAAATTGTAATTCTTAAACTGAATAAAATATGAAAAAGTAAATTTAATTTAACATATCGCTCTTGATGAACAAGAGGCTAATAACTATAAAATTTTAAAATTTCAACTAACATCATCAATATCTATCTACAGTAAAAACTCTTTCATCTCGAAAACCACATTTGAGACCATTTTTGTGATAGTGTGGTGACTACCTTTATATCACCAAAAAGGTATTATTTTGAGTTAATAAGTGTGTTCGTTTACTTTTGCTGTAAAATGAAGTAAATGAGTAGTTACTGCGAAAATGTTAAAATTTACTCTCAAAAAGAGCGGTAGCCAAAAAAAAGTACGCGAACGGAAAAATAGTAAAAATTAGTAAGATTAAAGAAACAGCTGACTCCAACTTCACATAGTGTTGACAAATATATAACCTTTTGACTATGCAACTCTTTTAATTATTGGTACTCGATACAATATTTTTATAACACGGAAAATCTAAGAATAAATTTTTAATTAATTTCTTTTCGATTTCCTTGTTTTGTTGTTTGCTAAATTACTAAATATTACATGACTATTTGTTAATATTACTGATTACCTTAAAAGCAAGTGCAATACTTAGTAACCAGATACTTTACAGTTTTACAACTCTGAGTAATTAGAATAATTTGCAAAACAAAAGAATTAATAAAATAGATTACAAAATACATATGTTAACAGCTATTATTATTATACTTTATAAATTAATTATTTTTTAATGACTTTCACTATTTTTATTCAACTTTTTCTAAAATTTTTACAATTTTCGTTTGCTTACTTTTCATTTGTTTACATTTTGAATCATATGTTTTTATCTTACTAAACTTTACTACGAAAAAATTTGCAAAACACTCAGTCAAGAACTGTCACTTTACTCTCTCAATTTGTGTTCTTATTTACTGTATTTTGGGTAAACGAACGCAATTTAGTAAAATGCAGTAAAGTTCAGTAAAAATTTGTAAAAACTTTTGAGTTCGCGAACACAATTAATATAAAAGTAGACATAGAAATGTATCGTATATTTTCATATAAAAAGGTATTATTTTGATTTGAGCCTATATTTAACTTAAAAACAATTAAATTGTTAATGCAACTGCAAACCGTCTTTCATCTTTACCGTGTTAATACTAGAGATGTGCACGTGAGTGTTTTCTGACTCACGACACGCACGCTCACGCAGAAAAATATTTTACTCACGCACTTTCACGCACGAATGATTTTGAACATTTTGACGATCACGCACGCTCAGGAATAAAATATTTTTAATCACGCACGAGTGGTTTACAACTTATCACGATCACGAACGCTCACGAAAAAGTATAATTATAATATAATTTAATATGCAAATTTTTTTGGGTTGAAAAATAGATTCTTACATATACATACATATGTACATATCTATGTATAATATACAAAATTTACAATGTAAATTAAAATAAAGCAAAGTTAATTTAATATCGTTTTAAATATTCGTATTCGCGGATATCATTTTAAATATTCGAATTCGAATTCTCGTATATCAAAAATTGACATTCCGCACATGTATGTATGTATAAATACATAATATAAATGTGAAGGTAAGACGTATCATCAATTAAATAAATGAGAAAAGCATATTATATGAGAAAACATAAAATTACTAAAATTTTTCTGTTACGTAACATTTTCAAAGACTCCCCCAACTTCCACCATAACAAATCATAACAAAACTCGAACCCCACCCCTCCACCCTACAGCGTTACGTAATATATTTACGGCCCCTAAAGCAAAAAAGATTTTCTGCGGTACAATTCGTCAGTAGTATTGTTGACAAAGGCACTGTTGGATCAGTAGTGTTACTCAATTGATACTTCCTACAGGGTATCTAAGAAACATACATACATACTTACAAAGGTGTATGTACCCATCAAACAAAATGCTGCGAATTCGTAACGATTTGTCGACAAAATCTTCCGATTTCGGCACCGAAATATTACCGAAATCGTACAAATTTTTGTATGAAATGGTTGACACGACTTCGTAACGATATGTCAGTACGAATTCATTACGATAAGTCGGTGCGAATTCGTAACGACATGTAGGTACGATTTCTTTTTGCTTTTATAGCAGAGTACTGCTTCACCGTTATGTTGCTGCTATTGTCGTAATAATTTGCACATACTCACGTTTTTTAATATTTGTTACAATCCTTTTTTTTATCAACATATACATACATATGTACATATTTATTTAAAAAAAATTTTCACAGACTTTTACTTATGTACTCTAAAATCAAAATTTTAATGTTTAAAAAAATTGTTCAGAGACTGACTTCAGAAAAAGTCCAAACATTTTGTTTGGGTGTCTTCATTATGTTTGTAAGCTCATACTACCATACATATTACTATACATACATACATATGTATATGCATTTATTACTAGATATACCAAACGTATTCTAGAATCAAAATGTAAATAATTTAAGATTCAAAGAAAATGTACCTATCTAAACGTCATAAAAAATTCATTAAAACACAGCCACACACTAACTTACATATGTACATATGCAAGCATAATTAAATAATATATGAAAATAAAAAAACATAAACAAAATCCCTTCAACCAAGCTTTATTCAAACACTTTATTCAATTCTCTTCCTTTAAGTATTATGGCTTTCATACAACAACAAATAAGAGAAAAAAATTGTTAGATCAAGAGAAATACTACAAACACACGCACACACTCATGTTTTATTTCTTTTTTACTTGCAAGCTAATAAATGCGTGTGTAATATGTGTGCATGTAGTAGTAGCAACTTTAAACGCTTATAGATCTCAAAATACCAAACCGATTTCAATAAAATATAGATTCTGCACATCTGTACAGAAAATCCTTTAAAACCATATAAATCTTTTTAAAATAGGTTTAGTGGTACCAGCGTTCAAGGGATTACAAAAAACATGTTCGCCTATTAATTATAGATTATAAAATAATTTTTTTCAAATGATTGAATACAGTTACATATGTACCTATGCAGGAATGTTATCTCGTGAGAGTATGAGAATTCGTACGTGATTATTAAAAAAAGCTCACGCACGATCACGCACGAGTAAATTTTTCCAGTCACGCTCACGCACCCACGCTTGATTAGTTATAATATTTGATCACGAATCACGTGAATCACGCGTTACTCACTCGTGACACGATACAATCACGACATTTGCACATCTCTAGTTAATACTAGGGATGCCAATCGGGATCGATTTTTGGAAATCCCGGTATTCGGGATTTTCGGGATACCGGGATTTTTCGGGATCATGGGATTTTCGAGATTTCGGGATCTAAATATTTTTCGTAAAATAAATTATTTTTTTAAATAAATATTACTTTAATAACAATTTAATGCATTTTAAAAGGTTTTATGTTCATAATTTATCATTGCACAATTGTCTTTAAAGTGAAAAATTTTCTAATACGAGTATGAAATAAAAATCAAAAGAACTTTTCTCATCTATTTTTAAGTTGATTAATCACATTTGATGTTAGAGAATTTATAGTGAAAACAATAACTAAATATGAAAACTTGTTTTTGTTTTCAATAGAAATGTTTTTCTATTATCTAAACCAAAACTACCGCTTAAGTTGACTTACGAAAATTTTTAGATTCACTTTCATACAAATAAGTTGCAAAAACAATATTGTTTTGTTAAAAATATATCTACTAACGTTGTTTTAATTTCGATTGATCAACAACAAGTATAACGGTTGTTACATATGTATGTATACCAAGCATTATCTAATTTTTTATCGATTTCGTTACGACTATGACAACGATAATAAGGCTGAACATGTCGAAAAATTAAAAGAAATGTATACACTATTCTAATCAAATTCGATCAATTACGTCTAAAGATCACATTTTTATAGGCAAATACATTAAAAGTTTGCCTGAGCACTTGAACAGTATTTTTGCTCTACTGAAAATTTTTAAATTCATACATAAGTTTTTTTCTACAAGTTCAACAGATACATATGTATGCATTCATACGTTCACTAAGAGAAGTACTCTGCAACTCGAATACAACTATGTATAATTGAGTCGAACTAATTCAGTCGGTCGTTTTTGACTAAAACTATTTATCAAATCCATATAATTTAAATGGGTTTGATCTTAGGTTTGTATCAAAAACAACCTGAACGATCTAAATAAAAAACAAAATAATTTTGAACTGCAATGTAAAAAACATACATACAAACTACATACAGTTTTTTAGACAAAATACTCCGCATTATTCTATAAATATTTCTCGCTTTTACGTCAACCCGACAACAAAAAGTTTTCATTTGCCTTGTATTGTATTCTACTCCAATTGTAAGGAGGTGTCAATAGTACTCGATTGTTACCGACAAGTAGATAAGTGCTAATTTTTTTTTAGCGTTGAGGAGTCGACATTCACTGCAATTATGAATAAATTTCCGCAAGAAATTTCTTCCTTTTCCAATTAGATTTTTTTGTTTTGCCTATTGCTTGCTACTGTTTGAAATTATTCCCCGGGAAAAATTTCTCGTGGAATTTGAATTATAGTTACCCTCATTATATAGAATAAGATGGAATAAATTTGTAAAACTTATGAATTTTTCAAATGTTATTTTCCTTCCAAAGGTAATACATATGTTTCTTTTGTTTTCAAAATAATTCTAAAATGCACATATATTGTAGCACCTTTGACGAAAATAACCGTAAGAAAGTAGTTTATTTATTTTGCTCTTGTTGTTAATTTATAAGAAATGTTACGAATAGTCATTAAATTCTTAAAACTGTACGTATAAAATTATATGGGACTTTTAAATATTATAAAAAATACCTAATCAACGAAAATTTGAATTTATAAAGTTTTTATATAAAAATTGCTAAGAAATTGAATTTTACAAATCCCGGGATTCGGGATTCGCTAAATCCCGTTGACGTTTGGCATCCCTAGTTAATACCCTCTTGTTGATTAAGTGCGATATCAGAGTTTTTTGGCGATAAATTCGATATTAAATCGATTAATAGTAATTTTAGCGCTGAAAATTCGCTTTTAACAGTTCCAAAATTACCTCTTTTAAGCAAAACATAAACCTCAAACAATAACTTTTATTCCCTGAAAAATAAATTACTGTCAAATAAAATTAGTTTTATTTTTTTAGGAATAAATAAAAATCAAGCTTCACCTGTTACTTCCTGAGGAATAAATAAAAATAAAATAAATAATCGGTAAAGTTGAGGTTTTTAATAAAAAAACAAGTAGTGTTCCTTGTGCAAGTAGCACTTCTCTATAAGTTTGATTTTTTTAGCTAAAATTTTGAAAATAATTATTTGAGGACCCTGATTTTAAATAAACAAAAACATTTATACATAAATGGAAATATTTATTTATCTATATATGTAAAAATCAAAAATTGAGAACGGCTGCACCAATTTTGCTATTTTTCTTAAATAATTGTCATTGTCGGTTTGTGGTCAAAATTTACCACGCCAATTTTTTTAATTTATCTAATATTTTAGAACGGCTGGGCCAATTCGTCTATTTTTTTTTTATAGTCGTAGTAATTTAAAGAAAGGATTGGTCATGTGAGAGCTGCAACTCCCATATATAGCAAATATTTATTTAGAAGTATTTATCTTGGGAACTAATAATAATTGGGAACTAATATAATGTGCGTTGTCTTACAAAAGAGATCGAATTGAACATGTAGGTGTGGTACCTCCCATAAAGAGAAAATATTTACTTCGAGTTATCCGGAAAACTATCATAGGGCGAACATTGGTTTGTTGTTGGTTGGTTGGAAACAATTTCAGAAAAGAAAAATTAGGCGTAGAATTTTTTGTCTTCAAAAATAATACCAGTGTACTAATCTTGCTGATTTGTGTTACATACAGCGTATTACTGACGTTCTAGAAAGAGCAATAGGCTATTAATTTCTTAATGCCTACACAGAAAAAAATATACAAGAATTATTTTCTATAAAACCATGTTGTTGAATAAAATTTTTAATTTCAATAATATTTGTCATTAGCTTGAATATTGTAGTTATTTATCAATTCCGAGCATTTTAAAATATCATTTAATTTCATTTGTTCGTGTTGGTGTTTTCCTTGCTTGTTGATTGACTCAACGTGGTCATGTGCTGATGTTGTTTTTTTTTTTTTTTTTTTTTTTTTTTTTTTTTTTTTTGATTGCTCGTGTTGTATACTCAACGAAGTTATTTTAAAATTATATCAACGCAATGCGCACATAACAAATCATGTTTTGCGTGTATTCATTATTTGCTTATTCAATAATGATTTGTTCTTTAGCTGAGTGGTAAGTACATTAGTCTATTAGTTAAGAGAATGCCGGTTCAACTCATCCCAAACACATTAAGTTTTAGAAATCAGGACAGAAATTTGGGGCGGGATCGACCTCTGAAAAGCGGGATGACTGGTCAGATTAAGTATAACAGACGTATTCATCATTTGTTTTTTATTTGGAACTGCGTTGGTTAACGCAACGGGGGAAGAGCTATGAAATAAGGCCCAAGAAAATAATGCCCAAATAGGAAAATGAAATAAGGCCCCATAAAGATATCATTTCATTTATCTTGGGCTTTAATTCATTTTGATTTGGTTGGGCTTTATTTATTTGAGTTTGGTTCATTGCGCTTTATTATTTGGCCTTTATTACATTTATATTGGGTGTTTTTACCATTTTTTGGTAAAGGGTATATATAGGTTTGTCATTCCGTTTGTAATTTCCAGAATATTAATAAGCTAGCCATAAAGTATATATATTCTGGATCATTATGCATAGGGAAGACGAATAAGTGATGTTCGTCTGTACGTCTGTCTGTACGTGAAATCGGTTTTCCGAAGCTCCCAGAAAAGCTAGAGACTTCGGTCTTGGACTGGTGTGCCAGAAATTGTCAAAAATATATTGATATTGAAAATCAGCAAAATCGAGCAGACGGTTTCAGAGTATGAATAAAATTAGTATTTCTAATTAAAAAAAAATTAAAAAATTAGAAAAATTAAAAAGACGTTTCCAGGGTTGGAAAACTTAAATTTTTTTCTTATACAAAAGTAACTTACTAAAAAAATTTTTCCTTTTTTTCTACAAATTAAACATATATTATATTCTTAAAAGACAGAGATTGATGTAAGACATCAGAAAAACAAAAAAAAACCTACAATTTTTGTGATGTATAAAATTAACTACCGTAAACTAATTTTTTATTTATTTTTATTAAATAAACTTATTTTATACTTCACCGCGAATAAAATTGGCATTTCAAATAAAATTAAATTAAAAAAATTTAAAAAGACCTTTCCAGGGTTGGAAAAATTTCACTTATTTCTTATACAAAAGTAACTTACTAAAACAAATTTTTCCTTTTCTTTGTAAATCAAACATATCTTATATTCTTAAAAGAAAAAGACTGGTGTAAGAAATCAGAAAAATCAAAAAGGATGATTCCAGGGTTGGGAAACTGAAACTTTTTGTGATATAAACAATTAACTACCGAAAATTAATTTGCATTTTTTTTATTAAATAAACTTATTTTATACTTCAGTACGAATAAAATTGGTATTTCAAATTAAAAACTAAGCTTCAAAAAATTAAAAAGATGTTTCCAGGGTTGGAAAACTTTAACTTTTTTTACACAAAAGTAACTTACTAAAACAAATTTTTCCTTTTTTTCTATAAATTAAACATATCTTTTATAATTAAAAGAAAGAGATTGGTGAAAGAAATCAGAAAAATCAAAAGGATTTTTCCAGAGTTGAGAAACTTAAGGTGGAAGTACATAACACGCGTTCAATGCGCTAATGCTATACACGCGGCTGTCAAACAAGTTGAAATTGTGTGTTTTCATAAGGCAAGTTACATAGAGAAGCTCGCGGCGCGCGTACCTCACAAAAAGTTGAACATTCTTCAACTTTCACGCGTTGTATACAAAATGACAGCTAGTGTTGCCAGATTCATAAGCTAACATACACAAAAATTATTAGAAATTAAGTTTTTTTATTAAACAATGGATAAAAAATTCATTAAATGTTTAAAGAAAAATACGTCGTAAATGCAAGACCACAAAAATAGCCGTCAAAGGCTTTAAATTTTACAACTAAAAAAACCTCAAAAGCGTGTTGTGTAACTTTCCATTTGTATAGCGTTAAACGTTTAACAAGCCAGAAAAGCGTTGCCGCGTAACGCTTTGTATGTACTTCCTCCTTTACTCCTTTTGTGATATAAAATATTAACTACCGAAAACTAGTTTTAAATTTTTTTGAAATAAATAAACTTATTTAATGCTATAGTACGAATAAAATTGGCATTTTAATTTGAAAAAATTTAAAACATGTTTCCAGGGTTGGAAAACTTTAACTTTTTTTATACAAAAGTAAGTTACCTCTATAAATTAAAGATATCTTATATTCTTAAAAGAAAAAGATTAGTATAAAAAATTAGAAAAATCAAAAAGTATGATTTCAGGGTTGGAAAACGCACACTTTTTGTGTTATAAAAAATTAGCTTCCGAAAACTAATTTTTATTTTTTTTATAAAAGAAACTTACTTTATACTTCAGTACGAATGAATTTGGTATTTCAAAATAAAAAAAATTAAAGAAGCAAAACGACGTCTCCAGGGTTGGAAAACCTTATTTTTTATGCAAAAGCATTTTACTAAAACAAATTTTTCCTTTTTTTACTATAAATTAAACATATCTTATATTCTTAAAAAAAAGATTGGTATAAGAAATCAGAAAAATCAAAAAGGAGGATTCCAGGGTTGGGAAACTTATACTTTTTGTGGTATGTAAAAGTAACCAAGTCTAATTAGTTTTTATCTTTTCCTTTATATGTGCTTATGTATGTATCTCTATACTACATGCACGCACTTTGGTAAAGGGTATACAAGATTCGGCATAGCCGAATATAGCACTCTTACTTGGTTTTTCATAAATTTGCTCTTGGGCCTTGTTTCATTTTTTGGGTTTTATTTTATTGGGTCTTATTTCATTTCGGAATCAGTTTATCTATGTGACATAATGTAGGGTGTACGAAATAGAAAAAAAAAACAAATAAGAAGACATTATTGAAAAGTTATTTTGCACTAAATGCCTTGAATTGCCTAAAAATCTCATAAAAATTTTGATAGCCAAAATAAAAGAAACTGATAACAAATATTCATTCCCAATAATACACTTTGCACGCAGATGAGAAGATACAAATTCAATATATTCAGTGTGTTAAAAAAAAATACCGTCTCTAGACTAACAACAAAATAAACTTCCAAATCACATAAATGGTCAAACGAAATCATTTCAACCCTTTTTTTTGTATCCACAATAATATTTGACTTTTGAAATTGTGGCCGATTTTCCATGGACAATTTAATAATCGAACTAAATGGCAAAATATGAATTGATAATAATACCAGGCTTTTCCTTTATATTTTTATTTGCTTCTGTTTAGTTTTTAGATTAAATTTCAATAAATTCTAATCATCATAAAAAATGTGCATAAAATCTAAAAATGAAAGAATATGAAAATGAAAAAGAGATGTTTAGGTTAAGAAAAATAATAACGTATGTATATTTGTATTTATGTTTGTTGAAACTGAAGTGTAGGTAAATTTTAGTATCGAAGAAAATGCCATTTAATTCGTTTTTGGGGATTTTGCCAATAATTTTGAGTTGCTTTGGCCAGTTATGACTACGATTAGAATTTTGTAATAATTTCCAATCAAAATAAATTGTATATTATTATTATTATAAATTTATTAAAGCTTCAAAATTACAATAAAATGAGGGTATTAAAAATTATAAATATGAAAATATTACACAAAATTAGTTTTTCAGTTCTCACAGTCTGGAGAAGGTTTTTTGAAGGCAACCAATCGGGTAGAAAATAATAATCTGGCAAAGGTGGTCACTATACAAAGTAATTAGTAATGAACCTCTGACGATAAATTCAACTCAAAAAATCGTATGCGAGTTTTCATTATTTTTCGTCGAACGACTATGTAAATCACATCCATATTTTTAGGGTTCCGTACACCAAAGGTGAAAAGGAACCCTATTGTTTTCGCTACGCTGTCCGTCTGTCCGTCACACGGTATTTTCTCAGGAACCGTAAGAGCTACGGACCTGAAATTTGGACACAGTATGTAGAACCTTGGCTGCTACAACAACAAATACATGAAAATTAAAAATTAAAGGGTGTTCCAAAACGAGCAATGAAATATGTTAAAATCCCATGTAATATACATACAATTGTATGAACATATGTATATTGAAACTTGAAATTTGTAAAATTAGTGTATTTTTATACAGACTACAACAATTAACACTAAAATTTAAAAAATTTAAATTAAAGGGTGGTCCATCAGTTAATGCAATTTTGACTATGTAATTTTGACAATTTGCTATATCTTGGAAACCGTAAGAGGTAAACACTTGAAATTTTCAAAAACGGTAAAACTAAAAAAACCGAAAATTATAAAATCGCCAAACCAAAAAAAAAATCGCCAAAAATTAAAAAAAAAAATCGCCAAAACGAAAAAAATCGGCAAAATTAAAAAAAAAATTCTAACACTAAAATAAATCGCCAAATTCGAAAAAATCGCCAAAATAAAAAAAAAACGCCAAAATTAAAAAAAACGCAAAAAATTGAAAAAAATCGCCAAAACGCGAAAATGTCGCCAAAACTAAAAAAAAAATTTAAATAAACAAAAAATAGCAAAAATTAAAAAAAAATCGCCAAAAATAAAAAAAAATGAAAAAACGCCAAAAAATCGAAAAAATCGCCTAAACAAGAAAATAAAGTGCCTAAACTAAAAAAGAGCCAAAACTTAAAAAAATCGCCAAAATCGAAAAAACGCAAAAAACGACAAAACAAAAAAACCGAAAAGACCCCAAAAACGAAAAAAATGCCAAATTATATAGGATGAAGTTTGTATTAAATTACATATCTAGTGTTCGTACGGAACCCTATGTGCGCGAGTCATAGTCGCACTTTACTGAATTTATTTAATTTAAAGACGGGTAAAAAATCTACCATTGGATGCATAAGAAGTTGTGGGTGGATGAGGGCCAAATAACTAAAAGTCTACGTGAAAAAGTAGTTTTTAAAAAATGTGTGTTTTGAAAAGGTCAAAAAAGTAAAAAAGTATTCTTTAAGGATGTTTTAATTGGCTTATATTTTTGCAGCTTTTATTATTTTATTTGGTAGAAAATAATTTAAAATTTGATGTTTGTAGAGTTTTTGAAGACTTCTACCACAATATCGCGAATAACTTTCCTTTTATGACTGACTATACAGTCACAATATTTGCAATATAAATATAACTCCACTTGCAACGGACACAAGCATGAAATCTCGCAAAAAAAAACAACAAAAATTGTTGGATTCATAAAATTTAGAGTGTTATCAATAAATTTAGTGCAATTAAGATTAGAAACAAACATTAATATTTTGATTTTTGGCCTATGGAGGAAACCACTGTGCGATGGGTTGTCACCGATTTATTCCACTGACACTGGCAACTTTTAAAATATTTGCGGCTCGACAGGCCTGGACGGGATGTAAGTTGCAGAAATAAACTAAATTAATATGTACGGGTTCCCAAATTTCTATATATCGAATGGCCTAGATTAGTAGAATTACGGATATCCCTCCCTTGCATCACAAACTCTTGTGATGTACCTACCACCATGGTGATACTAAGTGCCTATATCTGCAGTCAGCCCTAACCACTTCGACATCATCCACTCAATGCTCCCCTGGTCACTTACCCTACTTCAAAAGTCTTAGTCTAACGAAAATTTCACGAATATTGTGAAAGAATTTCATTGGAATTGCTTCGTTGGTATTCTAGTTTCGTAACAATATTTCATTGGATTTATGACAACAATATTTTAATATTATTAACAAACCCTTTATATTTAAGAATTATTTATTGCGGTGCGGTTTTTCATACGATTTTGAAGTAAAAAACCGCAGTGCGGGACGGAATAAAATTAAAATCTATTTTTTCATTGCGGACTTTCTTATTCTCTCAATTTTTTACACTCTTTCTCTTCCTAATGTTGCCATAGTTTTTGAATAATTGGCGGTGTTCACAACATTATTGTAAACAAAAAACATGATTTTGAAGTTCAAAATTTTTTATTCATAAAATATAAAAGTTTAAACATATATCAAACATATCTGCGAATGTATAAAACATTTTATTATTTTTTGTTCTTAGCTACTGGCATTACAAAATATTTAACACAAAGAGTAAATGTTTACATTTCTATAAAAACAATGAATGAACAAAAAAATTAATAAAAAAATTAAACAAACAATGACAAGTATTGCCGTCACCAACTTCCGTTGCATTATGTTTATTTTTCTCTCCCGCAACGAGAAATCGCACCGCACCGCACCGCAAACATTGTGTTTAGACTCTTACAGTTGTTGCTTGAAATAAACATATATAAGTTATGGATTAAATTCTTTAAAACTAAAACAATAAATAAAATATACAGCAATGTAGAATTTCATTATGGCTTTGATATGTATTCGTTTTCCCAATGAAAATTTCATTGTAGTCATGGAAGTCTGATTAATTAAATGTATTTCAACAGTTGTCAACCAAAAGCTTGCATCAAAAGTAATTCCGTATGATTGTTTTTGTACTCTTTGGATGCTCATTTACACATACCAGAACACATTCAATGAAATAATGTCATTGTTTTAATCAAATTATTTCGTTATTGGAATGCAATTATGTTATTGTTTTAATGAAACTACTTCGTGGTTTTAATGAAATTATTTCGTCGTTTAAATAAAATTATTTCTTCGTTTTATTGAAATTATGTCGTTGCTTCGATGAAGTTATTTCATTGCATTGATGACTCTGTTTAATACATTTGACGAAGTTTTCATTAAAATAATTTTAACGAAACTGTTTTCATTAATCCAACGAAGCGTGACGTTGGTTGAAACTTATGAAAAAAAAATTCTTTCAGTGTATATACTTTCCTGTGTATTTTTCTTTGTCTTTGGTTTTATTCTTTTTTGTTTAAAATTTACGTTTAATTTATTTGGAATGATAGTTTTGAAACATATTTTCTTTCATTTGGCTATGTGGATTTCTTTCCTTTTCTCTTTTTATTTTGGTAAGTATAACAATTTTTTTGTTTAATTCGATTTTGGGGACACAATACCCCTTGCAAAATTTTATGAACCACTATCTCGATCAGCTCTTAATTTTAATCTAGCGCCCAAGAAAAAAAGAATATTATTAGACTGTTTACATTTAACAAAATGCAAAATTCATAAGACGATTTTCAAAAGTTAATTCAACTTACTGCAGGTTAAATTATTGTATTTGTCCAAGGTCTTTCATTAGATAGATGGAGGCATACGAGTAAATAATCAAAATAATTAAGGTAAAATGGTTTAACATCTACGACCATAGACCGTTCGAGTTTAGAGTAGCAGTTGCAGAAGTCGCACTTGAAAAACGTCATATATACTTCGAATACTGACACTTGCCAAAGGCCGAGAGATCCCGCTATCGGCACAATGTACAGATTTTCGTCAACTCACTGCAATAAAGTGATGAGTAATAAACAAAAATGGCTTTATTTCTCAATTATTTCAGTCTGGTGCAATTGTGTTCTTATATTTCAATGAAAAATAATGCCAATTACTTCAGTGGAGTGACGAAAATTAGGATTTGCGAGTGAATTAATGACGTATTTTACTTCAGTAATTTGTGGAGTGACAGAACTTATGACTTGCACGTATTGTACACCAATTAAATATGGGTGTGGAAGTAAGGGAACGGTGACCTCGTTGTCGTTTTTTCCCCTGTTGCTGACTTTAGTTTAGTTTTTTTGTCACTTTTCGCTTGTACACTATTTTCTCTTTTATTTGTTTATATTCCACAATTATTGGTTGTTGCTATCCTTTCGTTTCGAAGAAACTTGGACCCAAACTTGGACCTTTATCTTGTATTATTTATTTTCTTACCACTTTCTCTTTATTTATTCCTATAGATTTCTTTCTCCACCGCGTCCGTTAAAGTCGGCTTCTTCAAGTTAAAGGCCACGAAAGTTAAGGCCCAGGCACATAGAATCTGTCATACGTTAAACTTCGCCTTCTTTCCACTGACAGCTAAATTTAAATATATGATTTCTTATAAGGTCTGTTACATTCAGTATGTGTCCGTCAACGCTAAGTATTTATAATAATTGGGCAAGTTTTAATTTTTTTCGTACGTTCAGTAGTTTGACATATATTGGTACGTTTTTTTTTGATATGCTTTGATTTAGGCTTCTGTGTTTTGTGGCTACAAATATAAAACACAACAAAAGAAATAAAAGAAATAAATAAATAAAAGTTGAATTTAATAAATAAAATGGAGAATCAACATATTGAAGCTTTTCAAATGCTTCCGTCAATAAAGTACTCATTGTATCGTTCCATTTTTGCGTTAATGTCAGTTAAAAGAAGCGAAATTTAACGTATGACAGATTTTATGTTCATTAGCCTTTGGCCAATTCCTTTTTGACGTCTGTTCTTATCGATTAAGGATTTTTGACATTTCCTTCCTTAATTTTTTGTGTGGTGTTGCCCCACTTTTTGTCAAACCTGCCGTGTTTTTACCGGCACAATGTCAATATGGTACAGGTTTTAAAAGAGAATAGAAGAGACTTGCTTCAAGAAAAACTAATGTGTCTAAAACATGACTAAACCATATTCACTACAGCAAGATACCGAACAGAAAATGACAATGAGCACTCAAAAAAAAAACACAAGATAATTGTGAGACATTTTTAGATTTAATTGAACTGTAGTGAATTTTAATCAGAAATAATTTCTTATTCGGGCTTAAGTTCAATAATTTCAATTCTTATTGAATGAAATGCTTTTATTAATTAATGTGAGTTTCTAAAGAAGAGAAGAAAAATTTAAATTTTCTGTGCAGCTACGCACTTCATCAGCACCCTAGTCTATCTACTTGGGTAGAAATTATTATTAACATCAGTTATTTAACGTAAATTTTAATGAACCGGAATACGAGAAATTATTGTTGTGTATACAATTATTGATTTACCTTTTGTAAATACATTTGTAAACGAATTCAAAAATTCGTTACAACCCTAGTATTAACTTTACAACTGCTTATAATCCTAATTGTAGCGCAAACAAGTTGAATGATCACTTATTTTCTCTCTCTCTCTCTCTCTCTTACTTTCAGTCTGGATATGTTTATACGCAGGCTATAGATGTTTACTCGGAAAAAATACGCTGATCCTCGAGATATTTATTAATCATTCACTACCGTATACACACATTTGTATATATATAAAATTTATGGGTGTAGGCGTGTGGTTGTTTGAAAACATGCTTAATGTGTATGTAATTATAAACAAAATAGTCCTGCATACACTCATATGTAGTTAATTAATAGTCAGAAAATTTTTATACTCATGCCTGTGATTGTGTATATACTATAAATTTTAGTTGTTATCGTTTGTGCTTCGTAATTTAACAAAATGTTTATAAACATAAACGTATTCGGTTAACCCTACAAATAATATTGGACTACGTGGTTCAATCTAAAACAAACTAGTTACATCATGGTCCCATGTAATGCAGTCATGGATCATGTCGTTTTCACACAAGCATTCAATGCCGCACGATATGTGTACGTGTTTAGACGATTATGATCATTCTTTTTAGGCACTTACAAATTGTATGCGAGTAGTCTATAACTACTCCATATGGGGTAGTTTTGGGGTTAGTCCAATGTAATGCAAAATTTGACCAATCTAGGACATTGCAATGCTAAATCGACTACATTTTTTTTCATATATTTAGAGTAGTCCTACTCCTGTTTGGATTAGTCTTTACGTGCATGTATGGACTAATCGCATTATCTGCAGGATAATGCATTAAACACATCACGGATGGAAATCGTGATACAATTGTACTTTTTATGGTACATTTTTGACCTTGTTGGCACCATGGTACTACCGCGAGTTATTTGGTACAATTTAAAAATGTCAATGTTTCACTATATGGTAACATTAATTTTGCCTATGTTCTCTTTAATTTTTTTTGGTTGTGTTTTATTTTAATAATATAATAGTCGAATCTACGAATGTACCTTTATGAATGTAATATTTAATATTTTTTATACACATTTTTGTTAAGTTTCTGTTTTTTATTGTACACTTCTGAATTTTTATACACATTTTTTTAAGTTGCTGTTTTTAACCCCCGACTAAAAAAAGGGGTGTTATAAGTTTGTAGTGTGTGTCTGTGTATCTGTGTGTCTGTCCGTGTCCACGTACAGGCCAAACGGCTAGACCGATTTTCATTTAGTTTTTTCTGTTTGAAAGATGACTTTATCGAGATGTTTCTTAGCTATGCTTGAAGAAAATCGGTCCAGCCGTTTAGAAGATATAACATCTTTTCTGAAAAAATTCGGGGTTTTTAAAATTTTTAATTTTTGTTATTATTAATAAATATTAAAAAAAAAAAAAAAATGGTACCGTCATGGTCTAAAAGTACATTTTGTTTTCATATTTGATACAAAATCCAAGAAGTCATTTTCCTTCCCTGAAACACATTCACCACAGCAGGCTACCGACTACAAAATGTCAAGGATGGAATATATGTACATGTTTATAGAAGAGTGAGTATTTTGAAGACTGCAAGGCAACAGGGCGGCAGGTTGTTGTCTATGCTGATTTTGTCGTTGTAGTCCAACTAAACTATTTTCTATTTCTTTGGCTACAATGAGAAAATTCAGTGTTGCCAGTATAATACAAAATGTTGAATGAATTATATCGTATAATTATTTCATATTATTTGACAGAAACAATATCCAAAAATTGATGCCTGCTGTGGTGAATATGTTTAATGCATAATGCGTGTGTTTGCAAAGAGTACTTAGAACGATACTTTTGTCATTCTCTGCTACCGACTTCAATAGCCCAATTCACAATCTTGTGCAAATGGTCTTGCATCGTTGCATGTGCAAAATGGTATAGTATGTTGATACTCACCACTAAGAATTGTTAAGTGGTGAGTATAATATACTATACAATTTTGCACATGCAACGATGCAAGATCATTTGCACAAGATTGTGAATTTGGCTAATATTTCAAAAATAGAATACACGTGTTTAAATGAGCTTGATTATTTTGACGACCACAAGGAAACAGGCTGCAGGTTATTGACCGTGCTATTTTTTTCGTTGTACTCAAATTAGACTAATATCTATTTTTATGACTACAAAATAAGAACAGTGTTGCCAACACAACAAAATATATAAATCAAATTCAAAAAGACAATTACAAAATTTAAATGTTAGAATATATGTAAGTAAATTAGACCAAACAAAAAATGTATGTGCTGCCATAGACCGGCAGGTTCTGATAGACTGGCAAAAAATAATGTTACACAACATCACGTTATACATTAGAGGTATTCCGGAGTAGATGCCAATCTTCTTGTGTAAGTATAAATGTAAAATATCGTGGCTTTTCTTTAAAATCCGATCACAAAATACACACACAGTCGAAAAAAAGATACGATATTCTACATTTACACTTGCGCAAGACTACATAGAAAAAAATTTCGATAAACACGTTTAATTGAAAAAAAAAACCAAAAGTTAATTAAAAATTATTGAGTCAATTAAACGTTTAATTTGATTTTTGTACAAAAGTTCAATTGAATCATTCAATTTAAATGATTTTTGGTTTTTATTTTCAACTAAACTTGCTTATCGCAAGAAATTTGTTTTCCGTGTAGCAAACACTGAATACGGCCATTGTACTTTGGTGCACCATTCGAACTTCAAAAGCAATACGATTCATCGGTTAGTTGTAATGCGAATCAGAGTTGAATAAAGAAGACCTACTATCTAAATGCAACTCTTGTTGCCTTGTTTCACCACTTCTGTCCGCTTATGAGAGGTATTTAGAACAATATTTTTAAAACTTAAGTGTCCGCGTCTGGTTATTAGAGTGCCCGGTTATGGGAATGCATTTTGTATGGAAAAAATAATGAACGTGTTGGATCTACAAAAGTTGTCCGGTTATTAGAGGTGTCCGGTATGAGAGGTTTTACTGTATTTGTAATGTCCAAATGTAATGGGACTATATTATCTAAAGTGCCCACCTTAAAATATAATGAAAACGCATTACGAGTAAAATTATCACTATACAACTTTAAGCGAGAGCCTTTGAAAAAAGCTTTGCCACGAAAAACTTGGTTTCATCCTATTAAAGGACCATGATACGCCATAGTTAGGGCATACAGCGATAAAAATAAATACTTTCGGCAATATAGGTGGTCTTATATAAAGACATATTGCAAGCTACAATTTTTTTGTACAAAAATTTCGAATTTCGTGATATCATCAATTTATTCACCTCCCAGATTTTCAGTTACCGAAGATCAGTATGAAAAGTTCTACAAATCGCTTGATCTTGTTTCGTTGCAGCTGGAGACTACAATGCAAAACATACGTAATGGGGTTCGCGCCTTGTAACACCTAGAGGTCGAGCTTTGTTTAATACAATTTCAAATATAGGATTGGATGTTATTTCGAGTGGGGAGCCCACTTACTGGCCTACTGACGTACGAAAAATTCCGGATGTTATAGATTTTGGCGCCATGAAAAACATTTCTAGGGATTTAATTCATGTTGAAGCTTCTCTAGATCTCTCCTCCGGTCACTCTCCGACTATCGTTTCAATCTGTAACCCACTAAAAAGTGACTTACCTCAACCATATATGAAGATGATGAATCGTGTTAATTGGCTGGGATTCAAAAAATATCTTAGCAGTCATTGCACGGGAAATATTACGCTAAGCACACCCAATGATATAGTATCTAACATTGCCAACCAGGCTGTTGAACATGCCACTACCTCCCATCCGCAAACTGGGTTTAATAAAATTTATTCTAGGGATATTGAACGTCTCGTGTATGAAAAAAGAAGAGCTAGAAGGGAATGGCAACAGCACAGATCACCCCAAAATAAAATCAGATTTAAAGAGTGTACTAAACGACTACAAGAGTTGCTTGCATCTGAAAAAACTGCATCTCTTAAAAATTATCTGGAAGGTCTTGATGTCACACAAGCATCAAATTACTCTTTGTGGTGCGCTGCTAGAAAGCTTAAAACACCCGTTGAGTTTAAGCCACCTCTGCGCACACCTACCGGAAATTGGCAAGAAGCGATACGGAAAAATGTAAAATATTTGCTGAGCACTTAAAATCCGTATTTACGCCAAACACATGTACTGGTGTTTCTGATTTGCCGAGTGTAGTTGATCTACCCCATCGACCCTTAAAGTTTAAGATGCGTGATGTACAAAAAGTAATTGCTGAACTCAAACCAAAGAAAGATCCAGGTATTGATGGAATTAGTAACAAGATGCTGATGAACTTGCCGCATATTGCAATAAGAATCCTGCTGTTTATTTTTAATTCCATATTACGACTGGAGTATTTTCCACAACACTGGAAGCATGCCAAGGTCAAAATGATTCCAAAGCCGGGCAAAGATCTTACCAAAGCAGAGTCATATAGGCTAATAAATTTGCTGTCAACTATGTATGTCAAAACTCTTCGAAAAGCTGCTCATGACAAAATTGTCCCCTTGTCTAACAGATAATATGTGCATACCGGACCATCAATTTGGTTTTAGAAGTCAGCATAGCACCATTGTGCAAACGCATAGATTGGTTCAATTTATAAGGAAAACATTCGAAGAAAAGAAGTATTGTTCTGCCCTGTTTATTGATGTTTCTCAGGCATTTGATAAAGTTTGGCATGATGGCCTAATTTTAAAATTGAAGACATATCTACCAAATAACATTCGAAAACTTTTGGAGAGTTATATTTTAGGCCGGAAGTTCTCTGTTATGGAAGGAGAATTTATGAGTGCGCCCGAAACTGTCTCATCCGGTGCACCTCAAGGGAGTATATTGGGGCCAGTTTTGTATTTGATTTATACTTGTGATATGCCTGTGAACAGTAATATCCATACTTCTACATTTGCCTATGATACAGCCTGCCTTAGCATGCACGAAAACCCTCATGAGGCATCCCGATATCTTCAGGAACATATAACACAGCTTGAGCTATGGTTAAACTTATGGACAATAAAAGTAAACGAACAGAAGTGAGTACATATAACCTTTACCCTACGAAAAGATACTTGTCTCCCCATTAGAATCAACACCTTGATCGTCGGCTTACATGGAAACACCATATTGACTCAAAGCTAGCACAAATGAAACTTAAAATAACTCAGATACATTGGCTGATTGGTAGAAATTCAACACTCAGTCTAGATTGTAAACTTTTAATATACAAGTCGATTTTGAAACCAATATGGTGTTACGGAATTCAACTATGGGGCACTGCTTCAGCTTCCAATATCGAGAAAATCTAACGAAAGCAAAACAAAATTTTACGGTTAATAACATCGAGCCGATATGTACCATGGTACATAAAAAATTCAAATATACATCGTGATTTAAATATGCCACTAGTGACTGAAGAAATTGCAAAATACGCAGGCAAATATTTAACAAAACTCGAGTCACATCCTAATCCGCTTGCTCGTAATATTTTGAACTTTACTGGACACATCCGCCTTAAAAAGAGGGACACAAGGGCTCTTATACTTAACACTCCAGGTGGGACTGCTTGAAAATATATTTATTTTTCCTTTTTGATTATCACTACTTATGTATTATTTATAACTATCACTAAGTTTATGTCCGACTCTGGTCGGTCCTAATATTTTTTTTTATAGATTTAAGATTTGAATACTTATTGTTAGTTCACATATGAAGACACAATAAATATATACATGTATTAAAAAAATAAAAAATATTGCTCATTTACTCAAACAACGTTATAAAACAATAGTTGTGTCAGAAAACGAGTTTGAAGTTTTCAATTTACACACACCTTAATGGAAAAAGTAAATTTAATTTTTCTCTCAAGAGTTGAGTAAATGAAATTTTTACACAATATGGAGAACGACATGAGGATTCATTCTGAGTAAATGACCGATATGTATGTATATGTTTATTTAGGGTGATATTTTAGCAAGTTTTTTGGCAACACTGCGATTGGCAACTCGTATATCATGCAGTGGTGCCACTTTCTGTGTAATAACTAGTGCAAAATCTGTACTTTTTAAAGTTCTTTGCACTATTTTTGCAGCATAAATTTTTTGTGTAATTTTGCACTTTTTGACTTTAATGGCATTTATATTTATATGTTTTAAGGTGTTAACAGCATAAGCCGACTTAAGACAAAATCGATTTATATGTGCTATAAAACAATATGGATGTAAGTCTTAATAAAAGTCCAATAAAACTTTTAATACGTCCCAAATTATACAACATATTTAGAAGATTTGCTAAGAAATCTTGGAACCTATTATAAACGTAATGCAAACTCCGCGATATTTTTCACTAGATAGCCATACAATCTTATCACCTATTATAACGCAATTGTTATCATTAACATCTTGTTGCATTGAAAGAGCTCTGGAACAATATGAAGTATTGAGATTGCATGGACTTTTAACTAATTTTAATTTAATGTTTTAAAACGAGTCCTTGCTTTTGTATAACTTAAAAGTTGTGCAATTTTTTTTTTTGTAATTATATAAAATCTGATCTTTTTTAAACAAAACGAGTTATTTTTGATTTGCAAATAAAAACGAGCAAATTGTTATACAGGAAAGTGCAATTTTTATTAATTTAGCTGCTTAGAATACTGTTCCGAAGCACAACAGAATGTAATGTATAAATGTATTGAAATAACTACACAATTTAAAAATAAATCAACTTTCCTGATGAACTTTATAATTTTATTAATGTAGTAAAAAATCAAAATTTGTACAACCATTGAAATAAAAATCGATTTATATTTGTTAAGCTAGATTATCAAAAATTAGACAATGAGTGGCGTGAATATGCACTTTTAGACTATAAAGACCTTAATCTATGAGATAAATAGGGTGTTTTGAAATTTACTGGTTTAAAAACTTACAAAGTAAGAACTGCGCTGGCGATATTATCTTTCTAAGTTTTAAACTTTTAATATTACTATTCTTAAACGCTTCTCTTGAAAGAGTTTTTTTAGTAAACTGAACTTAATTAAAACTGATACCGCAAAAATGAGTTATCAGCTAATACAGTAGCATCGATTTTAAAATTGTGGTGCAAGTTTTTAGCCTAAAATTATAAAAAGAAATTGGAAAAATAAGTTTATTGTAAATATGTACTCGAAAAACTCAATACACTCAAACTCTTTTACTAACACATCTACACTTTCGGCACTTGCAACCTATTTCCAACTCAACTGCTAAAGAATTTTACAAGACAGTGACTTGTTGAACTTGTAGCAAGTAAATGGAAAGTTAGTTAACAGTGTTGCCCTATTAATAGTTTACCACAAATTAACTGGATTTCAGTGTAGTGTTAAGTGAGATTTTACTCATTTCAAATACATTTAAAAGCTAATTTAATAATTTTTTTCTTAAATATTCATAAATCGAGCAGTTTATTAATTTTTTAGACATAAATAACATTGAAACAATACGAACAAAGTTCAACACTATTTGGTTCCCTTAAAATTAAAATTTTTTATGTTATGGACAACTCTGCACTAAAAGGCAAACATGCAAGTTGCAAGACAGTCGGGCATTTGTGAGAAATTTTCGTTGATAATACGTACACATAGCTTGCATGCAAGGCACTTGCATATGTAAACGCAGGGTTAAAAAACTAAATAATTGCTTAATTCACAAAACCTCTTGTATCTCTGTATCGATTGTATTATCATATTAAATACAATAGTGCAGTAACCCGCAAGCCATAGCACAATTGTGCAGATGAAAATCACATACATGCTTATGCTCTTTCATTTAGTCGTCACTGAGCAAGCGACGAATTAAGTTGTGCACGCATGTATTAATTTTTTCCTGGTTTTTTGTTTAGTTTTTTTGAGCACACGGAACGAAATTAAAGTTAAAATTTAATAAATTTCTACAGACAAAAAATTGATAATATAATTATGGAAGCTAAGAAATATTTCGTGATGAAAAATGCTTTTCGCAATATGCAATGCATTTTATGTTATGAAACATTAAAAAATAATAGGGACAACGGTTTAAAAGGGCATTTTAATAGTATCAACAGAGCTGTGAATAAATTTAATTTTGAATTTATACACAAAATTGTTGAATGGTTATTAAATTTTTACTTTTTATTTAAGTTTTTAGTAAATTGCTTATGTACAAAAAAAAAATTCATACAACTAATAACCACATCATGTATTTTATATTACAAAACTTTTCTTCAAGTGCAAGTTTATTTTACTCTCATTTTTCTCACCAATACAAACATATTTTATTTTGCGGGACACTGCAATAGTGTAACCAAGGCGAATTCACATAAGGTGATCTTAATTCGCCAGCTGACATAAATTTCCTGCTGTCAAATGAACCAAAACGTTAAGAAATATTTTGACAGCAGGAAATTTTACACTAACAAATATACAAGGCGAATACGCAGAGTTGCAAATCAAGACCACCTTATATCAATTCGCCTTGAGTGTAACATTTGTTGTTTGAAATTTTCATATAAAAATGAAATACACTATTACACTTTTATTGCATATGTTTTTAAAATGTTTTATTCAGGGAGAGGCTCTCTGAGAGAATTTGTATGTAGCTTGTTCTTCTTTTTTTCATTAAAAATACAAAATACATTAATATACTATATAATTACAGATATATAACCGTGGTAAAGCGTGGGCGAAGCCCGAATTCTTCAAAAATTTCATCTGCTCCAAAAATGTCTAGGGATAACAGCGCAGCCTCAACTAATCGCCAAAACCGCTTTAAAATTTTGCAAGATGACAACGACAAACCCGAGCTATCCTCGAATAAAATATCCAAGCCGCCACCAATATATTTGAGACAAAAAAATTCAAATGCCCTTATTAAAAAATTAATTTCGGTCATTGGTGAAAATAAATTTCACATTGTTCCAATAAAACGTGGCAACATCGATGAAACTAAAGTCCAAATTTATGACGAAAAAGATTTCCGCAAAATGGTTGCTTAATTTGAAAAAGATAAAACAAGCTTCTACACATACCAGCTTAAGAGCGCTAAAGGCATGCAGATCGTATTGAAGGGCATAGATTCTTATGTTGTTCCCGAAGAAATAAAAGATGCACTCGTCCTCCAGGGGTTTAAGGTAAAAAATGTGTCCAATATAATAAATAGAGAGAAGATTCCCCAACCCCTATTTCGTGTTGAACTTGAGCCTAATGATATAAAATTGAAAAAAAATGAAACGCATCCAATTTATAATTTGAAATACCTCTTGTACCGAAAAATCACAGTTGAAGAGCCACATAAGCGTTCAGGTCCTGTACAGTGCCATAATTGCCAAGAATATGGCCATACAAAAACATACTGCAATTTACCCTCGGTTTGTGTTGTGTGCGGCGAATTACACGGCACTGCTAGTTGCAATAAGCCAAGAGATCAAAGTGATAAAAACTGCAGTAATTGTGGAGGTAATCACACCGCTAACTACAGAGGTTGTCCTGTGTACTCTTTCGTAAAGAAGACTATGGTGCAAAAACCTAAATTAGCTCCAGCTCAATCAGCAAACGCTTACTCTGCCACTTTTGCGCAAATGAGCCAACCAGTTACTTCCCGTGTATCGTATGCAGATGCTGCTAAGACAAATTCAATTCCCACACAAAATGTTTCCCCGCCAAATAATTCAAAAAATACTGACGCAAGCTTTAATTTTAATCGCCTTGAAGCTACTATTGAAAATTTGGTGCAAACTATAAACAATTTTACAACAAATATGACTAGCATGATGCAAGAAATGCTGCGAATGCAAAATACTCTGCTTCAAGCATTAATTAATAAGCCATGAACACGTTAACAATATGTTTCTGGAACGCAAACGGCATTCGCCAACATAAAAATGAACTTGAGCACTTCCTCATGGAAAAAAATATTGATGTAATGTTAGTATCTGAGACTCATTTGACTTCGAGAAGTCTTTTTAAAATTTATGGCTACACTATATATGATACAAAGGACCCTAGAGGAAGGGCTTGCGGTGGATCAGCAATTCTAATAAAGTCAAGACTCAAGCACTATGTTCTTGATAACATTTGGGAAGAACACCTACAAGCAACAAATATTGGCATTGAAAGTTTTTGTACAAATTTTGTTATATCATCAATTTACTCCCCTCCCAGATTTTCAATCACTGAGAATCAATATGAGGATTTCTACAAATCTCTTGCACCTTGTTTTGTAGCAGCTGGCGACTACAATGCTAAGCATACGTTCTGGGGTTCGCGTCTTATTACCCCCAGAGGTCGAGCATTGTTCAACACTATTTCAAAAATGGGCTTGGATGTCATTTCGAGTGGGGAGCCCACTTATTGGCCTACTGACATACAAAAAATTCCGGATGTTATAGATTTTGGCGTCATAAAAAATATCTCTATGGATTTAATTCAAGTTCAAGCTTCTCTTGATCTTTCGTCCGATCACTCTCCGACGATCATTACAATTTGTAGTCCCTTAAGAAGTAACTTACCTGACCCATATGTGAAGATGATCAATCGTGTTCATTGGCTGGGGTTCAAAAAATATCTCAGTAGTCATTGTACGGAAAACATTACGCTTAGAACATCCGATGATATTGAATCTAACATTGCCAATCTCAGCGAGAATATTAAACAGGCTGCTGAACATGCCACTAACTCCCATCCGCAGACTGGGTTTAATAAAATTTATTCTACAGACATTGAACGTCTCGTACGTGAAAAAAGAAGAGCTAGAAGGGAATGGCAACAGCACAGATCACCACAAAATAAAATCAGATTTAAAGAGTGCACTAAACGACTCCAAGAGTTGCTTGCGTCTGAAAAAACTGCATCTCTTAAAAATTATCTGGAAGGTCTTGATGTCACACCAGCGTCTAATTACTCTTTGTGGCGCGCTGCTAGAAAGCTTAAAACACCCATTGAGTATAAGCCACCTCTACGCACATCTACCGGAAGTTGGGCAAGAAGCGATACTGAAAAAGGTAAAATATTTGCTGAGCACTTAAAATTCGTTTTTACGCCAAACATATGTACTGGTGTTGATGATTTGCCGAATGTAGTCGCTCTACCCCCTCAACACATAAAGTTTAAGACGCGTGATTTACAAAAATTAATTGCCGAACTCAACCCGAAGAAAGCTCCGGGTATTGATGGAATTAGTAACCAGATGCTTATGAACTTGCCTCGTATTGCAATGAGAATCCTATTATTCATATTTAATGCCATTTTACGACTGGAGTATTATCCACACAGCTGGAAGCTTGCCAAGGTTAAAATGATTCCCAAGCCGGGCAAAGATCTAACCAAGGCTGAGTCATATAGGCCAATAAGTCTACTATCAACTATGTCAAAGCTTTTCGAAAAACTGCTCAAAACAAAATTGTCCCAAATTCTAATTAGTAGTGGGTGCATACCAGACCATCAATTTGGTTTTAGAAGTCAGCATAGCACCATTGAACAAACACACAGACTGGTTCAATTTATAAGAAGAACTTTTGAGGAAAAAAAGTATTGTTCTGCGCTCTTTATTGACGTTTCCCAGGCATTTGATAAAGTGTGGCATGAAGGCCTAATTTTAAAATTGAAGACTTACGTACCAATAAACATTTTAAATATTTTGGAAAGTTACATTATTTCCCGTAAGTTCACTGTTGTGGAAGGAGACTTTACGAGTAGGCCTGAAACTATTTCATCCGGTGTGCCACAGGGGAGCATACTGGGACCAGTTTTATATTTGATTTATACTTGTGATATGCCTGTGAGCAGTAGTATCCATACTTCCACATTTGCCGACGATACAGCCTGCCTTAGTTGCACGAAAACCCTGATGAGGCATCCCGCAAACTTCAGGAACACATTAGCCAGATGGAGCTTTGGTTAAACTTATGAAGAATTAAAGTCAATGAACAAAAGTGTGTCCATATAACGTTCACCCTAAGAAGAGATACTTGCTCCCCCATTCGGATTAACAATCAAGTTGTTCCTAAACATTCACATGTGAAATATCTTGGTATACACCTTGATCGACGACTTACATGGAAACACCACATTGACTCTAAGTTAACTCAAATGAAACTTAAATTAACTCAGGTACATTGGCTGATTGGTAGAAATTCTACACTTAGCCTAGACTGCAAACTTTTAATATACAAGTCGCTTTTAAAGCCAATATGGTGTTACGGAATTCAACTATGGGGCACTGCTTCAGCTTCAAATGTAGAGAAAATTCAACGAAGGCAAAATAAAATTTTACGCATGATAACATCGGCTCCATGGTACATCAAAAATTCAAATATACATCGCGATTTGAATATGCCACTAGTGACTGAAGAAATTGCAAATTACGCAGGCAAATACCTAACAAAACTCGAGTCACATCCTAATCCGCTTGCTCGTAATATTTTGAACTTTACTGGACACATCCGCTTAAAAAAGAGCGATACACGGGCTCTAATATTCAACACTCTAGATGATGAAGCTGCTTGAAAACACCTTTTTCTTTTTGTTGCTTATCACTACTTATGTATTATTAATAACTATCACTAAGCTTATGTCCGACATTGGTCGGGCCTAATAATTTTTTTATAGATTTAAGATTTGAATACTTATTGTTAGTTCATATTTGAAGATACAATAAATAATAAACATGCATTTAAAAAAAAAAAAAAAAAATATACTACACAGAGGGTGTTTACAATAAAAAAACAAAAAGTGTATTTGATACACAAATACACGATAAAGATTGTTGTGAATTAAGCAAATGTATAAGTATCGCTCAGTAATTCTAGTTAAATGAGTTTAAATTAAGAAAACAAAAAGGTTAGAACCTTATTCGCAAACGCCTGGGGGTCTACTCTGTAATTCGAAACGAAAGAAAATGCTTTCGAATTTGTATGCTTAAAACATGTAAATTCGAAAGTCCCTATTTACACTATGCAAGTCTTATTGCTAAGCTGATTAGTTTATTAGGAGAGAGAGACGGGGGGAAAAGAAACGTTGCTGTTCCCCTCGTCTCTCTCTCCATGAAACTAATCAGCTTAGCAATAAGACTTGCACAGTGTGATTTGGGACAAAGCATTTTCAATCGTTTCGAATTACAGAGTAGACCCCCTGGTTTAAAGAATATATTATGAAATTTTGACAAAAATTAGTAAATTAATCTTCGTTAAAGTAAATATTTGGGAATTAGTGCATTTTATGTTGTATTTTTAAGTTTGTTGCACGTTTTTTTATATATTAAGAAATTATCTCGTTTGAAATTTCAATTAACTGAAAAACTAATAAAAAAAATTCTTAGATTTTTTGAACTGTTTCATTCGGTTTTGCACTATTTTAGACTTGCAGCTGTGTAATTTCCTTTTCCACTGGTATCATGTTACTGTTGAACATGTTCAGTTCGGTCTATAATTTAATCATGAATTGATTTACAAATGAACAACGCTTGCAGATTATTAAATTTTATTATCAAAATTCAAGCTCCATTAAGAAAGTGCATTCGTGCACTTCATCCATTTTATGGTCAGTTTGGGCGACCTTCTGAGGCGGCTATTCGGAATCTTGTTATTAAATTTCGCACCAAAATTACATTATTGAACATTAAACCACCAACACGCAAACACAGAAAAAACATCATCGAAATGCAACCAACAAAAGAAAACATCATTGTTGATATAACAAATTTAAATTTTTGTAGTCAATTAAATTAAATTGTGTTGCTCTTTAGCTGAGAGGTAAGTGAGTTAGTTTATTAGTCCTGAGGTTGCAGTTTCAACTCCGTCGCAGACAAGCAAAAATCGTTTTGAGGGTTGTGATTGTGTATAAAAAAGCATTGTTAATATAGCAAATATATTACGGAAATTCAACAATTCACAATAACTTTAATTGAAATAACTTTGAGATCTAACAAAAAAAAATTTTTTTTTGAGATAATAAATAAATTTCAACAAACTATTTGTTGATATACTTAATTGAAAATGTTTTTAAGATTTACCTTTAACTTACAATTTCGTTAATTGTATTTACAAAAATCGTTGTTAGTTCAAAATCAATTAATTATTTAATTGATATAACAAAACAATTAATTGGATTTACAAATCATTTACGTAGAGTGTGGACAGAGGAAAATATCGCAGCTGTATCCGCCAGTGTTATTGATGACCGAGAATTATCGACTCGGCGCCATTCGCAGAAATTAGTTCTCTGCTACTTTTTTTTTTTTTTTGTTCAAAATCGAAGATCTGGAGTTGGCTGACATGTGGTTTTAGCAAGACGTTGCCACATGTCACACAGCACCCAAAAAAATGGGCCAATTGAGAGGCGAGTTCGGTGAATAGTTTATTTCACGTTTGGGGCTGGTCAATTTGCCGCCTAGATCGTGCGATTGAACGCCTTTAGACTATTTTTTGTGGGGCTATGTTGAGGCTCATGCACAGAGAAAACAGATTCGTTGTGACAACCGAATTTGTTGCCAATTTAATTTTGGCGGTTGCAGCAACTATCATAGAATTCTGCTATAGTGACTGAAATTTTCTTGTGGTACCACTTTATTTTAAGTATAACCCTCAACCCAATAGTTGCAGCAACAGAAAAAATTGGTTGACAGTATGGAATTTGAAATAAATGTTGTTCTTGCTACCGAAAATTTGGTTAATATAATTAAAACAATATCATAATTGGTACCTGTAAAAGAAAAATTTGCCTTCCTTGCTGAAATAAAAATGAACAATAAACACAAATAAAAATACACAATTTAAGAAATTTATTATTTGACATATTGTCATAAGTTTATTTTAATTGAAATTTATTTCCTAATGGCGAAGCATGTTTATATACATTTCTTCAACCACACATTTTGAAAAGCCACAAACCTGTTATCTTATGCACAGACTTTCAAATACCATTTGAGAATTCAAAAATCATAATATCTTTGAAAGTCACAAAAGTTAATTTTTTAATTTGCTGCTATAAACTATGATAGTAAACTCAACTTCTAGTTAGTTGCAGCAACTGATTGAAAGTTTTTATTTTAATTTTATTATAGAACGACAGTTTTTTAGTTGCTAATACCAAAAGTTGGTATTAAAATTCAATTCGTAATATTTTATTCGGTTGGGTTAACCAATCAGTTAATTAGTCATGACAAAAGCATACGCTCGGTTGATGCAATCAATTTAAGTATTGTCACAATCATATCTTTGTTACAATTATGCCCTTATGGCAATGAACATGGATTGTTTTTTAGATTAACAGAAAATTGATAGCGTGAACTGAAATATATATAATGCAAATGATATTTTATTGGACTAACCGTTTTCCAACCAATCTTTTTTCTGGGTGTGTCTATGGGATAAGCACGCAAGACAGTTTTGAAAAATTTATTCGTGAGATACCGCGCGATATGATGGAGAAATTATGCCAAAATTGAACCCAGCCTATGAACCATTTCAGACATATCCGCGGTCAAAATTTACATGAAATCATATTTAAACATTGAATTATATACAAAGATCGTTCTACCGACTCTAATAAAGATTTCACACATTTCCTCACATTTTATGTTTTTTTAAATAAAATCCGAAAGCTCTTAAAAAATCACCCCTTACATACATAAATACATACATATGTATGTTTTTTTCCCAGCTGGGAAGTAGCATTTTCGGTCTCAAAGTGCAGGGGCCCAATTCCTGCACTCGTGATCGGAATTGCATTCGAATAGAAATTAATTCCGATGGCAAGAAATTTTCTGTTGATGTCACTCGCTACCAAGCGAATCGAGTTTTGGTTTTAGTGTTGGAAAAAGGCAAATATATTTATATATAAATTCATTTCACAACACTGAACAAATTGTAAGCAAAAGCATATGTTTGTATATATGTATGTATGCAAAAACATATGTATGTACGTACATACACACGTATGTGCAGAAAAAAGAACGTTATTTTCATTTTAATTTTATTAATAACTTAATAATAATCAATTAGTGTAAAGTTAGAGAATAAAGCACTAGCCACATGTTCGATTCTTTTATTGCTTGACCAGAAGCATTTAATTTGTTATTTAGGTGCTCCCAGAGTTGGTTGATTTTTTTTTTATTTTCCCCGAGAAAACTCTTGGGCAAAACATTATGTATTTGCCAAGCCAGTGTGTTTTGTTATATTTAAAGTCAACTAGAAATTTTTTAATTTGTATTTTTTTATACGCACATTTGTGCATTCATTAATTTTTAAATAAATAAGTAAAATATTGAACATACATTTTCTATTTCTTCGTTTTTTCTATGTTTAAAATGATTTCAAATGACTTTTTGCTTGCGAGTAAAAACACGAGCGGTTGCATTCGAATGTATGCACGTTATCGAATGCTGTCATTAGAAATTTCAATATGTGTTACTCGAAGCCGAATGCGAAAATTCCAAAAGTTAAAAAACTCGCACATTCGAGTAATAACTCGCTCGCAATCGAATGCGGGAATTAGGCCCCAGTGTTTAGTACTTCAGCGTTCTGGCTGGATGTCGCCAATTTAGCGAAATAAATTAACTTTCTTTCATTACCGTTATAACCTTCTGAAAGACACCTTGTACTTATAGACAGGCCCTGAAGCCGTTAATATTAAACAAACATTATTTGGCCATTTAATAAAGTGGTAGAAGCAGAAGAAGAGACAACCTCAAATTAAGTGACAACAACTTAAGACAATTATGTGTGAAATTAACAAATGAAAATAAAAATTGTCCTCGTGTGTACGAGTATTGTACATTTGGTCATTTGTGTTTTTTTTACTTTTTTTTCTATCAAATGCGCAGTTATAACCACAAAATATTAGCTTAGTGCGTGTTAACAAGACAACCTAATTTTCCCAAAAATCATATAAGAAAAATAAACACATGTTAACCAGAAAAACAATAGAATATGTCAACTAATTACAATTGCCCAACCATTATAAATGGAACTTCCGCTTTGTGGAGTTCTTTTCATTTACTCGTATGTATTTGCTTAAAAAAACATTAACAATAATGGAATGACCGATAAAATGATTTTCAACTAAAAATTGTGTCGATTTTAATTGTGGATTTGGAAGTTCGCTGTTGAATTACTGCCAAAACCATTAAATAATGCATGACAAATGATTTGAAGAAAAATTAAAACGAATATTTATAATATTTCATGGGGGATTTGGTGGGCCAAAGGGTCAAGGTGGCAGGTACATCATTTAATATTCTGCGTGCCACCAAACACCACTTTTCGTTATTTTAACTTTTTGTTTTTGTTTATTTTGGTGACTCCTACCAATTTGGTTTATTGGTTTATATCTACTTCAATTTTTAAGAAGAAAGAATCGTATAAAAGTAATGATGATTTGATAGTAGCATTTAAATATTTTGGTAACGGGTGTGTGGGTATGTGAAATTGTCAAAAACACATAACACGCACATTATTGCATATTTGAACAGATACAAATAGATTAGTAGATATTATTATTATTATTATTATTTGTTTTGTACAGTTACGGGTAAAATAACTAAAAATGTAATTTGTAGTCGAATGCAAGCGAACGTATACATTTTATGGGTGGATGTGTTAGCGCCCACTGTGGAAATTACGTTTATGAAAATAATCCATAATGAGACCCATTATGTTTTCATAAAGAGACGTTGCCATATGATAATTGCTTCTATCTTAGTGGTGGAGTATTAAAAAAATTAAATGAAACACAGCAAAATGTTTTTAAAAATCAGTACGTATTTAAATAAATATTTTTTTACTAAAAAGTAATTTTTGTGGCTCTTCGTTGAATGTCTGGCGAACATGTTTGTATGTCGTAATTATGGCTTTCAACTGAGCTTAAAAGTTTAAAAAAAGAGTAAACATTTCTGAAATATATGTATGTATGTAATATATATAAGCGGTGTGCATGGAATCCGAAGAATTAAGGACATGATAGACGTCTCTGGGGAATATGAATTTCTTAATTAATTATTGCGCTGTACCGCCTATCTTCGAGAAGATATTTTGCCACACTCTGAAAGATAATCCTCCGATGACACCTGGGCCTTTCTTGATTTTACTGATGAATCAAAAAGAGAGAGAGAGAGAGAGAGAGAGAGACAGTTTCGGTGGTGGGGTCTACGTTGAAGTGTTTGGAGTAAAAATGCCATTTCCGCTCCCGAATGATTGTAGCATACTTCAACAGTGCTGCCAGAAAAATTTGGACTCTTGTCCCCAATTTAAAACGACATGTCCCCAAAAAATCCCCATTTCAACAGAAAAATAATAACTTTTGTCCCCAAAAATATATCGTTCATAAAAAACGATTATTAAGTCCTATGCGCAGGGATGCGAAATAAGATTTTCACAAAGTTACAAGAAAAATTGTACTTTTTTCAGTACGATTGACCAAATTCTTTATTTTTTTTTAAATATTTTTATTAACTTAAAACTTACATAAAAATCAATTGTACATGCATATATTTACATATGTATGTATGTAAAAACTTAACAATTAACAAAAAGGCACTTTCAATTTCATTTATTACAATATTATTAATTAATACTATCAATTAATATTAATGTTTAATTTTAGAAGGTACATAAAAGAGAGATCAGAATATAAAACTTAAATTTAGGATTTACTTTTTCATCCATTGTTTTGATTCGATTGGAGTCAGTGGAAGTAAACAATCTGAAGAAGATAATAGCAAAAACATAATCACCCCTATCGTGAAGAGTTTTTCCCTCGAAATATTTTCCCTTTTCCCCAAATTGCAATCATGAATAATTTTTCCCCTGAAATGTGTTCCCTTTCTTGATTCCTCTAATCGTGAATAATATTTTTCACATGGATTTTTTCACTTTTCTCTTCGTTTTGTTCACTTTATTTTTGCAGGCGAACTGAATTAATACACTGCGTAATTTCAATACTATATTTGCAATTATATATTAAAACTTTATCAACTTTATCAAGATCAATAAATAATGTCTACGATTAGTAACAATAACTCTTTGGAACACCTTTTTTCATTGAACATGAATCTCTTAGGTTGACATGCAGTAAATTTTATGGCTGTGGTATGCTAAAAAAAATTTGCCCGGCGCCTAAAACAATTAAAAACACTATATAACATTTCATTTGAAACCCGAAATATGTGTATTTCTTATTATTAAACTTAATTTGTTTGATTTTCAATTAATTTTTAAGCCTTACAAGTCTTTTTCCCGTTTTTTACATTCAGTACACATTGATAGCGGGAACAAACAAACGTTCCCATTAAATTCACGATTGCAAATTTCCCTTCATGGGGAATGAAAATTTCATGGGAACGAATTTAAGAAGATATTGCATACACACATACATTTTTGCAATAGAAATATTCTAAATAATTTCCCCATCCAAAACTTCATAGACACCAAGTTCGTCTCCGTCCTCTACAACTCGCTTGTACATATTTTCCGATTTGAACTTTTTTTTTCTTCAGGAAGCTAAATTTTGTTTCAGCAGATCTTATAAATATTTAAATGTGATATTAATCTTATTAAAGATTCTAACATTTCATATTGCAGATTATTCCTTAATTTGGTTTTAGTTTGGTAGTGTTCATGCATGAAAATATTCTCTCCACAAACGCATAACTTATTGGCACTATCAATAGGTTGAACACAGCAGCTGCAATTTCACGAAAGAAGTAATTTCCTGCATTATCTTCATACTTATATACTATTGCCCAAAAGCCAAATACGTCTTTAGGAAAACTTTGTTTTGTTTGTTTCCGCCAGTCGATATAAGCAATTTTATTCCATTGGTTTTCATATAGGCTCAATGCCACTTTTGGATCTATAACGTTTTTCAAAATTCCATATTGCAAATTTTTAAAAAGTTCAAAGTTTTTCATATTTTCTGGGAATCATACATACATATATATATTCATTATAAAGTATGATTGCCACACTACTCTAAGTGATTTTAAAAACTGAACTGTTACCTGTACTAAAATATTATGTCAACATCCACGATTAATTATTTTCCTGATACATGCAAATTGTTAGAGCTCAAAATGAAAAATCCCCAAATCCCTCCCCACGAAATTCTGTCCTGAAATTAGAGGCGAAATCCCCATTTTGGGGAAAAATCCCCTACTCTGGTGGCACTGTACTTCAAGCAGAAATATCTGCAATGCAAAAACAGCAAACTTTTCAAGGTCGTATCGATTATCTGATAGAACTATTCTATTTTTAATCTAAATGATTAAACAGAATACCGGCTTCAACACATTTTGCATACAAACTGACACAAAAAACAGCCGCAGAAACCGGTCGTGAGATAGAATCTATTTTATTTTGAGAGCGTTTTTTCTTATACTCTCACATATCAATGTTCATTCTCACAAAAATGTTACCATACTTTCAATAAATTTCATACATTTTGTAAACAAAACTACAAAGAAAAATAAGCACAAAAGAAAATAAAACAAAAATTAGAGAGCATTTGAAGTTACTGCCGTCGATGTTATTATGGGCTTGATTAATTTGTCAGCGATTTTCCTGAAGTTGCAGACTTTATTCTGTTTCTACATTAATGATTGGATCCCTAACGAGTGAATAAACCACAGGACTTAATTCAAATGGAACCAAATGAGGCCAAAACTCTTAGCATTTTCACTGCTAGATCTGGCATTTTCATTAGTTAAAAAGCATTCAACTTTCAAAATATTCTGCTAAATGCTTTCTGGCAGAATTTGTTGCAAATAAAAATTTTTAATTTTTACACTAATTCTTCTCTATATAGGATTTTTCTCATAAATGTACATGTATTGCAGGGTAAAGTATCCCTAATGAACTGCAGTAGCAACAGTGAAATGAGCATAGGATCCAGCTTACCCCTCAATGATTAATTTCAATGTATTTTTAATAAAAAAATATTTATTGAATAAGCAAAATAATAATTTGGGATTATTAGTGCATTAAAAAATTTTAAACGTAATTGTAACATATCCAAAAAAAACACAATTATTTACTATTTTATGTTTGTAGTGCTATAAAAATAATGGGTGTTTTTTATTGAGGTATAGAACTTTAAGTTGGCATCACTTTTTTAACTGGCGGCCATTTTGTCAGCTGTCAAGTGATTAATATTTAGTTTGGTTTGCCATTTCATCATGAACAGGTTGACAAAAGAACAACGCTTGCAAATCGTGCAAATTTATTTCGGAAATAATGGTTCAGTTCGCGAAGTTTACCGCAAGCTCCGTCCATTTTATGGTCGACATAATCGTCCATCAGAGCAATTAATTCGGTTAACCATGGATCGTTTTCGCACTACGTTTACTCTATGTGATAATACGCATCCGCAGAGACGTCGAACAGTGCGCACCGAAGAAACAATTGCCGCTGTAGAGCAAAGTGTTGAAGAGGACCCGAATGAATCGATTCGCCACCGTGCACAGCAATTGGAGCTTTGTCCATCAACTTTATGGAAGATTTTGCGCAAAGATCTTGGCTTGCGACCTTACAAGATCCAGCTTGTGCAAGAATTAAAGCCGCGGGACCATGCAATGCGTCGTGATTTTGGTGTATGGGCCGAAAATGAGATTGATCTCGATGCTGATTTTCATCGCAAAATTTTGTTCAGTGATGAGGCTCATTTTTGGTTGAATGGCTTCGTCAACAAGCAAAATTGCCGCATTTGGAGTGAAGAGAATCCACATGAGACCCTTGAGACGCCATTACATCCACAAAAACTGACTGTTTGGTGTGCTCTATGGGCTGGTGGAGTCATTGGGCCATACTTCTTCCGAAATAATGCTGGAGAGTCATTTACCGTTAATGGATACCGGTATAGAGCCATGATAACCGACTATTTTGTTCCCGAATTGGATGGCATGAATGTGGATGAGTTGTGGTTCCAACAAGACGGCGCTACATGCCACACAGCGCACGTCACAATCGATTTATTGAAGGAAACATTCGATGAGCGCATAATTTCGCGGAATGGACCTGTCAATTGGCCACCAAGATCGTGTGATTTGACACCATTGGATTATTTTCTTTGGGGATATGTGAAGTCGCTCGTCTACGCCAACAAACCAGAAACGTTAGGGGACTTGGAAGCCAACATTCGTGGCGTTATTGCCAACATACGGCCCCATATGCTCGAAAAAGTGGTTGAAAATTGGACCTGTAGAATTGGCTTTATTCGAGCCAGCCGCGGCGGCTACATGCCCGAAATCATATTTAAACATTAATGCCATAAAATTATCCTTCCAATAAAGCCAAATTGATGGACATTAAAACGAGTTTTTTGTGTTTTATTTCAATTCGAAGTTCTATACCTCTAAAAAAACACCCGTTACCTCTAAATACTAATAAGTTTGTATAAACATGAAATTCAAAGCTATTTCAATATTTTTTTCTACATTTAAATCTGGCATTATTCTTTTCTTCTGTAGAACATTTTAGCAGAAATTTTTGACCGATTTAGTATTCTCTTATCATCATTTTCTGGCAACACTGAATACACTAATGGCAACAAATCATTTAAAAAGTTTTCATGACCAAGCCTGACTCCAGAGTGAAAAGTTACTCAATTGCTTTGACTTTAATTAGGGGAGTCTTACAGAGTTCAATAACGAAACAGATAATTAAGGACATTACTTTCATATAATTGATGCAATTACACATAACATAATTCTTTATGCCAAAGAAGATAAAAAGTTCGTGATATATAAAATTAAATTTTAATGGGCGTTCCTCCGCCCATGTTTTGAATGGAAGATTGTGTGTTTTTTAGAGCTCAGGGTGCGTATTAAGTCTTGTAAAAATCTGTAAAGTAGAACCACTTAAAATAAAATATTAAATTTTAATGGACGTCACTCCGCCCATTCTATTAAATGGAGAATTGTGTCTATTTTAGAGCTCAAGGTGTGTGGCAAGTTTCGTAAAAATCGGTTTAATAGAACCGCGTGAAATATTATAATAAATTTTAATCGACATAACCCCGCCGATTTTTTTAACTTTCAAATTGTGTAATTACAAAAACCAAAGGTGTTTTCTATGTTTCGCAGCAATTAAATAAGTAGAATAGACTTTGAATTTTAAAGTTTAAAAAATTTTGAATTTTCGGCAGTTTTTTACGTACATATATAAAATTTTTGTTCCGGACTATATAACAAATGCATACTTATCTTAAAGGAATCTCCAAAGGTGTGAATCGACAGTAAATAAATAGCTGAATTTTAAAATTTTTGTTAAACGTGGGCCCTTTCGAATAAAATCAAAATGTTGACGAAAGTCTGTGCGTTCTAAAATCCCAAAACTGGGCTTCTTAAAAAAGATTGCCGTTTCCAATAACCCTTATGTGTGTGCACTCACTTACAAAAGCGCTAAATGGACCTTAGACCAAGCATGGACGCTATGGGCAAAACTGTTCAAATGTTAATTTTTTTGATTTCGTTAGAACTTTCGTAAAATTTCTGAGATCCCCTGAAGCAAATTTCAGTATTTTCTTTCTAAAAACTTCCGTTCGAAAATATCAATAACACTACGAAACATTGAAAAATAAACAAATTTTTTATTATAGACAGACGAAATAAAAGAAAACTGCCTCCCCAGCTGAAAAGAGGATGGCGTTGGCTGAAGTAGTGAGCACGTTGACTACAAAACCAAAGGTTTTGGGTTCGAGCACGGTCTCCGACAGTTATTTAAATAACAACACTATGAATTTTTCTCATGTGTCTCTTTGTATCAGTTATTGCAGGAAAGTTCAAGTGATGAAGGCATATACTAGATACTGGTCACTGAACTAAACCGGCTTCAGCGGATACTAATCCAAATGTTATATCAGAGAGCCGCCTTCGTCGGTATTGTGCAGCATAATCATCGGCGAAGTAAAATAACCAATAAAATGGCAACTAAACACAGATTTGAAAATTTATTACGCCTCATTGACACCAGAGGCGCTGCAATACTGCATTAGTAATAACGTGCAAAGAGCAGAGTTGTAAATTAGTTGTTCTTTAATTAATACAATATACTTAAATATGTACAAAATTCCATTTTATCTGATTTCAAGATGTTAAAATATTTATGATCACTAGGGCTAATTAAAATATGCAGAAATAGCACGAAAAAATTTCAAAATATGCACGGTTATATGCACAAATATGCAAAATATGCAAGAATAAAATCAACAATTTTGTTACTTCAAAGTATTTTTATTCAAAGAGATCTTTATTACAATGAACAATCATGTGTTTTTTTAAATTTCCCCAAATCTAAAAAACCCAAATCTTTTTGGATTCTGGTTTGGCTTGAAGTTCCTTAAGATAGGTTTCATAAATTGTCGGCAGATACTTTGTTCGCAATGTTGATTCAGATGGCAAAGAGTTTTTATGGTATATTTCTAAAAAAGACCTCACGCCTGGATCGCTAATTTTCCACTTAAAAATGTTCTGCAAAAATCCAAATGATATGTGTTTAAGTCGCTGGTAAGGTTTTAAAAACGGTTGTTTTGGAGCCGATGAATTCTTTTCCATTGCCTGGTTATGTTTCGAGGTTTTAAAATGCTGGTGAATATTGTAAGTGGTGGTGGTAGAAGTTATAGAAAAGTAAAGAAAAAAATTAATAACATGCAGACATACATGTGCAAGAGGAAAGAAATATATTTTATGTGAATTTCTTTTACACCAGTTTGAGTTACATGAGTCGTTATATATTAATCGCGTTGCCAGAGTGAAAAATAAGCTTTTTTTATGCAAGGTGATCCAAAATAAGCATTTTTCTACAAAAAAAAAGTTAAAATGTTTAAATACAAGTTTAAAACAAATAGGGAACAGTGGGGAAATATTAAAATAATATGTTAGCTCAATTTTACTGGAACTGTCATAATCCTTATTCCTGCCAGATGGTGAATGTCAAGAAAACATTTTTATGCATACAGCAGAGCTTGGTTGGCAGAGTTGGTCAGCTGTCAAACTTGCTTCTGTATTTAAAATTTAAACGAAAATACTATGTTTATACGAATTTTTTTATGAAAGGACTATCCGTTTAACAATGGCTGATTTATTTCCAAAAATATTTTGATTTTGCCCCACTGTGCAGCGCTTACAAACAATTAAAAAAATTCTCTATGAAATCATATCAGAACATTATTTTTATACAATAGACGGTGAAGTTACTTTAATTGTTAATGAAATGCGAAGCAAACATTGTCATTGTTTTGTCCATTGGACACCACAATAGCAGGCAATTGCGTAGAAAAGCGAACAAGGTCCCAAAACCCCTCCTCTATGGCAACCTGTGCTAGTAGGCTAGAAAGAATAGTTTGCTATGCTTTCAATAATTGCATATACATACATATGTATGTTTGTATGTACTAACTTGTGCACGTAAAGGATTGGCATATGCGTGTACTTACATCTGTATGCATGTGTGTCTGTCTGGCTCCAAAGGTATGTAGGTATGTATGTATGCACATGTATGTTGATTCCATGTCAGGTATGGAAAATGCAATGGTGTTAAGATTTCTAATGTGTAAAAAGTGCTTTTTAGAATTTGCAAAGTAAAAACATATACACGCAATATATACACCCAACTGTAAACTTTCCTATACTATCTTAATGCTCAAATTAGCATTGAGTGTGTTTAGAAAACTACTAAAGGGTGTTTTTTATTGAGGTATAGAACTTTAAGTTGGCATCACTTTTTTAACTGGCGGCCATTTTGTCAGCTGTCAAGTGATTAATATTTAGTTTGGTTTGCCATTTCATCATGAACAGGTTGACAAAAGAACAACGCTTGCAAATCGTGCAAATTTATTTCGAAAATAATGGTTCAGTTCGCGAAGTTTACCGCAAGCTCCGTCCATTTTATGGTCGACATAATCGTCCATCAGAGCAATTAATTCGGTTAACCATGGATCGTTTTCGTACTACGTTTACTCTATGTGATAATACGCATCCGCAGAGACGTCGAACAGTGCGCACCGAAGAAACAATTGCCGCTGTAGAGCAAACTGTTGAAGAGGACCCGAATGAATCGATTCGCCACCGTGCACAGCAATTGGAGCCGACTAACCGACTATTTTGTTCCCGAATTGGATGGCATGAATGTGGATGAGTTGTGGTTCCAACAAGACGGCGCTACATGCCACACAGCGCACGTCACAATCGATTTATTGAAGGAAACATTCGATGACCGCATAATTTCGCGGAATGGACCTGTCAATTGGCCACCAAGATCGTGTGATTTGACACCATTGGATTATTTTCTTTGGGGATATGTGAAGTCGCTCGTCTACGCCAATAAACCAGAAACGTTAGGGGACTTGGAAGCCAACATTCGTGGCGTTATTGCCAACATACGGCCCCATATGCTCGAAAAAGTGGTTGAAAATTGGACCTGTAGAATTGGCTTTATTCGAGCCAGCCGCGGCGGCCACATGCCCGAAATCATATTTTAACATTAATGGCATAAAATTATCCTTCCAATAAAGCCAAATTGATGGACATTAAAACGATTTTCTTGTGTTTTATTTCAATTCAAAGTTCTATACCTCTTAAAAAACACCCGTTAGTACCATTATTACTAGTTTAGGACTAGTTTATTACCACTTCTTTTGTAAAGAAAAATTCTATAAAATTGGTGGTTTTATTCCTTTATTATCCAGTGAAAACGCTAGTTAAAATTTGCAATTATTTATCAAAATTCAGATATACAAAAGAGTAATTATAATTGTTTAATTATAATTATTTTTAGATCAAGCTAAAATTTTATTAATTATATATTATATATACCAATTTTCATACAGTGCAAGAGCTTTGTTAGACAGTTAAAATTTATTTTGCAATGTGCTGCCTTGGAACTACTTCATATACTAGTACTCATCAATACGAGTAATTTTACACAACAACTTTAACCCATTTTGCACTAGTTCTTCCTATTCTAGTAATTATACTAGTAGCCTTTAGACAATTATCGCCTATTCTCCTGCAGGGTAAATAACATCTACAATATAACTACATACATACATATGCATATGGTATAGAATTTAAAGGAAAATACATAAGTACAGAGAATAAAGACACATCTTTTTTTATTAGGTCGCCTAATAAAAACAAGAAGAAAACCTTATTCAAAAAATCAATAAGATAACCTAATAAAAACTAGAAGATTTCTTCTTGATTTTTTCAAAAAGGTTTTCCCTATGAAATTAGTAAGATTTCCTTATTGAAAAAAAACCATAGAGATTTCTTATTAATGTTGTTTTATTTTATGAGGTATTTAGTAGGCACTGTTTTCTCTGTGCACATCATCACAAAGCAAAAATTCGTGTAGTCAAAAAAGCAGGACTGCATGCACAGAACTATGTGATTGATGGTTATATTTGATCGTCTACTGGGCACTTTAGTCAAGTTAATTTTTGTTTAAGAATACAACACCCGTTTGTAAGAAACGCACATCAAATGGCATGTGAGGAAAGAAATCAGCATAAAATGGACTTTTTATTGCAATATTAAAATCTATATTTTCCATGCCTGCTGTTCTATACTTTATAAAGTTATATTAATGCTAATGGTTAATGGGATATTAGAAAATTTGGCATTTGATACATTATTTTCAAGGCAGGGTAAGTACATACATACATACAAATGTATTTTTTATTTTTCTTTGAAATAATTCATTATTTTAGTTTTTTAGTGGCCAAATAGAAAATTTGACAATAAATTATTCATGCATGACACACATGTGTTGGTTCTCTGCACAAGAAAGTAATGACAACACGAAAAAAGTGTTCTATTTGCGGTTCGTCGCCTCCTTCCTCCATACATTCTTTCCATCATACATACATGTACTTACATATATTCCATACTTTACTTAAATAACAATTACCAATATTTTTTTAGTTAGTGGACAAGCATTATTGCACGCAATTTATACTTTTTTTGGTAAAAAAATTTTGGTCAATATATACATACATATGTATGTATGCATGTACGTATATGTGGCGCAATAATGATTTTTCAATGTATGTATGCATCTGTGTTAGTCTATACACCCAGTCGGATTTTTATTAGCCAGCTCAAAATATAGGAGACCTTTTGCTAACTCATTTACAACTAACTTCTGAACTAACTCATAAATTATACAGATGTGAGTCAGCTGTTTTTTGCACAACTGTCTTCTTCCCGATAAGTATTGAACTAACTTTAAGCTAACTGAAAACTTATGAAGAGATATGTGAGTTGTTTTTGTACAACTCATATTGACCTAACTCATGGTTAGTTCAAAACTGATGCACTCGTCCTGCGGCCACTCGATGCTAAGACTGATGACTTTTAACATGCACAATGAGTGCGAATTTTAACCACCTCTTACTAAGTTTTGGCTAATAATTCAATAGTTTTGAGTTAACTCAAATTCCCACTGGGTTTCTACATACATACATGTAACACCTATGTATGTACTTATGTACATACCCAGTCAGTATTTTTTGAAACTAATGATCTTATATGAGTCTTTTTGGACTCCTCCGCACGATTCAGAATAATAATATATGCGCTCGTTTTCGAGTTGAAAAACACTGTCCATTCGGGAGCAAATGGTAACCCAGCTGCAACTCTTCCAGAAGAATATTTTATGACTCGCATTTCTTATCAATTTCGAGTCAGTTTATGGTACATAATATTTAAAATCAATTTCGAATCTTTTCTAAGTCAGTTTTCAGTCATATTACTAGTAATTTTCGATCAATATCAATACAATCATTTGGGTGTTGTTTCTTTGTTTTTATTAAAACTAGGATCGCCCGTCCGGTGATCTAAATTAGACCACTGGACACGCACAATTTCTTTATTTGTTATAAAAATGTGCAAGTTGTCTTTTTTCAAGTAAAATTCAAATCGCTTTTTATCACTTTCATACCAATAATTATGAAAAAAAAAATTGTATTGTGCATATCTACACAATAATAACTTTTAAACCATATATGTTTCACTAATATTGATGGACTATAAGATACTTAAAAGTGTACGAAAAAAAATATGTGTGCTGTATTTATATGTAAGAAGACATCCTCACAAAAACGTAAATGTGAAAAAAGGCCAAGTTCCTATCCACAATTTCGGCCATTAAAAGTAGTGACCAAGTTCTTGTTTGCCACAATACCTAACACATAAATATGTCATGCATTATATAAATTTGTAATCGTAAGGTTGTCATATAATTTCCAGATAATCTGCTAACTTGGCAATATTTTTACCTTTCTAAAAAAGGAGAGAAAATTTTTATTTGTTCATTTTTTTATATCGGTAAAAATGTTGTCAAGTTAGCAGATTATCTGGAAATTATATGACACCCTTACGATTAGCAATTTATATATTACATAACATATTTCTGTGTAAGGTATTGTGGCAAACAAGAACTTGGTCAAAATTTATATCTCACTACATTTAATGGCCGAAATTTTGGATAGGAACTTTTTGGCTTTTCCTATTGAGTAAATCAATTACTATTTCTGTACAAAATGAATAATATTACGTAAAATTTTTATGGGCCTGGCCGCGCCGACTTTTATATCTGCTACTGCTTATAGTTCATGCAAAGTTTGGTATTAAAAATTTAATGAGAAATAAATGAGTAATAAATTAAAAACTGTTCAACCGAAGTACATAAAAGAAAAAACTACGACGGCTACTTTTCAAAATAGGAAATTTTTGCTTTGGATAAGTGCAATGTGTATGAAAAGTTTCAATTTTTTGAATTTACAGTGCTTGTTCCCACCCCCTGATTGAAACTTTTGGTTTCTTAGATTTTTCTGGATTTTGATTTATTTGTGTATCAAATTTAAGCTCGCTAGTGCGAATTGGAGTTTTGACTTCGTCGCCCCGCATACTTTTTGGTTTTAAGATTTTCCCATTGGTCTACGCAGCTACACTTACTTGTGTATAAAATTTCAGCTCTCTAGCGTGAATTATACCTTTAAATTTTATCAGCATTACCTCTACCGCTATTTTTAACTCAAAATTTTGTTGTGAGCAGCGCTTATAATTCATGCTAATTTTCTTCTAAAATATGCCAGGCCGAAGTAGATTAAACACAAGGCTAACAGTTTATGGGAGTGATCACGCCGACTTTTTAAGGTGATAGATTAAAGACTTGTATACGTGAAACGCGTATACACGATTTCACTAAATTGGCTTGGATTAAAAGCTACCCTGCAGGAAGTTGAACTGACACAATACTAGTCACGTGACCGATTCCCAAGTGATAGGGACTAGTCCAAGTTCTAACACTTCATATGAAGCGGACCAGTCACTTTTACATGGGAATGACCTAGGATGGGGTAATTGGTACTTTTTATGTACCTTGTGACTTGTCACCGAACTATCCCATAGGGACCTAATCGGTGTAGAATAATATAAATTATATATAAATTTCATTTTGACATTTAACTGTAACAACCCAATAAGCAATTTTGCTTGAAATCAAGTGTAAAACAAGTGTTATTCAAGCCACACAATCAATTGTCAAGGCTTGAATTATGCTTGATTCACACTTTAATTCAATAGCATTCTCCAGTGAAATGGGAACTTGAACTCAATGCGAACAATTCAGTTGTAGTACAGTTTAATTCAAGCCTTGAATTATACTGTAATTCAACATTGTATTACAGTTGAATTCAAGTGTATTTAAAGCCGCAAAAACAAGGCTTTTAAAATGGAAAGCAAAATGCAATTCCTTTGTTTTCTAATAATTATTTTCTGCACATCTGCCTTCGCTATTGTTTTCACGTTTTACTCACCTTTGTTTTCCGAAATCGCTTTTATTTATTTGTTTTTGATATATTCACCACAATTTCAGTTTTAATAATAAATAAATTACTTATTTGACAAGGTTTGAGCATATATGTATGTTGTTTGATTTTTTATTTAAAAATATTTTCAACCTTGAAAATTACTTGAAAAAATGCTTGAATTCAACTTTGTTTCCAGTTCAATTTCAAGTGATTGAATTTTAATTTTTTGAGTGCTTATTGGGAATGCTTATAATTTTTTTTTATTGTTACAAATGCAATTATAATTTATTTTTAAGCAGAACATTTTTTGAGATTCGAACCGACAACCTCGCGCATGACAGGCTTGCACACTACCCACTCAGCCACTGGGCCACTCATGTTTCAAAAGTATAAATACCAGTTAAGCTTAGGTTAATATCTCAGTATATTTACGGGACTGGTTCCAGAGTCACATTGGAGGAAGAAATTAACATTATATATACACTATTTGTTAGGTCAATGTATTCAACCACATCGAACATGTTCAGTGCCTTTTACTACAATATTGCACCGAGTCCAAATTAAATTGGCTCAAAATCAAGACGATACATCACGAAAATGGTGCATATGTAACCATTTACACGATATGTCTTTTTTTCACCATACACTTGTCCGTACTTTTGATAAAACTCGCATTTTCTCAAGTCATAGAATGAGTACGCTTGGATCAATTGTCACCAAATTTTCTGCAGGGTGTATATTAAGTTTTAAGTTCCAAACAATATTAGCGTGGCCCCGCCCATTTTGGAAAAAATTTTTGGGTTTTCAGATTTTTCTAATTGGTTTCTCACTTAGACCTGCTTGTATATATATCAAATTTCAGCTCCTTAGCGCAACTTTTAATTTTTAGTTTTTATGGGCGTAACTCCGCCCACTTTTCAAAACTTAAGATTTTTCCGGCCAGTGCTTATTATTCGTGTCAAGCTTCGCTGCAAACGGATAATAATACATACTACACAAATAGTATATATAAATATGCTGAGACGCAGTAAACGAAAATCAGGTTTAAATTATATGGGCGTGTCAAAGCCCACTTTTTTAATAAAAAAAATTATAGCCTTGCTTTATAGCAGTATGTATGCTAATTTTCAATAAAACAGCTTCCATTAAGCGCCTTAGATTTGCTTTTTTTATTCCGACTTTTGTGGGCTTAACTCTGCCCTCCTGGCAAAAATTTCCAGGTTTTCTTATTTTTTTATTTAATTGCTAGCCAGAACTAGCTCTGTATCGAATTTCAGCTCACTAGCACAATTTTTATTGGCGTAGCCCCGCCCCCTGGTTAAAATTTCCGTGTTTTCACATTTTTCTAGTTCATTGCCCACCTATATCTTTTCGTGTACCAAATTTTAGCTCCCTAGCGATAGCAGAAGTGCTTCATGAATTTGATGAGTGTGTCAGTGGTCAGTGAATATGACTTAAAAAATGCCCTCTTTGCACCTCTATATCTCCGGAAACTTTCATTGTAAAACTTTCAATCTTCGCATATGAGGTTAAATGAATTTATTCTAATTATGGTTTAAATATCATAATTTTAGGATTGCGGGGAAAAAAGTTATCAGGGGGTAAAATCAGCTCGAATGGCTTCGCGTAAATATACACACTGCGTGGATTGGCCAGAACTCGGCCTGGCGCACTGTTGTGCGCCTAGATGTAGTAGTCGTAGTCGAAAAAGACTCAGTTTGGTGAAACAATTTTCCACATGGTGACTGGGATTGAGCAAATGACTTTCTTTTACACTCGTTTGTATGTGTGCCCGCATATGTGTGCTTGAGTATCCTGTTATCCCTTGGATCATAGTTTGAGGGAAGCGTAAATAACATGGAGTAAAATAAAACAGGTACTTTATGAAAATTGTCCAATTTTATTAATTGATTTCTTTTGCTTACGTATGAGAAATTGGGTCAGTGTTTGGATATTAATATTTGAACATGTGTTGAAACTGCTTTTAGATTCAGGAATTAAATTCATTACAATGGTCAAGGTTGGAATACAGTCATAACTCTCTTTGTAAGCAGCAAATTGTGTAGAAAATTTAAATGAAAAGCGGATTTTGTGTGATTTTCCTTCAAATTTTCTACACGAGCTCACTATTTTTAATATGGAAACTTGTGGTAGAATTAGTCGATTCGTATCATGTTACTTTTGAAGTGATCGTATCTCACACACGTAACGATAAATATTAAATAAACAGCAACCTGTTTTATTTTTATTACAGTTTTTGTCAGCTAATCCGTCAACTCACGATATGAATCTACTAATTCTGCCATTAAACTTAATCGAATTTACAATTTTAGCATAAACATGGGACATTACTTTGGGAAAAAATGTTTCCCAGTTCTCAAAAATTTCTATATGTGACAGCGCATAGAGAAAGGGACCTAAGGGTAAAAAAATCAATTTTTACTTTTTTTTTTTTGATGTGGGCAACATCTGAGCATCGAATGAGACCGATCCCATGCCCCAAAAGTGTTCCCTCCCAGAGATGTGCGCGTTTTATTCAGTGATGGTACACCAAAGATACACGTACTTAAATCTTTAAAATGGCTCTCCTGAACAAAACAGGTTTTTACCCTTAGGTCCCTTCCTCTATGCGCTGTCACATATGCATATTTCCACAAAAAGGTCCAACGGTATCGAAAATTATTTTGTTAATAAACAAATGAAATTTTTTCTAAGATTGTATTAAAAAATGTTGAAGGTATTTTCAGTCTGCCTAACAACAAATTACGTGAAAATTGGTCTGAAATATTAAAATGTATTTTTTCTTGCCAATAACTAAGTTTTAACGATATTTCTCTTCCGCCATCTAACGTTTTTTTATACCCTTTACCAAAAAATTGTAAAAGGGTATATATAGGTTTGTCATTCTGTTTGTAATTTCTAGAATATTAATAAGCGAGCCATAAAGTATATATATTCTGGATCCTTATGCATATGGAAGACGAATAAGCGATGTCCGTCTGTCCGTCTGTCTGTACGTGAAATCGGTTTTCGGAAGCTCCCAGAAAAGCTACAGACTTCGTTCTTGGACTGGAGTGTCAGAAATGGTCGAAGTAAGATTGGTATTGAAAATCAGCAAAATCGAGCAGACGGTTTCAGAGATGGGAAGCTTAAACTTCATTTTGCCATACAAATAACTACCGAAAACTAGTTTTTAATAATTTTTTATTAAATAAACTTATTTTATACTTCAGTATGAATAAAATTAATATTTGTTTATAAAAAAATTTAAAAAAAAATTAAAAAAATTAAATAGACGTTTCCAGGGTTGGAAAACTTTAACTTTTTTATACAAAATTATACAAAATTAATTCACTAAAAGAAATTTTTCCTTTTTTCTATAAATTAAATATATCTTATATTCTAAGAAAAAAGAGATTGGGTTAAAAAATCAGAAAAATCAAAAAGGATAATTCCAGGGTTGGAAAACTTAAAATTTTTGTGATATAAAAAATTAACTACCGTAGTAAACTAATTTTTATATTTTTTTTTTAATTAAATTAACTTATTTTATACTGCAGTACAAATTAAATTGGTATTTAGAATTAAAAAAGAAAGTTAAAAAAATTAAAAAGACGTTTCCAGGGTTGCAAAACTTTAATTTTTTTTCATATACAAAAGTAACTTACTAAACAAATTTTTTTCTTTTTCTCTATAAATTAAAAATATCTTAGACTCTTAAAAGAAAGAAATTGGTGTAAAAAATCAGAAAAATCAAAAAGGATCATTCCAGGGTTCGGAAAATTACACTTTTTGTAATATATAAAAGTAACTACGTCTTACTATGTTTTATTTTTTTATTAAATTAATTTATTTTATACTGCAGTACACATTATATCGATATTAAAAATAAAAAAAGTTTAATACATGAAAAAGACATTTCCAGGGTTGGAAAACTTTAACTTTTTTCTTATACAAAAGTAACTTACTAAAACAAATTTTTTCTTTTTCTCTATATATTAAACATAGCTTATATTCTTAAAAGGAACATATTGGTGTACGAAATCTGAAAAATCAAAAAGAACGGTTCCAGGGCTGGAAAACTTACACTTTTTGTGATATATAAAATTAACTACCGAAAACTTATTTTTATTTTTTTTATAAAATAAACTTATTTTATGCTTCAGTACGAATGAATTTGGTATTTCAAATTAAAAAAAATTAAAACGAAGTTTCCGGGGTTGGAAAACCTTATTTTTTATACAAAAGTAACTTAGTAAAACAAATTTTTAAATTTTTTAATATAAATTAAACATATCTTACATTTTTAACAAAAAGATTGTTTTTAAGAATACAGAAAATACAGGGATTCCAGGGTTGGGAAACTTACACTCTTTGTGATATAAAAAATTATCTACCGAAAACTAATTTTTATTTTTTTTAATAAATAAACTTATTTTATGCTTGAATACGAAAAAAATTGGTATTTAAAATAAAAAAAAACAATTAAAAGAATTAAAAAGACGATTCCAGGGTTGGAAAACTTTAACTTTTTTTGTACAAAAATAAACTTACTAAAACATATGTTTCCTTTTTTCTATAAATTAAACATATCTTAAATTCTTAAAAGAAAGAGATTGGTGTAAGAAATCAGAAAAATCAAAAATCTCAGGGTTGGGAAACTTACACTTACATTGTGATATATAAAAGTAACTAAGTCTAATTAATTTTTATCTTTTCCTTTATAGATTATACATATTTTACGTTTTGAAAAGAAAAGTTTTGTGTAGAAAATTATAAAAATAAAAACCACAGCTCCAGAGCTGGAAACTTTGACCTTTTTTTCTGGATATTAAAGTAACTAAATAAAACATTATTTTTTTGAATTTCCTTTTTTCTTTTTTACTTTCACACACACACTTTCTATATTTTTTTAAGAACTACTAGATCGATATAAGGAATCAGAAAAATCTAATATAATGATTCTAGGGTTTGTAAATTTATTTTTTTACATAAAAGTAACTAGGTCAAATTATTTTCTTCTTTTTGTTTATACTTTATGTATGTGCTTATTTATGTATCTCTATACTACATAAAAACACTTTGGTAAAGGGTATATAAGATTCGGCATAGCCGAATATAGCACTCTTTCTTGTTTCAACTAGTGCTTATTTCGTGAATGGTAACACTTAGCTCATGTCTGATTTGACAGATAATTAGTTTTATCCATCCGCTGGACGAGCCAACTGACCATCCAATGCGTTTTCGATGCCGATTTTGCCAAAAAATTATATTTTCAGATGAAACAAGCAAAATTGTCGCATTTGCCGACGCATCCAAAACGAGTCACTGTTTAATGCAGATTTTGGTCTAGACTCTAGAGGCATAATTTTGCCATTGAGCAAGGAGTGGACGTTACAGTCAATGGCGATCGTTATCGGGCCATGTTGAACGAATTTTTGTTCACAAAAATTGAAGAGGAGGCTATTGGCAACATTTGGTTTCACAGCCGAAGCTTCAGTAGTTTTTTTTTATAGCATTTTCACAAAAAAAGTTATCTGGCGGACCCTTTATTTAAAAGTATATCTATATCTGTGGCAATAAGGAAAAAATGCTTATGTCATATTTGCTGTTTTGCAGTACAGCACTTTTAAGCGTTTAAGTCGATTTTCAGAAATATATTTTTTTTACAGATAAATTTGTGAAATTTTCTGTTAACCTTTGTTTTTTTAGCAAAAATTATTCTACACACTATAAGTAATGCATTTAAGTTGAAATATACCAAAGTATAACCCAAGTTAAGCTATTATTCCAAATAAAATTAGAAGTCTAAAAAATATAAGTCGCAAGTCATAGTGCTATAACCTCCTGAAAAATCACACAAATTAGTTAAGATTTTGACCCAGGGGAACTTTTGAATATGCAGATTACGGATTTACCATTAACTCAAAATCAGCTTATCTCGACTTAAGCTTTTTTTCCTTTTTGCCACAGATATTATGACTGTAAGGGCCATTATTATAACTTGTCGTTGGTTAATGGTAGGATTTTATTGGATATATAAACACTTTTATATTATTACAACTTCACTTTAACCCAAAGGTGAGCGATAAGTTAAAGACAAGTTCATTCTACCTCTAACTTTTATCGTAAGGTACAGTCATTTGAAGTTGCCACATTTTCATCAGTTGCCACACTTTCTACTTTATAAATTACAGCCAAATTAATTTGGTCAAAATATGACATAAAACAAACACAATACAACACAAAACACATAATAATTAAAAAAAACTAAAGAATTGACAAAAATGGTTTCACTATGTTTTTAATTTGACAAATAAACAAAAGCAAGTTGCCACTAAGTATTTTTAACAACCAATATTCACAGTATCCACATAAATGTTGCTACCAAACACAAATTGTATTATTTATTTTATCGGACAGTTGTAATCATGAAATATTTTTAAAGGTCACTTTATAGTTCAGTTCTGCTAAATTTAGGATTAGCTATCCGGAACTTTATCGTCAGGTCATAATACTGGCCCTTAAGTTTATAAGGTTTTTTAAAGTGTATTTGCGGCCTTTTGGATTTTAGGTGACGATATGTATGTAATTAAGCGTGTTTATTAATTCTTTAACTTATTGTTTACTCATGGTTCGATCTCGTTACCTCTAGAGTCTAGATTAATAGTGTTTTCACACTGAAAGTTAAAACCTGGTTTTAACTTTAAAACCATAAACAGCCGATTTTGCATTCACACTTCAAGTTTTTTAAATTCAGGTTTTAACTCACAGACTGTCTAATAACTTTGCTCAAAAATAAAATAAATCTAATGCAGAAATGAGTGTATTTGCTGTTGTATTTTTTTCAGCTTTTTATAACACTTATTTGACAAACTGTGCAACAACTGCTTTTGTTTGTATGAAAAACTCGAAAATTTTAGAATGTGTTGTAAAATGGAAACTATTTTATATTTTGCAAATAAATATTTTAAAATAATGGAACTAGTAATATAAAGTGAAGAAGAAGTTATTGTATATTAAAAATGCACAAATATATCACAAAATAAAACTTTTTTTTATCGGCCGATCGATGCCAGTCATGTCGTCTATTTTCATTTCCCAGGGGTCAATGAAAATATTTTCGTTGTTTTCCTTCCAAAAACTCTTTTTTTTAACATTTTTTGATTATTGGTTTCGCTGCATCCATTTTTAAGTTGAAAATCTTTCAAGCGAAATCTATTGTTATTCACTGGCATAAACATTATCAGATGCTTCCGGTCATTTTAACTTGGCAGAACTGAATTCAGCACAGCGAAAAAAATGTTGCATTTCATAAAACAAACTTAAAACCGATTCAAAAATGGTTTTAAGTTGGTTTCAACAAAAACAATTTGTATGGTAAAACCAGGTTTTAACAGTTGGTTTTAACGTTAAAGCCAACTCTTATTAAAACCATGTCAGTGTGAAAACACTATAACAAACTATCTCACATCCACTCCAGTGATGCCAACTTTTTTGGATCTAAAAGCACATTGAAATTAAAAAAAAGCACAAGAAGCGTAATTTTGAGATCTAAAATAGAGCGTGGCACAAGCCCTAAAAAAAGGCTTACAAGCAATCTCATTAATTTCAAAATGTGTGTGTATATTGCTCCGTTATTTTAAAACAAAACTTTCAAAAGAGATGCGTTTTGCTTTACGATAATAATACTGCAGTACAGAACAAAACTGCAATAGAACAATGTAAAGCTATGTACAGATGGTTGTCAGATCTTACAATATTGCCAGTAAAATGTGCTAAAAATTTCTTACAACCGTGTGAACTGGCAATTTTTGTCAGACGATGCATTGTCAGTCCATTGTAAGACTAGCAGCTGACAACATATTGTCAGACATCTTACAATCGTGTGAACACATTGTAAAATTATTGCCAGATATTTGTCAGACATTTTAATATTGTCAGATGTGCGAAGTTCATGCATCTGACAATGGCGTCATTGTAAGATAATTCTTTCTATGGGCAACACTGCACACGCTTGATTTTAAAGAAAAAGTTTATAATAAAAGATATGCAGACAAAATCATTGCAATTGCTTCTTTATGGTCCATAATTATTTATACTTTCACTTTTTACATTTAACACAGACACAAACGATAAATATTTAACAATGGCCAACAAATGGTTTAAGTCTGGCAACGCATAACAACAGATCGAACAATTTGTGCATATGACAACCGTGTGAACTGACAATTTTTCTACTGACGATTTTGTCAGAAGAATTTATTGTCATACAACCGTCTAGCAATAAATTGTAAGATTTTCTGACATCCGTGTGAACTGACAAGAAATATTGTGCTGGCAATTTTCGATTGCCAGTACATTGTCAGCACATTGCCAGATCTGACAATATTGTAAGATCTCACAATCGTCTGTACATATGTAGCTTAAAACAAAACTGCAGAGAAAAACTATTCGAATGATGCTTGATCAGTGTGCACACTTCTACCGATATTCGGTAGATTCTACCGAATATGTTTGTGAATTTAACAATCTACCAATTCTACCGAACAAGACCTGAAATCTACCGAATATTGTTAATTAGTAATTTAAGTCAATATATGTATAAATTGCCTGTTTTGCCACATAGCAGTGCGGCCGCAGAGCGGTAATTTTATGTCACGAAAATCATTAAAAGTGAACAAAGAAATCGGTTAAAAACTGAAACTATAAGTAACCTAACATTTGCCAAAGAATTGTGCCTTGGGAATGAAATATTTATTCCTACCAATGATTTAATAATTTTTGTACAAAAGTTTAAATTCATAAATGGATTTTAGGTACATATAATCTATGTAGTTACAAATGTTTGTCAAATAAAAGTTATTTTTGTACAAAAACTGAATTCCTGTTATTTATGTATATTATTTTATACATATATGCATAGCATATCTATATAAAGGGTAAGGGCAAATAACTGGGTTTTTTATTGGAAATGCTTCATTGTTTATGGCAGTTTAATTTCCAATCACATGTGAAGTTTTAAATGCGCTTTTGGAACCTGTTGAGTTTGATACTCCTTGCACTTACCCTTTATATATAAGTACATATATTTTGTTGTTTTTTATGTTTCTTTGAATTCTTATTTTTTATGTTTCTCTGAATAAAAAAAATTTTCTACCGAATTTCATTCAAATCTACCGATTTTTTTTTTGTCGATTCTACCGAATTTAAAAAAAATTAAGTGTGCACACTGTGCTTGATTGATTTTAGTGAGAGTCATGTTTTGTTAGTTTTGTTTTGTTATTTATGTTTACACTAAAACATACTGCTTGGCAGTAGTGTGAAATAGAATACAAAACTTTTAGAACGATTTACGCAGCCCTTTAATCTAAAAAGCGTAAAAAGCACTAACGTGAAAAGAGTGAAGATCCAAAAGAGTGAAGCTGAAAAATGTTTAATATTTTCGAAGATCTTCTCTGTTTAATGAAATATATCAGACGAAAAAGGTATTCTTTGTACTGAAAAAATAAATATACCAAATTATTGTTAAAGTAATTTTAAAAAATGCACACATTTCTTAAGGTGGAAGTACATAACATGCGTTACGCGGCAACGCTTTTCTGGCTTTTTAAACGTTTAACGCTATACAAATGGAAAGTTACACAACACGCTTTTGAGGTTTTTTTAGTTGTAAAATTTAAAGCCTATGCCGGCTATTTTTTCGTCTTGCATTTACGTTTTATATTTCTTTAAATATTTAATGCATTTTTTATCCATTGTTTAATAAAAAAAATAATTTCTAATTATATTTGTGTATGTTAGCTTATGAATCTGGCAACACTAGCTGTAATTTTGTATACAACGCGTGAAAGTTGAAGAATTTTCAACTTTTTGCGAGGTACGCGCGTCGCAATCTTCACTATGTAACTTACCTTATGAAAACACACCATTTCAACTTTTTTGACAGACGCGTGTATCGCATTAGCGTATTGAACGCGAGTTATGTACTTCCACCTTTAAAAGCACTACTTAGTGCTTTTTCTTAGTTTGGCACTAACACTCAAAATTTGGCGTTTTTAGTATTCAAAAAGCACTAAAGATAGTGCCAAAAGCACCAAGTTGGCATCGCTGATCCACTCTGCTATCATCACACATTTGATAAACTATTGAGAGAAATTCGCTTTAGCGAACATTCGGCTTGTTTTAGATTTGAAAAAAAAAAAATATCGAACAATCTTGTTTTGCTATTTTTTCGCTTTAGTGAATATTCCTTTATGTCAGGTCAAATGGGCTAGAGCTGGCAAACTATCGATAGTACTATCGATAGTATCGATGGTTTTGTTTTATTTGACTATCGATAGTTTTTTCTCGATATTAATAATTTATTAATATATCCACTGAGTTGTATGTAAATTGAGAACTTAACACATTTTTTTCAAAACTAGTTTTATTTGAGTTATAATAATGAATAAATGAGCGATATGTATTGAAAAGTGAAATTCAGCATTCCTAATAGCATGATCACACGGACAACAAATATCGAGGTTCGCTCTCACTCACATTCACGATTCGCGCTCGAATATTTATTGAAATATACAAAATTTTGTTAGCGAACCAATTTGTTCCATTCTGAATCTTACTGAATTTTTTGAGAACAAATTATCGCTAATTTATCTGAATTGGCTATTAAAACAAAATTATTACATACATACGAGTATGTACATATCGTCACCTTAAATGCAAACGTATGTAACTACACTTTTATATATTTTACAGGAGACACAAAAAAACGATACAAAATCAGTAATAATAAAGTATTCTTGAAAATTTTCTTCGAAATTTACTTGTAGTAAGGATGCTTATATCTTTTTAAACATTTATTTCCTTTTTATGTATCTTTAAGCTTTTATGTTAGTTACGTTCCTTCCAATAAAAAATAGAAGCATTCGCAATTACGCCCGTTTGAATTTGTTTAATAAAATCGTAATTTTTCATCGCAGAGGTCTAAATATTCGCGTGAAGATGTAGTTTGATAAAATGAACTATAATCAATCAAAAACTCGATTTCGAATTTTTGTGTAGTTACGTCTGTTTGCATTTAAGGTGACGATATGGAGGTATATTTTTGTAAACAAAAAAAAAAAAAAGATATGTGTTTAAAATTGAAAAATTAGAATAAAATTAAACATAAAATTATTTAATTTATTTTTTTTAAACCATATCCATATGTCAACAGTCAAAACGAATGTTCTTGTTGGCGTGTGAACATAGTGTTATACCATGTTCACACGGACAGCGATTATCGAGGTTCGCTCTCTCATTTACGGTTCACGGTCGAATCTTGATTGAATCAACATGGTTCGCCATACAAATTTTTGAGAGCGAACCATTTTGGTTCATTTTGAACCTTGCTGCGAACCACGAAGAAATTGCTATCATCGCTAGTTTTGATAACAAATTATCGCTAATATATCTGAACTAGCTATCAAAACAAAATGAGTGTACACACACACATACACATGAGTAAACAAAAAACAAACCAAAAAAATGGATGCGTGTATGAACTAAAAAAAATAGAACACATTTTATTAATTATTTTTTGCTTAATTTGTTTATCTACTGTAAAAAAGCAAATAACACAGAAAATAAAACTCCTGCCAACTATTCACGTATGTATGTATGTGTGCATCTATGTATATTTAAATAAAAACAGTGATGCCAACTTTAGATATTCAAAAAGCGTAGACATTTTTTGAAAAAGGGCTAAATTGAAAAATATACGTTTAGCGCTAAATAAAGTAAAATTTTTCGAATAATCGCTAAAAGGGGCTAGTATTAAAATGTTTCTGTTTTAAATCAAAACATCGAAAACATTTTTGTACAGTAATTTATTAGAAAATCATGAGATCAACACATAGATAGCTTGAGATATTAGATATCATATTACATTTTAATAAGGCACCTACAAACAGTGTACATACATATATAAGAGAAGTATATATACATATGTATGTATCTACGTTTACATAAGTACATACATATAAATTTGGTAGTTTTAAAATAAAATTTCAATTTCTCGCTCTTCCTAAAACATACATACATTATCTGTTTTTATCAAAGCACAAAAAATTTGGAAGAAATAAAAGATTGTTCTATAGACTTCTTCTTAAAATTAATAAAGCACACTAGCAAAATTAAATGAGTAAAAAGTCGATATTATTCGATTAAAGGAAGAAAAAGTGCACAAAGATTATAACTTACCCCCTGTTTGTGTAAGACATTTGAGTTAGAAATCTTGGCGTTTCTGTAATAGATTAAAGAAAAGTTGTACAAGTTTCCTTTAGTCATTACAAAAATGCCAAGATTTTTAATTCAAACGATTTACACAAACAGGGGGTTATATACATATTGGACAAAAATTAAAAAAAGTTCTGAAAGATAATATTAAAAAGTGGTTATATGCGCGTTTTTTTTGGGACCAAACATTTTTTTTCGCATTTTGAGTGTCTGAAATCGGGTTAAATCTAGCCCGAAAAGTGCTAATGCCCATATTTTGAGTTGGTAACCAAATTGTAATTACTTTTAAGTTATTTCTAAATAGAAATTGTGTTTTAAGTGCATATTTAAATAATAATTAAATTACCAACCTTGTGTAATACTTAAGTTTTATGAGCGTGCCATTTGTTTTTATGTGTGTGTGTTTATTGAAAACATACACATTAACATTATGTGGTCGTGTTGAAAACAGCATGAGCTAGCATTAAAGAAAATTTCGTTCTAATTTCATAAATATTGTTACGTTTTTCTCTCTATAAAAACGCTTTTCCGTAGATCCGAAAATTTGCAAATGAATACAATAGCCGAGTGTAGTAATTAGGGTTAAGAATGATACAAGTTTTATTTACGAATACACTTATACTAAATTACTCAAGAGCTTAAATACCTAATACAACTTAAACTAATAAATTACACACAAATATTCACAACTGGTTACCACTACGCCTTCCTCGCTGTAGTTTACACACGTCTCTTAGCTGGCTGCGCAAGTAATCACGTGACACCTCTTTGTCTACTGCTCGTCACTTACGAGACTCACTCTGCCGTCACTCACAGTTGATACACCAATACTTCTTTGTCTGCTGCTTGTCACACACGGCACTCACTCTGCCGACACTCACAGTTGATACACCAATAAAGACTCACTGGCTTTACTTACACCCTTATACACGTCTATTCGCTGCGCTGTTCCCTTTACTCCAGTCGACACGATAGACTCCACAATAATCTCAATTCCACGACAGACTATTATTAATTCACAACTAAATTATCAACTGTCTAACGAGTTCTTAACTTCACTAGTTTCTGATTAGCACTAACTATAACTGTTCGCGACTGACTTACAACTGCAACTAACTCTGCCGTTGGATGCGTCACCTCTATTTATATTTCAGAGAAATTCCACTAGAAGTTTCAAGCAATGTCTAGACGATCATTATCATCTTATATGCTGCCTAATTAAGTTCATGTGGTAACTATGTACATACATGTGTATATGCGTACGTTTGTACATCATTAACTAAGCAACACACGGTGGTTGTTTATCTTTTGCTTTTCGTTTGAATTTGGCATGTATGTATGTGTACAAATATGTGAATCTTCTTAATAAGCAAACGCTTTTTTTGTTGTTGTTGCTTTTGCTTGTTTAATCAAGCTAGGCATGCTTATTTAGTTGTTGGCTACTTTCTAGACTATTCTTTGCTTTGACCCTGTAGGAATATTTTCGCGTAGCATTTACATTAACCCTGTTGGAATATTTTTGTGTAATGCTGCTTAACATTGTTGACGGCTATTTTCGTAACAATATATAGGACAATACATAAGCCCAATTCACAATCTTGTGCAAATGGTCTTGCATCGTTGCATGTGCAAAATGGTATAGTATATTGATACTCACCACTAAGAATTGTTAACTGGTGAGTATCAATATACTATACCATTTTGCACATGCAACGATGCAAGACCATTTGCACAAGATTGTGAATTGGGCTATAGTTTCATATCATGGAAAAAATAAATAGAAAAATGCATTTTGACGTTCGTTTGGTTTTATAAAATTTATTTTATGCAATTATAATTTTCTTCATGTTTTGCTTATGTTCTTTGGAAAGTCCTCGTCCAGACATGCAATTTTTGTTGCTGGAATTTCTTAAAATTTTGTTTTGAAATTGCATAAGTGTCCACATTATGAAATTCAAATTCTCTGCAATTATGCATTAACAAATTCTATTACATCACAAATTTCCCTGAAAAATTAACACTTATATATAATTTTTCTAATATTTTTGGTTTTCATACAACTGAAGAAATAAAATTGTAAAAAACGTCAAATACAACCAGCAACTTGAAATTAACAATTACGAGCACACGAAACTGTGTACCCCTGTGGACAGCGAAAAAGCGTTCAATAATATTTAGAAATTTTCTAGTGCTGTCGTACTTTCAACGTAATTTAATAAGAACTTTAATTACCCATTGAAAAAATGAAATCGTATCTAAAAAAATTTAATTTTAAGTAAAAATTAGCTAATTATGTACTTAAATATTAAGTTAGAAACTATGTGTAGGTTGGCATCACTGCATCAAAAAGATTTGTCAAAACGAACCACGAATGTGTCGTTTGAATGGCATGGCTCGCAATCGTGGTTCTGAGAGCGAACCAAGTGGTTCATGTTGCCGTCTGAACATAACATTAGATAATTCGATACTATCGATAGTTTTTCAACAAACTATCGAAAATATCGAATGGCGTGACTATCGATAGTTTGCCAGCTCTAAAATGGGCACGTACATATTAGTGATGCACGAATATTCGTATTCGTATTCGAATTGCCGAATATTCCGCCATTTTTAATGCGAATACGAAGCATTCGTATTCTGGCGGGGGGGGCAAAGCCCCCCAGACTTGATTTTGCCCCCCCCCCCCCAGAATTTATAAAACATATTCTTTTGCCTGTAATATTAAAAAATTCTATTTTTTATTTATTTTAAAATTACTCATGAAGATCACCAGTAATTTTTATACAAACTTTTCGAATAATCGCTAAATATGCATACTTTTATTAGATAACAAATACCCAAAAAACTATAAGTTTACAGCACTTCAAAACATCACAAATAGTAAACTCCATGATACAATTATAACAGGTACATGCACAAGCCCAGCCTGTTAATGTATACAATACCTACAGTTGTCAAACTTTGTTTACAAGCTGCAAAAATGTTAGTGTATGTGTGTGCATAAAATGATTGCAGTGTTGCCAATGAAATTGCACATGGCTGTGTTTCCAATTATATGTTGAAGAAAATTACAATACACATCTTTTGTGTAGGTTAAAATTAAAACAAAAATAAATAAAAATACAAGCCAAAGTAGAATTACACACAGATTATACATGAATGTAATTACATGGCTTACAAATGACAGTAATTGCACACTCTGTGTAATTACACACCTATTGGCAACACTGAATGACTATAATCATTCATGAATGCCGCGTCTGCAATTGTACTTTAGTTACCCTGTAATTGTTATTTTTAAAAAGAAAAGGCATGTGTTTCTGACAATTATTCGTTTGTTTATACCAACAAAATGAATGTGTTTTTTGGTGTTGTAATTTTGTTGTAGTTGTGCATGTACCTAGTATAATTGTACCATGGTAAACTCCATGTGAATTTATAATGCATGTGTGTAGATATGTATGTGCTATGTAGCTTCCCTACAGTCAGACTGGGGCCAAGTGTCTCAATGTCAACACTAAAACTCTAGTAGTAGTTACATTGTCTACAATTTCTCTTTTATTCGTCAGTATAAAATAAAGCGAGAAAACAGATGTGATGTATTTCTGGTGGATTTTGCAACAACTTGTCAATATACATACATAAATTAAGGTATAGAAATGTACCAGTAAATTTCTGGTTGGTATGTATCCATGTTCCCATAAGAACTATGAATTCACTATCTAGTCAATTGTTTTAGTGTTACTAGTAGAATTTCAATGACAAGCACATGCTAAATGTCTATAGCACAAAATATTATATGGGGAATAATTGTAGAGTAGTAGTGGTGACAAAGTCAAAAGCGACTCAGTACATTTTCACCATCGACATTTCCTTCAGTGTTTCAACAAATTCTTAATAAAATTGTATTAGTGTACGTAGTTAGTAGCAAGACAAGTTGTTTTAAGGTGTTCTTAAGATTTTCTACTGTCAAATTGTTTGAACAATAGCCACCAATTCTTATTTAGAGTAAAATTAAAAAAAATAGGGAAAAATTATGATCTGCAAATACCTTGTATATATTCATATACTATATATACTCGTACACACATGTATGTATGTATGTATGCATATTTATGGTTAAATCCAGGGCTACCAGATAAAATGATGGAAAAATCGCCGAAATCCCGATAAAATATAAAATAATCGTCATTTCATGTCCAAAAAATCGTCAGAAAATCAAACAAATCAAAATTTCCTCTTTAAACATGTATACATATGTTTTATTTTTATTAGAAAACAAAACAATTCATGTTCATATACAACTTTGTTAGACTAGTGGAAAACTTGTGAAAAATATTCCTAGTTCCAAATTTTGGTATAATTTTTTTTTGATGACCGAAATTTTTGATAGGATATCAACTTACACAGGTCAATATATCGTTGGTCACAAATGGAAAGGCCCTAACGCAAATAATGGCAACTTTACAGGAGAAGGTAAAACATAATAGAAAGTGTAATATTCAAAATGTAACTTTTTTGTACGACTGCTTGTAAAAGCGCTATTTTTTACACTATTGCAATAAATTTTTGTGATGTGATTTATTGAAATCACTGAAAAACTCAACTATCGATATGTATGCATGTATATATATGCACATAAAATTTTTTTCAATTGAACACGTATGCATACATACTTGCATACATATGTTTGTATATATTTATGTATGTATGTTCATTCATCGCAACAATATAGTATTGATTCAGAACTTCAGTATTGGAAGGGTAACTAAATAATAAATGGCAATTTTCTATTTTTATTTATGCACCAACAGATAAATTTTTTTTAAATTAAATAATAAATTATTAAGAAATGAAATCATGAATGATGAATGAAATCATTTCTTGCTTGTATCTTTTCAAAATATTGTATTCAAATATAGTATATACATAAATAATTTTTCCATATGAGCATATAAACTTGTTGGAAACGAATATTAATTTTATTATTATTAAGTTTATTATTATTAGATTATTATTATTATTATTTAGTTTTTTTCTAATACATACTTTACTTTTTGTCTATATATTGTTTTTATTTTGAATGTCTTGTTTTTCTAGTTTTAATTATAACTTAATTTTTGTTATTGAAAAAAATGTTTAATAAAAAAAATCTGTATAAAATTTTTTAAACGCATTAATAATCCCAAACCAATACTTTACTTATTATTATTTTACTTATTAAGTAAAATATATTTTTTAATTTCCAATTTCAATGTATTTTTAATAAAAAATATATATTTAACTTAATAAGTAAAATATTAATTTGGGATTATTAGTGCGTTTAAAAAATTTTAAGCTTAAATTTTAACAATTCCCATAAAAAACACTAATTAAAAAAAATTGTGTTTGCCCCCCCCCCCCCCAGGAAAGCTAATGCTTTTTATTAACTTTAAAGTACGCCAACAGGAGTATGAAGTTCTTTTTCATAACAATTTTTTAATATTTCATATTGCAGGCGTACATAGAGCCCTAATTTAATGTATATAAATTGCACATGAAATATTCGCATTCGTATTCGTATTAGCGAATATCAAAAATTGACATTCGTTACATCACTAGTACATATGGAAAATATATAAATATATAAAATATATAAAATATTTTATTAATGATAATTTAAACGACAACACTGAATGTGGCTCAAATGTAGTACTCGTACCTACTACACACATGGAAACAGAAGTTTAAAATGAACGTGCTTGTATTAACACTAGAATTAACAACAACAACTCTTATGCAAGCCACAGACCTTGCGACCGTTGGTACAACACGTTGGTTTATCAAATTGTGTGTTTTGGACACAAACTATACAACAACGTGTGCAACATTAGCGCACAACTTCATTTCACAAAAAAAAAATTTGAGTAAACATGACATCGGGTACTATTGCGCATATTGATGATGATTTTTTCGCGCAAAACGAAGAAGAAGAATGTAAAAAAGTGCAGAAAAAAATTTGGTAAAAAATTGATTTATATAAAAAGAAATATATTCTAACAACAAACTTTTAAAAACATTAAAAAAAAGTGAGCCAAAAGACTACAAAAATTACATTCGCATAACATTTTAAGCGCACATTTAAATTCGTGCGTGACGTTTTTTTATATGACACTACGAAAATAAAAATAAAATGAAATGAAGTTGTACAACATACTCCTGTCTATACAACTTGCCAAAAAATCAAATCTTTTTAATCTTTCATACAACCGAGACACAACTTCATACAACGACCCCACACACTTTACAATCTCATACACAACCTGCTCATGTTGTACCAACGGTCGCAAGGTATGTGGCAAGGCAAATTCATAACAGGTAAAGTTGAAAACACAGCTGATCTATTTTTTTTTGCCTAATTCAAGGCGAATTCATTTAACTGTTGGCTCGTATGTCAAAAGTTGCTTATAGTTATATACAGACCTGGGGCCTAATTCCTGCACTCGTGATCGGAATTGCATTCGAATAGAAATTAATTTCGATGGCTAGCAATTTTCGGATGATGGCACTCGTTACCAAGCGAATCGAGTTTTTGTTCCAGTGTTGGAAAAAGGTATGTATTTGCCTTTTTATATATAAATTCATTTCACAACACTGAATAAATTGTAAGCAAAAGCATATGTTTGTATATATGTATGTGTGCAAAAACATATGTATGTACGTACATACAAACGTATATGCAGAAAAAAGAAACAAATATACATAAATGTTATTTTCATTTTGATTTAATTAATAACTTAATAATAATAAATTAGTGTAAAGTTAGAGAATAGAGCACTAGCTACATTTTCGATTCTTTTATTGGTTGACCAGAAGCAGTTAATTTGTTATTTAGATGCTCCCAGAGTTGGTTGATTTTGATTATATTTTATTTTATTATTTGCCAAGTCAGTGTGTTTTGTAATATTTAAAGTCAACTAGAAATTTTTTAATTTGTATTTTTATTATATGTACATTTGTGCATTCATTCATTTATAAATAAATTGGTCAAATATTGAACATACATTTTTCTCCGCTTTTTCTATGTTAAACATGATTTCGAAGGCCTTTTTGCTTGCGAGTAAAAACACGAACGGTTGCATTCGAATGTATGCACGTTATCGAATGCTGTCATTAGAAATTTCGATATGTGTTATTCGAAACCGAATGCGAAAATCCCAAAAGTTAAAAAAACTCGAACATTCGAATAATAACTCGCTCGCAATCGAATGCGAGAATTAGGCCCCTGCACAGGACATTTTTTTCGGCGGCGCCAGCTCTTGGAAAAATTGTCGGCGGAAGCTGATAATCAAATAACATGAAATACAAAATTTAAGATAAAAAAGAATTAAAAAATAAATAAAGCAGATATTTACATGCTGGTGGTTAAGCATTATCTATATATTTCATTGGTGCTTTGCCAAGTCATCAGCATACTTCAACCACATATTTTGAACAGTCACAAACCTCTTATCTTATGCACAGACTTTCAAAAATTCCTGTGTAAAAAACTATTTGAGAATTCACCCAGCAAATAATTTATATTCGATATGAATAGGTATATTTTATTTTTCTGCACCTTTATACAATATAAAATCCATTGGATAGCAAAAAAAAGTATTTATACGGCAAAATGAAAAATAAAGTATAAATTTAACATTTAAAAAATTTATTATTTTACATATTGTCATAAGTTTATTTTCATTGAAATTTATTTGCTGGTGGTTTAGCATTGTCTATATATTTGGTTGGTGCTTTTCCAAATCATTAAGAAAACTTCAACCATATATTTTGTTAAAGTTTCTAAGCCTACTAAGCTTATTTTTTTTGTGATTTTCAAATATATTATTATTTGTGAATTCTCAAATACTTTTTGAAAGTCTGTCCCTAAGATAAGAGGTTTGTAAGTGTTCAAAATATATGGTTGAAGTCTACTGATGATTTGGCAAAGCACCAATGAAATATATAGACAATGGTTATCCACTATCAAATACATATCAATTAAAATAAACGTATGAAAAGATGTCATATAATACATATTTTTAAATAAATAAAATAATTATTAGATTATATTGTACATTGTATATCGGCGGCTGTTTTTCAGGCAACATAAACCAAACTTTTTCCAGCGGCGGCGTAGCTGACTAAAATTATCGACGGCTCGGCTCAGCCGGTTGTGAGCCATCATGGCCTAGATCTCTGCTGCAGTAACTTCAATCAGCTGCTTTTGACATACGAGCCTCCAAGGCAACAACAAAATACCATATTGTTTTTATTGTTTGTATTTTGTTGTAGTATTAACTTTACCTGTCATGAATTTGCCTTGGTCTGTGGCTTGCTTTAGATATATTACTGCATAAAGAAGAGAATAAGCTTAAAACCAGTTTCTGTGAAATTATTGTTGGAAATTTAAAATTGTTTGTATGGGTTGCTTAAGTCGCCCTCCGTGTTCTCTATAGCTTAATGTATCATTTGTGGAGTAAAACAATTGTATAGAAGACCAGATACTTAGGGCCTGTCCCACGATGTCGACAACGTTCGACTTGTCGCACACTTACATTTTGAAACCAAAACAAAATAATAAATTTTTTGTTTGTTTTGAATGTAGGTGTGCGACAAGTCGAACGTTGTCGACATCGTGGAACAGGCAGTTATTTTGAAATTTCCAAAGGCACAGGAATCAGATTAGATTTACATAAAAATTTATATCGACTAAACTTCTCATGTTTTTATAGTTTTATATTTTTTAAGAACTCAAAAAGTGCTTAAGTAGACTTAATTTTTGTGGGTACCAACTCCAAGCCGTTAACGTTTCAGATAAGTCACAATACGCATCCTACAATAAACCAACTGAAAGAGCATGTCTTCAGATATACTAATTTATCGCACTATTCTTAAGGGACCATAAATGCCATTATTTTTCTAAGTATTTATTAAGTATTACAAAACCAGACCATAGTAAATAAGGCATTCACCTCTTGTCTTTGGCAGTAATCGTGCCTATGACTACCAGATTGACGGATCAGGGTCTTAATTTCCCTCATAATATTCATTCAAGCTCTAGCAGTAAGAATTACTTAAGGGGAATTGTGGCATTCGATGGCGATCAATTTTTATTGTGTTTGCATGAAAATTTCGAACGATATCGAAGGCCGTAATTTGCAGAGGAGAAATATGAAAGCTAGAGAAATATTTATGAAGTATATTAATATATGTGACTTTCTCCGATAAAAGGGACCTAGTGTGTCAAAAAACGGGTTTGGACTTAAGAGTGGCTTCTGGTACATAAAGGGTGTAGAATAAGATGAAGTGCGTTTTTTCTCAAAACTTCATTTTCACACACTAGGTCCCTTTTCTCGGAGAAGGTCACATATATTCAGTAAAAAAATAGTCATACTCGGAATATTTATTCATCATTCGCCATTGTGTACAATCATTTGTGCACATTAACGGTACCCTGATATAGAATGACCGTTTTTTAAAGAAGTTAATGTGTTGTTGCACTGCACCCTATATAACTGTAAAATATTGTAATTACCCAGCTAAAAAAATTATATATGGTCCATATATTTTTAATATATGAATGTATATAACTATATATGAGTATGTATGAATTCATGTATGGAAATATATGGGATTATACATGGCAAAACTATTATATATGAAATAATATATGGACTAATATATGAAATGTATTACAATATATGAGCTCATATATGGACATTAAATTATGAAGCTCTTCATATGTGAATCTATTTATAGAAATAAGATGTAATATATGGCGCCATATAAAAATACATAAGATCGCATTTGCAATCAAAAAAGCTTGAATTTTATTAATTCGATCTTTTTCCATCTATTTTTATCACTGGTGAATTGGAAGTCTGTTAGAAAATACATACGTATATGCGTAGAGCCTCAAGGCTTAAAATATAAAAACTCGTGTAACAAAAAAATCTTTTTTGTGGATTTTATATATTGTGTGTCTATTTAATAAATCAAATAATCAAAAAGATAATGCAGCCATTAAACAAAATTCATATAACTGCCAAAAATAATATTGAAAACTAGTGTTAGTATAAAAACGGTTTATTTTTTCTTTTATAATTGCATTAGTTTTTAATCTGATTTCTTAAATTATATGTTGTGTACGATTGTGTGTTTTATGTTTTTTTTTTTAATAATCGATACACATTTTCTCTTAAAATGTCGAATTAAATGTAGAAATTACATAAAAATATGTCTTTTAGTTCGTTTTGAATTATTTTGTTCGAACAAATGTTTCAGTAAACACAACCTTTCTCCACAAAATCTTACAAAAAAATTATTTTAATAATTTAATTTATTGCACAGCAGTGCGATTGTTGAATCAATATGAACTTTGCATTCTATATAGGGAATACACATTCATTATGAAAATGTATGAATATATATTGTCATATATGTCCATATACCCTCATTTTTCGGATCCGAACCATATGTATATGGGATATCATATATGCTCCATACATATTTTTTTAGCTGGGTACTGCTCGAACTACATCACTGAATGTAGGGTGCACAAGTATAAGAGAAAAAAATAACCAGCAATTTTTTAATCATAAAGAGTACAAGTGTGTGTGTAGCTGGGCGAGTGTATCTATGTGTGCGCGCAGTAGTTAGAGTTACCATTACTTCGAACATTTCCCTAAAGTTAGAATGCTCCAAGTCTTTTATGGGTGATAAATTTTGTTTTCACTCAGAGAATATTTTGTGTACTTCAAACATATTATTTCAATTTTTAGAGGATAAAATCAATTGGGAGTATATTAACTTGCAACTACATATTAACAATATTGCTTTGAATTTCAAAAATATTTTTTCACTTTTTGTTATAATGAATATTTCGCTTATATTTTTTACCATTATTTAAATAAATGTTTTTGTAATTTGTAACCAAAATTAATTTTATTATGCATTTTAAATAAATATTTTAAATTTTTTATTCATATAAATGAATATCAGCTTACAATTGGTTTACCCGAAACGAGAAGCAGAATTATCAAATTGTCCGTCCTTGAAGATATGCCTTCACGTGGTTCATCACAAAATGCTCGAGTTTTTAATACTCCTGGAATATCATTAGGACAAACTCTTAAGCTTTCTGATTTTTGAAAATATGGAGCTGAAGATTGGTTCCAACAAGTTGAAAAACTTTAAAATTGTAATATTTAGTGATGAACTTGCATTAATCGGTCTTGTATACCGTTAAAGCTACTGCCCATTTGGTTTCACAATATAAAAAAAGGTTGTCAGAAAAAGTGTTTATAGTTTTAAATTTACATATAACTTAATGGAAAAATAATTTGTTCTTCTTTTTCTCCAGAGTTGAGTAGAAAGATATTTGTATGAAATTTTTACACAATATGAATAACGATGTGAGGATTGATTCTTAATAAATTTTTTGAAGTATGACGTTGTAGTAAATGTGTATTTACCCTGCAGAAAATTTGGTGACAATTGATCCAAACGTACTCGTTCTATGACTTGAGAAAATGCGAGTTTTATCAAAAGTACGGAGAAGTGTATGGTGAAAAAAAAGACATATCGTGTAAATGGTTACATATGGTGCATATGTATGTATTTTCGTGATGTATCGTTTTGATCTTGAGCCAATTTAATTTGTACTCGGTGCAATATTGTAGTAAACGGCACCGAACATGTTCGATGTGGTTGAATACATGGACCTATCAAATAGTGTAAATGTAATGTTAATTGCTCCCTTCAATGTGACTCTGGAACCAGTCCCGTAACTATACTGAGATATTAACCTGAGCTTAACTGGTATTTATATTTTTGAAACATGAGTGGCCCTGTGGTTGAGTGGGTAGTGTGAAAGCGTATCATGCGCGAAGTTGTCGGTTCGAATCTCAAAAAATTTTCTGCTTAAAAATAAATTATAATTTCATTTGTAACAATAAAAATATTATAAGTTTACATTGTTACAGTTAAATGTCGGAATGACATTTATATATATAATTTATATTATTCTACACTGAATAGGTCCCTATGGGATACTTCAGTGACAAGTCACAAGGTGCATAAAAAATATGAATTAACCCCATCTGAGGTCATTCTCATGTAAAAGTGGCTGGTTCGCTTCATAGAAAGTGTTAGAACTCGGACTAGTCCCTAGTCAGTTCAATTTCCTGCAGTCTATTTACAGGAATACAATTATTGTCTAAATATTTTTTTATATTAATACAGATAGTAGAGTACTATTTTACATACATTGAAGAAATGTGGTACCAATTCGATCCATTTATGTCATTGGAACTGTTCATATCTGTGAAAAATAATATTTTCAGGACTATATAATATAATAAACAAAAAATAGGTAAATAAGTTTTTTAAGGACCGCAGCTCACATAAAAAATTAATTTAATTTATTTATTAATATGTGATATTGAATAATAGGGAATTTTTGGGGATTAAAAATATTTATTTGGGAGAAACGAAAAGATTATCTACCTGGCATCCGTTTGTGTGCACTAGATTAAATGCTGACTGCCAGTGTTTGCATGTTGGCATTTAAACTACAACTTCAAACTCTTGTTTAGTTTTTTAGTCATAGTTTAGTTTTAATATTGTCAGTTGATGGCGGAGTGAGTGCTTAATTGTTGTGGCCGTAGAATAAACAAAGAAATAAGAAATTATAGTTAACAAAGTGTAGAAAACATGTCAAATCGATTAGCACAGCACTTCATTATATCATTCATTATCTTGGCTCTTCTTTGTTCAAGAACTTTGGCCAATACTTGTCCGGGTTGTTTGGATTTGGATGACATGAATTTTGATAAAACTCTTAAGCGTTTTCCCTATGCTTTGGTTAAATTTGATATTGCCTTTCCTTATGGTGAAAAGCATGAAGCATTTGCAGCCTTCTCCAAAGTGGCTAACTCTGTTACTGATGATCTTTTAATTGGCACTGTGGGCATTAAAGATTATGGTGACAATGAAAATAAACAGCTGGGAGAAAGATTCAATGTTGACGATAAAAATTTTCCCGCCATATTTCTATTTCGCAATGGCGAGGAAAAGCCCATACCATTACCTTCGCACATGGATGTTACATTGGATAATTTGAAGGCCTTTGTTAGTTCAAATACAGATTTGTATATTGGACGTGAAGGTTGCCTGAAGGGCTTCAACGATTTGGCTAAAAACTTCGCTAATCTGGAAGAGTCAGAGCAGAAGGAGCGTTTGGAGGAAGCGAAGAGACTAGGAGAGAGTTTAACCAAGGATGGGGAGAAAAGTAGCGCTAAAATCTATTTCATCTTTATGGAAAAGGTTATGAAGAATGGTTATGAATTTGTGGAGAAAGAAATGGAACGATTGAAACGTTTAAAGGCTGGTAAAGTGTCGGAAGCTAAAAAAGCAGAATTAAAAATTAAGTTGAATATTTTAGAATCACTTCGTGTGAATAAATTAACCAAAGAAGAATTGTAAAAATAAATATGAAGAGTAGAAAGAAAATATATACATACATACGTTTATTTGTTGTAAAATTATTGGGTAAGGGAAAAAGTAAATGTGAATCGAATGACTAGTAATGGTTCTTATGTATCTCGCACAATTCTGTTTTTAATAAAGATTTTTTGTAAAAAGATTAACAAGTTATTCAATATTTTTATTGTACGTATTATCAACGAAAATTTCGAAAAGCACCCGACTATCTTTCAAATGGCATAAGAGTTTTTAATGCATAGTTGTCAATGACCACATTTAGACGAGAACAATTTTTAAGCGCGCAAAATTGTTCTTCCAGAAACAACTTTTATGTATAAAATTATAATCTTATGATATTTTATTGAGACGCATACTTAAGCTTATTTATTTTAAAGCAAAATTACTTGTTATTTAAAATAAAAAACGGTTGAATCGGTTTCATTCTTATGTTTTTTTCTACGTAATTTTGTAAAGATAAGTAGAATAACATTTATATTTATAAAAATGTTTTTTTTTTAATCCAAGAGTTGCTTTTGCAATAAAAAAATAATTTTGTTAGCTAGATTCACGATTTCCAAAAGCAGGAATGAAATGCAAATAGACAATTGCTTAAACATTAAAACAAGCCAAATTTCCAAATTAATTTAAAAAAAACAAGCAGTCTACAAGATATAGCAAAATTTGTGTGACAGCGTCATCTAGCGTGAGTTTAAGGTAAAAATAAATATCAAAAATGGATTCCTCAGCTCCAAAAGCGGTACTATACTTCCCAGGATACTAAAAATAAATATCAAATTATTAATGATTTTGTCTTGCAAGACAGCCTTCCAAAATCACAACTTCATATGCGTGTAATAAATATTTATATAGAACTAAACTAAAAAAGGTCTTAAGGGTTTTATTATAGAAAACTTGAACTTTCATTTGCTTTTGGTTTCATCCAATTCCGATTTAGGTTGTTGCACTGTGTAATTAATGAAACAAAAAATCGACTCTATCAGACTTATACAACAGGAAAAACTGAGATGGAGTTAGCATTAGTGACAAAACTGCACAAAAAAAAAGAATTGTAAATACAACTTTGTAAATACAATTAAAATATTTAAAAAGGCACCTACAACAATTTTTGTAAATACAAACACATATTTGTAACATAAGAAAACTAAATCAGCTCAATTATTTTAGAAAACAAAGTTTTTTAATGAACTTGGTTTTTCAAATTCTAATGTGTTGCTTCTTTGTTAGGCTTTGTTTAATTCTTTTTTACAATTTGATTTTTTTAAATTTTAAAGATGTTAGGGATGAGTCCAACCGGCAACATCTTGACTAATAGACTAACGTACTTACCATTCAGCTAAAGCTGGGATCACCCGATTGGCACAATGTACCAGTTTTCGTCGGCTCACTGAAATGAATTCATAAGTAACAAAGTAAAGTTGCCTTATTTCTCAACTAATTGAAATATAATTACATATCTGCACCACACTGCATTAGTAATAAAGCCATATAGACATACTCAATAATTAATTAAGTAATAATGTCATTTTGGCTTATTACTTATGACTCTATCGCAGTGAGCCGACGAAAATTGGTGCATTTGTGCCAATCGTGTGACCCCGGCTTAAGGAGCAAATCGTCATTGGGCACGCAAATATTGAATACACACAAAAGACATGATTTCTTATTTAAGTTAGTTTAATTACACTGTACAACAAAATAACATTTTTTGGCTGTCCTTTAAATAAAATTACGCGGACTATATGGATTTCTATGCGTTAAATTCAAATCTGCTTTCAGTTTTTCTCTATCACGTAGAGATTTTTGTTATGGGCGTGGCTAATTTTGCCCCCTAAATTAGTCGGCCATACTAATATATTTTACTATAACTCGAAAACCGCTATTTCGATTTTAATAAATAATAAACCAAAAGACGCGCCACAAAATTTTGTTAAAAAAAATTTATAATCATTTTTTACCTATCTTTTATGGTTTCGGAGCTATTCAGAATTTAAAAAAGAAAAAAGTTTTTTTTTATGCAAAAATCGCGTAATTTTTTTACATGAAAATTGCAATAAAAAAATCAGAAACTCAAAAGTTTCATATTTTTTACATTTTTCTTAAAACCACATATCCTAGGAATAAAACAAGCTATAAAACGTGAAAATCCAGCATTAAATCTTGATTTTATTCACAATTTAAAGCAGGTACCTAAAAATGGAAAAATGTGTGTAATGCATTAAATGCAGTCACATTTACATTTGGTAATGCTATTGAAAGGATATTGCGGGCAGGTAACAGAACTAAAAGAAAATATAAAATAAAGAATTTTGGGTATACATAAGTATGTTTACTCATCAGTTGCCATACAATAACTGTTTGTGAAACCAGAAAGTCAATTTTCAACCGCAACAAAATTTAAAAAAATAGACCTAAAAATTTTAGCATAAGCTGAATTTAAAAAGTGATAATTTCTTCATCTACTTTTTGGTTAGTTATTATTATTACTAATTCAAAATGTTGTATATATGATGCGAAGTAATAGTTTTGTATCAAATTGTTGCAGGTTTCAAAATGCCAAGGATTTGTAAAAATTCTGCTGATTCATTCTGTTATTTATGTGGTGATTTAACTTTAAAATCGCAACGGCAGACAATAACTTCCCAGGTTTCAGAAGAACCTCTAGTTCAGAAGGAAAAAATTATCTTACCACCTCTTCATATAAAGCTAGGCCTAATAAAAAACTTTGTTAAAGCAATGAACAAGGATGGTGAAGGCTTTCTATATCTTAAGAGCAAATTTCCTCGAATCAGTGATGTAAAAATAAAATAAGGAATTTTCGTTGGTCCACAAATACGAGAGCTTATGAAGGACGCAGTCTTTAAGACGAAGTTGAACGGCGTGGAAGAAAGAGCATGGACGGCTTTTGTGAATGTGTGTAACAATTTTTTGGGAAATAAAAAAAGTGAAAACTACCATGAAATCATTCAAGAACTGCTTTCTGCCTATGAGGCTCTAAAATGCCATATGCCGCTTAAAATTCATTTTTTAAACTCGCACTTGGATTTTTTCCCCCAAAATCTTGGTGCCGTATCAGATGAACATGGTGAAAGGTTTCATCAAGACATGATATACAAAGGCGTTACAATGGAAAATCATTAGAAGGAATGCTTGCAGATTTTTGTTGGTCCATTCGACGAGAAACTTAATTGAAGATATGAATAGGAATAAAAATGTCAATTAGTAACTAACAAGACACTTTTTAATTTTAAAGCGTTTTTAAAATACAAATATTTTTCTTACAAACATGGTGTTTTATTTCAAATAGTTAAGTGTTGTAGTTCAAGCTAGCACTTTTTCTTAAAACTGAATATACTTAGCGCTTCTAGCTTAGTTTATTGACAGCATACATAATAATACATAAAGTGAAAAATATTTGCGACTAAAAGTTTTTCATTATATGTATTTTGAGAGCTAAAAAAATTAATATTAAACCAAAATTATTTATTTCGCCAATAATTTCTGAATACTCGGAGTTATTGAGAAATTATTGGCAGCTGAAATAAAAAAACATTGGATCAGCATTTAATGCTTTACACACATTTTTCCATTTTTAGGTACCTGCTTTAAATTGTGAATAAAATCAAGATTTATTGCTGGATTTTCACGTTTTATAGCTTGTTTTATTCCTAGGATATGTGGTTTTAAGAAAAATGTAAAAAATATAAAACTTTTGAGTTTCTGATTTTTTTATTGCAATTTTCATGTAAAAAAATTACGCGATTTTTGCATAAAAAAAGCTTTTCTCTTTTTTAAATTTTGAATAACTCCGAAACCATAAAAGATAGGTAAAAAATGATTATAAATTTTTTTAACAAAATTTTGTGGCGCGTCTTTTGGTTTATTATTTATTAAAATCGAAATAGCGGTTTTCGAGTTATAGTAAAATATATTAGTATGGCCGACTAATTTAGGGGGCAAAATTAGCCACGCCCATAAAAAAAATCTCTACGTGATAGAGAAAAACTGAAAGCAGATTTGAATTTAACGCATCGAAATCCATATAGTCCGCATACTTTTATCTAAAGGCTATTTTGGCTGTTGTACAGTGTTATTATTGTTCGAATTTTATTTGTTTCTATGTTTATAATTTGAACAGGCAAAAAGTGAAGAAAATTATGGTTATAGTTAAAGATTGAAGAAAATACAAAAAACACCCTGCAAACTCGATTCTTTTTTTTTTTTTTTTTGCAAAAATTCGCTTTGTTCAACCTTTTACAAGTGTAATTATGAGTATTTTCTTAGGTATTTTTCAAAAATAGACGTACCTTTATAATTACATACATGAATATTACACGAATATCTATATAATTAATAGGCAAACATGTTTTTGAATAAATTGAATTAACTTGGTTAAAGGGATTTTCTTTATGTTTTTTTTTTAATTTCATGTATTATTTAATTATGCTTGCATATGTATGTAAGTTTGTGTGTGGCTGTGTTTTAATGAATTTTTTATGAAGTTTGGATACATTTTCTTTGAATCTTGAATTATTTACATTTTGATTCTAGAATAAGGACGAGTGTGTCGTCCGTTTGGTATATCTAGTATTCAATTAATACAGCAACAATACAACAATTACCAGCAACAATAAAAAAATTAATAAGCATTACTTTTCTCATAAAAATAAATTTGTATTTACTAATTTTTTTATAATTAGTAGAAGGAGGTCTTACACAAAGGAATGCTATAAAATTCGCATTTATCAATACTAACTTAAGTGGAACATTATGCAATTAATACATAAAAAGTAAAACCAAATAGATTTTTCTTTTGAGTTCTCGGCACTTCCAAAAAACATTTCATAAAATCCTAAAAATGGGATTTTTGGTATTTTTCTTATCTTTCGCCCGGTACAGATAATATTTTGGAAAACATTTAACAACATACATATCATCTCTAGTGATGGCAAAAAAAAAAAAGAATAATCGATTAATTAATAAGGTGATTAATCGAAACGACAAATAATTAATCGCGATTAATTGGAAACAATTAATCGATTAATCGATATTTTCAGTTAAAATTTAAAGTTATCATAAATAAAAAAATATTATTTAATTAATTACAAAATCTTCTGTTTAGTCAATTTATTAAAAAAGGATTTATTTGTTTAGTACAGAATTTAAAAATAGAAGCTTTGATAGCAGTTTCGTGGTTAATCTGTTTCGTTTTATTATTTATTATTATTGCACCAGCTTTGGAAAAAAGCCGGTCTGGTGGTACAGATGTACCAATCAAGAAGCAATATTTTTGTGCAAGAGAGTATAGGTTAGGTTGGACCGATTTCATTTCTTTCCATGCGTCTATTACGTTGCGCTTTAATCTAGTACTGGTGCATTGACAAAGAAGCTTAGTTCATCTTGAGGAAGTGTTGACGCATTGTCCTTCTTTCTTCGTTTGTGGATAAAGATTTATGGTGCGCCCATAAATCAAATTCACTACAGAAGACGTTTCACTGCAGCTCCCAATACTGTCATCTATATGAGAAATTTCAATAATTTAATTTCTTAGCTGTCTCATGACTTTTGATAAAGCTAAGGGATCATAAAAATGAATTTTTTTAAACCTTGGGTCTAGTAAAGTTGATGCTGCCAGTAGAAATGAATGTTCCATTTCCCTAAAGCGACGGTTAAATTAACGCCGTTAATAACTAGGGTTTCAGTTCTAAGCCTTTCGTCGTCAGCCGTCAATGCTCAATAAATACGCTTGGCGCCTGGCGACGAATCTTTTTTGTTCCTGGATGTCTATCGATTATTATTTGAAATAATCGATTAATTCCATTAATCGAAGGAGAATTCACGATACAATTAAATCGGTAATTGAAGGAAAATAATCGATTATTACAAATTTTTAGATTAATCGTGCCATCGCTAATCATGTCGTAAGGTCGAATGAGAAATTTTTTGGTTTCAGCCTTGGAATTTGAGAAAAAGGCCTTACATGTGATATTTATAACGAAACTAGGTAAATTTCGAAACGATCTGGCACCTTTAATAACGAAAATTTTGAATAAAAATTTTTTGTAATGTTTCCTGTAGCATTATCTTTTAAATAATTAAAAATATGGGGTTGGTATTCCAGCAAAATTTTTAAATAATAGCGAAATAATTAACATACTTTTTTCTGCAAAAAAAACTGCAAAAAATCGACTTTTTTCAAATATTTTATTTAATTTGCATATAACTTTTGACATAGTAGTGCTTTTGATATCAATTTTTTTTAAATGTTAAAAATTTTGATTTTAACTCTTGCCAAGCTTCTTTTTTAAAATCGAACAAGATTTGACTTCTCCATTAGCAGAACAGTGGACCAGGGTTGGTAAAAAACCCAAAAAATGATTTTTTTTTCTCGAATAATTCCTAAACTGTAAGCGAAACTGCATAAATGTAGAAGAGTTTTTTTAGTCATTGGATAGAGAAATCCACTAGTAAAAAATCTTTTTTTTATCAGATCAAAAACATCAGCTTGGCATCGGTTTGAATCTTTCATTAACCCGAGGTAGCCCACCTTGAGAGTTTGTGGCTCCGCCCCCCTTTAAGAATATGTAATCCAAATTCCATACTTAAGATTGGTAGCATCTCCATAAAACCTGTGCGAAATTTTATGTTAATCGGACTGCTCGTTTAGAAACTGCAGAATTATTTCCACTTTTTTTTTCAAAATACCTCAATGAGCAACGCAAGCAAATTAAATTAAATGACATTTTAAAATGAATAATGAATGACACATATTATTGATATTAAAATTTCTTTCAATAACATGGTTTTGTTGAACATAATTCTTGTCTATTTTTTTCTGTGTGAACTAGTTTGTTTATCCATACAATTTGACATTAAAAATCGGCGCATAATATTATTTCCGCAAAATTGTATGGCAAATCTCGTCTAAAATTTGTTCAATCTTGCATCTTATACTAAATGCAGGCCAGGTTTTTGATATGCATAATACTATAAGAATATGGAAGCGGAATTTTTAGCGTCAGTGACTCTTTCTTATTGACATAAAATTCAACTAATCTAATGGGTGGTCAAAAAAGTAGGACTTTTCCGGACGCAAATTTGTTTCGATGCCTGTCGACAACAGGTCCGTGAAAAAGAGGACGGATAACAAACCTACGAATATATGTAATACTTTCTGATCGCTTTCTTACCAACTCAAACAAAACTAGCAAACAAAAACTAATGAGTGTAAAACTTGACTCCACGTAGATGATTTGAATTACATTTGCAGTCGTGTTGTTGAGTAATCTGATGTGGCCTATGTGTTTAGCGCTTTATTTGTGTCTGATTTGAAGTAATCCCAACAGAAAAATTCAGAAGACCTTCTTACTTTATACCTTATTAAAGGCCTACTTACGATTTTTTTTTGTCAATTTACTATTCTTACGCCGGGTTTCCATCTGTGTGCCATGTGCCACACAAGCGTAAAAAACCGCAACCAACTAATTACTAATGAAAAACTTTTAGATTCAGACATGTATTTGTTAAGTTAAATAATTACATACATAACTAATAGACAATTTTATAGAATCCAGCATGATTGCGAACTGTTTAAATCAATAAATACATGTATAAATCAAACAGTTTTTCATTAGTAATTAGTTGGTTACGGTTTTTTTTTGGAAAATGACACACAAGAAATGCCAGATGTAAACTCAGCCTTACCTAATGCTGAAGAATGCCTTTTCCAGAAGAAAAGGGTTAGCATTTTTTTTTTTTTTTTTTTTTATCAAAGGTTTATGTTTTCAAGTAAATTTGTACCTCACAAAAACATAAATGTGAAAAAGGCCAAGTTCCTATCAAAAATTTCGGCCATTAAAAGTAGTGAGATATAAATTTTACCAAGTTCTTGTTTGGCACAATACCTAACACAGAAATATGTTATGTATTATATAAATTTGTAATCGTAAGGGTGTCATATAATTTCTAGATAATCTGCTAACTTGACAACATTTTTACCGATATAAAGAAATGAACAAATATACATTACTCTCTCCATTTTTCGGCAGGTAAAAATATTGCCAAGTTAGCAGATTATCTAGAAATTATATGACACCCTTACGATTACAAATTTATATAATACATACATAACATATTTCTGTGTTAGGTATTGTACCAAACAAGAACTTGGTCAAAATTTATATCTCACTACTTTTAATGGCCGAAATGTTGGATAGGAACTTGGCCTTTTTTCACATTTATGTTTTTGTGAGAATCTGAATACTTTTGGAAAAAGTTTCTGTGATAACACTTCTTAAACTAAAAATTTATAGTGTGTTTTATTTCTATTCATGATCAATGTGTGAAAAGTACAGCGTAAATTTTAGTGGGCGTGACGCCGCATATTTTCTTAATATATTTAGATATTAAAGTCTGCTTAGCAGAAGTACATAAATCAAAAGGATATGCCCAATGTGAATGCAAAGTTTCAACAGGGTAGCTGGTGCTTTAATTTTTGGATTTTCCGATTGAGTAAATCAATTAGGACTATTTGTTTACAAAATTTCAGCTCTGTACAGTATAATATTATTATGTTAAATTTTTATGGGCCTGGCCCGCCGACCTATATATCTCTTAGTGCTTATGGTTCATGTAAAGTTTTGTAGGAAAAAGCTAATGAGGAATACATGAGTAACAGACTAAAAACTGCTAACCCGAAGTACATAAAAGAAAAAGCTAAGATTTATTGGTGTGGTCACGGCCACTTTTTAAAACAGGAAATTTTTTACTTTGGATAAGTGCAATGTGTATGAAAAGTTTCAATAAAATTAAACTTAATTTTGAGTTTACAGTGCTTGTGCCCACCTCCTCTTTGAAACTTCTGGTTTCTTAGATTTTTTTTAAGGATCTCTGATCTAGATTTATTTGTGTATAAAATTTCAGCTCTCTAGTACGAATTGGTGTTTTAACGGATAAAACTTCTTGGTTTTGAGATTTTCCCATTGGCTTACTCATCTACACTTACTTGTATATAAAATTTCAGCTCTTTAGTGCGAATATTCTAGACCGAAGTAGATTAAAAACAAGGCTAAAATTTTATGGTAGTGAACACGCCCACTTTTTAAGGTGATAGTTTGAAGTATTTTCTACGTGCAAGGTATATGAAAAGTTTCACTAAAATGGCTTAAGTTAAAAGCTGTATATTAATAGCCTTATTTATATAACTTATTAAAGCTTTATAAAGGGGTTTTAAGACAAATTTTAATACAAAATTTTTCTTAAAAATTCTTTATAAAGCCTTAATAAGTTTTATAAATAAGAATGTAAGTTTTTAGTTTCAAACAATATTAGCGTGGCCCTGCCCATTCTGGCAAAATTTTTGGAATTGTCAGATTTTTCTTGTTGTTTTCTCACCCACACCTACTTGTGTATCAAATTTCAGCTCCTTAGCGCAACTTTTAATTTTTAATTTTTATGGGCGTAACCCCGCCCACTTTTTCAAACTCAAATTTTTTTCGGCCAGTGCTTATTATTCGTGTCAAGTTTCGCTGCAAACGGATAATAATTCATACATATATGGTATATCTAAATATCCTGAGCCGTAGTACACGAAAATGAGGTTTAAATTGTATAGGACTTTTATGATAAAAAATTTATAGCCTTGCATTATCGCAGTATATATGTCAAATTTCAATAAAATAGCTTCCATTAAGCTCCCTATATTTGATTTTTTAATTCTGACCTTTGTGGGCGTATCCCCGCCCTCCTGGCTAAAATTTCCGGGTTTTCAGATTTTTTTATTTGATTGCTCACCTAGACCTAGTTCTGTATTGAATTTCAGCTCACTACAACAAGCTTTAATTTTTATGGGCATAGCCCCGCCCCCTGGCTAAAATGTCTGGGTTTTCAGATTTTTCTGGTTCATTGCTCACCCAGATCTACTCGTGTACCAATTTTTAGCTCTCTAACTATTGCGGAAGTTCTTCATCAATTTGATGAGTGTGTCAGTGAGTCAGTGAGTATGTCTTAAAATATGCATTTCTTGCACCTTCATATCTCCGGGACCTCATGTGAGGTTACATAAATTTATTCTAATTATGGTTTAAATTTTATAATTTTACGATTGCGGGAAACAAAGTTATGAGGAGGGTAAAAACAGCTCGAATGGCTTCCTGTAAATATACATACTGCGTGCTTTGTCGGAACTTGGCCTGGCGCACTGCCGTGCGCCTAGATGTATTTATATCCGCTAATGTGTTCTAGTCCTAGTTTACACAAAGCAAGTCTTATTGCTAAGCTGATTAGTTTGTAGGAGAGTAGTAGGGAACTCCCACTCCGGTGGCAATTAAAATTGTTAAATTGTTGCTGAAATTGTTAAATTTGGGTAATTAAAATTTGAAAATTGTTAAATTCTTGGAAATTTGTGTTTTCGGCGGCGCTTTGATGTTTTTTGTTTACATTAGGAGTTTTTTGTTTACATTAGGAGTTTTTGTTTACATTAAGTGTATGTCTGTCTGTCGGTCTGTCTGTCTGCCTGCCTGACCGTGGGAAGTTTGTGTGTGGAATATTTTGTGTGAATGTATTAAGGCGGTTCATAGTTTGGCGGTTTTTATGTGTGTATGTGACGACGGGGAAAATCATGAAAATGGTTTTTCCTAATGCTGACGGAAAATCATCTAATGATTTTTCGTAATTCCGAAGGCAATGCATGATAATTTTTTCAAATGCCGACGGCAATACATGATTATTTTTTTTCCTAATGCCGACGGCAATACATACTTATTTTTCCTAATGCCTACGGCAATACATAATTATTTTCAAATGCCGACGGCAAAACATGATTATTATATTCTCCTAATGCCTACGGCAATACATAATTATTTTCAAATGCCGACGGCAATACATGATTATTTTTTTTTTCAAATGCCGACGGCAAAACATGATTATTATTTTTTTCAAATGCCGACGGCAAAACATGATTATTTTTTTCAAATGGCGACGGCAAAACATGATTATTATTTTTTTCAAATGCCGACGGCAAAAAATGAATATAATTTTTTCAAATGCCGACGGGAAAATGATTTTTCCTAATGACGACGGGAAAACGTGAAAGTTATTTTTTCTAATGCTAATGTAGGTGTTGCTAGACTGTGGGAATTTAAGGCTGACCGTGATTTGAGTGGGCGGCGTTGTTGCCGTAATATGTAACCATAGGAATTTGTGGATGTGTCTGTCTGTCTGTGAGAATTTAGGTGAAGGTTTGATTGGCAGGGGGCGGGGTGTAGTTGAGGTAGATCGGTTGCGTGTGTAGTTGTGTGTGAATGTGTGTGTGTGTGTGTGTGTGTGTGTGTGTGTGTGTGTGTGTGTATGTTTGTAGGAATTTCAATGTATGTATTTCTGTAGGAGCTTAAGGCTGATTGTGATTTATGAGGGGTGAGGTGTTCTAGTAATATGCAACCGGGGGAATCTGTGTGTTTGTATGTCTGTAGGAGTTTAAGGCTGACCATGATTTGGGTGGGCAGGGTTGTTGACGTAATATGTAGCCATGGGGATTTGTGAATGTGTCTCTCTATAGTAGTTTAAGGTTGATCGTGATTTGAGGTGGGTGAGGATGTTGTTGAGGTAAATTGGTTATGCGTATGTATGTATGTATGTATTTTTGTAAGAATTTAAGATGATTGTGATTTATTAGGGGCGAGGTGTTCTTGTAATATGTAGCCGGGAGAATCTATGTATATATGTCTGTAGCAGTTTAAGACTATTCATAATTTAGGGTAGGTGAGAGTGTTGTGTTGTTGAGATTAATCTTATATATTGTATATGTATGTATGTATGTATGATCATGGGAATTTGTGTATGTATATCTGAGGGAGAATTTAAGGCTCGTCATGATTTGCAAAAGGTGGGGTGTTGTTGAAATTTTCTTGGATATTTCTTATATGAATTCTGCTATGTGTGTGTGTGTGTATTTGCGCTAATATTTATATGTAGATAGAAATAAATTGTTTTCAGTATCGACATTTGGTACTATAAAATAATATCATATGTCTGGACTTCCCTAATCCTAGTATGTTTTTATACTTACGCTTGTTTTATATTTTCTCATACTTAAATTTGTCTCGCGTTAAAGTCTGCCTATATGAAATTTGTTTATATTACAGATTTTGTTTATTTCAATCTTTGAATACATTTTTTTTTTGTCATTGATGTCTTTTGTTCTTCTTGTTGTTGGTGTTGTTGTTGTAAATATTCGTCTGTGTATAGATGCGATATATTCAGTTTTTTTTTTATTTGGAAATTAAAACGTTTTAATTTGTATCTGTGTTTACTTAAAAGTTTGTGAGGATTTTCTGTTTTAAGTAAAACTGAATTCCTAAAGATACATACTCTATAGTAATAGTAACTATAATAGAAATATTTGTTATATTTAATTTAAATTTTTTTAAAGTTGATGCAACGTTAGTAAGTCAACGTTAGAAATTTTTGGGGTACACAATTTTTTCTAACTATAGCCTTTTTTCTTCACTTTCTACATTTATTTTTGAAATCTTGCTTTGCTTTATGAAAATGTATAAACATTTTTAAATGAAACTGATCCAGCAGTCCAGCTGAGGTGATGATAGTTTTTCGTTAGCCACTTTACTTCTCTTTTTATTTTATTGATAAACATTTAAAATCAAAAGGGAGCTTTATATTGAAATTATTATTTTCATAATTGTTGAAAACAATCACAAGTTTTTTTTTTTTGTGATGAAATCATTTGAAGTTGAAGCTGATATCTTTGCTTACTGTTTTAAATTAAAATTTTATTCAATAGAATAAAAGGAGCTTTTTTCTTAAATTCTGATGCAGTTAAGATCGGATATGAGACTGAATTTAAATGTACTTTTAAATTAGTCATAATGAACAAACTTATTTTCTTGTTGAAAAGCGATCATCAGAAAACGAAGTGGTTTTCAGAGACTTTAGGTATACCCTTTCGACGGTTCCTCTAGGATACAAGATGACTTTGTTTGACGAAATTTCTATTGCTTTATACTGATAATATTTTTACATTAATAAGGTACATATATGTTTGTTTTATGAAGGGTGAGCACCTTTCACTTTTATTTGTTGTCATATATGATTTTTTTTTTAATTATATTAAAGTTCAGCGTATTGTGTATATATTTCTGAAATGTTTAAGTGTGTTTTGTGTTCCTATCGGACAGAGTGTACGTATTAGTTGGTCAGTCAGTCTATATTTTTATTTATTTTTTTCTTCTAATGTGCCACTCCTTTTTTCAGATTTTACTACTTGGAATAGAGTATTTTTGTCTAATTTTTTGGTGGGTATATACATTAGGTATGTAGAAATTAGTTTACTTACAAAGAAATGTATGTTTAATAAACAACTATTGTAGCAAATCGATCTCAAATAACTCAGTTACCTCTACCAGCAATTCACCGTCGGTGTTTTCATAAAGTGTTAGAAACAATGAAATATCTATGTTTGAGAGAATTTTTTTGCCTCAAGTAGGTATTTCTATATGAGGTTTGCTGGTTGACTCCTATCGCATTCATATGTAATGATTATCCACTTAAAAAAGGTCATCATCACCATCAATCACCCCCGTATACAATACATTCATGAGTTGGGTTGATCCAGATACAATTGATGTCTCATCACCTTCTAACAGCTTTATATATTTTGCTAGTATGCATGCCTTAGCATGCTTCTATCGATAGTGACGTAAGAGTCCGAGATGTAGTAGTGTTACAATTAAAAATCTTTACTATTAGAATTTACCAGTTCGCTCTTATGAATTTTTGCAAAGTAGATACATATGCATGTTTGTATTTAAGTGACCACAAAATCATAAAATTTCTTTGCTTACAAAATTGTATGACGTGAGGATTTTTTTTTTTTTTTTGAAATTATTCATGCTTCGGCATGCTTTCATTTTTTTTCTGTAAATTTATTTAATACTCATACAGATACAGATATAAAGTAAGATCTGTTTGCAGTATGCATGCTTCAGCATGATTCTAGTTGAAGCGTATATTCATTCACTAAGTTTGCTTGATACTTATTCATACACATCTACATTCTTAAAGATTGGATATCAAAGTCCAAATTCCGTAGTTTATCTATATTTTCTAAAGATCTGATAGCTAAAGAAATAAATAGAGCGAAGATCTTCTATAATAATCCCATTTTCATGTTGTAAAATTTTGGTTTCTAACGCTTTCGATGGGAAAATGTACATACAACTTTATAAAAAGTGATAATATGATGTGCTGCTGAATATTGCACTATGTTATAGTTTATTTTAAACACTGAAGTTTTAGCAAATTTCATTCAGACCAACAAGTTTAGAGAATTCCACTACATTTAGCTAATTATCTAATTCCACTACATTTAGTTAATTACCTTTCTTAAGACCCATCATTCCTTATCAATCCTACAAAAAACTAGATTTTTCGTTTTAATTTAATTTTTATTTTTATTAAATTCAACATTCATTCTTCAAATTACTTTATACTGTATTAAGCAGCTTTTTCTCATTTGTTGAGTTAACTTTAATCGTAAACATTTTAATGTTGAGATAAATTTTTCTATTTTATGCACTAAGTAATTCTTTATATATGTATACCAATCCTTTTATATGAACCATTAAAGCTAATTCTTTTCACATCATTCCTTTTAATGCTCAATTAAATCATTGTACTATTGATGCTTTCATCAATCAATCATCATCTTGATTTTACTTTTTTCTTTCATAAGAATTCTTTTAATATTTTTAGAACTATTTATGAATTCTTCTGTTATAGGTTTAAATGCATCTCTTAGTTGTTCATTTGTATCTATTTCACTAGTTTTTATACTACGAAGCTTTTTCTTAATCACATTTGTTCTCAACACCAAATGCTTTAAAACTTTCTCAACCATGTTTGCTAACAGCAAATTCAGGTATCGGCTACTAGATCAGCTTATCAGGAGCTGATCTGGTTTTCAGATCACCTTATCAGGAGCTGATCTGGTTTTCAGATCAGCTTATCAGGAGCTGGTCTGGTTATCAGATCAGCTTATCAGGACCTGATCTGGTTATCAGATCAGCTTATCAGGAGCTGGTCTGGTTATCAGATCAGCTTATCAGGAGCTGGTCTGGTTATCAGATCAGCTTATCAGGAGCTGGTCTGGTTATCAGATCAGCTTATCAGGACCTGATCTGGTTTTCAGATCAGCTTATCAGGAGCTGGTCTGGTTATCAGATCAGCTTATCAGGACCTGATCTGATTTTCAGATCAGCTTATCAGGAGCTGGTCGGGTTTTCAGATCAGCTTATCAGGTAACAGATCAGGCTATCAGGAGCTGTTCAGATTTTCATTTCAAGATATCTGAGTCAGATTTAGTTATCAGTGTACAAGTAGCTAGCCATTTATAACATTTATATACATGAAGTTTAAAGTCAAATGAAATACGAAAAAGTAAAGTTTTATGTAGTAAAATTATTTTCTATAACGATCATCGTTTAATTCAATATCTTTGCTTATAATCAAAAATTCATATTTAGCCTTTCAACATGCTTTATATTTTTCTCACCTTACTTAAACATTAAAATTACATTATGATGATCTCTTATTAAATGTTTGGTGATTCTGGTGTAAGTTTTACATAAGTAGAATGAATCAACATTTTTATCTCTCCCCATACAAAAGTATTCTTGCCATACGCATCATCGTTAAATATCATATTGGAATTACTTTGGACTGAAATAACAGATTCACTATCGGTAAATTTTGTAATATATTATTGTTTTAATTGATGAAATTAATTTATTTATATCTAGGTTGATATAAAGATTTTGAGTATAAATAAATGTTCTCAAATTTAAGTCCATTAGGACTTTCTAGCAAGCCAATCATAGCGTTTTTTTTCGCAATTTGACAGGTCAACTATTGTTGCACGAATAGAATTTGATATAAAGGAACTAAGATTTATTTTTGAACTATCGTTCGATGATTCATCAATATTTCGAACCAAGGTTTTTTAGGTTATTTTACTAACCGCATTTATGTAGCTAAATACATTTTATAAATATTATCTCTTATTATAAAAAAAAATAAACTAATACAGCTATACCATATCAGAAAATATTTTCTGAAATCGTATAGCTGCATTAGTTTATTTTTTCTATAATAAGAGATAATGATCCACACTCATAATCAAAACAGCATAAAAATATCCTTTGTTTTGACTATGAGTATGCATCAATATTTATGAAATGCGTTTAGTTACAAAAATGTGGTTAGTAAAACAAAGTATATTTTAACAGCCTTATTTATAACACTTATTAGGGCTTTCTTTGTAAAGACTTTTTAAGAAAAATTTTTTATAAAAAATTTGTTTTAAAAAGCCTTTACAAAGCCCTAATAAGTTTTATAAATAAGGCTGTAAGAGTTTAAAATCAGTATTTTATATGATAATACTGATTTGAAACTCTTAAAATATTCTTTGTTTTGACTATGAGTAGGGCCCATTATCTCTTATTATAGGACAAATAAAATAATATAGCTATACGATTTCAGAAAATATTTTCTGATATCGTATAGCTACATTATTTGATTTTTCTATAATAAGAGATAATATTTATGAAATACATTTCATAAATATTGGTGCATACTCATAGTAAAAACAACCTAAAAATACCTTGGTACGAAATATTGATGAATCATCAAAATTTCATACCATCCTATATTTATGCTGTTTTACTAATCGCATTTTGTAAATAAATGCATTTAATAAATATTATCTATTATTATAGAAAGAATCAAATAGTATGGTTATATGATATTAGAAAATATGATTTCTGATATCATATAATTATACTATTTTATTTTTTTATAATAAGAGATAATGACTCATACTCATAGTCAAAACAAAGGATATTTATATGCTGTTTTGATTATGAGTATGCGTCAATATTTATGAAATGCATTTAGTTATAAAATGCTGTTAGTAAAACAAAGTATATTTTAAGTGTTTAAAACCACCATTTTTATGGTAATACCGGTTTTAAACACTTAAAGCATACTTTGTTTTGACTATGAGTATGAGCTGATATTTATGAAATGGATTTTATAAATATTGACTCATACCCTTAGTCAAAACAGCATAAATAATTCTTGGTACGAAATATTGATGAATCATCGAACGATAGTTCAAAAATAAATCTTAGTTCCTTTATATCAAATTCTATTCGTGCAACAATAGTTGACCTGTCAAATTGCGAAAAAAAAACGCTATGATTGGCTTGCTAGAAAGTCCTAATGGACTTAAATTTGAGAACATTTATTTATACTCAAAATCTTTATATCAACCTAGATATAAATAAATTAATTTCATCAATTAAAACAATAATATATTACAAAATTTACCGATAGTGAATCTGTTATTTCAGTCCAAAGTAATTCCAATATGATATTTAACGATGATGCGTATGGCAAGAATACTTTTGTATGGGGAGAGATAAGAATGTTGATTCATTCTACTTATGTAAAACTTACACCAGAATCACCAAACATTTAATAAGAGATCATCATAATGTAATTTTAATGTTTAAGTAAGGTGAGAAAAATATAAAGCATGTTGAAAGGCTAAATATGAATTTTTGATTATAAGCAAAGATATTGAATTAAACGATGATCGTTATAGAAAATAATTTTACTACATAAAACTTTACTTTTTCGTATTTCATTTGACTTTAAACTTCATGTATATAAATGTTATAAATGGCTAGCTACTTGTACACTGATAACTAAATCTGACTCAGATATCTTGAAATGAAAATCTGAACAGCTCCTGATATCCTGATCTGTTACCTGATAAGCTGATCTGAAAACCCGACCAGCTCCTGATAAGCTGATCTGAAAATCAGATCAGGTCCTGATAAGCGGATCTGATAACCAGACCAGCTCCTGATAAGCTGATCTGAAAACCAGATCAGGTCCTGATAAGCTGATCTGATAACCAGACCAGCTCCTGATAAGCTGATCTGATAACCAGACCAGCTCCTGATAAGCTGATCTGATAACCAGACCAGCTCCTGATAAGCTGATCTGATAACCAGATCAGGTCCTGATAAGCTGATCTGATAACCAGACCAGCTCCTGATAAGCTGATCTGAAAACCAGATCAGCTCCTGATAAGGTGATCTGAAAACCAGATCAGCTCCTGATAAGCTGATCTAGTAGCCGATACCTGAATTTGCTGTTAGCAAACATGGATGAGAAAGTTTTAAAGCATTTGGTGTTGAGAACAAATGTGATTAAGAAAAAGCTTCGTAGTATAAAAACTAGTGAAATAGATACAAATGAACAACTAAGAGATGCATTTAAACCTATAACAGAAGAATTCATAAATAGTTCTAAAAATATTAAAAGAATTCTTATGAAAGAAAAAAGTAAAATCAAGACAGAAGTTGAAAATATACAAGTTTAAAGCATGAGAAACCATCAGTCAAGATAGAGACAAGTGCACCAAAGAAACTAGCAGAAGGAACAATATTTGATAATACCATCTTATTTAATGATGCTAATACTGAGAATGATGATGACGATGATTTGTACTCAAAGACTTCCAATTCCGAAGACTTATCAGTATTGGAAGGAGGAAATGAATTAGATACAAATTAATGGTGATAGTAACCTCAAACTGAATGAAGATAAAATACAAGTTGGTGGTCAAATATGGGCTCTAACACTAGGACTATTTTCTCTAATGTTTGATAAAATACCAAAAAATTATGATAAATTTGAACTCGAAATCTATAAAAAGATTTTAATTACTACTAATGTATGCATACAGAATCATCATCGTTCTCCGTCAGAGAACGATGATATAAGTTAATTTTTCTGGAAACTGAAATCGACAAACTAAAGAACAAATTAATAATATAGCTTAAGGCATTGATATAATTCAAGAATATATTCCAATGCATATTGGTGGACTACAACGTGAAATAAAATTAGAGAAGGAAGAGAGTTATAAAATTGAAAAGGAATTCTAAAAATTAAATAATTAAAAATAAATTGAAGAGTTGTACGATTAAATATATAGATTAGAAAATTAACTACATGTTAGTATAAATAGCTGAAAGTGCAACATATAGATCATCACACTATCCAAAAAATCTGTAAAACAACTCAATGTCTTTAAAAAGAAATTTAGTAAACGAACTCCATTTTAAAACTCGAAAATTGTTTGTGCTTGTAGAGATGCAATGACAGGAATATATGAAGTTTTATGGAGCTAAGTTAGATGAAATGGAGAACTATTCTACAGAAAATAGAAATTGTTGATTTTTGAAGACTGTAATTGACACATTCTCAAATTGTAGTACAGCTGAAAATAAAAGCTGCACTCAAAAAACCAAGGAATGGAAAATATTTTTGAAGTGGTACGGGTACAAAAAAAAACAAAAAACTTACAAACAGATGATTCTAAGGAATTTTTTAATAAATACTTTGGAAAACGCATACATAAATAGAAGATTAAACATTACTTAATATGAAAGCATCAATAGTACAATGATTTAATTGAGCATTAAAAGGAATGATGTGAAAAGAATTAGCTTTAATGGTTCATATAAAAGGATTGGTATACATATATAAAGAATTACTTAGTGCATAAAATAGAAAAATTTATCTCAACATTAAAATGTTTACGATTAAAGTTAACTCAACAAATGAGAAAAAGCTGCTTAATACAGTATAAAGTAATTTGAAGAATGAATGTTGAATTTAATAAAAATAAAAATTAAATTAAAACGAAAAATCTAGTTTTTTGTAGGATTGATAAGGAATGATGGGTCTTAAGAAAGGTAATTAACTAAATGTAGTGGAATTAGATAATTAGCTAAATGTAGTGGAATTCTCTAAACTTGTTGGTCTGAATGAAATTTGCTAAAACTTCAGTGTTTAAAATAAACTATAACATAGTGCAATATTCAGCAGCACATCATATTATCACTTTTTATAAAGTTGTATGTACATTTTCCCATCGAAAGCGTTAGAAACCAAAATTTTACAACATGAAAATGGGATTATTATAGAAGATCTTCGCTCTATTTATTTCTTTAGCTATCAGATCTTTAGAAAATATAGATAAACTACGGAATTTGGACTTTGATATCCAATCTTTAAGAATGTAGATGTGTATGAATAAGTATCAAGCAAACTTAGTGAATGAATATACGCTTCAACTAGAATCATGCTGAAGCATGCATACTGCAAACAGATCTTACTTTATATCTGTATCTGTATGAGTATTAAATAAATTTACAGAAAAAAAATGAAAGCATGCCGAAGCATGAATAATTTCAAAAAAAAAAAAAAAAATCCTCACGTCATACAATTTTGTAAGCAAAGAAATTTTATGATTTTGTGGTCACTTAAATACAAACATGCATATGTATCTACTTTGCAAAAATTCATAAGAGCGAACTGGTAAATTCTAATAGTAAAGATTTTTAATTGTAACACTACTACATCTCGGACTCTTACGTCACTATCGATAGAAGCATGCTAAGGCATGCATACTAGCAAAATATATAAAGCTGTTAGAAGGTGATGAGACATCAATTGTATCTGGATCAACCCAACTCATGAATGTATTGTATACGGGGGTGATTGATGGTGATGATGACCTTTTTTAAGTGGATAATCATTACATATGAATGCGATAGGAGTCAACCAGCAAACCTCATATAGAAATACCTACTTGAGGCAAAAAAATTCTCTCAAACATAGATATTTCATTGTTTCTAACACTTTATGAAAACACCGACGGTGAATTGCTGGTAGAGGTAACTGAGTTATTTGAGATCGATTTGCTACAATAGTTGTTTATTAAACATACATTTCTTTGTAAGTAAACTAATTTCTACATACCTAATGTATATACCCACCAAAAAATTAGACAAAAATACTCTATTCCAAGTAGTAAAATCTGAAAAAAGGAGTGGCACATTAGAAGAAAAAAATAAATAAAAATATAGACTGACTGACCAACTAATACGTACACTCTGTCCGATAGGAACACAAAACACACTTAAACATTTCAGAAATATATACACAATACGCTGAACTTTAATATAATTAAAAAAAAAATCATATATGACAACAAATAAAAGTGAAAGGTGCTCACCCTTCATAAAACAAACATATATGTACCTTATTAATGTAAAAATATTATCAGTATAAAGCAATAGAAATTTCGTCAAACAAAGTCATCTTGTATCCTAGAGGAACCGTCGAAAGGGTATACCTAAAGTCTCTGAAAACCACTTCGTTTTCTGATGATCGCTTTTCAACAAGAAAATAAGTTTGTTCATTATGACTAATTTAAAAGTACATTTAAATTCAGTCTCATATCCGATCTTAACTGCATCAGAATTTAAGAAAAAAGCTCCTTTTATTCTATTGAATAAAATTTTAATTTAAAACAGTAAGCAAAGATATCAGCTTCAACTTCAAATGATTTCATCACAAAAAAAAAACTTGTGATTGTTTTCAACAATTATGAAAATAATAATTTCAATATAAAGCTCCCTTTTGATTTTAAATGTTTATCAATAAAATAAAAAGAGAAGTAAAGTGGCTAACGAAAAACTATCATCACCTCAGCTGGACTGCTGGATCAGTTTCATTTAAAAATGTTTATACATTTTCATAAAGCAAAGCAAGATTTCAAAAATAAATGTAGAAAGTGAAGAAAAAAGGCTATAGTTAGAAAAAATTGTGTACCCCAAAAATTTCTAACGTTGACTTACTAACGTTGCATCAACTTTAAAAAAATTTAAATTAAATATAACAAATATTTCTATTATAGTTACTATTACTATAGAGTATGTATCTTTAGGAATTCAGTTTTACTTAAAACAGAAAATCCTCACAAACTTTTAAGTAAACGCAGATACAAATTAAAACGTTTTAATTTCCAAATAAAAAAAAAAACTGAATATATCGCATCTATACACAGACGAATATTTACAACAACAACACCAACAACAAGAAGAACAAAAGACATCAATGACAAAAAAAAAATGTATTCAAAGATTGAAATAAACAAAATCTGTAATATAAACAAATTTCATACAGGCAGACTTTAACGCGAGACAAATTTAAGTATGAGAAAATATAAAACAAGCGTAAGTATAAAAACATACTAGGATTAGGGAAGTCCAGACATATGATATTATTTTATAGTACCAAATGTCGATACTGAAAACAATTTATTTCTATCTACATATAAATATTAGCGCAAATACACACACACACACATAGCAGAATTCATATAAGAAATATCCAAGAAAATTTCAACAACACCCCACCTTTTGCAAATCATGACGAGCCTTAAATTCTCCCTCAGATATACATACACAAATTCCCATGATCATACATACATACATACATATACAATATATAAGATTAATCTCAACAACACAACACTCTCACCTACCCTAAATTATGAATAGTCTTAAACTGCTACAGACATATATACATAGATTCTCCCGGCTACATATTACAAGAACACCTCGCCCCTAATAAATCACAATCATCTTAAATTCTTACAAAAATACATACATACATACATACGCATAACCAATTTACCTCAACAACATCCTCACCCACCTCAAATCACGATCAACCTTAAACTACTATAGAGAGACACATTCACAAATCCCCATGGCTACATATTACGTCAACAACCCTGCCCACCCAAATCATGGTCAGCCTTAAACTCCTACAGACATACAAACACACAGATTCCCCCGGTTGCATATTACTAGAACACCTCACCCCTCATAAATCACAATCAGCCTTAAGCTCCTACAGAAATACATACATTGAAATTCCTACAAACATACACACACACACACACACACACACACACACACACACACACACACACACACACACACATTCACACACAACTACACACGCAACCGATCTACCTCAACTACACCCCGCCCCCTGCCAATCAAACCTTCACCTAAATTCTCACAGACAGACAGACACATCCACAAATTCCTATGGTTACATATTACGGCAACAACGCCGCCCACTCAAATCACGGTCAGCCTTAAATTCCCACAGTCTAGCAACACCTACATTAGCATTAGAAAAAATAACTTTCACGTTTTCCCGTCGTCATTAGGAAAAATCATTTTCCCGTCGGCATTTGAAAAAATTATATTCATTTTTTGCCGTCGGCATTTGAAAAAAATAATAATCATGTTTTGCCGTCGCCATTTGAAAAAAATAATCATGTTTTGCCGTCGGCATTTGAAAAAAATAATAATCATGTTTTGCCGTCGGCATTTGAAAAAAAAATAATCATGTATTGCCGTCGGCATTTGAAAATAATTATGTATTGCCGTAGGCATTAGGAGAATATAATAATCATGTTTTGCCGTCGGCATTTGAAAATAATTATGTATTGCCGTAGGCATTATGAAAAATAAGTATGTATTGCCGTCGGCATTAGGAAAAAAAATAATCATGTATTGCCGTCGGCATTTGAAAAAATTATCATGCATTGCCTTCGGAATTACGAAAAATCATTAGATGATTTTCCGTCAGCATTAGGAAAAACCATTTTCATGATTTTCCCCGTATCACATACACACATAAAAACCGCCAAACTATGAACCGCCTTAATACATTCACACAAAATATTCCACACAAACTTCCCACGGTCAGGCAGGCAGACAGACAGACCGACAGACAGACATACACTTAATGTAAACAAAAACTCCTAATGTAAACAAAAAACTCCTAATGTAAACAAAAAACATCAAAGCGCCGCCGAAAACACAAATTTCCAAGAATTTAACAATTTTCAAATTTTAATTACCCAAATTTAACAATTTCAGCAACAATTTAACAATTTTAATTGCCACCGGAGTGGGAGTTCCCTACTACTTAGGAGAGAGAGAGACGAGGGAAAAGAAACGAGTACTCAGCTTCATGCACTGTCAATACGTTTTGCTTTCTCATTCGTAATGTTAAAAAAAGCGCAATTACAGAAAAGGCAGGAGTTGTAAACAGATAATGTGTGAAAGAAAGTTTCTACTGGAAATTCATTCATACATATGTTACATCTAAAATCGTTTCGTGTTTTTCGTGTCAATTTTGCTTAACACGAAACGAACCGGACACGCACGAAATCAGATTTTTAGTCACGAACACTTCGAATTGAGTTATGCGTGTTCGTTGCACGGAAAAAACACGACACGCGCCCATCTCTACCCCAGCGTTGCCACTAATGGAATAATAAATTAAACAGCTGCAAGTCTAAAATAGTGCAAAACCGAACGAAATAGTGCAAAAATATCTAAGAAAAAATTTTAATTTATTATTGGCTTTTTAGAAAATTCAAATATAAAACGATATATATATATATATATATATGTTTAAAACGAGTATATAAAAGACGTCCAACAAAATTAAGAATATAAAAAAATTCACAAATATTTACTTCAACGAAAAATAACTTATCACTTTCCTCTTAACATATTGTCAAAATTTCATAAAATTTTCTTTAAACCAGGCGTTTGAGAAGAAGGAACGCGATTTTGTCTTAAGTCGATATATGATGTTATTGCTTTAAACCATATAAAAATAATGCCATTAAGGTCAAATAGTACGAAAATACGCAAAAATAGTACAAAGAACTTTAAATAGTACAGATTTTGCAATATTACACAGAAAGTGGCAACGCTACTCTATTCTGTTTATCTTGGAAAAAACATTTGAAATGTATCCTCAACATTTTTAGTTTTCATACCAAATAATATGAGTGCCACTTGTTCCGCATGGAATTTAAGGCCCAATTCATACGATGATATTTCTAAATACATAAGAAATTGTAGTATAGTTTCAGGCGCCAGTCAATGTTAAATATTTTTCACAAATTTGAACGAGTACTACCAGCGTGACCGTTTGACCGACTAAAGTGGCAATTTGCCACTTTTTCGACTGCGTTTCCCCTTTTTCAACTGCCTTGCCACTTTTTGACCCCCTTTATTTAGGGTGAGTTATATGAAAATACATTAAAAATTAAAATTTTAGTGCAGTTTTCTCGTTTTTTTTTTAATTTTGCCCCTTTTTTTTTTGATAAATCCCCTATTTGGTGCCACTTTTTGAAAAATGTCATCGGTCACCCTGAGTACTACGCTTAAGCGGTACAATTTTAGAAGAGAAGGCTTTTATTATTGTATTTTCCATCGTATAAACAACAAATGTATGTACAATTAAAATTGCATCAAATAATAAAATTATGTTTTAATTTCTAAGCAAACTGTAATTTTCGGTGCCTGCTTAATATTAATATACTAACCAATATTTCTAATACGTTTTTATTTTCTTATAAAAACTGTTAATTTATAACTACTTATACTCACCAAATATTATATAAAATCACACAAAATAATTTGAAAGCACAGGCAATTTACGTACATATGTATGTATGTAAGTATGTATATTAAAACTTTCACTTTTGATATTATCCAAGACGGCGAAATAAAATTAGAGAGCAAGCACAAATACCACTAATTAGGACCTTTCTAAAGTTTAAGCGTTGGTTAAGTTAAAAAATTAAGAAGTGAAAATGATTTATTATCGTGTTTTCACTAGGGTGATCGATTATTCGACTTTTTCCAGAAACCAGTTTTCGAATAGTTCGAATATTTGAAATTATGAAAAACCCGGTTTCGGTTTTTACAATTCAGGAAAAACCGGTCAACCGGTTTTTTTAAGTAAAAAATTATTATACAAAAGTTTTGATTTGAAATTGCTTTATTAAAAAAAAATCATGTAAATACTATAAAACAATACAAAAATTAAAGGTAAAATATAAAAATTAACTCCAAATACTTATGTATAGTACATAAATATTTATTATAGGGTTGCATTTGTATACTCGTTTGTATAGCCAAAACAAATATACCATGGTATGTACCATATAATTGTAGTGTGAGCGACAGAACTAGTATAAGAGTTATTGTGTGTGCGTGCTTTTCCAAATTAAAATACAATTGAAAACAAATAACAATTGCTTATTGTATTGCTGCTGAGCAACTGTTGGATCTGTTTTTGCCCAAAAATACATATTGTAATACAAACATATGAAAAAAACCATTGTTCAAACAAATACATGATGGACAGATGTATGTGCAGACGTTCGTTATGTTATTTTGTGGCGCAGCCAAGTATACAGAGAGATAGAGAGACAATTTTGCTCTGAGAGTAATTACACATGCATGTGTTTCATGTACATGTATCATTTACTTACATGTGTATGTGAAATTTTACTTTCATTCATTCATTCATCAACCATGGATTTTTTTTTCAACACACCATGTGGTACTTATGTTAAAACCAGTTTTATGTATCTTATTTGTTATAGAAAAACAAATACATACAAACGTGTTTTTCTCATTTGGTCATTGCACAACCATACAATAACTGCTTTAAAAATCAACATTTACAACTAGTAAAAGAAACGCTAAATAACATATTTTTTCATACAAGAACCAAAAAACACGCAAAACTGGTGCAAACAGATGCATCTGTGCAATGCTATAATATTTATATATAATATACAGTTGAGGAATAAACTCTACATACAACCATAATTTTTTGGGTTTATGGAAACTTGGGAAGAAATTGAAAAAATTAAATATTCAGGTTGCTAATAAATATGTTTATACAAAAAAAAAAATAAAAAAATAATTATAACCCCTACAGTAGCAAAATTATTAAAAATACATCGGAGAAGAGTCTACATACAGGCATAAAATACATGAAAAAATACGTGCAAAATGTTTGATGTCGTCAACTTGTTTGAAAATTCTGTGATTTCCGTTGGTACCGCCGTCAAAAAATGGCATCTAAATATGGTCTATTATGTTATATGTTGTTATTATAACTATTTTTTAATTTTTTATTTTTTGCATAAACATATGTATATCGAGCCATAACCTTTAAAAAAGCTTAAGCGACACATTTTTCGGACTTCGTTTTTTTTACGAAAAACGACTATTTACGATCGCAAATAATCAATTTTGATCAATAATTGAAGTTCGAAAATTATGTCGCGTAAGCTATTTTGGCGGTTATGGCGCGATATATTAGCAACCTAAATATTGGCATATTTAATTTTTTGAATTTCTTCCCCAGTTTCCTCAAACCCCAAAAATTATGGTTGTATGTAGAGTTTATTCCTTAATGGTATATATGTGCATATGAATGTATGGACAAGGTGGATATCTACCTCTATATAAAATAAGAAGCAAAATGGCAACAAAACTAAAAAACACTTTTTGCAACTGTATTTTGACATCCATTGCACACCATAAGGCCAATTAAATTCGCCTCTGCTATTACCTCATAAAATAATTTCTCTTAAATTTTACGTTTCAGTAAATGATGCCATGCTCTAAAAAAAGCTTTGAGCTTTTACACTAAAAAATACTTACGAAAATCAACAAAACATTCAAAATGTACAAATCGAAAAGTATTCGACTCAGCCGGTTTTTAAATTGTAAAAAAACCGGACTATTCGACATTCGAAAAATAAACATTTTGAAAAAACCGACAACTGTATTTTGAAAAAACCGGGTTTTAAAACCGGTGGAAAAACCGAGTCGATCACCCTAGTTTTCACTAACACAATGTTGCATAGAACATTGAGAAGTGAATAGGAAGGAATATAATAAAACAATTACGATTTTTCCCTAAAAAGCTCATATTTAGAAAAATGAGAAGTGGAAAGGAGTCAGTCAGTATGTATTTTAAAAATATTACGTTTCCCTTGGTTTACAACAAACACATGGAGTATTTATAAAAACATAAGAAATTGTAACATAGATTCAAGTGCCAGTTACATGTCAAATTTTTCGTACGAATTAATGTTGATAAATATTTTTCACAAATTTGAACAGAGTTTGAACTTTAGTTTGTACTTAGATAAACAGAGTACTATTTCTGCAAAATTTTTCATGAACAATTCGTGGTAATTTTTTTATATGTACTTCGGCAGCATCTCGCGTGAAATGTTGAACAGAGTACCAGGCTTTAGTCGATAACATACACAGAAAAAACTAAATTTCGTTTTCAGTAACCAAATTCATTGAATCAGTAAATTTTTTGTGTGAATGCGGACCTGCAAAGAAATTTGTAGATTCAGATAACAATTTTGTAAAAATTTAACTGAAAAAAAAATTTATTTTTAGTTAACTTATTATGGCAGTAGAGAAAAAAGTTAACTGAAACTCAAAATATTTTCACTCAAATTTATTAATAGGAACAGAAAAACATTTTTGCAGATTTTTTTTTGTATTGTTCAGCAATTTTTTTTTATAATTTACAAACACATTCACTAAAATTTTTCGTATTATCAGAAAATAAATTAACTCAATCAATAACAATTCTTACCAATTTTTCTAAAAAAAAAATTAGTAAAAGTTTTATTTGAAAAAAAAAATACCTGAATCAAATAAAAGGTTCAACCATTTTTTTTTTACTCTCAAAAATTGGCTTGTTTTTATGACTAAGGATTTCGTTCCCTCTTTTGGAACTCGTCAGTAGACTTCAACCCAAAAAATTTTTGAATTCAGCTAACAAACTCCGTATGTTTATAATAAGACTCTTAATACTATATTGAGAATCACAATATACAAACATAATAAGTTTGAAAACCGCACACAAAAATCTTTAAAAAAAATCAGACAAAATTTTTTACAGTATATAAAAATAAATTTAACTAAAAATAACAAATTTAAATATAAAAAAAATAAATCTAAAATTTTTTTTACAAATTTTACTTTATATAGATAATTTTCATAATATAATATAATAATTATATATACAGTTTTTTTTACATAAAATAAAATTGGAACAAATAATTTACTAGAACAGCAAAAAATATTTACTGAAACCAAATTATATTTCAAAACACACGTTTGTTTGAAAATTTTTTGGGAATAATTTTTTCTGTGTACACAGACTGGTTTTTTTGAGTGTTGAAATATCTGTGTCCAAATGAAATAACTTGTCAAAGTTTTGATCCAAATATAACAATACAACGATTTTTTCACATTACACAATATTAGTTATAATCATTGCTCGAAAGATGTAATTATTAAACTAAAATAATATGCAAACATTTCTTAATTTCTCATTCACCCTAATCGTGAGTAATTTTACTCTAGATGTGTTCCCTCTCCTGATTCCTCTTCTCGTGAATAATATTTTTCACATGGATTCTTTCTCTTTTCCATTGGTTTTATTCACTTTATTTTTGCAGGCGAAGTGAATAAATAAATCCAGTATTTTCAATATTAACTTTCCAATTAAATAGTAAAAGTTATAAACATTTATTTTTCGGACTAGATCAGTAAGTAAAATTCACGATTGCTACCAATAATTCCCTGCAACACGTCTTTGTTTACATACAATAAATTTTATAGCGGGGTTACCAAAGGTTTTTTTCCCACTATACCTAGAATATTTAAAAACGCAGCTTCACAGTTAAAAACATTTCATTTGAAACTCAATAAAGGTTCATTTAGATGACTGTAATGTAATGTAATTGCAACAGTAAGAAGCAGCTGATCGATATTTTTAAGTAAAAAATAATGAAAATACTTATTGAGATGTAATGTAACGTAAAATATTGCTCAGCTGTTTCCTATGTTGCAGTTACATTACCCCAGCAAAAAAATTCAAAAAATGTAATCGAGTTTAGAATTAAGCATTTTTGGTGGAAGCTATTCCTTACTGGATTACCAACTTAATGATTTTAACAAAGGGTGAGACTAAAATAATCGATTCTTGATAAGTACTTACATTTTTTTTATTTGTCAACATTTCACGTAATCTATTTCATCTAAAAAAATCATTCTCCTCATTTAGCAACTTGAACGTCATTTTTTTAAATTTTAGGTAATGTGATTTGTAAGCGAGTAATGAAAATTGGTAATCAGAAAAGTAAGTCATTATATGGCAACTAGTTATAATGGTAATGTGTAATTTTTTGCTGGGACATTACAGTCGGCTAACTGAGCCTTTACATTCCTTTTACATCTCTATAAGCATTATAACCAAATTTCATTGCAACCAAAACAAGAAAGAGATATTAATTAAATATACAATAATAAATTCAGTAAAGTGCTACTCTGATTCGCACACGAAGGGTTCCGTACGAACACTAGATATGTAATTTAATACAAACATCAGCCTATATAATATATAGTTTTGCCATTTTTTGTTCGTTTTTGGGGTCTTTTTCGGTTTTTTCGTTTTGGCGTTTTTTCGGGTTTGGCGATTTTTTTTAAGTTTTGGCGCTTTTTTTAGTTTTGACACTTTTTTTCTCGTTTTGGCGATTTTTTTCGGTTTTGGCGTTTTTTTATTTAGGCGATTTTTTTATTTATGGTGATTTTTTTATATTGGCGATTTTTATTTTATATAAATTTTTTTTTAGTTTTGGCGACATTTATGTGTTTTTTTCATTTTGGCGATTTTTTTCCGAATTATTTTAGTGTTAGAAATTTTTTTTAAATTTCAAGTGTTTGCCTCTTACAGTTTCCAAGATATAGCAAGTTGTCAAAATTACATAGTCAAAATTGCATTAACTGATGGACCACCCTTTAATTTTAATTTTTTTAAATTTTAGTGTTAATTGTTGTAGTCTGTATAAAAATACACTAATTTTACAAATTTCAAGTTTCAATATACACATGTTCATACAATTGTATGTATACTACATGGGATTTTAACATTTTTCGTTGCTCGTTTTGGAACACCCTTTAATTTTTAACTGTCATGTATTTGTTGTTATAGCAGCTAAGGTTCTACATACTCTGTCCAAGTTTCAGGTCCGTAGCTCTTACGGTTCCTGAGAAAATAGCGTGTGACGGACAGACGGACAGCGTAGCGAAAACAATAGAGTTCCTTTTCTCCTTTGCTGTACGGAACCCTAAAAATGAAGTTTGACATTCGGCTACACAATACCTGCAGTCATATAAATATATTTTATATAACTAAAATTTAGTTTATATTAATTGTAAATAAATTTTGTTTGAACTTTTTGTTCACATATTATTTTTGCCTTCGATTTTTTCGAGTCCTTGACGCTTTTGAAACATTGTAGGTAAGTATGAGAGAGTAATCCAATATTTTTGAGACCTTTCAATATTGAAAATTCTGCTGCTGCGATGCCAACTTAGTGATTTTGGCAATATTTTTAGTGCTTTTTGAAAACTCAAAACGCCAAGTTTAGAGCGTTAAGGCGGTGTCAGATACACTCTTCAACGCTTTGCGTGACGTTTTGTTTAATGCATAAAATACAACACAATTCGATTACTCTGATACCACTAACTCGTTTTTTTATGTAAATTTATCAAAAGTTTAATGAAACTTTATATTTTCATGCGAGTTTGGCCAAACAACATAAGATAATTATACCAACTGATTGTCAAAGCACGCAAAAAGTTGAGAGTTGCCTAACTTTTAGCTTCGCTTTGCGTTAAAAGTACTTTATGTGACTTGCTTCATATAAGCATTTACATTTCATCTTAGATGCCAAAGCGAATCTTCAATGCAACGTGAAGCAAAAGTTGTATCTGATATGGCCTTTAGTGCCAAACTAAGAAAAAGCACTAAGTAGTGCTTTTAAGAAATTTGTGTAAATTACATCAATAAAAACTTGGTGTATTTATTTTTTCAGTGTAAATCATACCTTTTTCGTCTGATATATTTCATTAAAGATGATACTATTGCAAAAATAGAGAATTGTTTAAAAAATATTAAACATTATAAAAATTCACTCGCTTTTCACGTTAGTGCTTTTTACGCTTTTTAGATATCAAAATTACGCTTTTTTTAAATTTAGATGTGCTTTTAGAGCCAAAAAAGTTGGCATCACTGTTAATTTTAATAATCCTCTGCAATTTTTTGCTCGCCGTTCGTCATATGGAGTATACATTTTGTTCAATACTCGTCCAATCAACAAAATATCTAGAAATTTATTTTTTTGTCCCAATTCAATTATTTTATCCCTAAGGTATGCAACATCAGTAATAAATTTTGCAGCTCATTCCACTACCGCTAAATAGATGTCGCCGACAACATAACTTTACTTTTACCTTATGCCCTTTACTATGCAACAGTTATTTTGACTACAAATTTCAAAATTTCCTATTACATATTTACAAAATTTCCCTGCGGTATTAAAAGGAATTTCATTAAAAAAATATTAGTTGCCAGCAAGTAAAATTCATTGTTAATAAAAAATCATCCATTTAATAAAAAATTTTTGAATTTCTATGTTGACGTTTTTTTTGAATATTTAATGCATATTTGATGTCTGCACGTTTATTGAAAAAAGAAATTTAAAGAATTATAGAAAAAAAGTTGTTGAGAGAAATTTCATTTTCAGTGATAATTGTTATTGTATGTGCAAATGAATTTCACGTTATTCAACCACTTTTTATTTGTTTGTTTGTACGGTTTTTTGATGTTGTTACACTTTTTATCTCAGATATTGAATTGCTATTGAATTTTGGATGATGTTTCTAATAAATTTTTTTTGTTGATAATATGGAATTTCCACTTTTGGCTTGGGAGGCATATCAGTCTGCAAATTGGAACTTTTAATTAATACATTTCTTATTATATTCTAATAAATATGTATATATTTATTTAGATATAATATATCAAGTTATTATAAAATAGGATATTTTCACACTACTTTTTATATTGTTATGATCTTAGTTTGCAAATCCCATGTTTGGATTGAAAGTCTTTATTATATTATTGAATCACATTTTGTTATTGATATATTCTTAAAATATTGCATATACATGTGTATGTATGTGTTTTGAAAATGCGATACTTCATAGATTATATTCTTAAGTTGTAATGATCTCAGGTATTAAGTACCATATGTAATATATTGAATAAAATAAAAATAAATATATACCTAAGCATATATACATCAAAAATTTTTTTCATGAAATTAATTGCATGAAAATTTTTTATTTGTCAATAGGAGGTCTGGAGGAGCAACTTATATCAAAAAAGTTGCCAAGAATCCATCAGACATTCATTCCACATCCTTTTTAGGCTACCGTACGCCAAAGGTGAAAAGCTACCCTATTGTTTTCGCTACACTGTCCGTTTGTCCGTCACACGGTATTTTCTCAGGAACCGTAAGAGCTACGGACCTGAAATTTGGACAGAGTATGTAGAACCATGGCCGCTACAACAACAAATACAACAGAATTAAAAATTAAAGGGTGTTCCAAAACGAGCAACGAAAAATGTTAAAATCCCATGTAGTATACATACAATTGTATGAACATGTGTATATTGAAACTTGAAATTTGTAAAATTAGTGTATTTTTATACAGACTACAACAATTAACACTAAACTTTAAAAAAATTAAAATTAAAGGGTGGTCCATCAGTTAATGCAATTTTGACTATGTAATTTTGACAATTTGCTATATCTTGGAAACCGTAAGAGGCAAACACTTGAAATTTTCAAAAACGGTAAAACTAAAAAAACCGAAAATTATAAAATCGCTAAACCAAGAAAAAAATCGCTAAAAATTAAAAAAAAATCGCCAAAACGAAAAAATCGCCAAAATTAAAAAAAAAATATTCTAACACTAAAATAAATCGACAAATTCGAAAAAATCGCCATAATGAAAAAAATCGCCAAAAAGGAAAAAAACGCCAAAAATCGAAAAAAAATCGCCAAAACGCGAAAATGTCACCAAAACTAAAAAAAAAATTTTATATAAAAAAAATCGCAAAAATGAAAAAAATCGCCAAAAATAAAAAAAATCGTCAATACCGAAAAAACGCAAAAAACGCCAAAACAAAAAAAAAAAAAACGAAAAGACCCTAAAAACGAAAAAAATGCCAAAACTATAATTATATAGGATGAAGTTTGTATTAAATTGCATATCTGTTCGTACGGAACCCTTCGTGCGCGAGTCATAGTCGCACTTTACTGAATTTTTTTATTTTTATATAATATTCTCTTCTATAGCGCTGCAATTAACAAATAGAAAAAGTTTCGTGCAACAAAATTCATGAAATTTTATGAATTTATACTTAATGTAAATCAGGTAATAATACAGTTTAATGCTTGTTTGCAATTTTGATACGATTAGTCAATGTGTTTGAATCATATACATACTCAACAATTCGGGTTCTTTGAAAACATTTTTCTGTGTGCACAATATAGGTCTGTACAGATATACCTGCTTGCACCATTTTTGCGTGTCTTGGTTCTGGTATGTACATATACTGTATGTTATTCAGCATTTCTGTTACTAGACATGTTTTAGACTCCATTGTATTTCTTGAATCAAGTCTTAGTTTATGAAAGAGAGAGGAAAGAAGAGAGAAGAGTTGGACTGATTTGCTTGCAACGATAAGTTATGACTAGTAACAGAAACGCTGAATAACATATGTACCTGTACATACCAGAACCACGACACGTAAAACTGGTGCAAACAGTTATATCTGTGCAGACCTATAGTGCACAATAACAACAAACAAAAATTCAATGTATCTTTTTCGTTGTATTTGTATACTGCCACGAATAAGATCTTGTTTACGAAATCAATTTAAATGTCATTCAGCAGCAGTATGAATACTTTTAATGTCATTCGTAATTTCACGTAAATATCATTTGAATTTGCGGCAGCCTGAATGACAATTTTACTTGGTCAACTTTTTAGTTCATGGGCGAAAGAGGAAAATATGATGGTTCCCCTCATTATTATCTTCCCCTCTCTCTCACAAACTCAATCACAAAAGTTACTCAACTAAAATTGCCATGTATGTATAGTTATAATCATAGCTGTTAAGTAATGATTAGTAATCGTAATGATTACTTTTTTTTTAAAGGTGAAGTAATGATTAAATTACGATTCTATTCAGTTTCGTACTTAGTAATCGTGATTACGATTACTAATAATTGAAAACAAATCTAAATTACTTGAAATTACTATAAAATAATCAAAAAGAATCAAAAGTATTAAAATAATAATACAATTACATACTTCTAAGGATTACTTTTACTTCTATTTGATTATTTATTAAGTTTATTGCATTTAAATTATATTAAAATTTAAAATATTTCATAATTTGACAAATGAGCAAAAATTTTGAGGAAAGATTGAAAGATATCTGTTGATACATTTTTATAGTATTTCAAAAAATTGGCGTGTATATGTTTTTTTTTTCTTTTGTGATTTTCCAAAATATTTTTTGTGAATTCCCAAAACGTTTTTTAAAAGTCTGTGAATAAGATAAGAAGTTTGTGGCTGTTAAAATTGTGTGGTTTGAAGCCTACTGAAGCATAAAGACAATGCTTAACCACCAGCAAAAAATTTCAATTTAGGTTTTTCTTTATATTTTTTTCTTAGATTGATATTATTATTGTTGTTATTAACGATGTGCACGTGATCGTTTTTTGACTCACGACACGCACGCTCACGCAGAAAAATATTTTACTCACGCACTTTCACGCACGAATGATATTGAAAATTTTCACGATCACGCACGCTCTCGAACAAAATATTCTTAATCACGCACGAGTGGTTTACAACTTATCACGATCACGCACACTCACGAAAAAGTATATAATCCAATTTGTATCTTTTGTTGGGTTGAAATATAAGTTTTTGCACATACATATGTAAATATGTATGTATGTACATATGTATGCACGTGTATATGTAAAATTTACATTGCACAGTGGGGACATGTCATGACAGCCTTCTGGCTTGAGCTGTACATGAGTTACAGTGGCCCAAAGTTTACTACCTTTTTTTTTTTTTTTGTAATGCATGTATTTATTTATTGGATCTTCATATATGAACTAACAATAAGTATTCAAATCTTAAATCTATAAAAAAAAAATTATTAGGCCCGACCAGTGTCGGACATAAACTTAGTGGTAGTTATAAATAATACATTAGTAGTAATAATAAAAAAGGGGGGGGGGGGGGAAAGTATTTTCAAGTAGTCCCATCTGGAGTGTTAGGTATAAGAGCCTGTGTGTCCCTCTTTTTTAATCGGATGTGTCCAGTAAAGTTCAAAATATTACGAGCAAGCGGATTAGGATGTGATTCGAGTTTTGTTAAATATTTGCCTGCGTATTTTGCAATTTCTTCAGTCACTAGTGGCATATTTAAATCACGATGTATAATAGAATTTTGGATATACCATGGAGCCGATGTTATTAACCGTAAAATTTTGTTTTGCCTTCGTTGGATTCTCTCGACATTGGAAGCTGAAGCAGTGCCCCATAACTGAATTCCGTAGCACCATATTGGCTTCAAAAGCGACTTGTATAGTAAAAGTTTGCAGTCTAAGCTGAGTGTTGAGTTTCTGCCAATCAACCAATATATTTGAGTTAACTTAAGTTTCATCTGAGTTAACTTAGAGTCAATATGATGTTTCCATGTAAGTCTTCGATCAAGGTGTATACCAAGGTATTTCACTTGGGAATGTTGAGGAATATTTTGATTGTTGATTCGAATGGGGGAGCAAGTATCTCTTCTTAGGGTGAACGTTATATGGACACACTTTTGTTCATTGACTTTAATTCTCCATAAGTTCAACCATATTTCCAGCTGAGTGATATGTTCCTGGAGATTGCGGGATGCCTCATAAGGGTTTTCGTGCACACTCATACAGGCTGTATCATCGGCAAAAGTAGAAATATGGATATTATTGCTCACAGGCATATCACAAGTATATATTAAATACAAGACAGGACCCAGGATACTACCCTGGGGCACACCAGAAGATATAGATTCGGGCACACTCGTGAACTCTCCTTCCATAACAGTGAACTTCCTATCAATAATATAACTTTCCAAAAGCTTTTGAATGTTTATTGGCAGATATGTCTTCAATTTTAAAACTAGGCCTTCGTGCCATACTTTATCAAACGCCTGAGAAACATCAATAAAGAGAGCGGAACAATACTTCTTTTCTTCAAATGTTCTTCTTACAACTTGGACCAGTCTATGCGTTTGTTCAATCGTGCTGTGCTGACTTCTAAAGCCAAATTGATGGTCCGGGATGCACCCATTATCAGTTAAAATTTTTGACAATTTAGTCATGAGCAGCTTTTCAAAAAGCTTTGAGATTGTAGATAGTAAGCTTATAGGCCTATATGAATCAGTCTTGGTAAGATCTTTGCCCGCCTTTGGAATCATTTTGATCTTGGCAAGTTTCCAGTTATGTGGAAAATACTGCATTCTTAAAATAGCATTAAAAATAAATAGCAGGATTCTTATTGCAATATGAGGCAAGTTCATGAGCATTTTGTTACTAATGCCATCAATACCTGGAGATTTCTTCGGGTTGAGTTCAGCAATTACTTTTTGTACTTCACGCATCTTAAACCTTAAGGGACGAGGGGGTAGAGAAACTACACTCGGTAAATCAGCAGCACCCGTACATGAATTGGGAATGAATACAGATTTTAAATGCTCAGAAAATAAGTTACCTTTCTCACTATCACTTCTTGCCCAGCCTCCGGTCGCAGTACGCAATGGTGATTTAAGATCAACGGGTCGTTTAAGATTTCTAGTAGCGCGCCATAAAGAGTAATTAGATGCGGACGTTACATCAAGACCTTCTAAATACTTTTCCAGTAGTGCAGTTTTTTCCGACGATAGCAGCTCTTTGAGTCGTTTAGTACATTCTTTAAGTCTGATTTTATTTAGGGGTGATCTGTGTTGTTGCCATTCTCTTCTAGCTCTCCTTTTTTCACATACAAGACGTTCAATTTCCGTAGAATAAATTCTGTTAAAGCCGGTCTGCGGATAGGAGGTAGTGGCGTGTTCAGCAGCCTGTTTAATATTTTCGTTAAGATTGGCAATGTTAAATTCAATATCATCGCATGATCTAAGCTGAATGTTTTCTACGCAGTGACTACTAAGATATTTTTTGAATGCCAGCCAGTTGATTCCATTAATCATCTTCACATATGAGTTAGTTAAATCACTCCTTAGTGGGTTGAAAATTGTAACTATTGTTGGAGAGTGATCGGAGGACAGATCTAGAGAGGCCTCTACATGAATTAAGTCCCTATGAATATTTTTAGTGACGGCAAAATCTATAACATCTGGAATTTTTCTTACGTCAGTAGGCCAGTAAGTAGGCTCCCCACTCGAAATGACATCTAAGCCCATTTTTGAAATTGTATTGAACAAGGCTCGACCTCTAGGTGTAACAAGACGCGATCCCCAGTACGTATGTTTTGCATTGTAGTCACCAGCTGCCACGAAACAAGATCCAAGCGATTTGTAGAACTTCTCATACTGATCTTCGGTAACTGAAAATCTGGGAGGTGAGTAAATTGATGATATCACGAAATTCGCACAAAAATTTTCTACGAAAATATTCGTTGCTTGCAAATATTCTTCACTAACGTTGTCAAGGACATAGTGCTTGAGTCTTGACTTAATCAGAATTGCTGATCCACCACATGCTCTCTCTCTCGGGTCCTTTGTATCATATAAAGTGTAACCATTTATTTTAAATAAGCTTCTTGAGGTCAAATGAGTCTCAGAAACCAACATTATATCAATATTTTTTTCCATGAGGAAGTGCTCAAGTTCATTTTTATGTTGGCGAATGCCGTTTGCGTTCCAGAAACATATTTTTAACATGTTCATGGTTTATTAACTAATGCTTGAAGCAGTGTATTCTGCATTCGCAGCATTTCTTGCATCATACTTGTCATATTTGTAGTAAAGTTGTTTATAGTTAGCACCAGATTCTCAATAGTAGCTTCAAGGCGACTAAAGTTAAAGCTTGAGTTTGAATTCGTTGAATTATTTGGCGGTGGAACATTTTGCGTGGGAATTGAACTAGTCTTAGCAGCATCAGCATACGATACACGTGAAGTAACTGGTTGGCTGATTTGAGCAAAAGTGTCGGAGTTCGCGTTTACTTGTAGAGCTGGAGTTAGCTTGGGTTTTTGACCCATAGCCTGTTTAACGAAAGAAAATACAGGGCACCCTCTATAGTTAGCTGTGTGATTACCTCCACAATTACTACATTTTTTTTCTGCTTGATCTTTTGGCTTAGTGCAGCTAGCAGTACCATGCAATTCACCGCAGATAACACACACTGTAGGTAACTTGCAGTAAGTTTTCGTATGGCCATATTCTTGGCAATTATGGCACTGTACGGGACCTGAACGCTTACGTGGCTCTTCAACTGTGATTTTTCGATGTAAGAGATACTTTACGTTATAAACTGGATGGGCTTCATTTTTTTTCAATTGTATGTCGTTCGGCTCCAGTTCAACCCGAAATAGGGGTTGGGGGACCTTTTCTCTATTAAATATGTTGGTAACATTTTTTACCTTGAATCCTTGGTCGACAAGTGCACATTTTACTTCTTCGGGTTCAACATATGAATCTATGCCCTTTAATACTATCTGTAGGCCTTTAGCACTCTTAAGTTGGTATGTGTAAAAATTTGTTTTATTTTTTTCGAATTCACTAACAATTTTTCGGAAATCTTTTTCATTATATATTTGGATTTTAGTTTCATCAATATTACCTCGTTTAATTGGAATGATGTGAAAAGTATTTTCACCAATGGTCGACAGTAGTTTTTTTATAAGCGCGTTAGAATTTTTTTCTCTCAGAAAAATAGGTGGTGGCTTAAAAGACTTTTGCGATGATGTAGAGGGCTTGTCGTCGGTGTCTTGCAATAATGAAAAACGATTTTGACGATTGGTAGATGATGCGCTGTTATCCCTAGACATCTTTGGAGCAGATGAAATTTTTGAAGAATTTGGGCTTCGCCCACGCTTTACCACTGTTATATATCTGTCCATTCCCACTTGTACCTTGGGTTTTGAGCTACTGTTATCTGTAGTGATAACTTGGTTTAGTGATGAGGGCGAGCCCGATGCGGTTGATATCGCAGACTTAAATGAAGAAGTACTAGGCAATGGTAATGTTAACGATTCACTAGTTGGCATTGGACAAAGCGAAGTTGATCGCTGACGAAAAATTGGCTTTGCCGTTAAAAAAAGATTTTCATCAGATTTATTATTTATATTTTTTTCATTAAGAGCTTCAGAACTCACAGTAAAATAAGCATTTCTGCCGTTAGAACTCACTTCAAAATTTTTTTCCTTTGAGGTACTCATACAGAGTATTATTCCTCAAGGGAACTTTGTTTGTGTTTACGGTTTTTTTTTTGTTTTTGCTATTTCTTGCTATGTAAAAAATATTAGTAAAGCCAATAAGCTTATTTATCAAGGTGAATATGTATTACGAATATTTTTTGTATGATTTTTGATTTTGTTGTTTTTTATATTTGTTTCGTTTGTATGTATGTAAAAAAAAATCCGCTTTAATGTCTCTTCACTATGAAGGTTCAACGAGAACTGAAGTTTACTACCTGGTACTCAAAAAAAAAAAAAAAAAGTTACAAGCTTCAGAAGTTTTTTTTTTTTTTTTTTTTTTTTTTTTTTTTTTTTTTTTTTTTTTGACCTGGTACTCAAAAAAACTTCTGAAGCTTGTAACTTTTTTTAAAAATTATCCGATTTTTACCGGATAAAGCATTTTGACATAAACTTGAAATTCTTAAGAAATAATTTCCCAAGATGTGTTTCCGTATCTCTCATAAGATATTTTACTTAAGACAAAGAAATTTTTTTCCCTTGACGTTTTTTAGTATTTCGCCTATTACTTTTTACTTCATTGTTGGATTTTAAGTTAAAAGACAGCATTAAATTTTTGACAAAATTTTAAATAAAGATAGGAAAAAAAATTTATTAACATATCCATCCATTCGAAAATCGTGAAAAGGCTAACAAATCAAAATTTTAAAATTCTCCTGAAAAAGGCATGTGTTTTTTAAGTATCTTCATTATTTTCAGTTTTGCAAAAACCTTTGTCTAATACATTTTCAATTTTTTAATTACATAGCGCTAAAGACAATGCATTAAGTATGCACCAATTATTTTGTATTTTGGACATGTACCCTACATTCAGCAATTAGGACATTGCTGAATTTTAAAAATATTTTTTGTGCTTAAGCGGTTATAAAAAGTTGTGACAGTAGATTTTGAAAGTTTTAACGATACGATTTTATTATGTAGATAGTTTAAAAAAACTTTAACTGAAATTTAAGAGTCCATTTTCATAAATGTGGATGTACGCGAAGTTTTTCTGAAAAAAGTCAGAATTTAGGGAAGTTGTATACCATAAAAAATATATTAAAATAATTTTATTTTTCTACATAGGTATATTTGAATTTCATATGAGCCAGTTTACTACGCCTGAAAAAAATATAACAATAGCCCAATACGGAATATTGTGCAAATAGTCTTGCATCGCAGCATGTGCAAAATGGTCTAGTATATTGATACTCAGCTATTCAGGAATGATACCTCGTGAGAGAGTGAGAATTCGTGCGTGAGTAATAAAAATAGCTCACGCACGATCACGCACGAGTAATTTATTTTTAAGCCACGATCACGCACTCACGCGTGATTAATTATAAATTTAATCACGATCATGCGTGAGTCACGCGTGACACCATAAAATCACGACATTTGCACATCTCTAGTTGTTATATAAACGAATATGTTAAGAATTTCTTAAACAAAGAACATCTAATTATATAAATTTCTTTAGAACTTTTTCAAAATAAAGTAATCTTAATTCAGAGTGTTTGAAAATAATCAAAAAGAATCATAAGTAATGAAAGTAATCGGATTACTTTTTGATTAATTTTGAGTCTTTTAGATTATTTTGTAGTAATTTCAAGCAATTCAGATTACTTTTCATTACAATTCTTTTTAAAATGTAATCTAATTGATTACTAATCGTAATCGTAATTTAACAGCTCTGGTTATAATTCCAATTGAATTTAGTTCTCAATTAGAAACGTAACTTAAGAAAATATGACACAATGAATACAAAACCGGTATGTACCTATATAGAATAATGGGCCTGATTGTATAAGGGGTATTTCAAATACGACTAAGACTATTTGGTAATAGATTAAAGAAAAAACTGTTTAAGTATTCTTTAATCTATTACTAAACAGTCGTAGTCGTATTTGAAATACGCCTTCCACAATCAGGCCCAATGTAGTTCAATGAGCGCCACATTTTCGCCTTCCCTATAAACTATGCCAATCGGGGCTCCAGTGCATTCTGAATCATATCTGTATGGATATTTTTATCTTTGAGCACACATTATCGTGCGAGAAAAATTGCTTCCGAAATGAAGCTTGCATAAAATTCGTTACATTCGAATGCAACACGTCTGCATGTTTCTAATCTGTTTGTTTTAGTGTAACGTTTGCTTTGCGCTCATTCTCGTATGTTTGCTGTTTTATTTTGTTTCCACTTCTCTTTGATATCAAATGATGCAATCGAAAAACAAATGTGCATTTTCTAATGCTGTTCTATATTGTTTTCATTTCTCTCTATTTTTTTTTATCTGCATTTAGAGTTCTGTATCGAACCCTCGTTTCGTTTTTCCAATTTTATGCAAGGGTCATTGTCGCCAGCAGGTAGCATTTCAAAAATTAAAGAAAACCTGTGCTTACTTACCAGCACAGCCAAACAAGTTTCTATTGTCCTTTTGATTTTTTAGTTTTATAAAAATAAAAATTGCATGTGCGCATGCTCGACCGTAGTTCTTACATATTTGCGCGTTGTTGTTGTTGTTACCATAATTTCATATAATATTTGTTGCGAGTCAACACTCCGTCTATGCCTTTTCCTACTGCAATGGTTTTTAATATTTCCCCTTTGCATTGTCATGCTTATGAAGTAGATTTTTTTTTTATATATAATTTTTATAGGTTTCCCTTTCTTTTGTCAAAATGATTAAAATTTTCAGTCACTTTTCAGTGGTTCTCATGTGTGAGTGGAATTCTCTGCGAATAAATTTAATAGTGTTTTACAATAAAAAGTACAGTTGCTGTTTCTTTTGCCCTTGGGGAAATGACAAATTTCCTCAAGAACTGGATTTATTAAACACCTTCAAATACTTCGAAGTTTTTACTCTAAAGCAAGTTTTTTAACAAAAATATAAAATATCGAAATTGCACTGGAAATTTAATTTTATCTGTAAAAATTTTAGGGTTCTCGTTTAGTTAACCTAACTTAGTTAGGTTAGTTAGGTTAGGTTACTTAGGTTAACCTAACCTATTTGCAAATTGCATTAGAAGAACTGTGTATTAATTTTTAAAAACAAAATTATTTAAGGGGATTGTTAAATGTTTCTGCAGGCAAATCAATAATACCTCGTGGTTATTTTATGCATCGGTAACATATACGAGTACTGATTATACTTTCGAAATATGTTATTCTCCTTATGAGCATTAATACAGAATTTAAATGCATCGTTTTAATGCACTTCGGACTTAAGAGATTCAGTAAACCAAAAACTTCCAAGGAAGTTAATAAAATCAAAATATTTTGATGCAGTCGTTATGCAAATGAGGTTAGTTTCTAATGATTTTCAATAAAGAATTGTCCTAAATGAAAAACTGTGAAAAATGGTCTTATTTAATACGCTTTTTCGTCAGAGGATGTTACAAATTTGTGTAGTACTTTGAATGAGTTCGATGTCATATTTAAAAACTTATTATAATACTATAGTAAATACATTAATTTACAGCCTTGTAGGAATCACTAACAAGATCTTGGTAATATAAAAAATATTTTTAACATTTGTCAACGCACTAATAATCCCAAATTATTATTTAACTTATTCATTAAAAAAATTTTTTAATTAAAAATAGGGGTTTATATGGATCCCATGCGCATTTCACTGTTGCTAATGCAGGGCCCCTTTAGCCCTCAATAATTATTTCAATGTATTTTTAATTAAAAAAAAAATATTTTACTGAATAAGTAAAATAATAATTTGGGATTATTAGTGCGTTAAATTAATTGTTAGTATTCCCAAAAAGCACTAATAATTTAAAAATATGTACTTATATTAATTTTAACATGAACCTTATGAGAATTATTTCATACACTATTATACACAGCCATTGCAGTGCACGACAATGCAGCGCAAAGAAGGGTATTGTGTTTATCAGTCTATGTAAATATGTATGTATACATGAGTGTATGTATGTATATACATATATGTGTTATCTTGCTGCACTATACAAACCGAACGCGTGGACCGATTTTGTTGATGCTTACGTCAATGGATTTGTCTTAATCGCGGGAGTGTCACTAAAGATATTCCAATTGTCAAAACCCAATATGGCGGCCAACAGACGCTATTTTGTATATACGAGAAAAATAAAAACTCGGCGAACTATATCAAAATGGGTATCAGTCAGAAGTTTTTTTAATTTAGGTTTCCCTCATGATTTTTCATTTCGAATGACCACCTAGGACATTTAACGATTAAAAGTTAGTTGCAGTCAGGATTTTTGATTTTTTTGTATAAACACTTGTTGATTTTTATTTATATATTTATAAGTTGTTGTTTAATGCATTAAGACTGCAAACTGTTAGTGTTTGATTTCGTTCGTTTTTACAGCCTTAAGTGAGTAATTGAGTCTTAAATTTGTTATTAGGCTGAAAAAAAGCGTATACTTTAATGAGTTTGAAAATATACATCAAGTTTGTGTTTTTATTAAACAAATAGCTTTTACTGGCAGCTCCGCTCGCATTCATCTTATTAGTACTGAATTGACAGAGAAATTGTTAAGAATACATAAATGAGGAACTGAGTCTTCAGATGAAAAAGTATAAAGTCTTTTATTGGAAAAGTTTTAATTTTGAAATCTTTGAATGTTTATTTATGTGTAGTTTCCACAATGCAAGCAAGCGACTTGTCTAGAAAATTTGTATAGGAATCACTCAAAAATTTGAGTGCTTTTCATATATTTTTTCTAGACAAGTCGCTTGCTTGCATTGTGGAAACTACATATTAATTATAAATATTACATTAGGTGCGTTTGAGTACTTTTCCAGTAAAATCCAGTAACTGAGTAAATACTGAGTAATTTAAAGAAATTACTCTCAATAAAAAAGTTTACATCTAAAAGTAGTCAAACGGAAAAATTGTAAAATCCAGTAAAATATATACGACAGCTGATTACCAATTTTGGCGCTAAAAAAATTATACATATGAAATATACGATAGAACATTTTGTTTAATAATAAAAGTAATAGATATGGACATATGTTTTTATTTAAACTTATTTGGCTGGTCCACGATGTCGACAAGAAACTTTCTATAGCTTACTTACATATATTGAAAACAAAAATAAACTTTCTTATTTTGATTTTGTTTTAAATATAACTAAGAGATAGAAACTTTCTTGTCGACATCGCGGGTCAGGCCATTAAAGTTTCTAAGCTTTTTACCCTGAACGTGAGAAGTTATTAAGATGATATATTCAAGACAACGAAAGAATTTAAAAAAAGTACACAAAGTAAATTTTTTTTAAATGTTCCATACCGCAAACCAGGAACCGTCGACCCGACGATACGTATAAACAAAAATTTCAATATAATAATCTATTAACTTTATTCACGTTTAAAAACAATCGGTTATGTTCTGAATTCCATGTGAAATTAAATTGTTCGGAAATGCAATAGCATTGTTATTATAAATACATACATACATACATATATATGTGCATGCATACATTTATTTATTTATTTATTACACATATTATACAAAGTAAATTTGCATAATATGGTGTTGCACAAATATGGACGGTGTAACTAGACCATATGCCCAAGATGGTATTAACAGTATTTTAAAAGGTTTTGTGACTGACTGTACACGACCTATGCCTTCACATAGGAAGTAGCAACGTGGTTGTTAAAGAAATTCCACAAAAAACTGCAAGATTATACGGTTATCCGTGGCAGATCAGTCAACCAGTGCAAGCGAGACGAAAAACTCTCGAAGGCCAAACAACATTCACAAGCCTGACTGCACTTAAGAAATAATTACGATCACGCGAGAGATGTTCCTCAACCCAGAGCTGCTTTACGACTGTGCAAACATACTTACATATTTCCAACAATTCTATGGAAATTCAGCACGTTTTAATTTCACGTGGAATAAATAACATACCCGAATATTTTTCTAGCATCAAGCTTAAATAAATGTTATAATGCTTATAACTTAATACATTTCTTTTTTGTTATTTTAAAAATTTCATCAAAAATTAAAAATTTTTGTTTCCCTTTGCTTTCGTTTGTTTATATTTAAAAACATATGGTTTCGTTTTACTGGATTTTACTGGCAAAAATTTAAGTGCGCCAAGATAGCGTCGACGAAATAGCATCGGTTTTGGGAATTCAAAAACCGGGGAAAAAATGGGGGAAATTTTCTGGGTATTTTTGAAAATATAACAGCAGGCTAGCATCGATTTTGGGAATTCAAGGGGGAACCGAAATAAAAACCGTGAATGAATTTTCCCAGGAGCACTGTTCAACTGTCATGCCATTTGGCCATTTCGGACTTTCCCGATTTTCTCGAAAATGGCCTCACCGATTTTTCGCACGGTTGTCTCATTTTGTTCTCCTAAGTGTTCACTTTAAGAATATATGACCCTTTGGCATGACAGTTGAACACTGCTCCTGGGAAAATTCATCCACGGTTTTTTTTGGCCATTTTGGACTTTCCCGATTTTCTCGAAAATGGCCTCACCGATTTTTCGCACGATTGTCTCATTTTGTTCTCCTAAGTGTTCACTTTAAGAATATATGATCCTTTGGCATGACAGTTGAAAAGTGCTCCTGGGAAAATTCATCCACGGTTTTTTTTGGCCATTTTGGACTTTTCCGATTTTCTCGAAAATGGCCTCACCGATTTTTCGCACGGTTGTCTCATTTTGTTCTCCTAAGTGTCCACTTTAAGAATATATGATCCTTTGGCATGACAGTTGAACAGTGCTCCTGGGAAAATTCATTCACGGTTTTTATTTCGGTTCCCCCTTGAATTCCCAAAATCGATACTAGCCTGCTGTTATATTTTCAAAAATACCCAGAAAATTTCCCCCATTTTTTCCCGGTTTTTGAATTCCCAAAATCGACGCTATTTCGTCGACGCTATCTTGGCACACGTCAAAAATTTGTTCAGTAAAAACTTGCATTTACTCAGTAAATGAACTGTCATTTTTCTCTCTCAGTTCGCCCTCTCATTTACTGGATTTTGTGTACTCGAACGCAATCCAGTAAAAAATAGTAAAAATTTGTACAAACTTTTGAGTTCTCGAACGCACTTATTAATAATAAAAACAAGTATCAGCTAATTAGCCGCCATAGTTAAGCTTTGCAGGATCATATTCCTTTCAGGAAGTTTTCCATCATCTGTGAAAATTGCTACTGCATGTCCCTGACAACTTCATGAGCTCCATCTTTGCTGTTTTGAATAAATTGAGGGTCATTGGCATAGACCTTATCTTTCACTAAGTCCCAAGAAAAAAAGCTTGAAATTGTTAAACCACAAGTTTTAAGTGGCCAATTGTGATGGCTTCTCCGAGAAATTGCACGGTCAGGAAACTATTCATGTAAAAGAGCCATGGAATTGTTATTTGTACGACACCTTGCACCTTGTTGAAAACTAACCTCGTCCACATCAATATCTTCTAATTTGAGCCATACAAAACCATTAATTATTTTTATATAGTGCAATCCTTTGCCTTAACAGCTTCTCCAGCCTAATTTTCAATAAAGTAAGGTCCAATGACCCCGTCAGACCAAAATGAGCACCAAGAAGTCACACGACTCGAGCTCAAGGTTATTTTCATCGCTTACTTGTGTCAACAGCCCAAATTTTACCACAAGTTTCACAAGCAAGTGCTTCACGAACTTGACCTCGAAACTTTCACCATTTTAACAATTTTGATGCCTTGTTGTATGCAGCGTCCATTCTCATTAATAACGTATTGTTTACTTGTCATCTGTCAACTAGTTACATGACAATTGGTACAATAGAGAGCTATTCCAAATGAAAAGTTTTATTGGAACACCTTTTAAACTGATGTAAAATACATGTAGAGTTTTTAATAATGAGGCTGTGCTAGTTCCGATTCAAATGCCGAGTACACACTATGGGAGTTTGTGACATCGCAAGTAAAAACAAAAGTGTGGCATTACCTCACAAACTGTTTACGCAACTGATGTAGACATTTGTCAGAACAAGTTCGCATCATTGCAGACACAAAAACGAAATGTCAGCGTGTTGACATTTTGTCATATTGAGCACACATCGAAAGAATTTTAAATGCGTGCGGGTATGCAAATATAAAAGTATGGGGACTGTTGACAAAAGCAGCCGTTGCCCATATACATATATAAATTTAGTCTTAAGCTTGGATCACACGATTGGTACAAGGTACCAATTTTTGTCGGCTCACTGAAATAAATTCATAAGTAACAAGGCAAATTTGCCTTATTTCTCAACTAATTGAAATATAATTACATAATTACATCACACTGCATTGGTAAAAAAAATCCATATAGACTTATTTAATAATTAATTAAGTAACAATGTTATTTTGGCTTATTACTTATGACTTTATTGCAGTGAGCTGACGAAAATTGGAACATTGTACCGTTGGTGTGATCCAGGCTTTAGAATTTATTCGTAGATTAAGTAAATGAATAAAAATAATAATAATAAAAGTATTGGAAACGAAAAAGAAACTGAAAAGCACAAAGCCGTGTAAGAAAAATTCAAGCGCCCTGGACGTATCACATGACGACATAACTAATTCAGCTTGCGGAGGTTCATGAGACCATATGAAATCATCTATGTAGAATTTAGAGGGATATAAATGCAATGAAAACTGCATGGGCAAAAATTTTTCTGGAAATTTTTAAGCCAACTTGAATCCTGCTTCCGTAAACTGGAATGTATATTAAGCCAAGGCCTTTGTCATCAGTTTTTTTGCCGTTTTTTAGATTGTCTTAGTTTATGTCTTATTATTGCTGAACATATGGTGGCAATAGCCAATTGAATAATTTTGCGATTATCCATTTGAATAAATAAAAATTAACTAACAAACAATATGAAAAACCAAGTCTTACAACTGCTAAAATAAATGACACTAAAGATCATTATATCAAAATTAGTTCTTGATGTAGACAATGTTGCCGTATTGCCATTATTTAAGGATGGAATACTTTCCTGTCACAATGACATAACTAAATTGTATCGAAAACTTAAGCCTAAGGCTTACATCACAAATCGATAAAACAAAGTCAATATTAATGTCATCAATATCTCTCAAAGCTACTTTTATTTCGGTTTTTATAATAGGACGATTGTTCTGGGGACGAGAACTAGGAAAATAATGTGCTATGATGACGATATAGAAAGTAGTGTTTCTGTGGATATTCGATTTGAATCTTTCGAAATTGAAAGTGACAGTAAATACCTCTTAAGGCGAATCGAGTGGCTGAGGCACCCTCAATTAACTAGAATACACAAAAAAAAATGATTTGTAAATACAATTAATTTTTTTGTTATATCAATTAAATAATTAATTCATTTTGAACCTACAACGATTTTTGTTAATACAATTAACGAAATTGTAAGTTGAAGGAAAATCTTAAAAATATTTTCAATTAAATATATCAACAAATAATTTGTTGAAATTTATTTATTTTTTCAACATTTATTTTTGTTAAATTTCAAAGTTATTTCAATGAAAGCTTTTGTTATATTAACAATGTGAATTGTTGAATTTCTGTACCATAATTGTTATATTAACACGCTTTTCTTATCACAATCCTCGAAACGATTTTTTGCTTGTCTGCGAAAAACACTAAACGTCTTTGGGTGGGCGGAGTTGAACCGGCAACATCAACACTAATAAACTGACTCACTTACCTCTCAGCTAAAGAGTAACGCTTTATTAAATACGCAAATGATGAATGCACACAAAACAAGATTTCTTGTTTCTTCTACATGTGCGCATTCCATTATGATATAATTTAACAAATAATTTTGTTGAGTAATTTAATTGACTACAAAAATTTAAATTGGTTATATCAATAATGATGATTGTTAAATTTTAAATTAAATGTTAACAATTTGCTTTGTTGGTTGCATTTCGATGATATATTTTTCTGTGTAGATTCTATTGTTGTAGCGATAGATCAACGAAAAGTCCAGTAGTCTCTAAATAATCACCGGCACGTACATGAGGGATGTGTTCCCCTTTTAATTGGATGTAGCTGATACGAGTATAAATAGCAATAACGAATGTCATACTCAATTTCCATGCCAAGAACACATCAACAACTTTGCTTCCCTAATAGTTACACAAATCTTAATTACGAGCACTGAAATTGGCCTCGATCGCACGACTTCCTTCAGAGATTAATGCAAAATTTCCAAAAGATATCTAACTAAAATTTCTGCCTCTTTGGGAACACCAATTCAATAATAACTAACTTTAGCTATCCTCCCTTATTTCTAAGGAAGACAATTTTAAGAAAACGTAAGTTGTTCCTTTATCATACATATGTTATATTAACAAATAAATACTTCACTTGCAGCAAAAATAATTTTAATGATGGCAAATAAATAGTTGTAGAATGCTCTCAGAGAACCATGTTCCAAATGGCAAAAAAGTAAAAATAATAATTTCAAATTGGTTCTCACTGTGTCATACCTTTATCAAAAATTGTCTGTAGTTTTATTACAAAATCAGAAAATACATAGATACATACATACATACGTACATACATATGTATATAAAAATCCCCAAGTCATTTTCTAATAAAGACACAGCAACCATCAATTATAATTATAATTTTAAATCAAAGACAGGTTGTTGCATACCCATACACATGCAGCCAAAACATAAGTATACCACAGATATTTATGAATCTATTGTTAAGGGTGTCCCAACAAGAACGCAAGATTTAAATTTGGCGCCATTCGAAGTGTCATTGTTTGACATTTGAACAATTGTTATTGTTTGCTAGTAGAAGGTACGAGGTTAGTAAAAATGAAGCGCTACACGAATGAACAACGCATTCTCATTGTGAAATTGTTTTACCAAAATGGTGAAAGTTTTGCGGCTATAGTTCGCAAATTTGCGATCAATTTGGGGTCACAATAATGCTCCAAAAGAGTTAACTGTAAAGACATTAATGGATAAATTTGTAAAGACAACAACGCGCCTTCGACCAGGTCGATCGACCGAAAATGTCGTGATGATGTCGCTCAAACGCAGGTCAAGCGCAAACAGTCAATGGTGTTCGGTATGGTGTTTTTTCTTGCCTAAAATTGAAGAAATGAATGTGGAGGGCATGTGGTTTCAACAAGACGGCGCCACATGTCATACAGCCAGAGAAACAATTCAATTGCGACATCAGTCATTTCCTGGTCGTGTTGTTTCGCGTTTTGGAGACCAGAATTGGCCGCCTAGATCGTGCGATTTAACACCATTAGACTTTTTTCTTTGGGGTTTTTTGAAGTCGATGGTTTACGCGAATAAGCCGACGACGACTCAAGCCTTAAAAGAGGAAATTGGACGCTGCATTAATAAAATACCGCAGCATTTATGCAAAACGGCCATTGAAAATTTCATTAAAAGATCGCGTGTGTGCCAGCAAAGCCGCGGCGGCCATCTCCCCGATTTGTTGTTCCACACATAACCTCATTTTGTCTACTTTACGATATAATAAGGTTTCACGATATTTTTTTTAAACATCTGTGTTTTATTTAAAATTTAAATCTTGCGTTCTTGTTGGGACACCCTTTAAAAGTAATAAATTACTATAGTGCACAGATGCACACTTGCACATTAATTCCAATTAAAAACGTGAAACTGCAATCAAATATTTTTTTTCTATTTCTGAAAAACAAATTCCAAGGAATAATAACGCGTAATCATGCTGCACAACTATGTATACAACAGGCAAGGCAAGAAAGGATACAATATCAGCAAATGCAACAATAACAACTACAAAGAAAAACATTTGCAAGATCAGAAAATAATTTTCTCATCGTTCCTCCACTAATCACACAATTGATGCAACAATTTTACAAACAACAGCAAAGCAACAACAAATCACAAACATACCCCAAATCATGGAACACAACAACAAAGGGATCACATGCATACCCATAAATTTCCACTCTTATATTTCTACCTAAATAAAAGTCATTTATATCCCAAGCAAGAACAAATAAAAGAAAAGATACTTTTTCACCTGTGCGCAGAAAGGCAAGTGTGCATTTTTCTTACGTATTGTAACGTTTTGATCGTGATCGTTTATCTGCCTCTACCTCGCTCTCTCTCTCTCTCTCTCTCTCTCCCTCTCTCTTACACACACACAGTATCTAGTGATAATCAAAACGAATGAACGTAGTCAGTTAGTCAGTCAGTCAATCAGGCATTTAGTCAGCGGTGGTGATGGTGACGCTGGTGGTGTTTTAGCCAAAAAGTCAATTTTCACATTAAAACCTTTTTTTCACGACAACTGCAACAACAAATTTCGAAGAAGAAAAGAACGTTTTTTTTTTTACAAGATTATGTTTTATTCTTATTCTTCTTGTATTTTTATAGCAAAAGAAAAGTGGAAATAAAGGCTGACGTGGCTGTTTATTAGCGGCGTATTTGGCTAGAATTTTCTTTTTTTAACAATTTTCTTTACTTTATAGAATTTTATTTGGAGGATTTGTTGTAAAGGTTTCTAAAAAAACTAATTTTATGACTTTGATATCATTTTTATACAATGGAAATCGGGTACTCGTGGATGCATCTTTGGGATGCTTTTGTAATCTTCTTTGTTTCTTGACACTCAACAAAAACAAAAAGGTGTCTCATAAATTGCATGCTAAAGAAAATGCAGGTTTTATCAGTGCATTTAAATCTTTGGTAAGATTGTAAGCAAATCGTGAGAATGTCAGAAGGCAGCGTTTGGGGAAAATATAATGTATGGCATTATTAAATTTATTGGTTAGAATTTTTAACTTTTGTATAATTCAAATATGTAAAGGGTATTCCAAAAATTCAAGGGGAATTGAAGTTAATTGATCATAGTGTAAAATGTAGTAGAAAGGAATTTAAAATAATGTCTGAGAAAAACTAAAAAACAAATACAGTCTCCACTTTAGAATAATTTCTGTTCGTGAAATGATTATTGTCAAGTTATTTTCAACACGCAAAGTTTACTTTGCAAAGTCTGCATTCAGCTGGGAAAAAGACAGAAAGAGACTGTACTACTACCTGTGTCTTTCACACAGCTGAATTAAGACTTTGCAAAGTAAACTTTACTTGTGAAAAAGGGGTAATAATCTAGCTTTAAGTTACTCTTGTATTATTTTTTCCAAGGCTAAATAATACCTCTTTTCCACACACAAAGTCAGCTGTGTGAAAGACAGTCTCTTTCTGCCTTTTTCCCAGCTGAATTAAGAGTTTGCTAAGTAAACTTTGCGTGTGGAAAAGAGGTCTAAGCAATCATGTTTGATGGAAGTTTCCAACACCCTTTTGCAGATTTGTTTTAGTGAATTGACATGGGTGTGACAGGTATGTTTACGAGAAATATTTTCGTAGAACATTTTAAGACCCGCATTGATGTTATTTGTCTCTTTGCAACGAGGGATCAAATGCGTAGTTACCCTTCAACGAGGATACCATGGGTTAAGCTTTTCAACACGACAAGGATCGAAATTAGTGTCGCTCTTTTTTAAGGCGATATGTCCAGTAAAGTTCAAGAAGAAATATTGTAAATAAATTGGAAAAACTTAATTTCTCTATACTTAAGTTTCTAAAATAGATAAAATAGCTTAAGCGACATATTTTTTGGACTTCGTTTTTTTTACGAAAATCGACTATTTACGATCGCAAAAAATCGATTTTGGTCAAAAAATTAAGTTCGAAAATTATGTCGCTTAAGCTTTTTTTTTTGGCAGTTATGCCACGATATAATGAAATGATTTTCTGGTCCCATGCAAATTCATTGTAGGGAAGTTGGGCTGTACTAAACTACACTCTAAAACACTTTTGTTGAAAATTATGTCGATAATAGTAGGCAACGCTTTACAGACTAATTTCGACCTAAAATTACACAACTATATTTTTAAACCTTTTGTTGATTTTTGAGCATAATATGTTTAATTTTGAATAAAATATGTTTAATCATGGGAGAGAGTAAATTTTATTTATGCCCTTTCCAATAAAACTGCAAATATTCACCAAACAAATTATTTTTAAAAATACTGTTTTTATTAGAAAGACTCCGTGAAATACACTAAATCATTATTATAATTGGTAAATACTTTCTTGCGTTTTGAATACGCATAAGTGCATAATCATTTACATGTAAATGAGAGATTCTTTTAATTTTGCACATAAATATTTTTCCCAGTCTTACAATATTTACTGTTCACTATTTACGTATAATACATACATACATATATATATATATATATATATATATATATATATATATATATATAAATTAAACCCTTTTATTTGTCCAGCCATCACGCTGGACCGATGCCCCCATTCCTTGTTTGATTTGTTTATTATTGTCTGGATAACAAGAATATAAAAACAATTAAGAAAGTTGCGCGCAGAAGGGCAAAACGTGGTGGCTTTAAGGGCCGATGTTGATTTTGAATAAAACACAAATTATTTAGGAAATTATTGTCATTTCCTTTTATTATGATAATATGGTATAGTTCAATTATGTATGGAACAAAATATCGGCCAAATGGCCGCCGCGACCTCGGCGGTACACCTCTATTCGATGGTCCGAATTTTCGATGACGCTGAGGCATAATTGAGGTTCTATGCCGTTAATGTGCCGAATTTTTTCATCCTTTAGCTCTTGAATTGTTGCTGGCTTATTGACGTACACATTTTCTTTCAAATAACCCTAAAGAAAGAAGTTCAACAGTGTCAAATCACATGATCTTGGCGGTCAATTGACATCGCCCACACGTGAGATAACACGGCCATTGAATTTGTCGAGCAAAATAGCCATTGTTTCGTTAGTAGTGTGGCAAAAGGCACTGTCCTGTTGAAACCACATATCGTTCACATCCATATCTTCAAATTCGGGCCATCTCACGATAGCGAACACCATTCACAGTAACTGCCTGATCGGCCTCATTTTGGAAAAAATATGGCCCGATGATGCCACCAGCCCATAAACCCCACCATACAGTCACTCTTTGTGTGTGCATTTTTTTTTTTTTGACAATCATTCTTGGATTATCATTCGACCAAAGGCTGAAATTCTGCTTATTGACGAATCCACGAGGTAAAAATGTGCTTCATCACTGAAGATGATTTTCTTTGAAAATTTATCATCCACTGTTGCCATTTCTTGCCACCATTCTGACCATTGACGATGTTTGGAATGGTCAAGAGGATTTAGTTCTGGATTCAATTGCACCTTGTTAGCGTGTAAATGCAAGTCTTTGTGCATAATGTTCATTAACGACGAGCGTGAGAGGAGCAATTGTTTGGCACGACAAAGAGTTGAGGTGGACGATTCTTCAGTGTTTTCACATCTCTTACAGATCTAGTTTGCTCAAAGTATTGCACGATTTATCCGATTGTACGCACATTTGGTCGATTGTGCTGACCGAAAAAAACACGAAGTACACGATATGAATTTTGATTTGAACGCCCATTTTCATAATAAGCCTGAATAACTTGAACGCGTTGCTCGATTGTTAAGTTAGTCTGAAATTGAGAATTGTCAAACGAAATGCAGAAAAAAACTTGACGTTTAGGTGTGGTTTACATTTAACATAAGTCCTTAAAATTTAACCACCCTTTTTTTACTCAGTTTCTTTCTGGACGTGAGCGAAGTGGGTGGCGTTAGCTAAAGTAATTAGCACGTTGGCTACAAAACCGAAGTTTCTCGGTTTGAGCCCAGTAATCGATAAAGTCATTAAAGAACAACACCAGGCATTTTTCTGATGCGCATTAGTGTGCCTTTGTATCAGTTGTTGTAGGAAAGTTCAAATCATGAAAACATTCAATCAATGGTCATTTTACTGCACCGAATTTAACAGATACTAATCATAATGTAACATCATAGCGCCCTCCCTCGTCGGTACTGTATAGCAGAATAATCGGGAAAGTAAACCCAGTAAAAAATTTCTAAAAAGGTAATCGGGTTCGTAATTGAGCTTTTCTCGTGGAAGTTCTTCCGTACTGCACAGAAAAAAGTAAAAACAAGATTCAATTAAAAAAAACAAAGATTCAGTTAAAAAATTAATTAATTTTCAACCAATCACGGAAATTGATCAAACATTTTAATTATAATTTTTTTTTTTGGTTTTTTCAATTAAAAAAATTTCAAATTATTTCTTATTTAATAGTGAGTAGTATTTTTAATACTTTGGGGGTTTACACAATAATAACCCCATATTTATAAAAAAATAAAATGAATTTGAAATTCATTTTAGGAAAATTTTGTATGGAAAATTTGAAATAAAATACATTTCAAATTCGTTTAAAATTTTATGAATATGGGGGTAAATATATAATAATAAATAAAATAAAAGTTTTAAGTGTTCTGAAATAAATTATTTCTGATGAAATTTACAACACTTTTTCTAAATTTTATAATATTTGATTCATTTTTAATTTCATTTGGCATCATGTTAGTCTCAATCCTTTATAGAAAAACGTTTTTTGCATCGCATTAGTATGAGCTTGTTGTAGTCTGAAGTCATTAGCATTTCTGAGGTTATATGGCTGAGCTTCTCTTACGTACCTTGTCTGGTCCGTCAAATAATACATTAACTAAAAATTTAATTGATGGTTTTTTAAATATTCAATTAAAGTTTAATTGAAATATTTTAAAGACTCAATTAAATTTTAATTGAAATATTTTCTTAGACCCAATTAAAAAACTTATTAAAAATTTTTGAAGATTCAATTAAAATAGTAATTGAAAAAATATAAAAAATGTTATGTACCTATGTATGTATGTTCATATAAAAAATTTCCAAGAATTGAAACATTTGGCTATTGTACCAAAAACCGAACTGATGCATCGTATGGCTTTTGATGTTGGAATGGAGCGCAAAAGTATAATGGCCGTATTTGGTTTTTAATAATCTTGCCTAAGTGAAAATGCAGAATATCGTAGCCTTTCTTTGAATTGTGTTTATTTTTCGATTGGATTTTAAAGAAAGGCCACGATACTTTCCATATGTACTTACGTAAGACCATTTGCATCGAACCCCAAATACCACCAATGTACGAGTACTAACTTCAACACCCATATTTGGTCTATAAGCTTGCATTTCTTATTATTATTATCTTGATATTTCTCAACTAAAGGGAACCAAATGATATTCTGTTTTTTTTTTCATATTTAATTTTTATTCAACTTGTGTCAAAATTACTACGAATCAAAAAAAAAAAAAATTAAGCTGAGTAGTTTTTTTCTCCCATATAAAATATCAAAACCAATTAAAAAGATTAATTGAGTTTTCACACACACACACACATAAAAACAAAAGTTACATTATTTACATACAATTAATATCTAATAATTGTTAACCATTTCAGAGTATTCTGAGTTAAGCTCTGTTGATAACACTTTTTTGATAGAGCAGGGGATTCAATTAATATTAGCATGTATTCAATTAAAATAATAATCAAAAATATTATTTTTTCTAGGCAATCACTTAATTGAAAAAAATTCAACAATAATTTTTTCTGTGTGGATTACGCACTAATAGTTTAAACAGGGCGTGAAACTAAAATAATCGGTACTTGAGAACTACTCACTTTGTTTATTTGAAAACATGTTCACGTAATCTACGAGTATTAAAAGTAAAAGCATTATTCTTTTCATCAACCAACTTCTACATAAGTTTTTTTAAGTTTATATAATGTGATTTGTAAGCGAGTAATAAAATTTGGCAATCAGAAAAGTAAGTCATCAGTTCAGTCGATGCCACTATCTTCAAGCAAATCTGGAAATGCTGGAAAAATCAATTAACCCAACGTAAACGTTGTCTTCAGGACCGGACAGCCGGTCTGCCAGGGCTCATAACCAATAGAAATCTTCATATTTTTGCTACTTGAGAGGAGTTTTATTTAATTTTTGTCTTTGTTAATTGAATAAACAACTTTTGACACCTTACTTCGACCTCAGCCGGTGTCCATTGTTTTTGCCACTTGTGGTCTGGCTTGTTGTTCGTGATTTTCTCACCCTCATTTAATTTTCACCACACATTTGCACTTGTTCAAGCAAAACTGCAGGAAAAACAGCACACAACGATTAACTTGAATGGAAGAACTAAATATTTACAACCAGTAGCAGCTGCTAATTATAACGATTATTATTCTTCTCTTTCATTTCTAATTCGACACGTTCAGCATCCTGCAGCATAAGGAAAATTTACGATTCCTAAACAATTGTCAGCAACAGTGCTGATGTTGCGTTATGCACTTGTCTAATAACTACTCGTATAAAGACTTAGAAGTACGAAAATATGTATGTACGTATGTACGTAGTATGATTTCCTGCTGATTTCGTTTTAATTTTCTTCTGAAGGGAATGTGTGCTCATTATAAGAAATGTTGCATTTTGAACATTTGCGACAGGTGAGTTAGTTGCATGGGCATGGAGATGCCACATGATAGTGTATAGTTTTTCGTAAAATCAACTGATGGGAAAGGTTTATCTTGATAAAAAGTCATAAGCAATTATAAAAATATTTCTTTTTCTTTTTCATAAATTAAGCAATTTTATTCTTAAGAAAATTTTGGGTTTTGTTTCATCAATGATGTTCTTCAATCCCAAAACGTTTATCAATGTTGTCTTGAGTCCTGAATGAGTTAATTCTATTCACATTCATATTATAAATGTATGTATTTGTATAAGTATGTATATATGTATGTATGTATATGTACAATGTACATATGCTAAAAAATTACAGCAAAAGGCATAGTTTATTTGACTGAAGTTTTATTGACTGAAGAAACATTTTCGAATCATGTCGCCTTAACGAAAAGTTCGATTTCAAAGGAATACATTGATTTTAATGGCTAGAATAACTTTTTAACTTTGTCGTCCACACATAAAAAGTTAAATTTAAAATATGCGTCTTCATAAACTTCGCAGCAGAGTAAGAATAGTCAGTCAGTCATTCTTTTGTACTTGTGCTGTATAGAGAACGAAGCCGATGAAAAAAAGTCGGCAGCGGCGGCTGCTGAGCACAAAGTGAACCGGAGGCGGCTAAAAATTGGCTTTAATGGACTAATCATATTGTATCACATACTTATGTCCGATGAATTTTTATTTGAAATATTGTAAAAAGGTTTTTTTAGATTCTTTTAAGATATGCTCCCGAACTACATTCACCTTAACTTATTTGTACACATTTTATATGTTTGACACATCTTAGAATCACGCGTGTAATATATACCGGAATGGTCTAGAAGTGCTATGAAACACTGATACCAGCTTCGTCCATTAAGCACTATTTTTTGACTTTTTAAATTTGAAAATTGTATATCATAGCAGGCCAAAGTGCCCCCAGAATACGGAACTTCAATCAGCTTCCTAAAGAAATGAATACACATACACGAATACATTTCTCTCGTTGGCTAGCACTGCTGTATAGTGGAATTTCATAAAGTCAGATAATAGTCGGCTCAATTTTTAGCCGAAAGCAGCCGCCAGAATAGGCGGCAGCTGATATACCTGCAAATAAATCGGCGGCGGCTTAGCCGCGGCTAAAAACCGATAGGCTTCGTTCTCTGGTGCTGTAATAATAACTTACATTCCTCTACTTACCCTGTAGTAAATAAAATAATCAGTTGACAAAAAACACTAGTTTATAAATTAACGGTTTAATTCATAAAAAATATTTTAGGTTTATTACAGGTTTATTTGACAAATTTCCCATAGAAATATGTCAAATAAGCGCTCAATAAACCTGAAATATTTTTTATGAATAAGGCAGTAATTATTTAGCAAGTGACTACAAATTGGTTTAAATCTCATGCAGATATCAACCAAACATATTGAATAAAAGCACACGTAAGAAATAAATAAAAGCAAAATAAGTAAATGAAAAGGAAATAAAAAAACAAAAGAAGCATGCCATGAAATCAAATGTCAAATGTTGAAAAAAACTAATATTTTTCAATACTCAAAATGTATAATATTTTCTATGAGCGGTTCGTATGTATGGATGTACATATTTACGTTTTTTTTATATTTTTAGTGAATATAATAATAATAAATATTTATATATACCCTGCAGGGGAATAGGCGATAATTGTATAAAAGCTACTATTATAATTACTAGAATAACAAGAACTAGTGCAAAAAGGGTTAAAGTTGTTGTGTAAAATTACTAGTGCTGATGAGCACTAATATATGAAGTAGTTCCAAGGCAACACATTGCAAAATAAATTTTGACTGTCTAACAGAGCCCTTGCACTGTATCAAAATTGGTATCATATAATTAATAAAATTTTAGCTTGATATAAAAATAATTATAATTAAATAATTATTATTACCTTTTTGTATTTCTGAATTTTTGATAAATAATTGCGAATTTTAAGTAGAAGTTGTCACTGGGTAACAAAGGATTAAACCACCAATTTTATAGAATTTTTCTTTAAAAATGAACTGGTAATAAACTAGTCCTAAACTAGTACCAATGGTACTAGTAGTTTTCTAAACACACTCAATGCTAGTTTGAGCATTAAGATAGTATAAAAAAGTTTACAGTTGGGAACTAGTGGTGGTGATTTCTGTACTAGAAAAATACTAGTTGAACACTAGTTCGTTCTCCTGCAGGGTATGCACATTGTACATATATTTATATAGATATTTATGAATATATAAATACATATATCTGTATAGTATATAATATATGTACATATATCATATAAATATACATATGTATATGTTTTTTTTTTGCTATAATATTAATTAACTACAAATTGGTTGGAAAATAAGTAGTTAGTAGTCAATTAAAAAGTCATGCAGAGATGGCCAATTGACTACCGCCTATGACATGCCTATGTTAAAATAGTGAGTCGCTTACAAGGAAAAAAATCACTGAATCAACCAGATGTGGTTATTAGAAAACCAGTTTGAAGTTACTTACAAATGAGTTTGAGTTCCTATAGGGTATTTAATACGTACATACGAGTATATGTTTAAACATATTTTAGAAAACATTTTTCTTTCTGAACCCTCTAACCAGCAAGATCGTAAAAATGATCGTATGAAGCCAATATGTTTTAAGTGGATATAGGCAAAGGAACCGTAAGTTTTGATTTACTGGTAAAAAAAACTCTAGGAACGAACGCAAGGCAAAAAAAAGAAGTGAAGACCGTCTGTAGACGGTCATGCCGGTTTGCATGTTATGAAAAATCATAGGTAAATTTTATTAATAATAAAGATTGATTGATAGAAAAGAGGAAAATAAGTTCAAGTGTATATTATTTTCGGATGTGATACTCGCAGAAATAATTTGTATTTGGAACCAAAGGTTTGGGTGTTAGATTTTTTGCAATATTTGTACCTTCTTTTCCTTTTCTATAGACTTAAACAGGAGAATGTTCGAACCAAACATCAACAACTGAACAGCTCTTTTTACAATACCAGATACACTACACTATGCCTGGTCCAATTTTTGAGCAGATGGTCACCCCACAGACCGTTTTTTTAAGGCAACAAGTCCAGCAGCTATTGCCTCATTGAAATCTGGAAACTGTAAAAGTGGTTTTTCATCGGATATATTGTTAGAAGAATTGATCTTTTCGGCGTACTGTTTGTCCCAAAAGCGTCACCCGTTCACATGTAAACACATCGAAAGTTTTTTTTTTTTTTTTTTTTTTTTTAGAGAAGTAACACTCAGGCAATTAATGCCTACCACTATTGCTAGGTGTTACCTTCTTTAGGAAAGTGACAGTGATAGAAGACAGGTGGTGAAGGAAGAGATAGAAGAAAGCTTCATTGTTTTACAACTCTGCTTTTTGCACGCTTTTTAATAATGCAGTGTTGCAGTGCCTTCTGGTGTTAAATGAGGCATATTAAATTTTGAAGCTGTGCTTAGTAGCCATTTTATTGGTTATCTTACTTCGCCGATGATTTTGCTACACAATACCGACGAAGAAGGGCGCTCTGATGTTACATTAGGATTATCATCTACTGAAGTCGGTATAGTTCAGTGACCAGTGACTATGCCTTCATCACTTGAACTTTCCTACAACAACTGATGCAAAAGGACTCTAATTCACATCAGAAAAATGCGTGGTGTTGTTATTTTTTTAATGACTGTCAGATACAGGGACTGAACCTAGGATATTCGGTTTTGTAGTCAACGTGCTAACTACTTCAGCCAACGCCACCCTCAAATTTGGCGAACGTTTTCTTACTTTAATCTAGCAAAATAAAATGAGTAAAAAGTCGATATTGCTTTACCAATTTAAAAAAGAAGAATAATATAGAGTAATCTTTTATTTCTTCCAAATTTTTTATGCCTTGAAAGTTATTCAGTACAGCCTAAAACAGATAATTTAGGTTTTTGGAAGAGCGAGAAATCGAAATTTTATTTAATAACGGTCAATTTTAAATGTATCTACTTATGTAAACATACATACATATGTATATATATATTTCTATTATATATGTACTATGTATGTATATGCTAACTATTTAATCTACGTATGTATGTATGTACATATTTATTGAAATGTAATATGAAATGTAAATGAAATATGTACAATATTGAAGCTCTAAAGCTATGTATGTGTTGATCTCATGATAGTTATTTATATTCTAATAAATTACTTCACAAAAATTGATTTGATGTTTTTATTTTCAACAGAAACATTTTAATACTAGCTAGCCCCTTTAGCGCTTTTTCGAAAAATTTTTAAATTTTAAATTTTTTTATTTATTTTTGAATATTTTTTCAATTTAGCCCTTTCTAGCCCTTTTTCAAAAATTTTTACGCGTTTTGAGTCTCAAAAGTTGGCATCACTGCTTCCGAGGTTTTCTATATTTAATTCGGAGCTGTTTACAAAACAGAGAAAGTGAATTCTTTTCAAATAAGCCAAATGGAGTCATGCATCCACCAAAAGCTTCAGTTGTTGGGAAAATTTTTTCCCTCGAAATATTTCCACTTTTCACCAAACTGCAATCGTGAATAATTTTTCCCTTGAAATGTTCTCCCTCGCTCTGATTCCCCTTATCATGAATAGTCACCCCTATTCTGCGTTTCGATTCGAATCGAAAGTTTCTCCGTTTGGTAACTTTGGTATTCTGCGTTCCGTTCTTCGATTTCTTTTTCGATTCTATGTATTCTGCATTTCGATCGTAACTACGTTTTTGTAAGTTGTTATTTTAGTGGCGGAGCGTTTTCAATTTTTGTTTGTTTAGCTTTAAAAAGTGATTAATGCAAAAAATAATGCAAGTATTAAATGAAAGAAGGTTTAATTAATGAACTAAACAGTTTGTTTTGTTTTTCTGTACTGAAATGCGATTTTTATTTAGTTTATTACAGGTAGAACAGTTGACATACCTATTTAATGGCAACGAAAAACGATTTTGTCTACGGATTTAATTAAATTTAAACAAATAAACTTTATTTTTGTGTTAAAATTATGTGTAAAAAATTAAAATATCACCTCCGGCGCGACAGGATTCTTCAGACTGGAAAAGTTTGGCCACAAATACCTCTTGCTTATCCCGTCTTTTTTTAACTCTCTGTACTTAAATTTGCAAGAGTTTATTTAATGAAAATTTTCACAATATTTAATTATTATTTGTTTTAATTGTTAAATCACTGTTTTTTTTGCACTAAATTTAACTTTTTGCTAAAAATTTTGCAAATTTGCTTAGTTTTACTGTTCCTATTTCACCCGTTTCAAAGCAAAGCAGCAGGTTTAAACATACTCTTCTTTCTTCTTTTTCTTTCGATTCGGTTTTTTGGCAGAATACCTCTTTTCGATCCGTGCGTAACTGAATGCGGGAACGTAATCTAAACGCAGAATAGGGGTGGTTATTTTAGTGGCGGAGCGTTTTAAATTTTTGTTTGTTAAGCTTTAAAAAGTGATTAATTCAAAAAATAATGCAAGTATTAAATGAAAGAAGGTTTAATTAATGAACTAAACAGTTTGTTTTGTTTTTTTGTACTGAAATGCGATTTTTATTTAGTTTATTACAGGTAGAACAGTAAAAAAAGTTGACATACCTATTTAATGGCAACGAAAAACGATATTGTCTACGGATTTAATTAAATTTAAACAAATTAACTTTGTTTTTGTGTTACAATTACATATGTGCAAAAAATTAAAAATATCACCTCCGACGCGATAGGATTCTTCAGATTGGAAAAGTTTGGCCACAAATACCTCTTGCTTATCTCGTTTTTTTTAGCTCTCTGTACTTAAATTTGCAAGAGGTTACTTAATAAAAATTTTCACAATATTTAATTATTATATGTTTTATTGTTAAATCACTGTTTTTTTCACTAAATTTAACTTTTTGCTAAAAATTTTACAAAATTGCTTAATTTTTCTGTTCCTATTTCACCCGTTTCATAGCAAAGCAGCAGGTTTAAACATACTCTTCTCTTCTTCTTTTTCTTTCGATTCAGTTTTTTTTTTTGCAGAATACCTCTTTTCGATCCGTGCGTAACTGAATGCGGGAACGTAATCGAAACGCAGAATAGGGGTGAGTAATTTCAACGTGAATTTTTCCACTTTCCCTTGGTTTTGTTCACTTTATTTCTGCAGGCGAACTGAGCTTATACATGGGATAATTTCGATATTTTCCTTCGAATTATGTATTAAAAGTTAAAAATATTTATTTTTATTGTTAACAACAATTCCCTGCAACACCGTTTTTCACGGAGTATGAATCTCTTTGGCTCACACAGAGTAATTTTAGGGTGGTGCACCGCGGGGGTATGTTAACCTTCCTGACTATTTTCATTTTTGTGCGACACATTCACATTTCTCGGTCTCTCAGACCGATTTAAAGTATTTCTCGGTATCTCAAAACTATTCTAAAATTTTCAAAACCTGTGCAGTGGACATATTTAACAAACTAATCTGAAATAACTGAAGTAAGAAAAAAACAAAATTAAGTTTTTTTTAGCTCATAACATCAATTTATATTTCATCACAATACTTTGGCATTTTTGATCTTAGACCTAATATAAAAATAAAAAAAATCATTGACAAAATATAACATTTATAAAATGTTGTCTTTCTATTAACATAAAAGTAAACAAAAAATAAAATGAATTCAAGAAAAAACAGGAACACTAAAAAAAATTAATTTCAAAATGCTTAAAATATATGCCTCATTATAAGGTTAGTCTTTGTAAATTTCAGTCAGTCGTTAGAGCTTTCGTAGTCCTTGGAGTCTTCTTGTTCAGTATTAGTGTTTGTTTCATACACATCAATATTATGTTCGTATTCAGTACCACTTTCCACATCAGAATCTGGATCTGAATCGATTTCATTCAGAATAGCTCTTATGCGCTCAATATCTGCCATATCTAAAGAAAATCTCACGATAATTAATTTTGAACATAATTCTTTTATTAAATCATATAAACTGATCGTTAATTGTCCATTTTCATCTAAAAATTTCTAATTTAGCAAAACCAACTTACCTAACGAAAATGTAACACTTAACTATAAGTCGGTCTCACAGACCGTCTGATTAGCAATCACCGGTACAACACTACAACTCAAACGCACTTGTTACACTAAACGTTGTATAATGAGAAATAATGAAGATACTGAGAGAACGACGGACGTGCCATTTTTTGTTTTCGTGAAATTAACACGAAAGTGATTCATCGGTCTCACAGACCGACGAAATGGTCAGGAAGGTTAAAGAATTTTTTCCACTGCATCTAGAATATTTAAAAACACAAGTTTAAAGTTAAAAAATTTCATTTGAAACCTAAAATTTGTGTGGTTTTTGTTATTAAACTTAAATTTGTTGGATATTCAATTATTATTTAAAGTTCACAAATCCTCTGCCCTTTTTTACATTCACTGGAACTGATGCGTCCGTCAGATAACTTTTTTTTTTTGCTATAAAAAAACTACTGAAGCTTCGGCTGTGTGGCACGTAGCGCCGTCCTGTTGAAACCAAATGTTGCAAATATCCTCCTCTTCAATTTTTGTGAATAAAAATTCGTTCAACATGGCCCGATAACGATCGCCATTGACTGTAACGGCCACTCCTTGCTCAATGGCCCAATTATGCCTCTGGACCAAAATCCGCACCAAACAGTGACTCATCTGAAAAGGTGATTTTTTTTTGGCAAAATCGGCATCTTCTGTAAGTCGATTGCAGGCCCACTTAGTGAAACGAAAACGCATTGGATGGTCAGTTGGCTCGTTCAGCGGAAGGGTAAAACTAATTATCTGTCAAATCAGACATGAGGTAAGTGTTACCATTCACGAAATAAGCACTAGTTGAAAAAAAAACGTTAGATGGCGAACCCTTTACATATGTGAAAAAAAAGCATTTAAGATATTAACAAATTTTAAATTTTAAAAGAAACATTCTTTGGGTAAATATATCAAATACATATTTTTAAGCAATACATCATAAGCAATTAAAAGGTGTTGAACCCAATGAAAAGCCTCCCGAGAAAGTATGGAAACCTCAAACGATAATTTTACAATACTCTTATAAGAGAAAAAAAAGTTATAAATGATATTTGTTGTTTCTCAACTAGTAGCTCTTGATGGCTTTTCCATCAGATATATAAAAAAAAGTTTATTTATAAAATAATCCCTTTTACTCAAAGATTTTCATGTACCAAAAACTGAGCGCGATGTGCCATATTTTTTTTTTAATAGAAGTAAAACTCAGGCAATTAATGCCTACCTCTATTACTAGGTGTTACCTTCTTTAGGAAAGGGATAGTGATAGAGAAGACAGGTGGTGAAGAAAGAGATAGAGGAAAGCTTCATTATTTTACAACTCAGCTTGTCGCAGGTTTTTTTTTAATAAGGCAGTGTAGCAGCGGCTTCTGGTGTCAAATGAGGCGTATTAAATTTTTGAAGCTGTCTTTAATAGCCATTTTATTGGTTATTTTACTTCGCCGATGATTCTGCTACACAATACCGACGAAGGAGGTCGCTCTGATCTTACATTAGGATTAGCATCTGCTGAAGTTGGTATAGTTCAGTGACCAGGGACTATGCCTTCATCACTTGAACTTTCCTACAACATCTGATAAAAAAAGGGACACTAATGTACATCAGAAAAATGCGTGGTGTTGTTATTTTTTAATGGCTGTCAGATTCAGGGACTGAACCTAGGATATTCGGTTTTGTAGTCAACGTGCTAACTACTTCAGCCAACGCCATCCCCACAAAATATCGAGTCCCAGTTAAAATAAAATTGCAGATTTTCTCTAATTATAGATGAATTGACTAGTTTAAAAAAATAGGAGATGCTTAAATATTTGCATGCATGGAAAAGTCGACTGAGGCACCACTATACTTACACTGTCAAATATTAATCAAACTGAAATCGATTAATTCTTCCGTTTGACAATAGTACGTAAATTAATGTACCTTTTTATATATTATTTACTTTTTATTCGTTTTTGTTAATAATTTGTTGATTTCTTAGTTTTGTAAGTTCGATCTCGTTAAAGTGCATTTCAAATAATATGTACGTTTTAAATTAAAAAACAAATTAATGTGTGTTTTTTATTGAGGTATAGAACTTTAAGTTGGCATCACTTTTTTAGCTGGCGGCCATTTTGTCAGCTGTCAAGTGATTAATATTTAGTTTGGTTTGCCATTTTATCATGAACAGGTTGACAAAAGAACAACGCTTGCAAATCGTGCAAATTTATTTCGAAAATAATGGTTCAGTTCGCGAAGTTTACCGCAAGCTCCGTCCATTTTATGGTCGACATAATCGTCCATCAGAGCAATTAATTCGGTTAACCATGGATCGTTTTCGCACTACGTTTACTCTATGTGATAATACGCATCCGCAGAGACGTCGAACAGTGCGCACCGAAGAAACAATTGCCGCTGTAGAGCAAAGTGTTGAAGAGGACCCGAATGAATCGATTCGCCACCGTGCACAGCAATTGGAGCTTTGTCCATCAACTTTATGGAAGATTTTGCGCAAAGATCTTGGCTTGCGACCTTACAAGATCCAGCTTGTGCAAGAATTAAAGCCGCGAGACCATGCAATGCGTCGTGATTTTGGTGTATGGGCCGAAAATGAGATTGATCTCGATGCTGATTTTCATCGCAAAATTTTGTTCAGTGATGAGGCTCATTTTTGGTTGAATGGCTACGTCAACAGGCAAAATTGCCGCATTTGGAGTGAAGAGAATCCACATGAGACCCTTGAGACGCCATTACATCCACAAAAACTGACTGTTTGGTGTGCTCTATGGGCTGGTGGAGTCATTGGGCCATACTTCTTCCAAAATAATGTTGGAGAGTCAGTTACCGTTAATGGAGACCGGTATAGAGCCATGATAACCGACTATTTTGTTACCGAATTGGATGGCATGAATGTGGATGAGTTGTGGTTCCAACAAGACGGCGCTACATGCCACACAGCGCACGTCACAATCGATTTATTGAAGGAAACATTCGATGAGCGCATAATTTCGCGGAATGGATCTGTCAATTGGCCACCAAGATCGTGTGATTTGACACCATTGGATTATTTTCTTTGGGGATATGTGAAGTCGCTCGTCTACGCCAACAAACCAGAAACGTTAGGGGACTTGGAAGCCAACATTCGTGGCGTTATTGCCAACATACGGCCCCATATGCTCGAAAAAGTGGTTGAAAATTGGACCTGTAGAATTGTCTTTATTCGAGCCAGCCGCGGCGGCCACATGCCCGAAATCATATTTAAACACTAATGGCATAAAATTATCCTTTCAAAAAAAGCTAAATTGATGTGTTTTATTTCAATTCGAAGTTCTATACCTCTAAAAAAACACCCGTTATAATTATTTGTTTGAAACGGAAATTCCCGGGATTCCGGGAAATTTAAAAACTAATCCCGATTTCCTGGGAACTAACACAAGCCGGGAAAAGAAAAACTCTTGTTATAATTTATAAAAACCACAGAAATAACAATAAAACATGCATATAAATACATATATTTCTTACAACAATTGTTACACCTTAGAAGTAGGATTAATAGGAAAATATACACTTTTATTTGCTGCGGATAAACAGGTACGCAAATTGCAGTAGACGCTGCATTAACTACAACAACAACAAAAACTACAGCAATGTCTTCATAATCATCTGCTTGTCTAACAGCTTAAGTTTTATTGACCTTTTGAGTTATAAGAATTTCTTGTTTTGTTCTTAAGCGATTAATGCATTTTCTACCAAAAGGGGCTTGTGCATACTTTCAAATGCTAGAAGGCATATTAACATTTTTCTTTCTTCAACAGATAGCTTTTGTAAAATTATGTTTTTCATTTCATACCTACAGTGACTTTCAAAACTGTTCATAAAAGCAGGAATTTTAAAATTTGTAAATAAGGTGTTTGTTAAAAAACACAAAAAAAAAACATTGTAAATATAAATTTATTTGAAGATATAGTAAAAATTCATGCATTAAGGCTGGTAAATTGTACAAAATTTATTTCGGAATTCTGCGACCAAGTGAATTTTTGTCTGAATAGGAATGGCTGATTGTAGTCTTTATTTTCTAAATTACAATTTATGGCGCCGAGATCGCAACTGTTAGGGAGCAATATACGGATATGATTACCAATTATATTATTTTTAAAAACATCTTTCTCTGACAGGAAGGCGCCACAAGTCACAAGGAAAATCCTGTGCGAAAGCGGAATTGCAGTTTAACAATTTTTTAGTATGTTTTTTTTGCATACTTGTACCAATTGGAAGACAACATTCCGTTAATAACAGTGTTCTGCAAAAAATTTGGTTTTAAATAAAAATATGTATTAAATAGGGACATTAATGCCCTAAACTCAAATCCGTTTTCAGTTTTTATCGATTACGTAAAGCTTTTGTTAATGGGCGTGGCTAATATGACTCCCTAAACAAGGCGGTCACGCTAACTTATTTCAATATAACTCGATAACAATTTGTTCGATTTTTATTGCAATACAATTTTTTTTTTCAATTTTTAACGGTTTCAGAGATATTCAGAAATTATTGGCGAAAAAACAAATATTTTTAATGAATAATAAAAATTTTGTTTTGTCTTCAAAACTTCATAAACAAATCGAAACGGCAAACACTTTATCTGCGCAAAAATTTGGATATTATTCACAATTAAAGCAGGTATACTACTTTGACAAACATTGTGTAATACATTTATGCGTAAGTGCCATTTCACACTATGCATTTTTAGGCTGCCTTGTTTTGACAAACAGTTTTTCATTAGAAATTAGTGGTTACGCTTTTTTGGGCACATGGCACACAGATGTAAATTCGGTCATATATTTACAAACGAATACACATATTCGAATTTAATTTAAAAATTTAAATTTTAAATGTATATAAATTTGTAAGTTTTTCTCCTATCATTCTACCTAGTTAAACGAACTTTGGGAAGTAAATAAGACCAATTTGATGGTAAGTTGACACTGTTTGTCTCATGAAGAAATACATACATTTTGGAAAATAGAAAGAATATTCGTATGAGTCAAATTGTAATATGTAATATTCATACACGAAGCAGTTTTCGATGCTTAAAACTAAATAAAGAAAATTTTGTATCAAAGCCTACAAAGGTAGAGATCTACACAGTTGTGACTGAAAATCCCTGATGTATGTGTATTCATGTACATAAATTGTTTTTAATTTAATTCTGCGCAATTTCTGGAATACAATTTTTTCCCACGTTCTACATTTATTTTCCTTATTATACTATTTTGACTTGTTAACACACCCTCTCTCTATAGAATGGCATCTATCTACCTTCGCATTATTTTTTTTTTTTTATTCTGCAAAATAATCCTTTTCATTGAATATCATTTCATTCAAAAATAATTTCTTTATTTAACAAGATGCAATGCATCAAATATTCATACGCAAACATTTTGAAAAATTTCTGAATAATTATTTCAGAAAAAATTTAGTAAACGAATCAACACACAAAAAAAATGTGCAAACAAACAATTGTCAATCAAAGTTTACAACAAACACTCAATACAGGAGACAGGCGTTTTGATTAAAGAGAAGGGTTAACGCAGGATACTAAAGCGATAGTAAGTGTAGTAGGAATATATGCACATAAAATTGGTTGGAAATTAACGAATTTAATGAACACGCTACCGACAGTTTTCACCAATATTATGCGAATATAAAACTCTGGAATATACTTTGGTATACAAGTGAAAAACCTCTTTGGTCAGTCTAACCAATTCTGACTGTTAAGCTCACAGGCAGGGCTACCAGGTAAAATTATCAAAAAATCATGGAAATCCCAATAAAATATCAAATAGTCGTCATTTCCTACCCAAAAAATCGTCAGAAAAATTAAAAAAATCAACAAATTTTTTAACATGTAAACTAGACCAAAAAATTTCCCGGAAGTATTTTATTCGCTGTACCAGCAGTTTCTGATGGACTGGCCAAAAAAATCACTCATGTGTTAAAACTTCACTAATAGTATGCAAACCGGCCATGCGGATTGTACTTTTCACCCAAAAACATAACCTATCTTCACCATAAACACTTTTGGCACTATAACTTTTAAATGCCGCGTTTTTCGAAAAAATTTTATATAACCATTTTTGTTTAGAATTAATAGCACAAAATTTTTTCCATACATAATTTTGCTTTATTGGGATGAAACTAAGTTTTTCGGAAAACCTTTTCTTCAACAGCTCTCGCTAAGTTTGGGTCCCAATACTTATCATGACCGAAATTTTTGAGGGATAAATTTTAATAATAAATCGCATAATTCTATTTTTATTTAAGGGCAATTCATCATGAAATAAATTTTTAAATGAAATATTAAGTTTTATTAAGAAAGAGTGGGCAAAACTAGCCAACGTTTTCTTGGGTATGCATATTTGAATTCTAAATCTCGGTTTTTCAGAAAAAAAGCTGTCATATTTGTACTAAAGAAATATCGTTAATTTTAAGGAAAAAATCGTCAAATCGTCAAATCGTCATTTTGCTATTTTACAAAAATCGTCAAAATGACGATAAATCGTCACATCTGACAGCCGTGTTCACAGGTAATGTAAATTGCTGATAGAATTTCTTTTCAAAAAATTTTGAATGGTTGACCTGACCAATATGGATTTCTGATTTTACTCTTATGCAAAATTTTGCAGCTATTTAAAGAAACAAACTAATTTATGGTTGAAATAATGAACTAAAAGTAGTTAGATAGTTAGACAGACCAAAGACAGATCACTAAAAATGTAATAGAATTTACTGTAATCTTGGTTAAATTAATAGATAAATACAGTTGATAAAACTATTTTAATAGATAAAACAGTTGACAAAACTTAACACATAAATGCAGTTAAGATTATTTCAACCAATTTCATTTCTTAATTTTAATATAAAAAAATTTTTGCTGCTGTCTTGTGGGTTAAAATCTCTCTTTCTCGTTCTATATTAATATAAAGCTATTAAAAATTAAATCTCGTTGGGAATGATTTAGTACAGACGTTTGTGTGAGATAAATTTGGCAGCCTGTGTTCAGATTGAAGAGTTATAACAAAACGCTTCTTTGGATATTGGATGTTGGTGAAAGATCATTGATCCAAGAAAAACTTGTCTGGCTTCATTTAGGTTAATGTGGCTTTGGATGGCATTAATAACGGATAGGGCACCTAAAAGTATGAGTATACCACTCTACAACGGTTGTTTTTTCTTTAATTTTTTATGATTGGCAATACATTAAACTGCAGAAACTATTCTATAACAATTTTCTAGATTTTAAATTGAAATTGGTGAGATTGGCTGAAGATCCTGGGTTCAATCCCTGTATCCGACAGTCATTAAATAACAACACCATGCATATTTCTGATGTGCATTAGTGTCCCTTTGTGTCAGTTGTTGTAGGAAAGTTCAAGTGATGAAGGCATAGTCACTGGTCACTGAACTATTCCGACTTCAGCAGATGCTAATCCTAATGTAATATCAGAGCGCCCTCCTTCGTAGGTATTGTGTAGCAGAATCATCGGCGAAGTAAAATAACCAATAAAAATGGCTTCTTAAATACAGCTTCAAACAATTTAATATGCCTCGAAGGCGCTGTAGCACTGCATGATTAAAAAAAGTGTGCAAAAAGCAGAGTTGTAAAATAATGAAGCTTTCCTCTATCTCTTCCTTCACCGCCTGTCTTCTCTATCACTATCCCTTTCCTAAAAGAAAGTAACACCTAGTAATAATAGTAGTAGGCATTAATTGCCTTAGTGTTACTTCTCTTTATTGTCGATCATTCATTTATGTTTTATCGGCAGGGAAACCGCAAATATGCAATTGCATGTTTTTTCTTGTGTGACGTATTAATGCGGAGATAAGATATTTATCCGTTCAGATCTTCTAATGAATTTTGTTAGTGCATGTTTTTTGCATATTTCAGTCTTACACGCAAATTTTTAGCATTTTTCGAATTTTGAGAGCATATTTGACGCTTTTAGGGCATATTTTGATGCTATATAGATTTTTTATTTTAATATCCTACAAGCCATTTATCTGTTGTTCAATTTATTTTTTTCACCAACTAAATCTCATTTTCAATGATCTATACATATAAATAATACATTTTTATAATTTTTTGCGCCATTATTACGCTAACGTCCGTATTTTGCGATAAAAATTTGTTTTGCTATTTGTGCCGGGCTCTGCCTCGATTACATCAATGGACGTTGAAGGAATATTGTCAGTGTATAAAAGTTTATTAGGATGTGACAAGCAGCGATTTTTAATTAAAAAAATATAGGTCAATATTTTATTGTTTATTCCAATAAAAATTATAAATAAAAAGCTTGTTTTATTTATCAAAAATATAGTTCCAAGGTTTTAGTTCTAATATTATAGTCTCTTTTGAAGTTAAAGTTAAATTATTACGGTCGTCGTATACAATAAAAATTTATTGGTATTATTTGCTTTTGTCAAAATTTGTATGATAATTTTGTTTTAACGTACACTTCAAATCCGTTATTCTTCGTTAAGTTTTTTCTTGTTTGCTTTTTTTGGTTTATTTTATTTTTGTCTTACTTTATATGCAAATATTGATAATTTTTTGAATTAAAAATATATTTTCTTTAACAAATAAGCCAATTCATGTTATTTTTAAGTGCATATTTTCAAGTTTTTAGAGCATATTTTCAAGTTTTTAGTGCATATTGAATGCGCATAAAACACTTTTTTTAGAGCATATTTCTGGTTTCCCCGTACACAACAAATACTAGTCAATTTCATACATATTGGCGCATATTCAAAGCAAAGTATACTTTAATAATTTAAAACCAGTATGTTGTTTAGTAATACTGCTTTTAAATTTTTAAAGTACATTTTGTTTTGACTAGGAATATGCGCCATTGTGTTTTCGCTGTATTCGATTATTGTGGGTAAAGTAAAGTTTCATAAGTCCCAGTTCACACTAGTAAAGTCTTATTGTTTTTTAGGGTTCCGTACACCAAAGGTGAAAAGGAACTCTATTGTTTTCGCTACTCTGTCCGTCTGTCCGTCACACGGTATTTTCTCAGGAACCGTAAGAGCTACGGACCTGAAATTTGGAGACAGTATGTAGAACCCCTTCGTGCGCGAGTCAGAGTTGCACTTTACTGAATTTATTCTTTTTTGAACTTACGTCGTCGATCACACAATGCAAGTCTTATTTTTCAGCTCATATTTTTGTGGATAGTTTTGTGTATGCATGCGTGCTTTTTTTAATATTACGAAAGATAAAGAAAATCGTATTGATACTACATGAAACTGAATACCGTACCGTATTATTACTGATATAATAATGGGCCTTATTACGAGTGTCGTATTACGACTTCGACTACGACAATTTTGTAGAAGACTAAAGAACATTGAAAATTTGTTTTTAATCTAGTACGAAATCGTCGTAGTCGAAGTCGTAATACGACACTCGTAATTAGGCCCAAGATGTTTTATATTTGCATGTTGCGTTAAAGACAACAAAATTTCCGCTAAAATTTTTCAAATACATACATGATTTCTCTGGATTTTCCCTCGTAAATATGAATGAAAATGTGTAGCAAACAATAAAGCAAACACAACATGCCAACATATTTATTCGCATAAATGCATTATAAATAATTGCAGGGGTGGAAATTAAATCGCTTTACAAGTCGTTTAAAAGTAGAAAATGGTTAATGATTATAAATCAAAACGATGAAGATGAGCAGCGAAATTATATCATGAATTAGCATCTGATATAAAATAATATGTGTTAACAAACACAAAAACATTTTCCTTTCAATTTCCAGGATGTTTGAAGAAGCAAAGAAAAAAAAAAACAAAATAAATCACAACAATAGTGAATAAATTGCGTATGTAAAATACGAAATGAAATGCTAGTGATGCAGATACCTGCATACAAAATTATATGATTTCTTTGTTATTCCGATATTCATGCGGTAGAAATTTGTGGTTTCAAGCATCCAAACTTTGTGTGTTAATATTAAAATATGCATACATAAGTATTAGCTGATTTACATTAAACATTTATTCATGAAATAAGTTGCATGAAATTTTTTTATTTGATATAGCAGGCCCGGGGAAGGAAATCACATTTAAAAAGGTGCCAGAAATGTTTTAGGGGTTCATGGTAAATCATTTTTGATATATCAGTCTCCTCTATAGCGCTGATATTAGTAAATAAAAAAAGTTATGTGAGTCCGATAACAGATGAGATGTGTAATCATCTAGTAATGAAATTTTTTTTTAAGTTGGAAGTACTTTTGGTGTATCTTTTTTTAAATTAATTAATTAAAAGTATCAAGTTTTATTAAACTTATTTGGTTAGTAAATGGGCACACTACAGTATATGTATATTAGTGTCCTGTACAAGAGTATTTATAAGACTTTTCAAGACATGAGACATTTTTTCCAATGCTTTACTACAGAGAAATATTCTAAAAGAATCGCTCAACAACACTGCTGGCAAGACAAACCACCGAAAAAAATTACTTGCCAACAGTGTTGCTTAGCGATTCTTTTAGAATATTTCGCTGTAGTAAAGCATTTGAAAAAATCTCTCATGTCTTGAAAGGTTTTATAAATAGTCTTGTGCAGTACACTAATGTATATGTACTGCATTAAAAATTGCAGTAAGCAGTAAATTTACTAATTACTGGAAAAATTCAGTAAATTTTTACTGCTAATGAAATTTAATTTGCATTACCAGTAAACTCGTAGGGCCGTATTCATAATAAAATTGTAGCAAGTGGCAAAAGTTTTTTCATTCAAATTTTTAAACTTTTGTATGAAAAACATTACTGATTACTGAAAATTCAATGCACCTCATCGTATAATAAATCATTTAGGCACTTTATAAAAATTGAAGAAAAAAATTTTAGTAATCAGTAAAAATTTACTGGTTAAATTTTTTTTATTATTTTTACTGAAATTTTAGTGGTACTGCAGTGCTCATCTATGGTAAAAGCCTTTACTTTTACTCTTTAATTTTTAATTCCTGTTGTTTATCGTTCAGTTGTTGTTGTGTATGCATTGCAATTAAAATAAATTCAGTAAAGTGCGACTTTGACGCGCGCACGAAGGGTTCCGTACATTGATGTGGCTTTTTTCATTTTTTTAAGTTTAAACGATTTTTCAGTTTTGTCGCTTTTTTCTCGTTTTGACGCTTTTTCTCTTTTTATGGTTTTTTTCATTTCGCAATTTTTTTCATTTTAAGTATTTTTATATATGTATTTGCGATTTTTTTCTGTTTTTGGGTTTTTTTTTTATTTTAGGCGATTTTTTCATTTTGGCGATTTTTTTGTTTAAGATTTTTTTTTAATTTTGGCGACCTTTTACATTTTGGCGATATTTTTCTGTTTTTGGGTTTTTTTCCTTTTGGTGATTTTTTTAATTTTTGCGATTTTTTTCCGGTTTTTCGCGATTTATTTTAGTCCTAGACATTTTTTTTAATATGCTGCATTTTTCAGTTTGGCGATTTTTTTTTGTTTTTGGCTATTTTTTTAGATTTGGTGATCTTATAATTTTTTTGTTTTTTAGTTTTACCATTTTTGAAAATTCCAAGAGTTTTGCTCTTACGGTTTCCATGATATAGCAAGTTATCAAAATTACGAAGTCAAAATTGCATTAACTGATGGAACACCCATTGATTTAAATTTTTCAAATTTAGTGTTAATTGTTGTAGTCTGTATAAAAATACACTAACTTTTAAAATTTCAAGTGTATAAATGTACACACAATTGTATGTAAAGGGTCAGCCATCTAACGTTTTTTTTCAACTAGTGATTATTTCGTGAATGGTAACACTTAGCTCATGTCTGATTTGACAGATAATTAGTTTTATCCTTCCGCTGAACGAGCCAACTGACCATCCAATGCGTTTTCGCATCGCTAAGTGGGCCTGCAATCGACTTACAGAAGATGCCGATTTTGCCAAAAAAACTCATCTTTTCAGATGAAGCTCATTTTGATCTTGGCGGGTATGTAAACAAGCAAAATTGTCGCATTTGGGGCACAGAAAACGAGTCAATGTTTGGTGCGGATTTTGGTCCAGAGGCATAATTGGGACATTGAGCAAAGAGTGGCCGTTACAGTCAATGGCGATCGTATCGGGCCATGTTGAACGAATTTTTATTCACAAAAATTGAAGAGGAGGATATTGGCAACATTTGGTTTCAACAGGACGACGCTACGTACCATACAGCTGAAGCTTCAGTAGTTTTTTATAGCATTTTCAAAAAAAAAGTTATCCGGCGGACCCTATATATTACATATATTTATTTATTATATATATTTAATTTTTAACTCTTATGCATTTGTTGTTGTAGCGGCCAAATGTCTACACACTGTGTCCAAATTTGAGGTCCGTAGGTCTTACGGTTCTCGAGAAAATACCCTGTGACGCGCGGACGGACAGACGGACAGCGTAGCGAAAACAATAGGGTTCATTTTCACCTTTGGTGTGCGGAACCCTAATAAAGCAATTATGAAGTCAAATAAAACAAACAAAAACCAGCAAATTCCTATGTAATTATTTACAATATTTTAAATAAGTTTGTATTGCTTCTTTCCAACACTAATACACTCATACATAGCTCACACCGATTTGATAACGCGGTGTGCATCTTACTCAAAATTTGTGATTGTATTGTGAAAAAGATTTTTACCCCCTAGCGTATAGATGTTTACACATCAAAAAGTTTTGTGCAACAAATTTCATAAAATTTCATGAAAAAAATGCTGAATGTAAATCAGGTACAAATAAGTATGCATATTGGAATTTGACTGTTTGACAAAAGTATTTTTTGTACTTGTTGCAAAAAATATTTTTTGGAATTTACGAAAATACAGTTTTGCAAAGGAAAATTTTAAAGATGGTACATTTTGATTATTGTTGTATATTGGAAAAGGAATTTTCATAAAAGTAAGCTTCGTATTAAGGCTTTGCTATTTATTGGGCGATACAGGAGTTAGGACGTGATTTTCGCACCAAACAAAATCGACACTATTACAGTTATAAATTTATTTTTGTTTTGATTTCTTTGTACTTTTTTACATGCACATTTTCCAAGCACTACCTATTTTAAAATGTTTTTTTTTTGGTATAGTATTTGGTGAAAACGATATTATTTTTACAATATTCTTATATACTTGTATACAAATTTCCTTACGATAATGGAATTGTTTAAAACTGACTCTTTTCTGCAAGAGTAAAAGTTAATTTTCTTTTTCGACAAGCAAAATATTCGCTAAAAGACAAAAAAGCTTTCCCCAATCACGAAGTTAGAGTTTATTCAGAAATATACGTAATTAAGGCTTTCTATCCTTATAAAAGGATTTTCACGGCACAGAATTTGTCTTTTTTATTTAAGAAAATTGATTGTTTTGTACGTAAAAATAACGTTCATATGTAATAATGCAATATCTTTAATTTTCACAAATGTCATTGACCCCTTCCTCAACATCAATCGAACAAATTTGTTTTGTAATTATTAAAAGCAGAAATTCATAAACATGTTTACTGTTTGACAAAGAACGCGTGCAATTATTTGCCATCATTTAAAGTAAGAATTGTATCTTTAACAAAACCCATCATCCATTCATCTCTCGAACATGCGTTCCAATGCAAACCCGCATGATCTTCAATGGCTGCAGTAGAATTTCGTTGGCTGACTTTAAATAGAAAAATTCGTAAATTCTCATCCACTCACTTAAGTGCTAAAGTTGTGGCCATTTAACGAAGATATTTGTTTTCCTTTCTCTATTCAATTAATAGTTTGACATTAATTGGTGAAAATGGGAAACTCTAATTATGCTGTTTTTGTGTGTGTGAATTTTATAAGGGCAACACAACGGATTAATGTAAAATTTTGGGTTGTGGATCGTAGCAAAAAAAAAATAAGATTATTACAATATGTTTTTGTATCCTAAAAGAAAATTTTGACAATGAAATAGAGAATATTTGTGCAAGTTACGAATGACTCCCAAGCGGTCAACATACATTTTAACTTTTCTTAAAACTATAATTTTTTTGATTAGTCAGATTTAATTAAGGACTTATAAATCGGTGAATGGTAAAAGGCCGTTTTAGTTGAACTAAACTTAAATTTACATGTAGCCTAACTTAAATCAAAAAGGTTAAATCGCACGATATAAAACAATTTGCAAAATGTGTACAACGCCGTTCACATTATGTTTTTTATATGGAAAGCAATGCCACACAACGCAAAATATCCAAAATGAGAAACGCTGCCACTAATACACACTATTGAGGTGTCACAAAATGCCATTGAAGTCTACTGATGATTTGGCAAAACATATAGGCATGCTTAACCACCAGCAAATAAATTTCAAGTAAAAATATTTTTTTTATAAAATGTTTATAAACAAATTTTGTATGAAAAACTGTCATAAATAAAGAACCTAAACTCCTTAAAAACCCATAGGACATAACTTGAAAATCCATAAAAGTCAATTATCGTGAAAATTAAAGAAATTTTTAATACAACAAAACCAATACTGTTTTGCTTTCTACGTACTTAAGTACTTGCAAAAGTAAACAAATTCAGTGAAGTGCGACTTTGGCCCGTGCACGAAGGGTTCCGTACGGACACTAGATATGTAATTCAATACGAACTTTAGCCTATATAAAATATAGTTTAGGCATTTTTTTCGGTCTTGGGGTTTTAACGGTTTTGAGTTTTTTTTCATTTTGGCGTTTTTTTTGCGTCTTTTCGGCTTGGCAATTTTTTTAAGTTGTAGCGCTTTTTTAGTTTTGACACTTTTTTTCTCGACTTGGCAACTTTTTTCGGTTTTTGGCGTTTTTTTATTTTGGCGATTTTTTTCATTTGGCGGTGAAAAAAAATTGCCAAAATGAAAATGGCAATTTTTTTTTCATATAGGCGATTTTTTTTAGTTTTGGCACCCTTTTCGCGTTTCTTTGGCGTTTTATTCGGTTTTTGGTGTTTTTTCATTTTGGCGATTTTTTTGGTTTTGTCGATTTATTTTAGTGTTAGATTTTTTTTAATTTGGTGCTTTTTTTGGTTTTGGCGACTTTTTTTGGTTTTTGTCGATTTTTTCGGATTGGCGATTTTATAGTTTTGGGATTTTTTAGTCTTACCGTTTTTAAAAATTTTAATAGTTTGCCTCTTACGGCTTCCAAGATACAGCAAGTTGTCAACATTACATAGTCAAAATTGCATTAACTGATGGACCACCCTTTAATTTAAATTTTTTAAAATTTTAGTGTTAATTATTGTAGTCTGTATAAAAATACACTAATTTTACAGATTTCAAGTGTCAATATACATATGTACTATGCATCTGCATGAAACTAAATAATGATGTTTATGAAACTTTCGCTATAATTTTTTATTCGTTTCATTTCTATTTCATACAGATGAATAACTATGAAACAAGAGCAATGAGCACTCAATAGTTAAGAACGCAGTAAAATGATGTTGGTTTGTTTACTTATACAAGAGCATACTAACATTTACAAATGTGAAACAGAACATGTGTTGAGTAAATCTCGATTAAGTTCATGCAAAAACAATATGCTTTTAAAGATCAGTGTTGCCAGTTGTAGGAAAAGGGAAAATATAAGAATAATCGCCGAAAAGGAAGTTAAAAAATTACACATAATTATCTTTCTTTTAAATGCAATATTATTGTTGTTTAAAATTTCGTATTTTTACATAGGGTGATGATAATCAAATTTTTTGAGTTTTATTACAAATGTTAATTGCAAAAATAGTTGTTAGTTTAGTTTTGCTTGGAAGAATATAAATAGTTATTTTTGCTTGGAAACGAGCACTTTTGTTGTGTTTTGTTTAATTTTTGTCAATTTCGATTTTTTTATTACATATGAAATTAAAAAAAAAACAAGCACGTGACCAAAACCGTTAGACAGCTAGACAACTAATAATCAAATTTGCTTAAGAATATATTCATTTCTCGTAAGCCAATTCCTTTTTTCATTTTTCATCTAAAAGTGTGTGTTTCTTTCCATAGCATTTTATTTCAGGGTTGTGTACAGTTCATTACAAGAATATATAATATATTAAAATAGTTTAAATATTTATATTATTTAAAAATGCAAATGACAAATTAAAATATGTATTACTAATATGTATGGTATATACATATGGACTTAGTTATGTATGTATGTGTAAAAGTTAAAACTTTAATTTAAAAGTGAAACCTATTACACATGTGCGACCCATACAAAAAATTCCATGATTTCACTATATTGGCAGCATGAACAAAAGTCGTTTCAATGAACAATCTCTTTGTGTTAACAGTATGAAACGAAACGTTTTCACTCACAATATGATAAAAGCAACAGTTTGTTGAGTATTAACATATTTATTCGAAGTTTGGCTTTAGTAAACAAACATTTCAGTAGTTTCATGGAAGGAATTGTTCATGCAACTCTATAATATGTACATACTATTGTATGCATATTACATGGGATTTTAACATTTTTTGTTGCTCGTTTTGGAACACCTTTTAGTTTTTAACTCTCATGTATTTGTTGTTGTAGCGGCCAAGGTTCTATATACTATTTTCAATTTTCAGGTCCGTAGCTCTTACGGTTCCTAAGAAAATAGCCTGTGACGGACAGACGGACAACGCCAGACGGACGGTGTACGGAACCCTAAAAAAGGTAGGATTCATTCTAGTCTACACTTTTTATACCGTTTACCAAACATGGTAAAGGGTATATCATTGGTCACAAGTAGAAAGGACCTAACTCAAATAATTGTAACTTTACAGGAGAAGGTAAAAATATAATAGAAACAGTACAAGTGTTTTTACAAACTGCTTTGTACAACTATTTGTAAAAGCGTTATTTTTTACAATATTCCAATTTATTTTTGTGACAAAGTGTATTTATGTCAAATGTATTGGAATCACTGAAAAACTCAATTTCGTAAAAAATACGAGTTATAGCCTTTCTAAATGACACCATCGATATATAGGTTTATAATTCCGTGTGTAATTTCCACAGTATTCATATCCGGGTTCTTATGAATAGGGAAGGCGAATAAGCGATGTCCGTCTGTGCGTCTGTCCGTCCGTCTGTCCATCAGATGTACGTGAAATCGGCTTTCCGAAGCTCCCAGAAAAGCCAGAAACTTCAGTCTTAGATTGAAAATCAGCAAACTTGAGCAGACGGTTTCAGAGCAGAAAAACTTAAACTTGATTTGGCAATATAAAAGTAACTAGCTAAAACTAATTTATTATTTATTTTAATAAACTTATTTTATGTATATTTCAGTACAAACAAAATTGGCATTAAAAATAAAACAAAAATATTAAAAAGACGTCTGCAGGGTTGGAAAACTAACTTTTTTTTTTATATAAAAATAACGTACTAAAGCTCATTTTTCCTTTTTATCTATAAATGAAACATATCTTACACTCTTAAAAGAAATGAATTGGTGTAAGAAATCATAAAAATTTAAAGGGATAATTCCAGGGTTGGGAAACTTACACTTTTGTTATAAATATCAAATTCTCAAATTCCAAATCTGGAACCAAAAAATTTATTTAATGGATTAAGACATGATATGTTTTCAAATATTTCAAATACAGCAAAACTACTGAAAAAATCCCATTTTTGCGAATTTTTTTGGGAATTGTGCAATTGCAGCTAAAAAATTAAGACCGCCTTTAGACATCGCATATATTAAGGATTAAAAAAATATCCCATACAAGCTCCGACCAAACTTAACTCAATATTTTCTGATTTAGCTCGAAATATTCCATTTAGTTTTGAACTCTTTAAAAACTTTTTCTATATTTTCAATCCATTGAAATGAGCGTATGCTATCGTTTGTGAAAGCTATGTTCTATATTGAATAGATACGCCAAAAGTTGTTCAAAATGTGTCTCAAAAACTCTCGAGAATAGTGAACAACTTTTCCTCGACATGATATTCTACTATTGCAATATCGTGAGAATATTTGAGTTTTGTCAGAAGTCGCCACAATAAAAACTATTGTTAAATTTGTTCAATTACATCAGTGATTGAGAAGGAAAAATTATATTTTTTATTACTATTTTAATTAAAACTATGTGCATTTTAGTTGAATTCACTGGTATATCAAAAAAGTGTTATCAGGAGAGTTCAACTGAAAACACTACGAAACCTTTTTTTAAATAAATAAGCAAATTAATAATATAAATTCAACAATAAATTAAATAATTAAACAATAAAGAAAAAATATTAATTAAGAGTTAAAGAATTTCCATTTTTAGTTTGGGAAGCGACACATTTTCTGACTTCTTTTTTTTGAGAAAAATTTATTATTTACGACCGATTTTGGTAAAAAAATTTAAGCTCTAAAATTATGTCGCTTAAGTTTTTTTTTTTGCATATACAAGATATCTTGATTACCAATAAAATGGTCACATTTTATTTTTAAGAAACAATTTATATCCCACATGTAGTATTTTTTTAATATTCATAAATTCTTTTAATTATAAAGTGCTTCGACCTGTGGCATCGTATCATTAAAGTTTAAGACGTGATGCTGCACTTTTACTCATAAATTTTAAAAAATATATGATTATTACAAAATTTATGGCAGATTTTAAACCTGTTCTAGTGAAATAAATACATAAAAAAGCAAAGATCAAGTTAAAACGCAACACAGGTAACAAATCGTTGACCCTTTTCAGACAAACAAAAATTGAAGCAAACAAAGAGAGGAAAATCTATTGGCGTACGGACGGACACAGTACGCATTTTTTATAGCGAAGTGCAGCAAACTGCGCATCAAAGACTTTAAGGAAAAGGTACACGAAACAAAACAAAAATCACGTCTAAAGAAAAGAAATCAAATGCTTTCAATAAATGTTTTGCTCCATTTTAGTATTAAAGAACAAGAAACAAGAAAAGACTAGAAAAAGGCCCAAGTGGCATCACAGATTAGCATCAGCAAATACTCGTAAGCCAGCTTTTGTTTTTTCAGAAAATTTCGAAAAGATTTCAAAACTAAAGGGAACAGAAATGTGAAACCGAAGAAGGTGTCGTTTGAAGCCAAAAGAAAAATAAAATTAATTGTGTCACAAAGTGTCTGTCAGCTATCAATTCACTGAGACAGCCAGTTAACGAGTCAGGGACTTAGCCAGGCGGGCAGGGCAGCTTTGTGGCCAGTCATATGGTTGATTACATTCGCTTGCTTTATTAGCCAACTGAAAAGGGACATATCGCACTGCATCGAGTACAGAATAATGAGTTTAGTGTCTGTTTGTCTAATTTTTTTTTATAAAATATACAAAGTGATAAATTTTAACAGCTCCGATTACTTATTTTATTCGACTTTTTTTTTTTGATATCTTAAACTCTTTGTTTCTTTAATAAGAGATTTATCTCCGTTTGTCTATTCATTCGATGGCTTTTTAGGTTAATTTTTTTTTTTTATTTTATTGTTTGTTTATTGAATTTGTTACATGTAAAAATGTGAATTTTGTTGCATTTTTCTTCTTTACTTCACATTCGTTACTTTCAAGTTACTTTGGTTGTGTCTTAGAACCCTGGAGACAAAAGTGCAATTAGTTTTTAGATGTCTATTAATTGATAAGCACTTTTTTCATAGCATCTTGACTAGATTAATGTTTGTTTTATTTGCAATAGAAAAGAGACTAAATAATTAGAATATAAGATGGGGAAATGGGATTGTGGGTAACATTTCACCTACGATCGAATTAGCGAAATATTTTTTTCAAATTATATATAAAATAATTGTAATCACCAGGGATCAAGTTTTTAATAACCTAAATAATACGAATAAATGGCCAAAAAAAAAAATGAAAAAATAATCTTAATAAATGACTTAAAGGCGTAAAAAATGCACTTGAATTTTTTTCTTCAATCAATTTGCTCTTAATTGCAATATATGTACATATATATCTGTGACAATATGGAAACGTAGCTATATATTATGATGTGTTATGTTCCAGTTGGAATTAGTAGTGGTTAAAATGCTACATATGGAAAGAAAGGATCACATGAATGTAGAATCATGAGTTAAATCCTTTTAATATCTTGTCGGTAGCGTCAAAACTTGCGAAAAACACTGCTGTGCTTGACTCGATTTAAACTCTTATTCCATATTGCAACATATATTACTAAATGTTTTTTTTATACTTTGAAAGCAAAAAGATTTACGATTATCTGTTAAAATATTTTTGTAGATTGAAAAGAAAAAACACTCACAAATCAGCGGACCAGTAAAATTTATATTTTAGTACACATAGAAAACAGATTCGTTGTGATAACCGAATTTGTAGCCAATCGAATTTAATCGGTTTTTAACCAATAAAAATCGAAAACGAAACCGAAACCCACAAAAAAGCGTCGGTTTTTAAGTTTTACTTTAACATTATTATCTTGTTTAAAAATACAGCAAATATAGTTTACATTGAAGCGTTTTATATTTACATTAGTGAGCATTCCGTAACAATGAAAGTTAAAAAAATTGTAGAATTTTAAGAAAATTATAACAATTCTTTGCAGGAAGAATTGTAATCTGCTATCAAAAAAGCTCTAGCAGATGTAAGCAAAAAGACGATAATTTTAACGTTTTTCGGCAAGAATTTGTACCTTAAAAATAACACAATAAAGCCCTCTTCAACTGAAAGTGAAATAGTGTTTTCTGTCGCTGGTAGTGTTTTTCATACGGAATTTCCCGGGATCCCGCATATTTTCCGGGAAAGAAATCCCGGGAAATTTGTGCGGGAATTCCCGGGAATTTTTTGATTTTACTATAGCAACTTTAGTAGTTTGCATATAAAAATTAGTGTCGTTATTAACTTTATGAATAATAAGGTGATGACACTAGCACAATAGCTAAAACCTTACAACAGTTAAGGCCGAGCTTACATCTGGCACACATGTGCTGTGAGACTTAGAGGCCTTTATTTACCAAAAGCGGAACGCGACGTTCAAAATTTAATTCTACAATAATTCATAAAGGTAAAAACAGAAATGCGCAAGGCAATAAAAGAAAAATTACAAAATAATTACAGATTCTCTTTGGTAAAATGAACGATTCTATTAATGCTCTACTAAAGTCCTATTCCCAAGCAAATATTTTGGAATATTTTTTTAATAACATATTTTATTTCTTTTTGCGTTACATCAATGCATTTGGCCTTGGATTTACATATAATATTGATATTTATGCATTACTATTATATAAAGAACTGAAATATTATTATTTTTTGAGTAAAGGCAGAATTAGTTTTTACTTTCTGTTCTGTTTCGAATCAGTTGAATCTTTTTTGTTTATGGAAATCTAATACAAGTCGTCAGTTTTTCTGTTTCGTTCTGTTCTGTTTCGGTTTAACCTGTGAAAATCAAAAAAAAATTTAAGTAATTGTAAGTGACAGCATAAATTAAATAAATATATTTTGAGATGAATTTGATTGTGCTTTTAGAATTTAGAAAATTTATTTTAAAAGAAAAACATAAATTATATTTAAACTTAATAATGGACGATGCAAAACTCATCGCTTTAGTGGAAAACTGCGACCCTTTTTGTCAGAAACTGCTGATAAGTTACTACAGAAAAAGGAAGTAGTCAAATTGGAAGCAGAACGTCAGAGCACAGAACAGCAACAGAAAGTAAAGGCTAATGAAGCCTTAATTTGTTTATAAAACGTTATTATTTAACCGATCTCATGAATTGCAATTTGTTTTTTGTTAAAATAAATTAAATTAAAGAATATTTTGTATTGTTTTGCACTGTGCGGGAATTCCCGGGATTTCCCGGGAAACCGAAAAGTCGTTTCCGCTTTCCCGGGAAATGAAAAAGTCCGGGAAAAGAAAAACTCTAGTCGCTGGTAATTTCTGCACAAAAATAAGATTTCGTTTAAACGATAATTAAATGTAAATATTTTATTCTTAAGCTCTTTAGTTTCGGTTCGACTTTGTGGTAGAAGTTATAGAAAAGTAAAGAAAAAATTAATAACATTTTTTCTGTCGCTGGTACTGTTTTTCATACGGGATTTCCCGGGATCCCGCATATTTTCCGGGAAAGAAATCCCGCGAAATTTGTGCGGGAATTCCCGGGAATTTTTTGATTTTGCTATGGCAACATGTGCAAGATGAGGAAAGAAATATATTTCATGTGAATTTCTTTTACACCAGCTTGAGTTATATGAGTCGTTATATATTAATCGCGTTGCCAGAGTGAAAAATAAGCTTTTTTATGCAAGGTGATCCAAAATAAGCATTTTTCTACAAAAAAATTAAAATATGCAAAAAAATGCTTTTTCTGGCAAAAAGCCAGAAAAATTAGCCCTGGTAGTAACAGGTACATATACATATATGTACATATGTGCCTTCAATTATGAATGAATGAATTATACATATGTAATTATATGTATAATAATGTTCTTGCCTTGTAAATTTTTTCTGCAAAATGTATTTTTATGTGACATTTCTATCTTATTTAATATTTTTTTGTTTATTTCATTTAAAATTTCACAAATGAGGAACAATTCAATTGAGATAAAAAATATTTTATTTTTCATTTTGTATTCAGAATAAAAAATTAGTAGAGTTAATTTTTTATTGGGTAAGGAATATCAATAAGGCGTTTTATTTTCTTTTTAGAATTTCAGTACGGCGCACAGTGGGGAATTTTGAAAAAAAATACAGTGGAAATAATTCCGCAGTTACTAAACGAGCTTGCCGATTGCTATGAAATTTTATACGGCATTTATGGAAGTGTTTGTTACTGAGCTTAAGTCTAGAATTTGGATTATGTAATCCTAAAGGGGGGCACAAAACCCCAAAGTGGGCAACGGGTTGATGTTTTTGATCTGATAAAAAAGATTTTTTACAAGTGGATTTCTCTATCCAAGAGCTAAAAAAAATTCCTACATTAATGCAGTTTCGCATACACTTTAAAAAAATTTAAATTTTGGATTTTTTACCAACCTTGGTCCACTGTTCTGCTAATGGAGCAGATGTTCGATTTTAAAATAATGGGCTAAGAACAAAATTTTTAGCATTTAGAAAAAAATTTGGTATCAAAAGCACTATTAAGTTAAAAGTTATACGCAATTTAAATTTAATATTTGAAAAAAATTCGATTTTTTGCCGTTTTTTTTTTGCAGAAAAACGTGTGTTAACTATTTCGCTATTATTTAAAAATTTTGCAGGAATTTTAACCCCATATTTTTATTTATTTAAAAGGTAATACTAAAAGAAATATTACGAAAAAAATTTTTGTTCAAAATTGTCGTTATTAAAGGTGCCAGATAGTTTCAAAATTGACCTATTTTTGTTAGAAATATCAAATTTAAGGCTCTTTTCCAAATTCCAAAGCTGAAACAAAAAAATTGTCACTTTAGCTTGCGACATAATATGTTTTTAAATGTTTTTTAAAATATTATTTGCGCCCGGCGAAAGATAAGCAAAAAGCTGCAGAAATACCAAAAAATCCCAGGTTTGGCATTTTATGAAATCTATTTAAGAATTGCCGGGAATTCAAAAAAAAATCTTTGTGGTTTTACTCTTTGTGTATTAATTTCATAATTTTCTACCTAAATGAGAATTTTCAGCCGAAAATCTTGATAAATGCGAATTTTATAACATTGCTTAGTGTAAGACCTCTGTCTTCTCGAAAAACTCTTTATATGTTGTAAGCAGATGCAGGTAATTAGAAAAAAATTTATAAATTTTCCTTTAGTATTAACTTTTGAATAAATACAAATATGGGGTTAGTATCCAGGCAAAATGTTAAAATAATAGCGAAATAATTAACCCATTTTTTGTTTTTTTTTTTAAACGGCAAAAATCGAATTTTTTTTAAATATTTAAATTAAATTGCGTAAGCGAAACTATATTAATGTACATGACTTTTTTTAGCTCTTGGATAGAGAAATCCAATTGCAAAAATTTTTTTTATCAGATCTAAAACATCAGCTTGGCATCGGTTTGAATTTTTCATTAACCTGAGGTTGCCCACTTTGGGGCTTTGTGGCTCCGCCCCTTTAAAGATATATAATCCAAATTCCAGACTTAAGCTCAGTAACACTTCCTCTTTCATAGCAATCGGACGGCCCGTTTAGAAACTACAGAATTATTTCCACTTTTTTTTCAAAATCACCCACTGTACGGCGGTAAATGATTAGTTAATTACAATAACCGAACTTTTTTTTTCAAATTGGGTAAGATGTATGAAAAAACGTATTTGCTTTTTACTTAAAAATACTTTTTTTTATTCATACTACCAATTGTTTACAAGAATAATTTTTTTTTTATTTCAAAAGTCAATATTCAGTAACGTTACTTTCTAACTTATATTTGTGTCTAACAATATATTAAAATGATTATTAGAAATTAACGGAATTGATTATATTTAAATAATAACAGTACTGTCAGAATCCTATTACTACCGCAATCGTGTTTTTATGTTTATAAATATAGAAAAATTGTATAATTAATAGATAATTGATAGCAAATATGGAATTTTGGAATACATAATTAAGTATTTGTTGCTCCAACGGATTTTTAATCAATCTAATGACGCCAAAAGATGGCGTCAAAATTACTTTCTTAAATCACTGCTGATCACTGTACAATGCCTCAAATTTCAATTTAGAGTCTTCTGCGAATTTTTGGATCAGCAATACCCCATTTTTTAGCGACAACGTTTTCGTTTGGACCTCCTCAATAACAATAACAAGAGGGCGACGCACTTGACATTCGGACACTTTTAGTTGAGCCAAAAACATCTATTCAACAACTATTTTTTTGTAAATGTGGAAATAAAGGTGAAAGAATATCGATTATGTGTAGATTTATGAAATATTAAAATTTTAATTAATTTTTTTTTAATGTGTAAAGTTTGCTAAATTTAAATGAACTTTAAATCAAAAGAAATTGAACGATATCAAATGCTTATTTACTATGTGTTGAAAGTTCCCTTTTTTGTACGCAGGCTGTAGCCCCTTTATAAATTTTTTGCAAAAAGTTTGTGAGATTTTTTATTATTTTTTTAATTTTTTATTATGGTTATTATGTTTTTATAAGATTGGTTCTGGAAGCCAAAAAATGAAAAAGCTCCCTTCGCAATGGATATTTGCCAAAAACTTGTGATCATGACCTAAAGTAATAAAAAACTTACCCAAAAAGTACAAATATGAAATAATACAAAAATAAAAAATATTACAATAATGGCATAAAACTAAAATTTGCAAGAAAATTACAAAAAAAAACTTGTTTGAAAAGAAAATCTTGCAAATAAAAAGATGGATTTTCATCGCAATCCTAGCCCTGGTTATATTATACTCTCAATTGAAAAAAAAAGTATTTAGTGCAGACGTCTAATATTAACCCCTTGTCGAGCCATCAACCCCCAGGGGAGTCTACTTGTAGACTACGGGTGTGGCAATCCCGGGGCCCCAGCTGGGGTAGTGTAGCTTTTTCAGCTGACGGACCTTTGGCTCATTACCCTTAAAAGTTTTGTATTACTACCCAATATCTGAATATAAACAGAGTAACGGATGTGCACATATTTATAAAAGGAAAACAAATATTGTACGCCTGTTGTTGTCAGCTAGGTGCAGCGTCACCTAGGACTGCCCCTGAGTTCAAAAGACGATAGAGGTTAAGCCTTTGTGGTGGAACTTCGAGGTCTAACCAGAGGCTACTTCTGGTACCACGGGTGCCGGTTGCCCGACAGCTGGGCTGCTTAGAGATAAATGCATTGCGGTTGTCAAAAATTCTGTGCTGAAATGGCTTTTCGTCCTGGATACGACCCCAGGATACTCTCACTTTTTAGTGTCGGGTCTTAGTAGGCGCAGAAATTTTGGTGGCGAGCTTGCGTTCTTCTCGCGTGAGTGGTCCTCGCTGCTCTGAAGTTTTGAGTGCATGTAGCGGTCGTCAGTTTCCTTTGGTAAAATGCCGAGTTCGTCCTACCCCAATGGGGTATACCCTACGGGGTTAAAGGGATGATTTTGGTAAGTGTGGAGTAGGCACTGGTTATTTGGCGACACAGGCATGCGTTCATTATGGATGAGTGGTTAGCTGTGCCGGCAATGGTTGAGGAATTTTCTAGGGGACCTCGCTTAGGTGTATACACAACACCTAAGCGTGGAAACCGGAGAATTATCGTGGTGGTTGTGGTTGCTACCAAAATCGCTGGGAGAATAGTCTTGGCTTCCCAGTGTTAAATCAATACTAGTGGTTGGTGTGACGCGGTCAGCCAGACACTGTTCTAGGTGCTGTTGCCATTCAACAGAGCTGCTATGGGCACGGACATATCAGCAGAGTTTAGATAGCTCAAATTACCTCAGCAAGGTAATTGAATATAATACAGGGATAACTACATTCAAAGATTGCAACCTATATGCCTTATGGAGTGGGCCATAGGTTCATTCTAAAAGGGTGCATGGGGCGTTGGTCTGGCGTCTAACCCACACCCGGTGCTTTGGCACACGTGAGATAAGGCCTTAACGGCAGGTACTCACATAAAGCGATTGCACATCTGTCGAGCCATCTGAATTGCTGTTTCACGATTGCACTTAAAAATGAGAAATGTTCAAATATCATGTGAGAGCACCAGATGGTATTGGAAGCGGATTTTTGTATATAAAAAATAAATTTCCGGATTTTTATAATGAAAAGATAAAAAAAACGAAGTTTTTGCACAATGAAGACGGAGAATAATTTCATTAGGATATTTCACAGGCAGAGGTGCGTTAATAAATTAATCACGGTCCAAGAGTAATGGCTACTTACTGCTGGCCAATAGAGGGGAATCATCAGACAAATTTACAACAAAATTTTGGGTCGTAACTTATAAATAATTTGTTATTAGTTTGTTATGGATTTTTTTTGATTACCAAGAGAATAAAATTCGAACTCACAAGTTAATTTTAAAATTTAAATACTAACAGCCGTATTCATTAAAATTATAAAAGCTTTTCAAGATAAGTTCTGTATGAATATTTATTTTCAAAATCCTTTATAAAGCCTCAATAAGTTTTATGAATAAGGCTGTTAGTAATTAATGAAACTTTTTATACCCTTCACCAAAAAATGGTAAAAGGGTATATATAGGTTTGTCATTCCGTTTGTAATTTCCAGAATATTAATAAGCGAGCCATAAAGTATATATATTCTTGATCCTTATGCATAGGGAAGACGAATAAGCGATGTCCGTCTGTCTGTCTGTCTGTACGTGAAATCGGTTTTCCGAAGCTCCCAGATAAGCTAGAGACTTCATTCTTGGACTGGTGTGTCAGAAATGGTCCAAAAAGATTGATATTGAAAATCAGCGAAATCGAGCAGACAGTTTCAGAGCTGGAAAACTTAAACTTCATTTTGCCATACAAATAACTACCGAAAACTAGTTATTATTATTATTATTATTTTATTAAATAGACTTATTTTATACTTAAGTATGAATAAAATTGATACTTATAACTAAAAAAATTAAAAAAATAATAAAAAATTTAAAAGACATTTCCAGGGTTGGAAAACCTTAACTTTTTTTTCTTATACAAAAGTAACTTACTAAAACAAATTTTTCCTTTTTTTTATAAATTAAACAAATCTAATGTTCTTAAAAGAAAGATATTGATGTAAGAAATCAGAAAAACAAAAAGGATGATTCCAGGGTTGGAAAACCACGATTTTTGTGATATATAAAATTAACTACCGTAAACTAATTTTTTATTTATTTTTAACCCCCGACTAAAAAAAGGGGTGTTATAAGTTTGTAGTGTGTGTGTCTGTGTATCTGTGTCTGTTCGTGTCCACGTCCATGCCTCACGGCTGGACCGATTTTAATTTAGTTTTTTCTGTTTGAAAGATGACTTGATCGAGAGGGTTTTTAGCTATGTTGGAAGAACGGTCCAGCCGTTTAGAAGATATAACATCTTTTCTGAAAAAAGTAGGGGGTTTTTAAAATTTCTAATTTTTGTTATAATTAAATAAACTTATTTTATACTTCACAACGAATAAAACTATATTTCAAATAAAAGAAAATTTTAAAATTTAAAAAGATGTTTCCAGGGTTGGAAAATTTTAACTTTTTTTCTTATACAAAAGTAACTTACTAAAACAAATTTTTTCCTTAAAAGAAAGAGATTAGCATAAGAAATCAGAATTATTAAAAAGTATGATTTCAGGGTTGGAGAACCCACACTTTTTGTGATATAAAAAATTAGCTACCGAAAACTATTTTTTTTATAAAATAAAATTATTTTATACTTCAGTACGAATGTATTAAAAAAATTAAAATATTAAAACTACGTTGCCAGGGTTGGAAAACCTTATTTTTTATACAAAAGTAATTTACTTAAACAAATTTTTCCTTTTTTACTATCAATTAAACATATCTTATATTCTTTAAAAAAAGATTAGTATATGAAATCAGAAAAATCAAAAAGGAGGAAACTTACAGGGTTGGGAAACTTACACTCTTCATTATATAAAAAGTTAACTACCGAAAACTAATTTTTTTATATTAATAAACTTATTTTATGCTTGAGTACGAATAAAATTGGTATTTCAAATAAAAAAAAATTAAAAAATTAAAAAGACGATTCCAGAGTTGGAAAACTTTGACTTTTTTTGTACAAAAGTAACTTACTAAAACAAAATTGTTCCCTTTTTTTCTATAAATTAAACATATCTTATATTCTTAAAAGACAGATATTGGTGTAAGAAATCAGAAAAATCAAAAAGGATGATGACAGGGCTGGGAAACTTATACTTTTTCTGATATATAAAAGTAACTAAGTCAAATTAATTTTTATATTTTCCTTTATAAATTATATATATTTTACGTTTTGGAAAGAAAATTTTGGTGTAGAAAATTATAAAAATAAAAACCACAGCTTAAGAGCTGGAAACTTTGAACTTTTTTTCTGGATATTAAACTAACTAAATAAAACATTATTTTTTTGAATTTCCTTTTTTCTTTTTTCACTTAACGGACTTTTTATATTTTTTTAAGAAATACTTTATTGATATAAGGAATCAGAAAAATCTAATATGAAAATTATTTTTTTTGTACATAAAAGTAACTAGGTCAAATAATTTTTTTCTTTGTGTTTATACTTTATGTATGTGCTTATGTATGTACATATCTCTATACTACATAAACGCACTTTGGTAAATGGTATATAAGATTCGGCACAGCCGAATATAGCACTCTTACTTGTTTTTTATCGAATTCATATAATTTTTTTTCTATACGAGTATACACAGATGAACCCTTCTCATTTGAATTTTTTTTTTTATTATATAACAGATTCTCAAAATGTCCAAAGGAGATAGGTGTCGCTGGTGTATGTCACATTTTGGACGTTGCTTTCCTATTCACCCGATTTTAAGTAAATCTTAAATCACATATTATTTTTAATGAACACAAGCTCTTCTACACGCAAAGATGGCATACGGTTACACATTACAACACCTCATTACTTACGCAAGTTTATTATTCTTGTTATTTGCACCATTCTGCTCAAAAGGCAACATTTACATAATGCATACAAAAAATCAAAATTTCGAAACTCCCACGCCAGCCAGCAGGATGTTAAGAGTCTCACTAAAATTTCCCTAATGCTTTTCTAAAGTTATTAAAATAATTTTAAACCATTTCAACACAGAAATATCATTGAAATCAAACATTAATCATTACAAAACTCAGAAAAACATTAAAAAAACATTTAACAAAAATATTATCTCGATGTCTGCATTAGTAGAATTAAAACGTAAAATATGTATGTGATTTCTTACACCAGCATTTTAAACTCTTTTTTTGCAATGAACAAACATTTTATCATGTAACTAATCTAGGATTCTTTTTTTCACAAAAAACCGCAAATTTTGTTTTAAAAGAATTTATTTTCTCATGATTGGTTTGGCAACGAAGGAAAAACTCTATTAAAGATCATAAAGATAATTTTGATGAACAGGCAACACAACAAAGCGAGTATACGCATTTAACTCTTAAATGCGAGTTGTTTTTTTTTTAATCATTATCCCTTTATCCCACCAACAGTGCAAATTGGTACTCAGCCAAAAAGTGTCAGAGAGTTTTTATGTCTCTGTAAAAATATCATTTCATTGCAGTTTCCTTAATTAACGCTAAATGTGCGTGTGAGTTGGATTATTAATTTTTTTACATCAAAATAAAAACCTTTGACCCGCAGTTTTTTCCCTAAAAAAACAAATTTCCCTTAAAAAAAACAATCGCACACAATCAATACTCTTATTTTCAAGGGGCCGGCTAAGCATTGTAAGTGGTGGATAATTTTCAAATTCGATTGTTTTTCGTTTGAGTTTATTTATTTTATATGTGGGAATTTGTGCAGTAATTTTTTGTTACTAAAAGCGGAAGCTGTCGATATGGTTTCCGGAAAATATGTTTGCTTACTAATGAATTTTCACTCATGTATTGCAAAATTGAACACTCTTAAGTCAATCAATGTGCTTGAAGAATAAAACGTGTTTGCAAAAAATTTATATTCACACGTAAATATTTATGTGGGCTGATGACTTTGTTCATAATTTCCTATTATGTATGTAGTTGGTTTTAATAAAAGCAAACAGGAAGTTTTTAATTTAGTTTAATTTGCTTTTTAAATGAAAATGTTCTTTTATTTCAAACAGAAGCCAAAAAGGAAATTTCGCAACAAACAATAAGTAGTTGACAGCGTTGTCAACTCGGTGTTTTTCGCACCGTTTTTAGTGGTTTTTGAAATTTTCGACGCGACAAATTTTGAAGTTTATGCTCAGTGCCTTTTTAAATTCATTTTCGGTGCTTTTTGTTTCGAGGCGGTGGCACTAAACCAAAAACTCAATGGAAAACTTCCTTACCTATTTTTTTTTCGAGGAAGTCTTTCATTCAAAAACATAAGCTGAGAAGTTAAATGTAGCATCTCAAAAAAATGTACTAAGATTTTAAAAGGTGCCATATTACCATCAAACTTTAACATTTTAAGCATAATTAATGTAAACAGTGTTTTGCCATACAACAAAGAATACATAAGACAAGTATTTACTTAAATATAGTCTAATAGCGAAATTTTGTCTAGTATAGATAATGGGTGGAGAAACATTGATTCACTTAATGCAATAGGAAAAATATTGAGTCCACTATTGAGAGATTCAGTTGATATGAACTCCTTTGAGGCATTATCAAAACTTGCATTCCCATCAAACTTCTGTTACTTCCATATTGAAACGCAGAAGTCACCATTTTTATTTCGATCAAAATTTATTATCTTTGTCACATACCAGCCGAGAGAATGTTTTCGCAGCATAATTAATAAAAACCAAATTTTGTAAGCCTTGATTTTAAAATATTTTCAACTAAGCGCATCGAGCTCAAAATGTACGAGTAATCAGCTCTTAACCTCAGAAAGACTTGTGAATTACTGCCAATTTGACTAAACTCGAGAGATTTGTTTGTTCATCGACGAAAAAAAAACTTACTGCCTGTTCCAGGATGTCACTCATTTTTGTTCGCAAGCCTTTTAAACGACAAACAGCTGTTTTGCGTTCCACTAAAAGCCTTTAGCACGACAAGTCGAAAGAAAATTAAAGCGAACGATAACGTAAGCATTTCAATACAAATATGAGCCCCAATAAAATTTTTTCAGTCATTTGTACGAACTCAAATGCCAAAAGAAGGCACTTGTATTTTTATTGTCGACTGAGACAAAATACAACAAATTATTTTTATTTAAATGAATAAAATATTTTGCTTTGCCAATGAGCAAATATAATACCGGCTTCGCTGGCAATGGGTTCATTGCTTAACCCGTCGTTGGCAATCTCCTCACGTCTGAGCTTGTAAGTAAGCGGTTTTGCGTCCTTGGCTGGTCTTTGTGATACTCTTCTCTCGATATGTATGTATGTGTATTCGACAACAGCTTCAATGAGTAGATATTTTCTGCCTACCACCACTTCCGCTAGTTATAGTGAAGGTTGGTTAGAAACTATCGGTCTTATGTGTAAAAAAAAAAACGGTTAAGAAGTTAGATAAATCACGCTGGGACTTAATAGTGGGCTAAAACTACATTATGCGCCGATTTTTATTGTCAAAATGTATGAAGGAACTCCTTAGCACCTATTTCAATGTCGTCACTTACTTTATGCCAGTTTTTTCTTGTACATAAGGATGTATTTATTCATATAATCAGTTGTTCTACATATACAGAGAAAAGAGAGATAATTAAGACAAGGTAGAACACTTTTTCTGGGTCTGTTGCTATTTTAAAGATAATGACAATCACCCAAATGACAATGAATAATGACCTAAATAAATAGGCTATTGGTCATTTTTCCTTTTGGGTGATTGTTCACAAAATTTTGCATAGCTTGTGGTTTTTTATGTCTTTATTTATCATAAATAAAAACCCTTGAGTAATTATGTATGTACACTTTTTATCATTTACAAAAATTGTTTTGTCAAGTTTATTTTAATTTATTTTTGGGTGCCACTTGTTGCAGGTTAAATTAGAACAGAGTTTCATTTTTTAAAGCACAATTTACACATTTGAACGATTTTTTATTCCCAATTGTCGATGAATGTGTGAAATTGTGGATGTGGCAATATAGATATTTGACAACGGGTATACGGCTTACGTTAGAAACGTAAAGCCAATCGAACGATAAGTCGAAAGATAGTGGAACACTTTTATAGAAGAAAATGAGTGACTTACTTTCGTTCTCTTAAGTTTTCTTTCGACATCGTGGGGGAGGCAGTTAAAACTTTTTTTAATACTAACTTCAAAATGCTTCGTCAAATTGATTTAAGAATTCACTTATTCTTATAAAAATAAAATGTCTATCGGATGCCTCAAATTTGAAATCTTAGGAATGGAATGGAAGGTCAACCGATTCTATATTTTATATGTACATGTCGACGGTTGGTTATTGGTTTGCGGAACAGTACATTCAAAATACATTATGTCTGCAGCCAACCAATAACCAATCGACGATGTGTAAAATTTTTTTAAATAAAATAATGAAATTTTAAATTCAATGGTTTTTTTACTTAAATTACGCGCTTTTTTCCTGGTTTCAGTGCTTTTTGAAATTTAAAAGTTGACAACGCTGGTAGTAGAAACGAATCTGTATTTTCTACATGCAGAGAAAAAATATGACCATAATCAAACAGCAACATACTATGATTGAATTATATGGCTGCAGTCAAACAATATTATTGTCAGTAGAAAAGACAAGAAAAGAAGAGATAAGAAAAGAAAAGAAAAGAAAGAAAAAAAGTTTAAATAATATTATTATCTGAATTAATAATAATATTATCTACAAAAACAATTAACTTTGTTATACCTAATCTTAGTATTGTAAATATGACAACACTATTGTTAGATGTGACTGAAATATAATTGAGACTTACCGTACCATGTTCTAGTATTATAATAATATTAACAAATGCGACCACAGTATTATTTTTTTTTCTAAATCTGATATATATATATTTGTACATACATATATTTATACCCTCATCGACGTGCACTTGGAGTACTTGGGGTTGGCAATACTGGAAAGCCAATTACAGATGTTTATATTTAGGGAGTTCACAATAGCGTTTTAATATATGTTTCAATAATGCAACGTTTTAATTTTAATACTTTAATATGGTCTAGCAAGTTTGTTGTTTTTGTTTTGTATGTAAATCAAATTAATTACCATGTGGCAAATTTAACAGTATAAAAAGCATGTCATTTTCAATATGGCAATATGGTAATGTTAAACTAAACATGTTAAAACTGTCAACGCAGATATAGTTGATGAAAAAATATTTGTATTTTTCGCAGACCAAAAGTTATTTTGATAAATTTATTCAATAATAATTTCTAATTCAAAAATTTTTATACCCTTTACCAAAAAATTGTAAAAGGGTATATATAGGTTTGTCATTCCGTTTGTAATTTCTAGAATATTAATAAGCGAGCCATAAAGTATATATATTCTGGATCCTTATGCATAGGGAAGACGAATAAGCGATGTCCGTCTGTCTGTAGGTGAAATCGGTTTTTCGAAGCTCCCAGAAAAGCTAGAGACTTCGTTCTTGGACTGGTGTGTCAGAAATTGTCGAAATAAGATTGGTATTGAAAATCAGCAAAATCGAGCAGACGGTTTCAGAGCTGGGAAGCTTAAACTTCATTTTGCCATACAAAATAACTACCGAAAACTAGTTTTTAATAATTTTTTATTAAATAAACTTATTTTATACTTCAGTATGAATAAAATTAATATTTCTTAATAAAAAAATATTAAAAAAAATTGAATAGACGTTTCCAGGGTTGGAAAACTTTAACTTTTTTATACAAAATTATACAAAATTAATTTACTAAAAGAAATTTTTCCTTTTTTCTCTAAATTGAATATATCTTATATTCTAAGAAGAAAGAGATTGGGTTGAAAAAACAGAAAAATCAAAACGTATAATTCCAGGGTTGGAAAACTTAAAATTTTTGTGATATAAAAAATTAACTACCGTAAACTAATTTTTATATCTTTTTTTAATTAAATTAACTTATTTTATACATCAGTACAAATTAAATTGGTATTTCAAATTAAAAAAGAAAGTTAAAAAAATTAAAAAGACGTTTCCAGAGTTGGAAAACTTTAATTTTTTTCATATACAAAAGTAACTTACTAAAACAATTTTTTTTCTTTTTATCTACAAATTAAACATATCTTAGACTCTTAAAAGAAAGAAATTGGTGTGACAAATCAGAAAAATCAAAAAGGATGATTCCAGGGTTGCGAAAATTACACTTGTTGTAATATATAAAAGTAACTAGGTCTTACTATTTTTTTTTTATTAAAGTAACTTATTTTATACTGCAGTACACATTAAATTGATATTAAAAATAAAAAAAGTTTAATACATGAAAAAGACATTTCCAGGGTTGGAAAACTTTAACTTTTTTCTTATACAAAAGTAACTTACTAAAACAAATTTTTTTCTTTTTCTCTATATATTAAACATAGCTTATATTCTTAAAAGAAACATATTGGTGTACGAAATCTGAAAAATCAAAGAGAACGGTTCCAGGGCTGGAAAATTTACACTTTTTTTGATATATAAAATTAACTAGTGAAAACTTATTTTTATTTTTTTTTATAAAATAAACTTATTTTATGCTTCAGTATGAATGAATTTGGTATTTCAAATGAAAAAAAAATATTAAAACGAAGTTTCCAGGGTTGGAAAACCTTATTTTTTATAGAAAAGTAACTTAGTAAAACAAATTTTTCCATTTTTTAATATAAATTAAACATATCTTACATTCTTAAAAAAAGGTTGTTTTTAAGAATACAGAAAAATCAAAAAGGGGGATTCCAGGGTTGGGAAACTTACACTCTTTGGGATATAAAAAATTAACTACCGAAAACTAATTTTCATTTTTTTTATTAAATAAACTTGTTTTATGCTTGAGTACGAAAAAAAATTTTTATTTAAAATAAAAAAAAAACAATTAAAAAAATTAAAAAGACGATTCCAGGGTTGGAAAACTTTAACTTTTTTTGTACAAAAGTAACTTACTAAAACATATGTTGCCTTTTTTCTATAAATTAAACATATCTTAAATTCTTAAAAGAAAGAGATTGGTGTAAGAAATCAGAAAAATCAAAAAGAATGATCTCAGGATTGGGAAACTTACACTTTTTGTGATATATAAAAGTAACTAAGTCTAATTAATTTTTATCTTTTCCTTTATAGATTATACATATTTTACGTTTTGAAAAGAAAAGTTTTGTGTAGAAAATTATAAAAATAAAAACCACAGCCCCAGAGCTGGAAACTTTGACCTTTTTTTCTGGATATTAAAGTAACTAAATAAAACATTATTTTTTTGAATTTCCTTTTTTACTTAACACACTTTCTATATTTTTTTAAGAACTACTAGATTGATATAAGGAATCAGAAAAATCTAATATAATAATTCTAGTGTTTGTAAATTAATTTTTTTTTACATAAAAGTAACTAGGTCAAATTATTTTCTTCTTTTTGTTTATACTTTATGTATGTGCTTATTTATGTATCTCTATACTACATAAAAACACTTTGGTAAAGGGTATATAAGATTCGGCATAGCCGAATATAGCACTCTTAAGGCTTCATTAGTCTTTACTTTCTGTTGCTGTTCTGTGCCGTTCCTTTCTGTATAAAATATTTTGCAATTACTTTGTCTCTGAAAAAAATCAGCTGGCAACCAATAGAATTGATTACACTTGTACACAAAATATCACAACACACTAATACATACACACGTTTGGCTGTCACTTAACGTTGAATTCTATTTTCTACAGATTTGTCCGCAACAGAACAGAACGAAAAAGTAAAAACTAACCACACATACAGATTTTCAACTCAACAGAATCAAAACAGCTGATTCAAAACAGAACAGCACGTACAAACTAATTCTGCCTTTACTTGTTGTTATTTTAATACGTATGGAAGAAAATAATTCAGTCTCTCATAAGCATTCGTACAAACATGCATTTTACACTCTCTCTCTCTCTCTCTCTCTCTCTCTCGCATATTATACACTAATATATAAGTAATATAAAGATCTATGTGTGCAGGGTGACCGATGACATTTTTCAAAAAGTGGCACTAAATAGGGGATTTATCAAAAAAAGGGGGCAAAATTTAAAAAAAGCGAGAAAACTGCACTAAACTTTTTATTTTTAATGTATTTTCATATAACTCACCCTAAATAAAGGGGGTCAAAAAGTGGCAAGACAGTTGAAAAAGGGGAAACGCAGTCGAAAAAGTGGCAAATTGCCACTTTAGTCGGTCAAACGGTCACGCTGTATGTGTGTTTGCCTGACTTTGATATACACAGTATGTGTATTTATATCGTTGCCTGCTCACAATGAAAAAATTAAGATGGCACAATATTGCCACATTAAAATTTTAATATACTCATTGTGAATCCCCTAATTATTTACAAGTTGTCGCAAGCATTTCAAAATGGAATTAAAAGTAGGTTGAAACGATAGGAATAAATAAAAGTAAGTACTCGATACTTTCTCTCTGAAACCAAGTAATTTTGGTATTGATGCTTTACTACCGAGTAGGTATCGGTAAAAAGTACTCGTATCGGTCAAAAATACTCATACTCGGCTGCAACAATGTTGAAAATTACGCCAGTTTAATAATATATATATAAATATTTATGTTACACGTCCCTTGTCAGGTTGAAGAATTTCTCCTCAAAGCAAAAAAAAATAAAAAATATAAAAGATCTAACTAAAACAAATATAAATCAAGTCGGCATGTCAGATGTACAACCTGGGTAGCTCTCACAGGTGGGTAAGTACCTTGGCCCGTCCTTTGACGTGTAATCATATAAACTAAACCCTTCATGTCGCATCAAACCAAAGAGTTTAGTGTAGAAAATTGGAAATTATTTATTTATTTTTTTGCACAATGCATGCACGCAAAGAAAAAATATGGTTGAGGTAACCATAATCAAACAGAAACATACTATGATTGAATTATATGGTTGCATTTAAATCATATTATTGTTAATAGAAAAATAAACTTTAATAATATTATTATCTGAGTTAATAAAAATATTATCTACAAAAACAATGAACCTTGTTACACCTAATCTTAGTATTATAAATATGACAACACTATTGTTAGATGTGACTAAAATATAATTGAGACTCACCATACCATGTTCTTATATTATATTAATATTGGAGCGGATAGCCAACATTGGCTAGTGCTCTCAAATTAAATCTAATCTTAGAATTTATTTTCTTAAGATTAGACAGATAAATAAATAAATAAATAAATATATTAATATTGTTAAATACTACCACAGTATTATTTAACAGAATAATACTATTATATTTTTTAGTTATTATTTATTGTAGAAACAGTTGTGCGTTAAATTCGAAATAAAAATAAATTAATGTTATTGAAATAAAATGTATACATATATAGAAATGAATACTTATACGACATACAGACATGTCTGTATAAAGAGATACACAAATGTTTATATATTTTTATTGGTCTACCCTTTTGTTTATACTTTATTTATTTATTCATATATTTAACACCACCCGTGCACTACCGATAGCTTAAAAAAGAAATACTGAACTGACAGATGTTTCTGAAAAATATTTTTTTAAAAACTTAACATAGTATGGTTTTGGATAACATCATATTGTTATTTACATCATATTATTTTTAAATAATAATACACATTATATTGTAGTAATACGTTTTTAACAAAACTATATTGTTAAAACCTAACCATTCCACAATTTTTTATGGATGTGATAATGTAATTATTAAATTCAAACATTACTCTGTTTATCGTAACGAAATAAATGTTTAAAATAACAATAACGAGTTTTCAACGAACACATATTTGTTTCAGAGAACATAATATTGTTTTCTCAACCATTCTACAACCAAATCTTTTCTCTGCGTGTGTATGCATGTATGGCCAGATGTCTTGCCATACCGAGTATAATATATATATAATATATATTAAGTGAGTTCGGAAAATCAGGGCTTATCATGGGCCTGCTTAGGTTTTCTTATTTACTTATAATTATTATGTTTTTTTTTCTTAAATACAAATTTTTATTGTATCTTCAAATATGAACTAATAATAAGTATTCAAATCTTAAATCTAAAATATAATTAGTAGGCCCGACCAATATCGGACATAACTTAGTGATAGTTCTTAATAATACATAAGTAGTGATAAGCACAAAAAAAAAAGATATTTTCAAGCAGCTTCATCTGGAGTGTTTAGTGTTAGAGCCCTTGTATCTCTCTTTTTTAAGCGGATGTGTCCAGTAAAGTTCAATATATTACGAGCAAGCGGATTAGGATGTGACTCGAGTTTTGTTAGATATTTCCTGCGTATTTTGCAATTTCTTCAGTCACTAGTGGCATATTTAAATCACGATGTATAATTGAATTTTGGATGTACCATGGAGCCGATGTTATCAAACGTAAAATTTTGTATTGCCTTCTTTGAATTTTCTCAACATTTGAAGCTGAAGCAGTGCCCCATAGCTGAATTCCGTAGCACCATATTGGCTTCAAAAGCGACTTGTATATTAAAAGTTTGCAAACTAGACTGATGGTTGAATTTCTACCAATCAACCAATGTACCTGAGTTAATTTTAATTTTAATTTGTGTTAGCTTAGTGTCAATGTGGTGTTTCCATGTAAGCCGTCGATCAAGTTGTATTGGTATTTTACATGTGAATGTTGAGGAACAATTTGCTTATTTATTCTGTTACCTGAGCACACTTCTGTTCATTTTCCTTTATTCTCCATAAGTTTAACCATAGTTCCATCTGAATAATGTGTTCCTGGAGTTTGCGGGATGCCTCATCAGGGTTTTCGTGCATACTAAGGCAGGCTGTATCGTCGGCAAATGTAGAAGTATGGAGACTACTGCTCACAGGCATATCACAAGTATAAATCAAATACAAAACTGGCCCCAGTATACTCCCCTGTTGCACACCGGATGAGATAGTTTCATGCATACTCATAAAGTCTACTTCCACAACAGTGTAATTACCGGAAGTAATGTAACTTTCTAACAGATTTAAATGTTTATTGGTAGGTAAGTCTTCAATTTGATAATTATTATCTAACTGATAAAGAATGTCTTATAGAAGGCCCCAACTTTTTCGTATAAGATATACAGTCCACATTCACTTCTTGGGAAGAAGTAACAAATTTGGTTTGCTTTTGAAAAAGCAAAAGCAAGGTCCATATACTTAAATGCCTTTCAGAACTTCTGGCGAAAGAAGTGAGAGTAGAAGTCCTACCTGGCAATGAAAACGCGTGTAAAAAAATATGTTTGTATATGAGCATGGAATGGAGGGATCAGGCCTTGCAAATCCAAGGAAAGGAGTACAAAAGCCTTTAGAAGACATCCTTATTCCTTCTTTTCCAGCTAGGTATTGCTCCTGCCGTAGAAAATTTGTCAAAGTAAGTACATACATACATACATATGTGTTTGTGGATGTGTGTGTGTGTGTTTGTATTTACCTTTGCTTTCAATATTTGAAAACATATGAATAACTTGACCGATACAAGTAAGTATCGATGCTTTTTATTCGATACTGAGTGTGTATTGATTCTTTTGAAACGATACAGAACCAAGTAAAAGTATCGATACCTTAGTGGTATCGTTTTATCCCTAATTCAAAGTGAATAAAAACTTTGTATATCACGAAATAAATCGTTATACTGCTATATGCAGTAGTGATAATCAAATAGACAAAAAGCTAAAAATATGCCAGCAAAGCAATCGACGTATATTCCAAAATAAGCTCAAGGTAAAGCCATACAAGTTTCAAAAGGCACACGATCTTATACAAAAGCAAGCAAAAAGTTAGAATCGAATAGGCAAAGGAGTTGCTACGCTGGCACGAACGTGGCGAATTTCCAAACATTGTGATCTCTGGTGAAAAAAATCTTCCTATTGAGCAGTTCACACATTTTCAAAATGATCGTGTTAACTTTACTGAAGGAATAATTTCACCGCTTCTTTGGGTAACCACTATACTCAGCCTGCTAAGCGACTTGACTAATCAGGAAAAAACGCTCAACATTGCGCTAATCTGGGCTCTGCGTAAAGGACTGAATATTAACAAAAAAAAAAAAAAAAAAAAAAAAAAAAAAAAAAAAAAAGAGAGAGATATGTACATTAACAGCCTGTTTTTCGAAAATGAATAAGTGTATTCTTTCTTTAAAATAACGAATGAAACTATGTTTTCGTTTTTAAAACATTTATTTATTTTTATGTGTGTGACAACAAAAGAGCTTTCAGTTTTTCACACTCATAAAATTTTTTATGTAAAATTAATTAAAAATCAGTCTACATATTTTTCATTTGACTTTAACGAAAATGTTATTTAATTTTTAATGTTAGAATCTGAACTGGCTTAAAACAGTGAAAAACTATTTCTTACTTTTATTTTTTAATATAAAGTACGAAAAATTAAATAAACGAAAAAATCTAAATGGTTTTTTCTATAAGCAGATTGATTTAACTTCCACAAGAACGGATCTTGACTTACGTACAAAGCAAAGATGTTCCCCTTGCTTCTCTAATTTTTCTGTGAAATACTCAACACCAAATTCAGTATAAACAGATAATTTTTGCTTTATTTTCCATAATTTAACTGTCAAACAAATCACAAAAAATTTAAGTATTGAGTCAAAATAAAGTAAAGGTTATAGAAAAAAAGTAGTTAGTTCTAACAAACAACGGAAAATACGAAATGCAATGAAACCCTGTTTTAATGGGTAAATTGATTTCCAATTGAATGCTAAAATCAATTAAAAATTAAATTGCTTACCCCCTCATTGATAAAATTTAAAATTAATTTGAAATGAATTTTATTTAAAATTTTTTATAGAAATTTTTTTTAATAGATATTATATTTTGTATTCCTTCACTGTAATAATTTTGTGAGTGTGATTTTTTCGTTATAGTTACCTAAAAAGCTATTTTTATGTCAAAATGAAAGCTTTGTAATATGTTTTATAAAAATCTAATTTTAAACGTTATCGTTTATAAACGAAACATAAAAACGAAAGAGCTTATGTTTTCTAGAAACAGGCTATAAAAAGGAACTAAATAACGTCTTTTATTTGCATTTTGAAGAAATTGAATGACGTTGAAAGAAGAAGAGGGAATGTATCGGACACGAAAACATACCACACCATCAGAGTGTATGGACGTCACTGGACGGATACGAGCAAACTTTGGAAATGTCTGAGCGGGAGTTTGCTGCTACACGGATGGCTCGAAGCTACGGCAAATAATGGTGCTAGGTTCCTTCATAGAATAACCGGAAACCGAAGTTTACTTCCGCTCGCCTGACCATAATACAGTCTTCCAGGTGGAGAGGCTATACAAAACTTAAAGACATTTGTGATCAATAAATCTGAGGAAGGAAGGAATTGCAAATAAAATATTATTTGCCATTGATTGCACCAACGTAATTAGTGATGGATTAGTAAAACAAAAGGAAAGTTTGTGCTTGTATGCTATCAAGACAGGTAAAAGTTATTTCTGGAAGAGAATGGAAAATAATTAATGAAATCTAGGCGCACGGCAGTGCGCCAGGCCACGTTCTGGCCAATGCACGCAGTGTGTATATTTACAGGAAGCCATTCAAGCTGTTTTTACCCCCCTCATAACTTTGTTTCCCGCAACCGTAAAATTATAAAATTTAAATCATAATTAGGATAAATTCATGTAACCTCATATGCAAAGTTTGAAAGTTGTACAATGAAAGATTCCGGAGATATGGAGGTGCAAAAAGTGCATATTTTAAGACATACTCACTGACTCACTCTTCAATATTATGAAGCAATTCCGCTATAGCTAGAGATCTGAAATTAGGTACACAAGTAGATCTTGGTGAGCAATGAAGTAGAAAAATCTGAAAACCCGAAAATTTTAACCAAGGGGCGGGGCCATAACCATAAAAGTTAAAATGTGTGCTAGTGAGCTGAAATTTGCTACAAAAATAGGTCTAGGTGGAAAATAAACTAAAAAAAATTTTATAATCCAAAAATTTTGGCTAAGAGGGCGGGGCTACGCCCATAAAGGCTAGAATTAAAAAAGCAAATCTAAGGCGCTTTATGGAAGGTATTTTATTGAAATTCGGCATACATACTGCGATAGGGCAAGCCTAAAAATGTTTCATTAAAAAAGTGGGCGTTGACACGCCCATACCATTTCAACTTCATTTTCATGTACTACGCCTCAGCATATTTGGATATACTATTCCTGTATGTATTATTATCCGTTTGCAACGAAACTTGGCACAAATAATAAACACTGGCCGAAAAAATCTTATGTTTGGAAAAGTGGGCATGGTTACGCCCCATAAATATTAAAAATTAAAAGTTGCGCTAAGGAGCTGAAATTGGATACACGAGTATGTTGCGCCCATTAAAATTAAAAATTAAAAGTTGCGCGTATGAGCTGAAATTTGATACACAAGTAGGTCTAGGTGAGAAACCAACTACAAAAATCTGAAAAACCAAAATATATTACCAGAATGGGCGGGGCCACGCTACTATTGTTTGAACCTGAAAACGTAAAGCCTTATTTATAAAACTTATTAAGGCTTTTTAAGAAAAATTTCTTGTTTAAGAAATTTATTATTCGGCATATTGTCAGAAGTTTATTTTAATTTGAAATTTATTTGCTGGTGGTTCAGCGTTGTCTATATGCATTTCATTGTTGCTGTAACAAATCATCAGTAGACTTCAACCACACATTTTGAGTAGTCACAAACCTATTATCTTATGCTTTGTTAGTTTCTAAGCCTACTACGCTTATTTTTCTTGTGATTTTCAAAAATATTATTATTTGTTAATTCTCAAATAGTTCTTGAAAGTCTGTGCATAAGATAAGAGGTTTGTAACTACTCAAAATGTGTGGTAGAAGTCTACTGATGATTTGGTTCAAGCGCCAATGAAATACGTATATAGACATGCTAAACTACCAGCAAATAAATTTCAATTATTTTATGTACACTTCTGACAATATGTCAAATAATAAATTTTCATTAAAAATTTCTTATTAAAATTTGTCTCAAAATCCCTTTATAAAGCCTTAAGAAGTTTTATAAATAAGGCTGTTAATAAACAGCTTTTAACTTAAGCCATTTTAGACATTTTAGCAGGGTGGGGGTGGGGGCCCGGCCACGCCCATAAAAACTAAAATGTGTGCTAGAAGCTGAAATTCGATACAGAGCTAGGTCTAAGTTAGCACTAAAATAAAAAAATGTGAAAACCCGGAAATTTTGGCCAGAAGGGCGGGGCTACACCCATAACATTGAGAATTAAAAAGCTAATATAAGGCGCTTAAGGGAAGCTGTTTTATTGCAATGTGGCATATATACTGCGATAATGCAAGGCTATAAGTTTTTTAATAAAAAAGTGGGCCTTGATACACCCATATAATTTAAACATCATTTTCGTGTACTGAGGTTCAGCATATTTAGATATACTATTTATGTGGGTATTATTATAACTTTGCAACGAAACTTGACACGAATAATAAGCACTGGCCGAAAAAAATCTTAAGTTTGGAAAGGTGGGCGGTGTTACGCCCATAAAAATTAAAAGTTGCGCGTATGAGCTGAAATTTGATAAACAACTAGGTCTAGGTTAAAAAACAACTAGAAAAATCTGAAATCTCCAAAAAATTTACCAGAATAGGCGGGGCCACGACAATATTGTTTGGAACTAAAAACTTAATATACAGCTTTTAACTCAAGGTAATTTAGTAAAACCTTGCATACGAATTGCACACATACAAGACTTTAAACTATCACCTTAAAAAGTGGGTGTGATCACTCCTTTAAAATGTTAGCCTTGTGTTTAATCTACTTCAGTCAGCATATTTTAAAAGAAAATTAGCATCAATTATAAACGCTGTTCACTACAAAATTTTGAGTTAGAAATAGTGGGAGAGGTAATGCTGATAAAATATAAAGGTATAATTCGCGCTAGAGAGCTGAAATTTTATGCACAAGAAAGAAGTTTTATCCGGTATGCGGGGCCACGACGTTACTACTCCAATTCGCACTAGCGAACTTAAATTTGATACACAAATAAATCTAGATCAGAGATCACTAAGAAAAATTAAAAAACCAGAAGTTGCTATCAGGGGGCGGAAACAAGCACTTAAAATTCAAAATTACGATAAATTGTATTAGAACTTTTTATACACATTGAACTTATCCAAAATAAAAATTTCCTATTTTGAAAAGTAGACGTGAGACTTCACCCATAAATCGGAGCTTTTTCTTTCATGTACTTCGGTTTAGCAGTTTTTAATTTACTACTCATATATTTCTCATTTACTTTTTAATACCAAACTTTGCATGAATTATAAGCATTAGCAGATATAATGGTTGGCTGCGCTAGGCCCATAAAAATTTTCCGTAATATTATACTAATATTTCCGTAATATTATCTAGAAATTATATGACACCCTTACGATTACAAATTTATATAATGCATAGCATATGTCAGTGAAAGGTGTTGTGCCAAACAAGAACTTGGTCAAAATTTATATCTCACTGCTTCTGATGGCCGAACTTGGCCTTTTTCCAGATTTATGTTTTTGTGAGGATTATAAACTTACTTTATAAACATACTTTTATGAAGCCACACTAGATATTTCGTGAGATATATCAACAATTTCATAGTAAGTCCCTTATGTCCAAGCTAGATGAAAACCAATCGGAGATTGAATTAAAGAAGTTATTAGAAGGATGTTCAGTTAGGATGATTCATTTTTTTTGGAAACATTAAAGCTGGTAAAAAGGACCACAAACAATAAATCCAAAAGAAAGAGAAAATCGACAATAAAAGGATCGTCACAGGACGAAAAAGAAATCAAAATGTATATTTCACTATTGGAGCTCCAGTCCATTTATAAATCTTAAGCCCGTGACCAGAAAGTACTCGTACCTTTCAGCACTACCAATCAGCGTTCCCAAAAATGGTAAAGGGTATATATGGGTTTGTCATTCCGTGTGTAATTTCCACAATATTTAAAGCGACCCATAAAGTATATATATATATTGGATCCTTATGCCCCTGTATGTCCGTCTGTCAGTCTGTCCGTCCGTCCGTCTGTCTGTAGGTGAAATCGGATTTCCAAAGCTCCTAGAAAAGCTAAAGACTTAGGTCTTAAACTGTTGTGTCAAAAATGGTCCGACATAGTTTAGTATTGAAAATCAGCCAAATCGAGCAGACGGTTTCAGAGCTGGAAACCTTAAACTTTATTTTGCCATATAAAAGTAACTAGCTAAAACTAAATTTAACTTTTTTTGTTCAATAAACTTACTTTTTTTTATATTTTAAGCACGAATAGAATTGGTGTTAAGACCAAAAGGACGTTTGCAGGGTTGGAAAATTTTGAGTTTTTTTGTTGTATAAAAGTAACCTAATAAAACTTATTTTTCCTTTTTCTCTACAAATTAAACATATCTTATATTCTTAAAGCAAATAGATTGGTGTAAGAAATCAGAAAGATCTAAAATTGTGAGTCCAAGGTTGGGAAACTTACACTTTTTGTGTTATATAAAAGTAAATAGGTCTAATTAATTTTTTTCTTTTTCTTTATAAATTAAATATATTTTATGTTTTGGAAAAAAAGTTTGGTGTAGAAAATTAGAAAAATAAAAACCACAGCTCCAGAGCTGAAAAATTTGATTTTTTTTTGGATATAAAAGTAACTAAATAAAACTAGCTTTTTTTTATATTCACTTGAAATACTTTATATATATATTTTTAAGAACTACTAGATTAATCGCCCTTATCGGGAATAAAAGACGAACAGTTTGTTCACGTGAAATATTTCCCGTGAACAAAAATATGGTGAAAAAAATTAGAAAATAGTATACTAACAACAACAACGCAAACATTGGCGATCACAATTTTAGGGAAAGGGAACAGTTTTCACGTGAACTTTTATTCCCGATAAGGGTGAATATAAGGAGTCAAAAAAATCTAAAAGGATGATTCCAGGGTTATTTTTTTTAGTATATAAAAGTAGTTAGGTCAAATAAATTTTTTCTTTTTGTTTACAAATTAAATATTCTTTGTTTTTTAGAAATAAATTATTTTGCATAAAAATTAGAAAAATAAAAAACAAAGCTCCAGACCTGCGACACTAATAACTAGTAAATAAAACTAATTATTTATTTGGTAATTAAATATATTCTATATTTTAGAAAGACATATATTAGTGTTAAAAATTAGAAAAATTAAAACTATGGTTCAAAGCTTGGAAATTAAACATATATCATGTTTTAGGAAAATCTTAACTCAATTTTTTTTGTATATGTTAAATTTTTTAATTTAAGAATAAAAGAGGATTTGTGTCATATTGCTTATTATGCTCTCAGCATAGTTATGTTTCAAATCGGTGGTCTTTCGTTGATAGCTTATAACGACTTCTTATTAACTTTTAGTAAATGGAGGTAAAAATAAAATTTATCGCTAAAGAATAGTCCTAACTATAAAATAAATTAAAGGACATGTTCCGCTTCATTTCCCTGAAACCATTTCTTTCTGCTGAACAAAACCGAAAAAAATCTTTAGAAATAAACCGTTTACATAATACCTTTTGCCATGGGATGTTTAAATTGAGACACTGAACAATTTTGCAACACAAAATATTATTAAATACTGGAAAATATAAAAGAAGTTGTTTTACTTGATAAGCAGGTACAGTATTAAGACTATTTTAGGATTATTAAATAGTAGCATGGTTTTTTTTAACGTCTCGAGAGCGAGTAAACAAGCTTAAATTTTTTGGTATTGTATGATCTGACGTCGATGTTGACAACTGGAATAAGGGTAAATTGAAATTTTTTCTGAAATACAGATTGCAAATAAAAATATTCAACTATTGCTAATACCAAAAAAAAAAATATTTGAATCAAATTCTTAAGTCGAAAGTTACCGAGAGGTCATTTAATAAAATTTGCACTAAAAAAAATATTTTAAAAATCCATAATTTTTTGATCTAGTGCAATTAAGTTAGTGACCTCTCGGTATTTTTCGATTAAATATTTTTTTCGATGTTAGCAATAAGTTGAATATTTTATTCTACACTCTGTATTTCAGAAATATTTTACATTCACCCTTATTCCAGTTGTTAAAAATGACGTCACGTCATACAATATCAAAAAATCAAATTTAAAAAAAAATAGTTTTATTTAGTAACTTTAATATCCAGAAAAAAAGTTCAAAGTTTCCAGCTCTGGAGCTGTGGTTTTAATTTTTATAATTTTCCATACTAAACTTTTCTTTCCAAAACGTAAAATATATATAATTTATAAAGGAAAAGAAAAAAAATTAATTAGACCTATTTATTGTTGAAAATAATACTTTGCAGCAAATCAAATTTATATTTCTAACATATATCAAAGTAGTCATTGATTTTTACTTTTAATATTTTTTCTTGCTTTGAATAATTTGTATGTTTTAGTATTAATAAAAACTCAAACTGAAAAGACGTTTTGTATATTGGTTTTTCATTCTGAAGATATTAATCTAATTTTTTCAACAAAATGTTATGGGCCCAGATTCAACGTTCAGAAATATTTGTTAATATATACATATATGTTATTCTAAAAAGCAATATCGACATGGGTTCGCTGTATCAAATTGAAAAATTAGATGAAAGAAATTACGATTGTTGGAGCGTACAGATGAAAAACGTTTTGATTCATTCCGAGCTGTGGAGTGTTGTTAATGGCGTTTTAAAGAAAGACGATGAAGAGGAAGATGACACAGAGTGGAATACCATCAACGAAAAAGCATTGGCGCCTATGGTATTAAGTGTTAAACCATCCCAACTTAATTATATTAAGAATTGTGAACCAGCTAAAGAAGCCTAGTGGTCCTGCTCGTAAGGTTACACTTTACAAGAAATTGTTGTCATTAAAAATGACTGCTGACATGAGTATGTCAGAATATTTAAATTTATTTACAGACCTCGTCGAAAAATTGTCAGAAGTTAAAATAGATATCAAAGATGAGCTTATGGTAATTATATTGCTATCTAATTTGCCAAAAACGTATGAAAATTTTGTCATCGCAATGGAAACGAGGGATGAACTTCCGGCCCTTAAGGTTTTAAGAGTGAAACTTTTGGAAGAAGGTGATCGTAGGCGTGAAGAAAGTAAAACAGAAGAAAGAACGGAACAATTGGCTTTTTATGCACATGACAACAAAAGAAATAATAAAAATAAAAATTTCAAGAACAAAAAGCAGTTCAATGGTAATTGTTATAAATGTGGTTTGCAGGGTCATATCGCAGCAAAATGTACATCAAAGAGAAACGATTATAAGAAATCAGATCAATGTTATGCATTTGCAATGCTAGGAGCTACAGAAATGGACTCAATCAATGCACATACATGGTGTTTAGATAGTGGTGCAACTTCCCATATGTGTTGTGAAAAAGGTATGTTTACTAAATTTGTTTTACATAAAGAAACCATACAGTTGGCTGGAGAAAATTATATATCAGCTGAAGGAGTGGGAGAAGTGAAATTAAAATTTGGAAGCTGTGAGTTCGTTTTAATTAACGTTCTATATGTACCGACGATGAAGGGTAATTTTATGTCAGTTGACAGAATTACACAGAAAGGATTTTCAGTAAAATTTAATAGAAATACTGCCAATATTGTCTCGAAAGGCGAAATTATTTTTACGTTTCAAAAGAAGAACAAACTATATGTTACTGAACATGACATTAAAAACAAATGTTTTTCAGCCGTCTTATGGCATAATAGATACGGACATTTAAATTTTAAAAGTTTGTCTGATGCTAAGAAAATGGTTCGTGGTATGGAAAAGGTAAATTTTACAAAGGAGAATTGTATGACGTGTATGAAAGCGAAAGTTTGTACACAACCATATCCGAAAGCAACTGAAAATAGAGCTGAAAACATGCTAGATTTAATACATACAGACTTGTGCGGTCCCTTCGAGAAGCAATCAATTTCTGGGCCGAAATATTTCATAACATTTATAGACGATCGGTCAAGACGTGTATTCGTATATTTTCTGGCAACAAAAGATCAAGCTTTTAATAAATTTGTTTTATTTAAAAATATGGTGGAACGACAAACAGGTCGAAAAATTAAAAAAATTCGAAGTGACAACGGCGGTGAATTTGTCAACAACCAGTTTAATAAATTCTTGGAAGAGTATAGCATTGAACGGCAACTTACAGTACCATACAGTCCATCCCAAAATGGTGTAGCTGAGCGTTTTAATCGAACGTTGGTTGAAATGGCTAGAAGTATGCTGATACATGCAAACATGAGTGAGCATTTGTGGGCAGAGGCAGTTGCTTCTGCTGGATATATACGTAATCGATCGCCTACAAGAGCTTTAGATGATGTAACCCCATTGGAAATTTGGACTGGCAAGCAACCATCAGTGAAACATTTGCGAATTTTCGGATGTCAGGCAGTAGCCCTTGACAAAACACAACATAGTAAGTTTAAGGCAAAGGGCAAAGAATATCGTATGATTGGTTATTCTTTAACATCAAAAGCATACCGGCTTTATGATCCAGTTACACATCAAGTAGTGGAAAAGCGTGATGTTTTGTTTAATGAATTTCAACAGGTAACATTTAATGATCATAATACAGTTTTGTTTGATTTATCAGTTCCGAAAAGACTGCAGAATGGTAAGAATCCTGCTGAGAATACAATTGTAAATAATGATAACGATGATTCTAACTCAGAACAAAATGAAGATGAGGAATGCTACGAAAGTGCAGTAGAAGTAGATGAGACAGAAAAACCTAATGATATGATCATTGGACCAGGAAGACCAAAAATTTTACGCACTGGTAAACCAGGTCGACCAAAGAAAGTTTACAATATTTTGAATTCTATGGTAAGCAATAATATAACCGTACTCCAAACTGTATCAGAAGCGATGAGTAGTGTCGAATCAAAGCAGTGGCTTAAAGCTATGGATAAAGAATACAAATCGTTAAAAGATAAAAAGACTTGGAGCATAACAGAGTTACCAGATGGCCAAAAGGTGGTTGGTTGTAAATGGGTTTATGCTATTAAACGAAAATCTGATGGAAGTATTGAACGTTTTAAAGCTCGACTTGTAGCCAAAGGATGCAGCCAAAAATACGGAATAAATTATAATGAAACTTTTTCTCCCGTTTGCCGGTTTGCTACAATTATGATGTTACTTGCTATTGCAGTAGAAAAGAGAATGTATCTCCACCAACTAGATGTATGTAGTGCATATCTCAACAGTGAGCTGAATGATGATGTTTACATGAAACAACCTGAGGGTTATGTTGACAAAACTCGTCCGAACCTTGTGTTAAAGTTGAATAAAGCTTTATATGGTTTGAAACAATCTGGAAGGGAGTGGAACTCCAAAATCGATTCTGTTTTGAAGAAAATTGGTTTCAAACAATCTGATCATGAACATTGTCTATATATAATGATGGAGAGTGGTAAATTATGTTTAGTTCTAATTTACGTGGATGATATCATTATAAGTTGTCAATCGAAAGAAGACATTATAAATATTAAAATGATGATATTAGATAAGTTTGAATGTGTAGACTCTGGAGAATTAAAATTGTTTTTGGGTATGAGAATTACTCGTGATGGTGAATTGGGAGCAATAACTATCGATCAAATGCAATATATTGAGGAATTATTGAGTGATTATAGTATGGATGAATGCCGATCAGCATCGACTCCACTAGATGCTGGCAGTAAATTTAAATGTAAAGATATAAAATGTAGTAGAGTTGATCCTAAAAGTTATCAGTCTATGATTGGATCTTTAATGTTTCTGGCGTTGGCGACTAGGCCTGATATTCTTTTTTCTGTATCTAAATTAGCACAGCACAATGTGAATCCGCATGGTGAGCATCTTGCAGGAATAAAGCATATCTTACGTTATTTATCAAGTACCAGAAATATGAAATTAGAATACCATTCAACAGGTATACCGTTACATGGATATGTAGATGCAGACTGGGGAGGCGACACAATAAATCGCAAATCACATACTGGTTTTGTTTTTTATCAAGCTGGATGCGTTTTTGCTTGGGAATCCAAAAAAAAAAATTCCGTAGCATTAAGTAGTACCGAAGCTGAATATATGGCATTATGTACTGCAGCCAAGGAAGCAGTATATCTAAGAGGGCTTTTAATGGAAATTGGTTATGTTACAAATGGGACTTCTATTGTAATCTATGGTGATAATTTAAGTGCACAACAACTTGCAAAGAATCCTGTTTATCATTCTCGATCGAAACATATTGACATCAAATACCATTTCATTCGAGAAGTAGTGCAGAATAAGAACATAATGTTAAAATATGTTCCCACAGAAAACATGACAGCTGATGTTCTAACAAAATGTTTGCTAAAAGGAAAACATTCTAAATTTGTAAGAATGTTAGGATTGAAATCATAATTGTTTATTTTATATAAATTTTTTTGTAAATGTACAAATTTGGTTTGTGGAAGGGTGTTGAAAATAATACTTTGCAGCAAATCAAATTTATATTTCTAACATATATCAAAGTAGTCATTGATTTTTACTTTTAATATTTTTTCTTGCTTTGAATAATTTGTATGTTTTAGTATTAATAAAAACTCAAACTGAAAAGACGTTTTGTATATTGGTTTTTCATTCTGAAGATATTAATATAATTTTTTCAACAAAATTTATATAGTATATAAAATACCACAAAAATTTTAAGTTTCCCAAACCACGAATCATCCTTTTTGATTTTTCTGATTTCTTACACCAACCTCTTTCTTTTAAGAATATAAGATATATTTAATTTATAGAAAAAAGGAAAAATTTGTTTAGTAAGTTAATTTTGTATAAAAAAAATTAAAGTTTTCCAACCCTGGAAACGTCTTTTAAATTTCTTAAATTTTTTTTATTAGGAATACCAATTTTATTCATATTGAAGTGTGAAATAAGTTTATTTAATAAAAAATAATAATAAAAATTCGTTTTGGGTAGTTACTTTAGTATGGCAAAATAAAGTTTAAGTTTTCCAGCTCTGAAATCGTCTACTCGATTTTGCTGATTTTCTGATACCAGTCCAAGACCGAAGTCTCTAGCTTTTCTGGGAGCTTCGGAAAACCGATTTCACGTACAGACAGACGGACAGACGGACATCGCTTATTCGTCTTCTCTTTGAATAAGGATCCAGAACATATACATATACTTTATGGCTCGCTTATTAATATTGTGGAAATTACAAACGGAATGACAAACCTATATATACCCTTTTACCATTTTTTGGTAAAGGTTATTAAAAAATGTGTTCAATGTGCCAATAATGGTTTTGGTAAATAGCAACACAAACTATAGCAGTGCTGGGGAACATATGATGTTATTATTATTATTATTATTATTATCGTTATATTGTAATAAAAATAATTTTATATCTTTGTTTTGGTTTTGTAGTGACGAGTATGAAAAAGATTTACCAGCTGAGGATCCGAAGAAATTGGCTTTATGTTCGGCTCTATCTACGATTATACATCGAACATTTATAACACGTTCCCATCCGAATAGTATTATCGATCGTGTTCATCATTTTGTGAGCCGTGAAAAGAGTTTCAAATCGCGCTTAATGGGCAAGAAGGGCAAGGTTAGTATACATACATACATTCATATATATCGTTACCTTAATATAGAAAGGCCCTCCTAACTCATTATTTTTTGTGAAATCGAGATTTTTCCATTAGATGTTCTTCTATCGAAATATACAAAAAACTCGATTTCAAAAAATAATCATCCTTACTACGGTTCTCGAAAATGTTCTTCGACTATTGTCGTATTGGTTCTCGAATTTGTTTTTTGTGGTACTACGTAAAATTTTCGACTGCAAGGAATTTGTAAAAGAATAAAAAGAATAGAGTGACACAAAATGTTAAAATTAGTTAAATATTAGGTGCGTTTGAGTACTTTTCCAGTAAAATCCAGTAACTGAGTAAAAACTGAGTAATTTAAAGAAATTACTCTCAATAAAAAAGTTTACATTTAAAAGTAGTCAAACGGAAAAATTGTAAAATCCAGTAAAATATATACGACAGCTGATTACCAATTTTGGCGCTAAAAAAATTATGCATATGAAATACACGATAGAATATTTGGTTTAATAATAAAAGTAATAGATACAGACATATGTTTTTATTCAAACTTATTTGGCTGGTCCGCGATGTCTACAAGAAGCTTTCTATAGCTTACTTATATTGAAAACAAAAATAAACTTTCTTTTTTTTTTGTTTTGTTTTAAATATAAGTAAGTAAGCGATAGAAACTTCCTTGTTGACATCGCGGGTCAGGCCGTTAAAGTTTCTAAGCTTTTTAGCCTGAACGTGAGAAGTTATTGGGATGATATATTCAAGACAACGAAAGAATTTTAAAAAAGTACACAAAGTAATTTTTTTTTTAAATGTTCCATACCGCAAACCAGGAACCGTCGACCCGACGATACGTATAAACAAAAATTTCAATATAATAATCTGTTAACTTTATCCACGTTTAAAAACAATCGGTTATAATCTGAATTCTACGTGAAATTAAATCGTTCGGAAATGCCATAGCATTGTTATTACACATACATAAGTACATACATACATATGTGCATACATGTTCAAATATCGTGTTACTATTTGATACTATTAAAATAAAAAATAAGGTCACTTGTTACATACATATATTCCGGTATTTAGTAAAATTTAATATATCAAAGAATTTTAATATCTCAAAACAAACATTCCAGTAACAATTGTGCACTTTCATTTATTTATATCGCTATATTAGGTCAACATTTTAATCCCACATAGTGTTCAGATTTTGCTCAGCAAAAATGAAAAGATTCAGAGAATTGAATTGGAACATGTCCGTTAACTTATTTTGCGATATATTCAATGTTGCTTTCAGTTAATAAATTTTAATGAGAACTCAGTTACATGTTGTCAACCTAAATAGCTCTTTCCAAAATATATAATATGTTTAGTTAATAAAGAAAAAACTAGTATCTATTAGTTAGTTACTTTTATATACAAAAACAAAATTTAAATTTTCCAGCCCTGTTAAATAGGACTACCAACATATGGTAGTCAAAAAGATTATATTATCATAATGTTTTAAGATTTTTGTTTGGAAAAAAAATTAATAATTAATTAATAATTATGTATATATGGTGAGAGTATGGCGTTGGCTGAAGATGTTAGCACGTTGACTACGAAACCTGGGTTCAACCCGGTTCAAGCCATTAAATGACAATACCACGCATTTTTCTAATGTGCATTAGTGTTCTTTGTATCAGTTGCTGTGGGAAAAGTTCAATTGATGCAGCCATAAGGCACTGGCCCTAATCTTAATGTTACATCAGCGCACCCTCCTTCGTCGGTTTTGTATAGCAGAATCACCGGCGAAGTAAAATAATCAATAAAATGGCTACTAAACACAGCTTCAAAATTTAATATTCCTCACTTGACACTGCATTATAAGAAAAGCGTGCAAAAAAGCCGAGTTGTAAAAGAATGAAGCTTTCCTCTATCTCTTCCTTCACCACCTGTCTTCCCTATCACTAGCTCTTCCCTATCACCCTCTCTCACTATCTTCTCTTCAAATTACAGGTAGCACAAGGGGATAATTGTGTTGGGCCCAAGTGAGCTAGACTATAAATTTAACCCTGCCTTACCAGCAGCCTGCTAACATAACCTAACCTATATACGGTGCCAATCAGGTTGGGAAATTTTATTACGTATATATGAGTGTAGTTATCATTTTTATTGTTACCGACTTTAAATAGCATTGTAGATGCCACATTTGAAAATGTTTTGTTTAAATGGGTGGCCCTGTGGCTGAGTGGTAGCGATTCTATCTTCTGAGTCCATTGATCATGGGTTCGATTTGCGCCATAGACCCTGTATGTTTTCCGCAGACAAGCTAATCGCTTCCCGAATTGAGTTGGTTTAAAAAATCAAACTCAATCCGCGAAGTCGGTATAATTTTGTTTTAAAAACTTTCTAATTTAAATTATAGTATTATATATATACTATCAATATAAATATAATTTAATACCTTCCATGGACGTAGACGTGCCAACTTCTTTAAATATAAGATTGAGTATTTTTCTGAGCTCAAAGTGTACACTAAATTTTGTAAAAATCGGTAAAGTAGAAGCACATGAAATAAATTATTAAATTTTTACGGGCGTGGCTTCGAACATTTGTCCGACATGGAGATTATGTCATCATGAGAACCCAAGGTATGTGCCAAGTTTTGCAGCTATCGGATCAGTAGAAGATGATAAAAACAAACAAAATTGTAAGTATATTCCCGCCCACTTTTTTGATAATGGAACCAAATGGATGGCTATACCCTATCAGAAAAAAAGTTTTTAAAATCGGTATTGAGTTTGCGAAGTGACAAACATAAAAAATTTAAAATAATACAAACCTTCTCCTTTTTTGAAGTAGTTTAAAAATAGTTAACATTTTGTATATGACTCGAAAAACCTGTTAAATGATCTCGGTTCATATCAATGTAGTTATCAGTTGACGCAAAACTAAATTGCGGTAACAACCATAATGGTCTCAAAAAATGTCATACGACTATTACGGTTAAACAAATTTTGTATCGTATCGATTTTGACCAGAAGTTAATGGACATTGAATCGTTAAAACTGTTTTTTGTTTTTTGTTAGAAAATCTTTTACTCACTTATCAGACGGCAATCTTGTTTAATTGTTCATCCTTGAGATCTCATGCGCTCAATATTTTATTTTCAAATTCAATATTTTACGACCATTGTAACACAAATTTCAAATACAGCTAATCGAAATGGAAAGAATTAAAATATTCTTAAATTAATTCATTACCAAATGAGCTCGAAGGGCAGTTACTCGTACATCTACAAAGACTTTAATTTATTAATGCCAAACACTTTAGCATTTTTTAAACATTAAATTTGCATTGAATTTTTTTAAGTATTGAATCAAAAATCTCAGTCTTATAATAATTAGAGGTATGAAGGTGATCAACAATTTGAATTTGTTTTTGGTAGATTTTTTTTAAGACGTACTTACTCGACCAGTTTGTGCAACCCTGTGTATGCAAAAGTATGCAAAAGCTTTTCCTGCTTTGTTGCTTTTCTGTTATGCTTCTTTATTTTAATGGCGCTTGTGTTAAACCAGCAAAATAACAATGGCGTCTTACAAAAGTATTTAGGCCTCTGGCTTAGCGTAGTAAATATTTACGGACATTCATACATACATACATATGTACAAATAAATACACATCTTTAGTCATTTTCTTAGAAATAAAACTAAACTAGTTTTTTTTTGTATAATTAATACGAAAAAAAAACTTCAAATTGATATGAAAACCAATAAATATGAAATAATGCAGCAGCATACACGCTATTTATGCACATACTCTCGCAGATAGAAGAATAACGAATTTAACCTCAACAAATTTAAAGCACAAATAAATTAAAAAGACGTCATCTCTGAATAGAGGCAGTGGTGCCAAAAAGTTTACGTTTTTTATGATATTAAAAAAATCTTAGAACTGGCACTAAATCATTTACGAGTTCAAAATGTACCCTTTATATAGTATATGTGATTTATATAAATATTTTCTTAAAAACCTTGTAAGATTATACAAAAATAATGTGTGAATTTGTTCAATTCACAAACTTGAATTAACTTCGTATGTGTTGTCTAAAAATTTGTCTTAAGATGCGTTTCCTCAAACAACAAAATTCCGCAATTTCGCATAAATCGCAATATTGGAAAGATATATTAAAATTTATTAAAACTGGCTAAAACTGTAAAGCAAGCGAACATTCCGGAAAAGTAGCGAAAACTATGAAATTTTGCAAAAATCTGCTAAAATTTTAACGATAGCAGAGCACAGTATTGATTAAAAGTCCTTAAAATACAAGATAGCAAAAAAAAAAATTGGGAAAATTACGCCTGTCGCGAAAAAGCGATAATTCCAGAAAAGTTGCAAGATTTTAAACAAGATAAACGATAACAAAGTTTAATATCATTTAAAAATCGGCAAAAATGTTCGGACTCTGAAAACATGCAAAAAGTAAAGCGATAATTCGCGAAAAATTGCAAAATTTTATATAAGCCATAATATAGATTGAAAATGTCTAAAACTGTAAGGAATGCGAAAAAATTTCGAAAATGTCGAAAATTTGCAAAAACTTACTAACCGCGGGATGATAACTAAGTTTAAGGAAGCTGAAAACATGCAAAAGTCACTAATATCGCGAACTTTGCAAAAATTCGCGAGAAAATTGCAAATTAGCAAAAAAAAAATGGCTCAATGCATTAAAGAAATTGCCAATAATACTTAACTACATAATATTTTACTCAAATGCATGGTAATCCTTGTTGACATATACAAACATTTATTTTTTGTCGCGCAACAAAGTTCGAAATTTCGAATTAATCGCTTCAACTTCCACTGCAACGACTACCACAACTACGCATTCTGTTTACCTCCCTTTAAAACAACAGATTTTAACTTTTGACAGCTTGCAGCGCTACTCGTTAAGTTGTACTACAGCTACTATTCTGTTCCAGCCTTTAGTTAGTTACAGAGGATTTTTATTGCAAGAAGTTCTCTTCTTCGATACCTCATCACTGAATTGGAAACACGATGTTAAGAAAAAGTTTATTTTTTGGCGTTCTAGGACAATAGACTTCTCTAGGGAAAATTAGAAATGTTTACCCATTCGCGAAACAGCGTTTTCATGTAAATTAAAGTAAATAACTTTTAATTTTTAGAATAAAATTAGTTTATAAATTTCTTTAAGAAAATCAATTTTTTTTAAATCATGAGAAGAAAATTCAAGGCTCTTTTGAATAAGTATATATATTATTTCCTTGATTCTTCACCACTCCCATCCACAAATTAAAAAAGTTTGAAGCAAAAAATCTTCATGCATTTTCGACAACTGTTCAATGTATCAGCAATTTATGACACATTACGCTGACGCTGCCTGTCCCATTTATTTGCTAGCAAATCAAAAAAGGCATTCTTTTGATCAAAGGTTGGATTAGGTTGAAAAGAGAGGAAACTACGTTGACCCAAATCTATATACATATATCGACAGTTAACCAGGTAGTGTTCCAATTATTCGTACTCCTCTCCTTGTGGTCAGTTATATTTCTAACCAGTCTCCTGGGTGTTGGCCTATTCAATCTTAAAATCTATTTTGACTCCTTCTGATTTCGATTATCCCATATGATTTTGTTTAATCTTCCTATAGTAGCATTTTGCCAAACTCGTTCGTGTAATCTAATCGTCTATTATTTGAGTACGGTTTTGAGTCTCTTAAAATGTGTTATGCTCGGCAGTGTGATCTTATACCTGTGTTGTGACAGCGACTATGGGCTAGTTCTGTTCTTATCAGATAGACGACAGAATTTTCTCATGTTTCAACTCCAGCAATAAAGTCTCAAGTTAAAATTTTTTCAGTAATTAAGTTCAACTATAGTTAAATATGTACATATGAATTTGCATATGTTCTGAGATTTGTTTGAAATATACATTCATTATTATATATGCAATGGCGAAAAAAGAGTAGAATAACTCGTCTAATAGAAGAAATAATTTACAAATATGCAATTGAATAAAGAAAGCTCTGTAATCGCTGGTTATTTATACAGACTTAAACAAAGGATAACCATTTTGATACCAGTTTAATTCTGATTATCTGTACTTTATAAAAAGAAAAGAACTAATTTCCATACATACATACTAGGGTGATCGATTATTCGAATTTTTCCAGAAACCGGTTTTCGAATAGTTCGAATATTTGAAGTTATGAAAAACCCGGTTTCGGTTTTTACAATTCAGGAAAAACTGACCAACCGGGTTTTTTAAGTAAGCAAATTATTATACAAAAGTTTTGTTTTTAAATTGCTTTATTAAATAAAAGAGTTGACAGTCCATTAGTAAATACTATAAAGCAATAAAAAATTAAAGGAAAAAAACATAAAAATTAACTTCATATACTTATGTATGTATAGTACATACGTATGTAGGAGTATATGTACGTATGTATATATATAATATATATATATACATATGAATGTATGCACAAGGTTGATATCTACATACATCTATATAAAATATGAAGCAAAATGTCAACATAACTAAAAAACTATTTTGCAAATGGATTTGACATCGATTGCACACCATAATGCCAATTTAATTTGCCTATGCTACCACTTCATAAAATAATTTTGCTTTAATTTCATGTTTTAGTAAGCGTTGTTATGCTCAAAGAACGCTTAGAACTTTTACACTAAAAAATACTTAGGAAAATCAACAGAACACGTTGGTCTATCTTTTAACATAGTAAAAACTAATTTTATTGCAAAATATACAAATTGAAAAGTATTCGACTCGGCCTGTTTTTAAATTGTAAAAATCAACATTTTGAAAAAACCGACAACCGTATTGTGAAAAACCCGGGTTTTAAAACCAGTTGAAAAACCGAGTCGATCACACACATCTGTATGTACGTTCGCATAAAAATTAATTTTAAATAGAACCAAATGAGAATTCTGCATGCAAAATTGAACACCATGTGAGCCGTATGCGATTTCAAGAGAAGTCAAAGTTTTGCTTTCACTAACACTCTAGAAACAATAAAGGTCTCATAATAAATTTTCTAAGTTTTCCTTATGCGCAGTAAAACAAGGATATAACGAACACTGTACAACTATAGCAATATACATATATGTATATCCACAGTAAGTAAGTCCAATCCTCTTCGTACTCAAAATATGACAAACAAATACACATACACGCTTGGGTTATGTAATAGCTTTGAACTGATCTTTTGGTTCTAAGAAACTGAGCTCAAATTTTAGTAGAATTTCAAAAACAATGAGGTAAGCACAAGCACAAGCACAAGCATAACATAAAAAAATTATGGGACGTCAAGTATTGTTTTAATAGTAAGTGTGTAACAAACCACATTTAAAACTAAGCTGTTTTTTAACCAACTGTGCGACGCAAAGTAGGGTGTTGTATTTATCAGCCTACTTATAAACCAAACTCGTGGACCTATTTTGATGATTCTTACACCAATCGATTTGTCTTAATCCTGGGAGTGTCAAGATTGACAGTAGTCAATACACAATATGGCGCCAAACAGACGCCATTTTGTAAATACAAAATAGTATAATAATAAGGCGGTGAAGTGTATCAAAATGGTATCATTCGACAGGTATCTTAAAATCATCTTTAGGTTTCCGTTATGAATTTTAATTTCGAATGATGTTTAGCGGTTCAAAGTTGGTCGCAGTCTGCTGATTTGATTTTATTAATTACTACATATGTCGTTCATGTTCATTACAAACGCATTTAAATATAGTTTAGTATATTATTATTAGTAATTTGTAATGACAATAATGCCATCATAATGGATCGGTCAGATCTTTCCTTTAAGAATAAACTCAAATTTATAAAGCTACTTATGTACTTATTAATTTAATACACCCAAAGTATACTTTTACTAGTCACTGTACTTAACAACATCAATTTTCAGACTGCGGGTATAAAAATTAAAAAGATTATTAAGTCAAAAACACATTTCGCCATCTTAAAAAAAAAGAAACAGCATTTGCTTCTCGAAAAATAAGACCTTACTTCTCCTCTACTCCTCTCTTCAAGGCACCTATGTATTAAATTCTCACCGAAGAAACCGTACAAAAAAATGTACGTATCTATATGTTTTTTCTGAAACGAAATTTTTTTTTATTGTATAACAACAAAATATGTAAATAAATTGACGCTATAGACCAGAGTGAGACAAAAACTACTGAAGCATTAATA